>CM077147.1:112901382-114101382 GCA_039583875.1 Platanthera guangdongensis | reverse complement strand
GTCTTTAGACAAGGATGATGCTAGCAAGACATTTGATATCACCTTGTATAGGGGGTGTAGTTGGATCACTACTCAATATAACAACCAGTAGACAAGACATAATGTATGTGACTTGTGTCTAGGGCTGATATCGAGTCGACTTCGAGCGATTTTGGCTCGGCTCGAAATCAAAATTTTCGACTCGAACTCGGCTCAAAATAGAAATTAATTTCGAGTCGAATCGGCTCGACTCGAAATGGCTCGATTCTGAGTCAGCTCGAAATTGAATTGAGTCGGCTCGTTATCGAATCAAGTGGGCTTGAAATTGAGTAATTTTTTGTTTTATTCCTAGTTTGCTCAAAATTAAATTGGGCAAACTATATATTTAGCAAATGAAACATTTAAAGCATTCATTCTTTTTAATTAGGTTTAAATTTTTTTATTTTTAATCTTAAAATAAGAATATATTAATAAATACATAATATTTTTATTAATTGAAGTTAATTCGAATCATATTTCAAGCGATTCAAGGCTGGCTCGAATTCGACTCGAAATCAGATTCGAGTCAAATTAAATCGACTCAAATTGAGTCTAATCAATTTTAAGCGATTCCGATTCGGCTCAATTTCCGAACGATTTTCGAATGACTTTCGAGTTTCGAATAATATGCTCATTCCTACTTATGTCTGTGCTAGGTATCAAGCTTGCCCTAAGGAATCTCATTATACAGTAGTCAAAAGAATATTGAGATATCTAAAGGGCACACCTAATCTTGGCCTATGGTATCCCAGGAATAGTGATTTTGAACTGATTGGATTTTCATATGCAGATTATAAAGGTTGTAAAGAAGACAGAAAAAGCACTACAAGTTCATGTCAATTCCTTGGAAGAAGATTGGTGACTGTGGAATAATATGCAGTCGCCAATATAGTCATATTCGAAGACAGACACTCAGAAAAACGATCACTCATAGGTAATGGAAATTAGACCAACGGAGTATGGGGAATAGATAAAATACGAAAACTAACAAATCATCCAAACATATCCACTGAGACATGACCAACGGAGGGACAAATAGCTTAGGTACGATAGAAGGACTCGGACCAGGAATAACAGAAACGTGACCTAAAATTTATGCTAGCCAGGTTAACGGAGCAGGAGGGAGAGTCAGTACATCACACTCGGGAGAGAATTAAATCAACTTGAATTTCATGTAATGGAGACAACATCAAAGGATGCTCATCTATGTCTACATCAATAATGTCATCCAAAAGTACAACTCCCTCGCTAGGAAATACTTCCAACATAGTGGATTCATCATCCAAATAAGAATCTGTAAAGGTCTTAGAAATGGGCAAAGTCGAACCCGACAAAATTTCTAATTCATATTGAGCTTCAGGCAATGGTAATAACATCAAAGCAAAATCTCTCTGGTTCTCAACACTAAAATCATCCAAAAATAACATTCCATCATAATGTAAATCATCCACAACAATAATAGGGACATCCTCACTCTTCGGCTCCTCAAATGACTCAGATACAATCTCAACTGGTAAAATCGTAGCATATATAACGACGGGGATCGTAGCCTAGAGAGGGCACTCAATAATAGGTTGTTCAGACACAACACTAGCAGAACATGTAATAGGCAACTACATACTCTCACAAATCGAAATACCATCATCCCATACATCATGTTCCAAATCACTAGGTATCCCATCAATGTCAGAATCATCAGAATCGTCGGGCACTATACTACATGACGGAATACTCTCAACTAGCTGGTCATCTGCAGAAAAAATAGATACCATATCTACCTCAGAATCCTCATAGGTATCATACATAATCTCATGAGGTTCAGACATTGAATGTAAATGAACCAAAACCCTAGTAGTAATATCTTTCAAGTCTAAAATAAATACGGGTCTAAACTGCTTATTTTCCCTATAGGTAGAAAGGGGCACACTATGGGTAGTCCTACATTTGTGGGGAAAGGTTCTATCCTGAGGCATACAGTCACTCCTATAAGTAGCACCGGGCCTAGTACCATAAATATTCTCGTTCACGGTTGTGGTGCTATAACCACATGTTGGGTACACTGTTAATTTGTACCAGATTTGGAGAAGCCTCATCTTAATCAATGATATACATCAACTTGTATTTGATGTATGTTTGATTTTCATTGTGCAGGTTTAAGAATTGGAAGAAAATTTTCTGAGTACAATTGTCGACACTTGTGAAGAATTATGTCGACACTTGTGAGGAATTGTGTCGACACCCAGGCATTATGTCGACACCAAATGAAGAAGCTATGTCGACACCCAGACTTGTGTCGACACTTGTGAAGAGTTGTGTCGACACCTAAAGAAGAAGCTGAGTCGACACTAAGAATTGTGTCGACACCTGAGCCACGACTTATGTCGACACTAAAAGCAGAAGCTGTGTAGACACCTAGGAGTTATGTTGACACTGAAAGCAGAAGCTGTGTCGACACCCAAGAGTTATGTCGACAATGGAAGCAGAGTTGTGTCGACACACAACACTTGTGTCGACACATTTAACAGATGCTATGTCAAGTACCAGAAGAATGACACATGGAGTATTGTGTCGGCATCATCAAGTCTTATGTCGACACTTAGTCCATTTGTGTCGACACATGTGAAGCAGTTTGCTGAGTGGTTCATACTGAGTTGGAAAGTCTTTGAAGAATTAGCTGTCATAACCAACCGATCTGTCACCTTTATCAGAACTGTCAGAAGGCTGTTACAAACCGGATCAGTCGGTAATCAGGAGGAAACTCTATATAAAGGACTGGTTCGATGCAACAGTAAGGCAAGGAATAGAGAACTCACAACATTAAGAAGTGAATCCGTCAGAGAGAGTTTTCTACAACAAGAAAAGGGGAAACCCTTAAGAAGGCAGATCCAGAACATTCTACAAGGAAGATTCAGATCTCATTTTGAATTCAAGAAGGAAGCTATCTGAAGATCAACTTCTACATCAAGTGAAGATCAATCTTATTTTGTTCTATCAAGAAGCTAAGAAACAGCTAAGTCGGGTTGGATCTGAAGATCAGTTTATTCAAGAACTGATCAAGAAGCTCATACTAGTGAAGAGATCTATCTGGTGAAATTTCTGTATCACTTGATCAAATAATTTCTGGTAGGATCTGTTTTAAGATCTGAGTTGTAAGCCTGTAATTATAAAGGCTAAGGTAGGGCTGAGTGCCTGAGGTGTAGGAGTGGGGTTTCACTTTGAGTTGTAGGCCTGTGAAAGAGGCTGAGGTAGGGCATTTCCCTGAGTTATAGGAGTGGGGTATCACTCTGAGTTGTAGGCCTATGAAAGAGGCTGAGGTAGGGCTTGTGCCCGAGTTGTAGGAGTGTGGATTCACTCTGAGTTGTAGGAACCATTCTTGGTTCTGAGATGTAAGATCTGCGGATCTGAGAAGAAAGAAGGAAGTTAGGCCGAATCTAGTACACTACTAGATAGGCGAAGGGGGAAAGTGGATGTACCCATCATTTTGTGAACCACTATAAATCAGGTGTGCAGTCTGTGGAATGTTGTGTGTAGGTGTATGCTCTGCTGTGTTTTGTGATTTAAATTCATCTGTGCTGAGATAGATTTTACTATTTTCCTAGAATTTTGAAGGACAAATTAGAACCTATTCACCCCTCCCCCCCTTTAGGTTTATAGGCTCTTGAAATCAAGTCTTTCAAGTGGTATCCGAGGGAGGTTACTCAAAGATCGACCTAACAGTCTGAGTGGATCTCCAAGGTAAATAACAGATTTCAAGAATGGGTTCAATAGAGAATCAGAAGGAATTTGGATCTATGAAACTGCCTATCTGCAGGAAAGAATGCTTTGTGTTGGATACATTGGAAAATGTGTACCAGATTTGAAGAATCCTCACCCTACTCAATGATATACATCAAGGTGTATTTGATGTTGCTTTGAGTTTATATGTGCAGGTTAAGTAAATGCAGGAATGCAGAAAAATTTCTAAGTCCATATGTCGATACCAGAAGAAGTTGTGTCAACAATTATGAAGGCTTGTGTCAACACTGGAGAAAAGCTGTGTCGACACTTGGAACTAATTGTGTCGACACTTGGAAAGACTGTGTCGATACCTGAAGAAACTGTGTCGATATACAGAGGCAGTGTCGACACACAGTGAAGCATTGTCGACATCAACTTTGCTGACACCAAGAGGCAGTGTCGACACACAGGAATTCTTAGTCGACATCAATTGTGTTGACACCAAGAGGCAGTGTCAACACACAGAAATACTTAGTCTACATCAACTATGTCGACACCTAGAGGCAGTGTCGACACACAAAAGACTTTGTCAACATCAACTGTGTCGACACACAGTACTTATGTCGACACACAGCAGAGCTTCAACAAAGTTAAAGAGAAGAAGTAATTGTGTCGACACACAGAATCAGTGTCGACACATTCAATAGAAGGCTGTGTCGAGAAATATTAACAACAACAAAGGAGATGTGTCGACACCACCAAGGCTTGTGTCAACACTTAGTCCACTTGTGTCGACACTTAGTCTACTTGTGTCGACACATGATGAAGTTCAGTCTCGACACTTTCAAACAGAGACAGTATTTCAAGAAGTGACTGGATGACTTGACAGCTGCCATTACCAACCGGTCTACTGCAACTGTCAAAGCTGTCAGAAGTTTGTTAGAAACCGAATCAGCCAGTTACCACAGAGAAAGGCTATATAAAGGCTCACTCCTTCAACAGAAAAGAGAAGAACAAGATACAACATAAACATATACAGAATTCTAAAGAAAGAGAAAAAGAAGAAGTTGGAGAGAGAGAGAGCTCCATCTACTGAAGTGCAGTTGTTGAACCAGGCTGCCAAGAAAGATTCAGATTGAGATCTGAATATCAAGTCAGAAGCTGATTGAAGATCAACTTCACAGGAGATTCAACCCTACTGAGTTCATACTCAAGAAGTTTTGAAAAAAGCTAAGAGAGGTTGTTCTCTGCTATCAGATTCTTCCTAGAACTGATCAAAAAGCCATCCATCCCTTCTCTCTCTATCTGGGTGGAGGTTAATTACTTTATTAAATCAAATTTCTGTAGGATCTTTATAGATCTGAGTTGTAAGCTTGTGTTTATAAAGGCTGAGTGTAGGAGAACATTTTCTCTGAGTGGTAGGCCTTATTGAAGGCCGAGGTAGGGCTGTGAGCCTGAGTTGTAGGAGATTGTGATCTCTGAGTGTAGGCCTTGTTGAAGGCTGAGGTAGGGCAGATTGCATGAGTTGTAGAAGCCCTATTAGGGTTCTGAGCTACTGTAAGATCTGAGGATCTGAGGTGAAGAGAAGAAGTTAGGCCGAATATATCACACTGCTAGATAGGCGAAGGGGGAAAGTGGATGTACCCAGACCTTGGGGAACCACTATAAAATCTCTGTGCAATCTGTGACTGAATTATTCTGTGAATCTGTGCTGTTTTAGCTATAGAATTATCTGTTATTAAGTAAATAATTGAATATATTTGCTGCCTTAAAAAGAAAAAGGAATTACACCTATTCACCACCGCCCCTCTAGGTGGTTAGGCACTAATTCTTTCAAGTGGTATCAGAGGGAGGTTTCTAAAAGAAGGACTTAACAGTCTGAATGAGATTCTTAAGGCAGATTCAAGATCAAGAAAATGGGTTCTGGAGAAAATCATAAGGAACTAGGTTTTATGAAATTCCCTATATGCAGAAAGGAGATATTTGGCATCTGGAAAGAAAGTGTCAGACTGTTTATAGAGGCTTCTGATCTAAGGATCTACATTACAGTAAAGGAAGGTCCTTATATTCCTATGAAGATTTCAGTTCTAGATGCAAACCAAAGGATTCCCAATGATTTTTCAGAGATGACTAAGGATGAGATCATCCTGGCAACTATGGATAATAGAGCCCAGAATATCATAGTAATTGTCATAGATGATGCAACCTTTCAGAATTTGATTCACTACAAGACCTCCAAGGAAATGTGGGATACTTTGATAGTCTACATGGAGTGTTCTGAAGAAGTCAGACAAGATAGAATGTCTATGCTGAACAAGGAATATGAGAGTTTAAGACAAGGAAAGTCTGACAGTATAACTGAGTGTTATAAAAAGTTCTATAGAATAGTAAATGAGTTGATGTCCAATGGAAGAATCTTCAGTACAAATGAATTGAATGATAAATTCCTAAGATCCTTGACAAAGGATTGGGACACTAAGATTTTTTCCATTTGGGAAGTGGCCAAACTTGCAGATATCTCACCTCCAACTTTGTTTGGAAAATTGCTGTCATATGAGATGCAGCTGGTGGCTAGGAAAGAGGAAGAGAAAAGTGCAAAAGGGGGGCATAGAGAAAAGTCTGTGGCCTTCAAGGTTGAAGCCACTAGGAAGAATAGGAGGATGTCTCCATCACCTCCTAAGATAGTTGCTGAAATTGCTTCAGATAATTCAGATAACCAAAGTTCAGACAGCAGTGACTCAGATGAAGACTTTACAACATTTACAAGACAGTTTCAGAGATTTCTGAAGTAGAAGCAGTGGAAGTCTAAGCCTTCCACATTTCAGCCTAAGGATGATTATTATCAAAAGAGGAAGTCATCCAGGAAGGACAGGAGGAGGTCTAAGCCAAGCAAATCTACAACATCAAAGATAGTTTGCTACTGCTGTAATAGGCCTGAACATGTTGTGGCTGAGTGTCCTGATAAAAGAAAAGAGTCTGCTGATAAAAAGAAGATTCAACACCAGAGCAAGAAGGAGAAATCCTTTGTTGCTAAGAAGGAGAAGAGCTTGACAGACCAATCTTCTTCAGAGTCGGAATCTGAAGCTGAAGCATACATTGGTCTATATGCAGTAGATGAAGAAGAAGAGTTTCTGCAAGTGCTGAACTCTATCTATAAACAAGAAGACCATCAGTGCAAGGGACTGATGGCTGTGTCAGAAGAAGACAAGTGCCAGTATCAGCCTGGTCCTAGTAAGGTACAATGTCTTTCTAGAGATTCAGATTGTAGTACTGTGTTAGAGTCTTCAACATCTGCATCAAGTGATGTGGATGAGTCTGAGTCTGAAGGTGATATTCATCACCTGATTGATGAATATGGATACTTTTTGCAGGCACTAAAGAAAATCAAAAACCTGGACAAAACTCTGGCTAAGGAAATTGCAGATCTTAAGATGGCTACATCTGATTCAGAGAAGTTGCTGGATCAGAAGTTGAGTGAGATAGCCAGACTGAAAAACATTACTGTTATTCAGATGGGTACTATCACATTTAAGAATGATCAGATTAAAAGTCTGGAGAATAGACTTCAGAAAGAAAAGGAGATTATAGCTAGTTTTTCTAAACCAAAATCTGTATTACCCTTGATTGATGAGTTTGTACCTCAAAAGGGTAAGGCTGGGTTAGGGTTTAAGAAAACTGCATGGACTGCTAAGTTCAATTCTAGAGGCAAAGCCTCAACACAAAACAATAAACCTGCTACAAATATTTCAGCTAAAGTTGTACCTAAACAAAGGTATAACAAGTTTGAGTGCTGGTGTTGTGGCAAGGTAGGCCACTTTGCCTTAGACTATTGGCACAATACTAGTGTCAAGGAGTATAGCAGTCTGCCTGTTAGAAAAGCTGTAGGCAGATTTGTTAAATTTCAGGCTAACATGATCCAATGACCCAAAACTCATTCGGGTTCTAAGGTTAAGTAATTCTTTATTGCAGGTGAGTCCAAGTTGCCATGCCCCTATATGGTACTTGGACAGTGGATGTTCCAGACATATGACTGGAACAAGGGGGTTGCTGAAGGACTACTCACCTATCATGAATGGGCCTAAAGTAACCTTTGGTGGTTCTGAAAAAGGAATCATCAAAGGATTTGGTAACATTTCTAATAACCAGATTACTATCTCTCAAGTGGCCTATGTGAAGGGTTTGAAACACAACCTTATAAGCATAAGTTAGTTGAGTGATTTAGGATATGACATTTCATTTATTAAGAATGGATGTCATATCAAAAGGTCAAGTGATCAAAAGGTCATATTGACAGGATATAGGAAAAGAAATGTGTACTGTCTTAACTTTGAGTGTGAGAACAATGTTTCTCCTATTTGTCTTGTAGCTGATGAGAGAGCCTCTTATTGTGTTAAATGACACAAGAGGCTGGCTCATCTTAACTACAAGACTATTGGCCAACTCTTTAGCAAAGAGTTAGTGAGGAATGATCCTCAAGTTAAGTGCATAAAGGATGGGATATGCTCAGCTTGTCAAAAAGGCAAGTAGACCAAATCCTCCTTTCATAGCCTTGAAAACAAGGATTCAGTGAGGTGTCTATACCTCTTGCATATGGATCTATTTGGTCCTATGTCAGTTCATAGTCTAGGTAGGAAGGTCTACACTTTTGTGGTGGTAGATGACTATTCTAGATATTCAAGGGTGTTCTTTCTGAGACAAAAATTTGAAACCCCAAGTGTTTTATATAGTTTTGTCAAACAAATTCAGAATGAGCTGGACAGTACTGTGGTCAAAAACAGAAGTGACCATGGCACTGAATTTCAATCTGAGAGTATGACAAGACTGTGTGAAGAATTTGGGATTTTTCAAGAATTTTCCTCACCTAGAACAGCACAGTAAAATGGTATTGCTGAAAGAAAGAATAGAATACTGATTGAGGCTGGTAGAACTCTATTGAGTGACACTTCTCTCCCAAAATATTTCTGGGCTGAGGCAGTAAACACTGCATGTCATGTAATCAATAGGGCTACTATCACCAAGAGCCACAAAAAGACTCCCTATGAGATTATGAAGGGAAGAAAACCAAACTTATCCTATTTTAGGATCTTTTGTTGCAACTGTTATGTCCTTAACAATGACAAGTCTTATCTAACTAAGTTTGCTGCCAAATCCCAAGATGAGATATTTATTGGGTACAACAATAATAGTAAGGCTTATAGGGTCTACAACTTGATTACTCAAGTTGTAGAAGAGTCTGTACATGTTGTCTTTGATGAAACAAGACTGATTAACTGTGATTTGCCAAGTAGTGCTTGCAGTTCTACATGTATAAATGAGAGAATGGACAAGCTTACCTTTACCAAAGAGGAAGTGGAAAATGGTGGCTGCTGTCTAGGTGGAGTACAAGACTCTCCAGATGCTGATGAAAACCAGGAGGTGCAGCATAATGAAGAGGCTGGAGGTGTTCAACCTGAAGATAGACTACCTACAGCTAATAGACACTTAAAGGATCATCCAGCAAATAAGATAATTGGTGATCCAAGACAAGGAGTACAAACAAGGAGCAGGAATCTGAACTCAGTTCTTTGCTCTAGCTTTTTATCACAAGTAGAACCCAAGAAATTTGAAGAAGCTATTCTAGACCCACATTGGATTGATGTCATGCAAGAGGAGCTGAATCAGTTCAGAAGGTGCAAGGTCTGGAAGTTAGTTCCTAAATCAAAAGACCATAACATCATTGGAACAAAGTGGATCTTAGGAACAAACTGGATGAGAGTGGGATCATTGTGAAGAACAAAGCAAGACTTGTTGCAAAAGGATATAGGCAAGAAAAGGGTATTGACTTTGATCAAACCTTTGCTCCAGTGGCTAGGTTGGAAGCTATCAGACTATTCCTAGCCTATGCAGCTTATCAAGGTTTCAAAGTGTTCCAGATGGATGTGAAGTCTGCATTCTTAAATGGAAATCTAAAAGAGGAAGTATATGTGGAGCAGCCCTCAGGTTTTGTTGATCTGCTCTATCCTTCTTATGTCTATAAACTTAGGAAAGCTTTGTATGGGTTGAAACAAGCCCCAAGGGCTTGGTATGAAATCCTGTCTAATTTCCTCATTGAGAACAAATTCTCAAGGGGAAAATAGACAAGTCTCTATTCCTTAGGGAATCCAAAGGAAAGATAATCCTAGTCCAAATATATGTTGATGACATAATATTAGGGTCTACTGAAAGTAACCTTTGTAGAAAGTTTGCAAAATTTATGTAAGGGAAATTTGAAATGAGCAGTATGGGAGAACTTAAGTTCTTATTGGGTCTCCAAGTAAGACAGACTGAAGATGGCTTGCCCATATCCCAGTCTAAGTTCACCATAGAGTTAATTAAGAAGTATGGTATGGAATCATCCACTATCATGAGAACTCCTATGGGGACAAGTGTGTCTATAAGCAAAGATGATGCAGGGAAACCTGTAGATGAAACTTTGTATAGATGGATAGTTGGCTCCCTTCTATATCTGACTACTAGTAGACCAGATATCATGTATGCTACATGTGTCTGTGCTAGGTACCAATCCTGCCCTAAAGAATCTCATCTTACTGCAGTCAAAAGGATTTTGAGATATCTTAAGGGCACACCTAATCTAGGCCTTTGGTACCCTTGGAATGGAGATTTTCTTCTGACAGGCTATTCAGATGCAGACTTTGCAGGTTTCAAAGAAGATAAAAAAAGCACTACAGGCACCTATCAATTTCTAGGAGGAAGATTGGTGTCTTGGAGCAGTAAGAAGCAGACTAGTGTGGCAATTTCCACTGCTGAGTCTGAATATGTGGCAGCAGGAAGTTGCTGTGCATAGCTGTTCTGGATTCAGCACCAGCTAGAAGACTATGGTATTCAGGTAAGTAGAACACCTTTGCTTTGTGATTCTACAAGTGCTATTTCTATTGCTAATAATCCTGTTTCACATAGTAGGACTAAGCATATAGAAATTAGATACCATTTTTTTAGAGAACATGTAGAGAAAGAGGACATCTCACTAGAATTTGTCAAAACAGATTATCAAATTGCAGATATGTTTACTAAGCATCAAGATGAAACTAAATTCAATAACTTTAAAATTGAATTAGGAATGTTGAACATAGATTAATTTAACAAAATTGGCTAAGTAAAATTGTGTCTACACAAGGAGTTGTCTGTGTCGACACATAGAAGTGGTGTCGATATTCCAGGGAAATGATTTCAACACATCTAGAAAATTGGTGTCAACACTTCAGAGAAATAGTGTCGACACATCCAAGAGTAGTGTCGACACATCCAAATATGGTGTCGACACTTAGGTTCAACACAGATTTCGTCGAGCGGATTATCGCCTAATCGTCGAGCGCAACTGTATAAGTGTCGACACATAGAAGTCAACACTTATGTCGAGACATTAGAAGTCTGTGTCGACACTTTTCAATAGTGTCGACCCATTAAGAGGATTATGACGTGCATTTTCACCTTTGTTTTTACAAAGGTATAAATAGGTCACCAACATTGTCTGTCGACACGCTCTCCATAGTTTCGAGACAAAAACTTTGTGTCGACAAATTTCTCTCATCTAAATTCAAGATTTCACTCAACCCTAATGGCGCCCAAGCTTGAAGACCATGTCAATGAAGGATATGAGCTGGTACGCAATACCTTTGATAATGCGGAACCTGAAATTAAAGCTGTTGTAACCGTAATTGCTGAGAATGGGTTGGAGTTTCTAGTTTTTGAACCAACTAAGATTTGGAAGAAGGAAACACTAGAATTCTTTGGTGCTGCTACCCTAGATCAAACTGGACTCAAAATAAGATCGACAGTTCATGGAGTAAAGGTTAAAATCACCCTGAAGAGTTTAAGGAAAGTTCTTCACCTGCCAAGAACACAAGAAGAAGTAGATGTACCTGCATCTAGGCTAAGGGAAGCACTTCAATAGTGTGGATTGGATTCCACCATGAAGATTGGCTCAGCTTTGAACAGGAAAGCCATGAATATGCAAGGGAAGTTTTTTGTGTGAAGTTGTTGGAAAAGTGATTCTGTGTAAGCCAGGGGGCATGATAGAATTTCTGCCTATATGTTCACCCTTATGACCAGAATCATCTATAGACTAAACAGAGATTGGTCAGCAGTAATATTTGAGAAGATTAAGGAAAGTATGAAAAAGAAAAATCTGGGAAGAATTGTGAGCTTGTATTTAGCCAGAACAATACCTGAAGTTATGGAACAAGCTGCTAGTTCTAAAATTAATCATATAAGAAGGATGGACATCAGGATCATCTCTAGGTGGGAGAGGGTATTAACTAAGGACATGCCTACTCTAGAGAAGAAAGCTCCACCACAGAGGAAGTAGAAGAAAACCAAAATGGTTCCTGAACCTTCCAGTAGTTCAGAGGAGCAAGCAGCTTCCAGTTCTAATGAGGAAGAGGCTGTAAATGCTGGACAATCACCAGTAATACAAGTAAGAAATGAAGATGCACAGAGGAAGGGGAGCAACCATCTGCTAGCCCCATCCACCTGGATCCACTCCAGGGGGAGACTCACCATGAGGAAGTGCCAACTCACTTGGACAGTGAAACGGCTACACAAACAATCCTTAAGCCAACACAACAACACAGTCAAGTTCAAGATGTAATCATGGAGGATACATCAGCAGTTGTTGATGCTCCAGAGATAAGAGAATCTCCAGTGCCTACTTAACAAGAGTTTACCTTAGAAGAGCTGTTTCCTGATTTAGTGCAAGCTAATATTGAGGGGGAGCATGATGGTTTTGAGGGGGAGAAAACTACTTTTGAGGGAAAGCAAGTTGACCTTGAGGGGGAGCAAGTAGGAACTCAGGGGGAGAAAGCAAGAGTTGAGGAGGAGCAAGAGACATAGGGGGAGCTTCCAAGGACTGAACAGGAGCTGCCTCCTAGTCCTAAATAAAGAGTTAATATAGACAGTACCTCAGCTTCTGAAGATGAAGCAACAATATAGGCCAAGAAGAGAAAGCCAATGGTGTTCAAAAGGAGAAGCCAAAGCTACAAGAAGGCATTACAAACTGCTGCTCCACAATCTGCCCCAACAGCTGATTACAGTTCCTTATTAATCTCACTGCAAGTAAAGCTAGATGAGCAAAGGATTGCAATGGAGAAATATATGGATGAGACCCACAAAGATCTACAATTCTCCTTGGCACAAGATATAAAGTCAATAAGATTTGAAGTAAATCAACACAAGAAGGAAATGATTGATTGTTTCCACAAGGGAGGCAATGCTGTGGTTTTCCTAGCCACACATCAAGAGAAAATCAAGACTCAAGTTGATGATATGGCTGTCAAGCAAGGGTATGTTCTAGAGAATCAAATTAGAATGAATGATAATCTGACAGCATCACATAATGTGATTGTTACAGAAATGAAGAATCTTGCTACTGCCCAGACTGAGGAAAAGGCTAAAGCCAAGGCAGAGTTTGATAAGCAATTACAAGAAGGAATAGCTGCTCTCAAAACAACTATTCAGGACTCTCAAAAGACTATTTCTGGACAGCTACTAAAGTTAAAAGTATTCTATAAAGATGTTGTCAATTTTCTGGATGAACAAATCCGATTTCAAAAGGATGATCTCAGGGATCATATTGCTAGAGAAGTCATAAAGGGGGAGAAAGTATTAGTCAAAGCTGTATCTGATCATGCTAAATGGATTTCTAATAGCATCAGAGCCACCCTTGGATATCCACCCCTCTGTGATAATGACAATGTGGCTGAGTCTGGTATACATCCTGCTTATTTTGGAGGTGAACAAGCTGAAGATGCTCAAGTTATTTATCCTCCAGCTGATTTTGAGCTGATACATCAAGAGGTACAGTCTGTGTACAATCCTCCATAGGGTAATAAAAATATTATTCTTGAGAAAGTAGACATGCCAGTGCCAGAAGAAGTTTCGAACAAAGAGCAAGAAGCTCTATTGTCTAAGAAGAGATTCAGAGAACAGGCAGAATTGAAGCCTGATTTTGAGCAGTGGAGTCCAACATCCAGGAACATTATACTGACTACTTGGAAAGCTGTAAAGGATAAAACCCATGATAGGGGTAAATGGTACTCTGCACAAGAATGGCAGAAGCATGAAGCTAGGCAAGAAACCATAGTTCAGTATAGAAGAAAGGGAAAACTTGGGAAGCTACCTCCTAATGCTTAGGAGCCTAGCAAATATTTCCCTAAGCCCTTTCACTACTTTGAAAGACAAAAAATAAGGGCTGAAGAACTTAACAAGAAAGATATAAAGGGCAAGAAGCCTGCTGATGATACTGATGCTCCAATTCATGCCAAGGTCCAATCAGGCAAAGGAATTATCATCAAGGAGCCAGAGCTGCCTTAGAATAGATTTACTTGATTTTATAACATTGTAAACTTTGGTGTTTAAAATCTATATAAACTTTTATTAAAGAAACTTTTGAAGTTGAAGCAAAACATGATTAATGCTTATTCTATGGTTGCATTGTTATTATCTGTGATGATTGTTTACATATGTTTTGTTTAAGAAGTTACCCTGTCATATAATAATTTTATACATCATAAAGTGTATTTGTTATGAATGGTGTATATCATTGACTAAGGGTTATGACTTCTCCAAATAGGGGGAGATTGTTGGATACATTGGAAAATGTGTACCAGATTTGAAGAAGCCTCACCCTACTCAATGATATGTATCAAGGTGTATTTGATGTTGCTTTGAGATTATATGTGCAGGTTAAGTAAATGCAGGAATGCAGAAAAATTTCTAAGTTCATATGTCGACACTAGGAGAAGCTGTGTCGACACTTATGAAGGCCTGTGTCAACACTGGAGAAAAGCTATGTCGACACTTGGAACTAATTGTGTCGACACTTGGAAAGGCTGTGTCGACACCTGAAGAAACTGTGTCGACATACAGAGGCAGTGTCGACACACAGTGAAGCATTGTCGACATCAACTATGTCGACACCAAGAGGCAGTGTCGACATACAGGAATTCTTAGTCGACATCAATTGTGTCGACACCAAGAGGCAGTGTCGACACACATAAATACTTAGTCGACATCAACTGTGTTGACACCTAGAGGAAGTGTCGACACATAGAAGACTTTGTCAACATCAACTGTGTCGACACACAGCAGAGCTTCAACAAAGTTAAAGAGAAGAAGTAATTGTGTCGACACATATAATCAGTGTCGACACATTCAACAGAAAGTTGTGTCGAGAAGTATTAACAACAACAAAGGAGATGTGTCGACACCACCAAGGCTTTTGTCGACACTTAGTCCACTTGTGTCGACACTTAGTCTACTTGTGTCGACACATGATGAAGTTCAGTCTCGACACTTTCAGACAGAGATAGTATTTCAAGAAGTGACTGGATGACTTGACAGCTGCCGTTACCAACCGGTCTACTGCAAATGTCAAAGCTGTCAAAAGTTTGTTAGAAACCGGATCAGCCGGTTATCATGGAGGAAGGCTATATAAAGGCTTACTCCTTCAACAGAAAAGAGAAGAACAAGATACAACAGAAACATATACAGAATTCTAAAGAAAGAGAAAAAGAAGAAGTTAGAGAGAGAGAGCTCCATCTATTGAAGTGCAGTTGGTGAACCAGGCTGCCAAGAAAGATTCAGATTGAGATCTGAATCTCAAGTCAGAAGCTGATTGAAGATCAACTTCACAGGAGATTCAACCCTACTGAGTTCAGATTCAAGAAGCTTTGAAGAAAGCTAAGAGAGGTTGTTCTTTGCTATCAGATTCTTCCAAGAACAGATCAAGAAGCCATCCATCCCTTCTCTCTCTATTTGGGTGGAGGTTAATTACTTTATTAAATCAAATTTCTATATGATCTTTATAGATCTGAGTTGTAAGCATGTGTTTATAAAGGCTGAGTGTAGGAGAACTTTTTCTCTGAGTTGTAGGCCTTTTTGAAGGCTGAGGTAGGGTTGTGAGCCTAAGTTGTAGGAGATTGTGATCTCTGAGTGTAGGCCTTGTTGAATGCTGAGGTAGGGCAGATTGCCTGAGTTGTAGGAGCCCTGTTAGGTTTCTGAGCTACAGTAACATCTGAGGATCTGAGGTGAAGAGAAGAAGTTATGCCGAATCTAGCACACTGATAGATAGGCAAAGGGGGGAAGTAGATGTACCCAAACCTTGGGGAACCACTATAAAATCTCTGTGCAATCTGTGACTGAATTATTCTATGAATTTGTGCGGTGTTAGCTATAGAATTATCTGTTATTAAGTAAATAATTGAATAGATTTGCTGCCTTAAAAAGAAAAAGGAATTACACTTATTCACCCCCCCCCCCTTTAGGTGGTTAGGCACTAATTCTTTCACTTTGGCATATGGAAGGAAAGGGTCAGGTTGTTTATGGAAGCATCTGATCCAAGAATCAACATCACAGTACAAGAGGGTCCCTTCATTCCAATGAAGGTATCAGCTTTGGATGCAAATGTTAAAACCCCTAAGAGCTATTCTGAAATGACTAAGGATGAGATCATCCTGGCAACACTAGACAAAAGAGCACAAAACATTATAGTAAGTGCTATAGATGATGCCACATTTCAGAATCTTGTGCACTCTAAAACCTCTAAGGAAATGTGGGACCCCATGATTGTCTACATGGAGGAAACAAAAGAAGTCAGAGAGGACATGAAATCTATGTTGAATCAAGAATATGAGAGCTTTAGATAAGCCAAGACTGATAGCATAGCTGAATGTTACAAGAAGTTCTTCAGGATTGTCAATGAGCTGATGACCTATGGAAGAGTCTTCAACACATATGAACTGAATGACAAGTTTCTCAGGTCACTAACAAAGCACTGGGACACAAAGATATGTGCCATCAGAGAAGTGGCCAAGCTTGCTGATACACCTCCACCCACACTATTTGGAAAGCTGCTATCATATAAAATGCAGCTCACTGCCAGAAAATAGGAGGAGAAAAGAAGTAGGCCTGAATACAAAGAAAGGTCTGTAGACTTCAAGGTTGAAGGCACAAGAAAGGGTTGGAGAAAGTCTACTTCTCCACCCAGAAGGAGTGCTGAGGCTGAAGAAGAAAATCTTGACAACAACACATCAGACAGCAACACCTCTGATGAGGACTTTGCTGCATTTACAAGTCAATTTCAAAGGTTCATGAAAAAGAAGAAATGGAGAACCAGGTCATCAACATCCTTTTCCAAGGATGAGTATTACAAGAAAAAGAAGACTCCCAAGGAGGACAGGTATGCCTCAAAACCTAGTAAACAAACTAATTCTAAGATTGTTTGTTATTGTTTCAACAGGCCTGTACATCTCATAGCTGACTATCCAGATAAGAGGACTGAATCTAAAGATAAGAAGAAGCTTCAAGTGAAAGGCAAGAAAGAGAAATCCCTTGTTGCTCAGAAGTAGAAGAGTTGGACACACTCTTCATCTTCAGGATCAGAAGAAGAAGATAATACAGAAGCATATGTTGGGCTGATCTCAACAGAAGAGGATTCTAGGGAACTAGAATTCCTACAAATACTAGACTCCATAAATGGAGCAGAAGACTATTGCTATAGAGAAATGATGGCTCTATTAGAAAATGATCAGTGCAAGGATCAGCCAGGTCCTAGTAAGGTATACAGTTCTCCCTTAGATTCAGATTACTGCACTGCATCAGAATCAGAAACTTCTGCATTAAGAGATGTGGATGGTTCTGAATATGAAGGGGATGTACATCAACTCATTAATGAGTATGGTGGGTTGTTGCAAGCTCTGAAGAGGAGCAAGTTTCTTGTCAAGGAGCAGGCCAAGGAGATTGAGTCTCTGAAGCAGGCTGCATCAGATTCAGCCGTGTTGAGAGATTCAAAACTGAAGGAGATTGTCAAATTGAAAAACATTATTATTATTCAGATGGGCACAATCTCTTTCATGGAAAATCACATCAAGAAACTTGAGGCAAAACATCAGCAAGAAAGAGAGTTAGTGGCTAAATTCTCTAAGCCAAAATCAGTCTTGCCCTTAATAGATAATTTCATTTCTCATAAAGGAAAGACTTGTCTAGGTTTCAAGGGCAGAACTAGGGACACCAATTCTCATAAAAAAGGTAAGGCCCCAGCACATCCACTAGCTACAAAGCATCCTATTTTCTTTAGGATAGTGATGCAACCAACAAACAGGTATCCAACACCTACACTCAATAGAGCTGCTGGCAACAAATTAGTAAAGTCTGTACCTAAGAGAAGGTATAATAGGTTTTAGTATTTGTGCTATGGCAAGGTGGGCCATTTTGCCATGGATTGTTGGTTCAACACAAGTGTTAAATCCAAGAGTAGTCTACCTGTCAGAACAACTGCATGATTTCAACCTAACAATGACCTAGGACCCAATAACAATTTGGGTTCTATGGGTAAGTGATTCTGTATTTGATGTAGGTGAATCCAAGTAACCATACCCCTATATGGTACTTGGATAGTGGATGTTCCAGACACATGACTGGAACAAGAAGAATGTTGAGGGACTATATACCCATAGAGAATGGACCTGAAGTAATCTTTGGTGGATTAGAAATAGGAATCATCAAAGGATTTGATAACATTTTTAGTGATTCAATTACTATCACTAATGTGACTTATATGAAGGGTTTAAAACATAACCTGATCAGCATAAGTCAACTTAGTGATCTAGGTTATGTCATGTCCTTCCTCAAAGGGGGGTGCCAAATAAAAAGGTCAAGTGATCAAGAGATCATTTTGACTGGCACTAGGAAAGGGAATGTATATTGTCTTAACCTAGATTGTGAGTTTGCCAACTCACCCATTTGTCTAGTTGCAGGAGAAAAAGCTTCACTATGTGTCAAATGGCACAAGAGGCTTGCCCATCTAACCTATAAGTCAATAGGACAGCTGTTTAGCATGGGGTTGGTGAGGAATGGTCCTCAAGTCAAGTATATTAAAGAGGGTGTGTGTTTAGCTTGCCAAAAGGGCAAACAGACTAAGTCCTCTTTCCATGCACTTAATATCAAAGATTCAATGAGATGTTTATATCTCTTGCATATGGATTTATTTGGTCCTATGCCAGTTCATAGTCTTGGTAGGAAATTATACACACTAGTTATTGTGGATGAGTATTCTAGATACACATGAGTTTTCTTCTTGAGGCAGAAATCTGAAACCCCAACTCTTTTCCAGACTTTTGTTAGACAAATTCAGAATGAACATAACAGTTCAGTGGTCAAAATCAGAAGTGACCATGGAACTGAATTTCAGTCTGAATGTATGACAAAGTTTTGTGATGAACTTGGGATTCATCAGGAATTCTCCTCACCTAGAACTCCTCAGAAAAATGGAGTTGCTGAAAGAAAGAATAGGACTCAAATTGAGGCATGCAGAACACTACTTAGTGACACTACTCTCCCTGAGTACTTCTGGGCTGAGATAGGAAATACTGCATGTCATGTTCTCAATAGAGACTCCATGAATAAGAACATAAGATGACCCCCTATCAGATTTTGAAAGGCAGAAAACCAAACATTTCCTACTATAAAATCATTGGTAGCAAGTGTTATGTATTAGTTAATGGTAAGCTCTACCAAACAAAGTTTGCTGTCAAATCCCTAGAAGGGATATTTTTTGGGTACATCAATAATAGTAGGGCATACAAAATCTATAACTTAACTACCCAAGTTGTAGAGGAATCTGTATATGTTGTATTTGATGAATCTAAGTTGATTAACAGTGAATTGTCTAGTTCTTCAGTTAGTTCTACATGTCTAACAGACAGGCTGACAAGCTGACCTTCAATGAGGAGGTACCTACTAGGCTGGATGATAAAAAGATGCTTGCTGTCTAGGTGGAGAACAGGACTCACTGGATGAAGAAGACAATGAGGAGCATCAGGTTGAGGAAAATGAAGAAGGCCATGAGATTGACAGATTTCCTCCAGCAAGAAGACACTTAAAGGATCATCCAGCACACCAAATTATTGGTGATGCAAGTCATGTGTTCTAACAAGAAGCAAAAGTATGAACACAGTCCTATGTTCTAGCTTCTTATCACAAATAGAACCCAGAAAGTTTGAAGAAGCCATGCTAGACACAAACTGGATTGATGCTATGCAAGAAGAGCTGACTCAATTCAAAAGATGTAATGTATGCGAACTGGTTCCAAAATCAAAGGATCACAACATCATAGGAACCAAGTGGATCTACAGAAACAAACTAGATGAGAATGGAACTATAATCAAGAACAAGGCCAGATTGGTAGCAAAATGCTACATGCAAGAGGAAGAGATTTACTTTAATCAAACCTTTGCCCTAGTAGCAAGGTTGGAGGCTATAAGATTGTTCTTGTCCTATGTTGCCTATCAAGGGTTTAAGGTATATCAGATGGATGTAAAGTCAGCATTCCTGAATGGTGACTTAAAAGAGGAAGTCTAGTTGAACAACTCTCAGGTTTTGTAGATTCTCATTTTCTTGATTATGTATATAGGCTTAGGAAAGCACTATATGGTTTGAAATAAGCCCAAAGGGCTTGGTATGAAACCTTGTCTGTTTTTCTTATTGAGAATAAGTTCTCTAGAGGAAAGATAGACAAAACTCTATTCTTTAGGGAATCTAAATGCAAGATAATCCTAGTACAGATATATGTTGATGGAATTATATTTGGTTCAACTGAAAACAAACTTTGTAGGAAGTTTGTCAAACTTATGCAAGGAAAGTTTGAGATGAGCAGTATGGGTGAGCTGAAGTTCTTCTTGGGACTTCAAGTTAGACAGACTGATGATGGATTGTCCATATCTCAGTCTAAGTTCACCAAGGAGTTGATTAAGAAATATGGAATGGACTCAGCCTCCACCATGAAAACTCCAATGGGAACAAGTATGCCTATAGGCAAAGATGAGGCAGGGAAACCTGTTGATGATTCTTTGTATAGAGGGATAATTGGCTCCCTACATTATTTGACTGGTAGTAGACCTGACATCATATATGCAACATGTGTATGTGCTAGGTACCAAGCTTGCCCAAAGGAATCTCATTATACTGCAGTTAAAAGAATTTTGAGATATCTTAAGGGCACACCTAATCTAGGCATTTGGTACCCTAAGAATAGAGATTTCTTACTAACAGGTATCTCAGATGCAGACTTTGTAGGATGCAAAGAAGACAGGAAGAGTATAACAGGAACTTGTCAATTCCTAGGAGGAAGGCTGGTGTCATGGTGCAGCAAGAAGCAAACAAGTGTAGTTATATCAACAGCTGAGTCTGAGTATGTAGCTGCAGGTAGTTGTTGTGCACAGTTGTTGTGGATAAAGCACCAACTAGAAGATTATGACATTAAGGTAAGCAGAATTCCACTGTTTTGTGATTTTACCAGTGTTATTTCTATTGCTAAGAATCATGTATCACACAATAGAACCAAGCATATAGAAATTAAGTTTCATTTCATCAAAGAACATGTTGAGAAGGAAGATATTAGTCTAAAGTTTATGAATATAAATAATCAAATAGCTGATATATTTACAAAACCTCTGGATGAAATTAAATTCAATTATTTTAAAATTGAATTAGATATGTTGAACCTAGAATAGGTTAGTACAAGCTTCCCTAAGAAGAATATATAAGTACAAAATTTCTCAGGAAATTTATCTAAGTACAAAGTTTGTGTCGACACGAGCATATTTGTGTCGACACACTCAATATGTTGTGTCAACAAAGAAAAAGGATGTATCGACACAAAAATAGTATCTGTGTCGACAGAAGAGTTGGTGTCGACACAACCTTGTCGAGACCTTATATCTAGATGATTTTTCGTGTCGACACACAAAAGTTGGTGTTGACACAACTTTGTCAAGATATGACCATCCTGTGTCGACTCTGACACAGGTATGTCGACATCTAGACATGTCGACTAAACCTATGTTTTGTCGACACCTAGGTCATTTCTGTTGACACATGTAAAAATTTTGTCGACTATGCCTCGTCTTTTGACCCACCCTTTACGCTAACACTATAAATATGTAAAGCCAAAATCTGGTCGACTACGCTTTCAGAAATCTAGGATCTACACCTTATGTCGACAAAGACCTTCTCTTCTTTTCTATTCCATCTCTCTCGACAATGGAGCCTCACCAGGATGATAAGGTGAATGAAGGATATTAGCTGGTTCGTAAAGGATTCACGACAGCTTCACAAGAAATCCAGGGTGCCGTTACCCTAATTTCTGATAATGGTTTAGAATTCTTGGTCTCGAAACCAACAAAAATTTGAAAAAAGGAAGTAATGGAATTTTATTCATCTGCTACTGTGGACACAGAAGGGAAGAAGATCAAAGCCACAATTTAGGATTCCCGTGTTAGACTAACACTAAAAACTATCAGGAAATCACTCTAACTTCCCATGGTTAAGGATGATGAAGAAATTGTTCCATCCAGGACTAAAGAAGCACTAAGTTGGTGCGGGCTAAACCCTAATATCAAGTTTGTATCATCTATTGCCCGGAAAGGGATGAATTCCTAAGGAAAGTTTTTTGTCTGAGGTAGTTGGCAAGGTAATTCTGTGCAAGACTGGTGGACATGACAGACTTTCAATCCACATATTCAATCTGATGACAAGGATTATTTTCACCATAAAAACAGACTGGCCATCAATAGTTTTTGATAAGCTTCAAGAAGGAATAAAGAAACCAAATCTGGGAAGGATTTTGAGTTTATGTCTATCTGTTATAATACCAGACGTTTTGAACCAACTTCTAGGAACCAAAATCAACCACATGAGGAGGATGGATATGAGAATTCTATCTAGATGGGATAGAGTTTTGACAAAGTAAGTATCTACTCCACAGAAAGATGTTAAGAAAGATAAACAGCAGAAAAAGGTTATTCCACAAGCAGAATCCTTTAGTGATTCTGAAGAAGAAGTGGTCTTCAGTTCAGATAAAGACAGACAACAAAAAGAAGAACAGGATCAAGTGGAGAGTAGTATGCTCTTAGGGCAACATGTAGTCTCCTCTCTAGGGGGAGAAAATCCCGAACCAGCAGTACAAGACACTGTACAAGTTGAGTTGCCTGCTCAAGGGGGAGGTATTACTGAAGCTGCTCTAGAAAGTGACCAAGCTGCTGATACTATTATGGAAAAAGTGTCAGAAATCAACAATGAAAAACTACTACATGTTGAGAAAGAAGCACAAAATGAGCAGATACGAGATAATACTCAAAATATTCAAGTAATTATCTCCTTTATAGAGAATGTCCTGGAAAAAGATCTGGATGTCCAGGGAGAACCATATGTTTTCCAAACAACTTTTGTTCCTCCTATTCAGATGCAACAAGAGGTAACTATGGAAGAGCTATTCCCTGAACAACCAACAGCAGTGACTAAGGGGGAGCAGAAAATCATAGAAAAAGAACTACCAGGAACTGAGGGGGAGATGTCTCAGCATGCCACAACTGATAAGGAACCAGTGAATATACAAAGTTCCTCAGAATCTTCTGATGATGAAGAAGCCTCTATGGCTAAGAAAAGGAAGCTAGCTGCCTTAAGAAAACGGAGCTCAGGCTATAAAAATGCCTTGCAAAGAGTCACACCACCACCTGCTCCAAGCATGGATTTCAGTTCCCTATTGGTCCAATTGCAAGTGAAATTAGATGAGCAAAGGCAGTCTTTGGAAAGGTATGTGGATGAAACACATAAAGATTTGCAATTCCATCTGGCTCAAGATATCAAATCAATCAGATTTGAAGTAAATCAAAATAAAAAGGAAATGACAGATTTCTTCCACAAGGGAGGAAATGTTGTGGTATACTTGGCAAAGCAACAATAAGAACTCAACACTAAAGTGGAAGACATTGTAGTTAAGCAAGAATATGTTCTTGAGAATCAAATCCAGATGAATGATAATATCAAAGAGTCACACTTTGCCATTCTAACACAGATTGATAATCTAACAACTGCTGTCAAAGCTGAAGTGTCCAAGCAGATCAAAGAAGATCTAGCTGCTGTTCAGGAAACATTTACAAAATCTCACAAGAATATTTCTGATTTCTTGTAGAAGTTCAGGAATTATTACAAAGAAGGAACAGATTATCTTGTTAACCAAGTCAGATTTTAGAAGGATGATCTGAGAGATCATATTGAAAGAGAAGTCATAAAGGGGGAGATGGTGTTAGTCAAAGCCAGCTCGGATCATGCTAAATGGATATCAAATAGCATCAAAGCAACTTTTAGATATCCCCCCTTGTGTGATGATGACAATGTTGCTGAGTCTGGTGTGCAACCTGCCTAAATTGAATGAGATCAACCTGAAGTTGCTCAGGTCATTTACCCTCCAACTAATTTTGATATGGTTCACCAAGAAGTTCAGTCAATATACATCCTCCATAGGAGGTTAAAGATTTTATTATTGAAAAAGTGGAAATGTCAGAAGCTGCCAAGGAAGCTCAGAAGGAAGCACAACTGTCCAAGAAAAGGTTTAGAGAATAGGCTGAGTTGAAGACTGATTTTGAGCAATCGAGCCCTACTTACAGGAACATTATATTGACTGCCGGGAAAGCTGTGAAGGACAAGACCCATGAGAGAGGTAAATGGTATACTGAGCAAGAATGAAACAAGTATCAAGCCAGGAAGGAAGCCATTCTTCAATACAGAAGGAAAACAAAAGCTGGGAAGTTACCTGCTAATGCTTTGGAGCCTTGCAAGTGCTTCCCAAAGCCTTTTCATTATTTTGAAAGGCAAAGGATAAGGGCTGAAGAATAGAAAAAGAAGGATCTGAAAGGAAAGAAACCTACTGATGATGCCGAACCTAATATGTAGGCTCAAATCAGATCAGGAAAAGGCATTGTGATTTAGGAGCCTAGTCAATTATAGGATAGTTAGGCTTATGTATAGAACAATGTAACCTTTTGGCTTTTGTTCTATAGAAAACTGTGTAAACTTAAAATTTCTCTCTGATTAAATAAAATCAGTTTCAGAATTTATTTCAGTTGTTTACAATGTTTATATGTTACCCTACTGTGAAATGTATGTACATCTATTTCTTTTTATGTATTTTATTATGAGTGATGTATATCTTTGACTAAAGGTTATGACTTTTCCAAATAGGGGGAGATTGTTGGGTACACTATTAATATGTACCAGATTTCGAGAAGCCTCATATTAATCAATGATATACATCAATTTGTATTTGATGTATATTTGAGTTTCATTGTGCAGGTTTAAGAATTGGAAGAAAAATTTCTAAATACATGTGTCGACGCTTGTGAAGAATTATGTCGACACTTGTGAAGAATTATGTCGACACTTGTGAAGAATTATGTCGACAGTTATGAGGAATTGTGTCGACACCCAGGCACTGTGTCGACACCAAAAGAAGAAGCTGTGTCGACACCCAGACTTATGTCGACACTTGTGAAGAGTTGTGTCGACACCTAAAGAAGAAGCTGTGTCGACACCTAAGCCAGGAGTTATGTCGACACTGAAAACAAAAGTTGTGTCGACACCCAGAAGTTATGTCGACATTAAAAGCAGAAGCTGTGTCGACACCTAGGAGTTATGTCAACACTAGATGCAGAGTTGTGTCGACACACAGCACTTATGTCGACACACTTAACAGATGCTGTGTCGAGTACCAGAAGAATGACTATGTCGACACATGGAGTGTTCTATCGACATCATCAAGTCTTTTGTCGACACTTAGTCCATTTGTGTCGACACATGTGAAGCAGTTTGCTGAGTGGTTCATGCTGAGTTGGAAAGTCTTTGAAGAATTAACTGTCATAACCAACCGGTCTAACACCTTTATCAGAACTATTAGAAGACTGTTATAAACCGGATCAGCCGGTAATCAGGAGGAAACTCTATATAAAGGACTGGTTTGATGCAATAGTAAGGCAAGGAATATAGAACACACAACATTAAGAAGTGAATCCTTCAGAGAGAGTTTTCTACAACAAGAAAAGGGGAAACCCTTACGAAGACAGATCTAGAACAGTCTGAAAGGAAGATTCAGATCTCATTCTGAATTCAAGATGGAAGCTATCTGAAGATCAACATCTACATCAAGTGAAGATCAACCTTATTTTATTCTATCAAGAAGCTTTGAAACGGCTAAGTCGGGTTGGATCTGAAGATCAGTTTATTCAAGAACTGATCAAGAAGATCACACCAGTGAAGAGATCTATCTGGTGAAATTTCTGTATCACTTAATCAAACAATTTCTGGTAGGATGTGTTGTAAGATCTGAGTTGTAAGCCTGTAATTATAAAGGCTGAGGTAGGGCTGAGTGCCTGAGGTGTAGGAGTGGGGTTTCACTCTGAGTTGTATGCCTGTGAAAGAGGCTGAGGTAGGGCTTTTGCCTGAGTTGTAGGAGTGGGGTATCACTCTGAGTTGTAGGCCTATGAAAGATGCTGAGGTAGGGCTTGTGCCCGAGTTGTAGGAGTGCGTATTCACTCTGAGTTGTAGGAACCATTCTTGGTTCTGAGCTGTAAGATCTGCAGATGTGAGAAGAAAGAAGGAAGTTAGGCCGAATCTAGTACACTGCTAGATAGGCGAAGGGGGAAAGTTGATGTAGCCATAATTTGGGGAACCACTATAAATCAGGTGTGCAATCTGTAGAATGCTGTGTGTAGGTGTATGCTGTGCTGTGTTCTGTGATTTAAATTCATCTGTGCTGAGATAGATTTTACTATTTGCCTAGAATTTTTAAGGACAAATTAGAACCTATTCATCCCCCCCCCCACCCTCTATGTGTCTAGGCTCTTGAAATTAAGTCTTTCACCACACAAGAGCTTGGGGTTGTACGCACTCGCAGACTTGGAGACAGTAGTATGGAGGTAGGCGGGATCAAATTGATCCGTGAGAAGGCTACGCATTTATGGCCAAGCGTATTGATAATCCCACACGTCACTCTTCGTTAAGCCAAAACACATGGTCTTGACCTAATAATCTCTCTCAGGCGACAACAACCTTTTGGTGGTCGTCCCATTCGTGACAATAAAAATAATTCTTCATTCCCCTAAGGCAGTACCTAAAAATATGAGGACTCCCATAACCATCATAAGCAGTTACCTCATTCCTAGTGGGAGAAAATGTATGCGGGTGGTTGGTTTTCTTATCGCATGTAGGCAAAGTTGGAGTGTGATTAGCCATTACTTTAGCATACAAATAGACAAAGCGGGAAACATAAAAGTCATGGGCCATACTCGGAGTGAGTAGATAAAATTTTATAAGTTATAACAAGTGAAGTTTCGTGTGCCCAAGTGTAGTGTGCATGCAATGATAGAAAATTAATTCTGTCCTGATATAATTTATAACAGATGGATTTGTTCCCGCTTAATAACTAGCGTAATATATATATATATATATATATATATATATATATATATATATATATATATATATATATATATATATTTGTTTTCTTGATTAAAATAAATAGGAGATTTGTTGATGCACGAAAACGGACAGGGAGTCGGGCACCACCAGCTAACGGTTCGAACACCGGGGGTAGGGAAGGAAAGGAGGAGACTGTCGACCAATCGGTTACTAGCGGTCGCGGCTAAAGGACCGTAAAAGGGGGCCGCTGGCAGCGGCAACAGCAGAGTTCGCCCGCCGCGGCTTAAATGCTACTCTTGCGGCGGGCTTTCCTTTACTTAAAATGAGAAACAGTTACACGAAAGGGAAAAGAGGAAGCCGGCCGGACTACAAGCCGCAAAACACTAGACTTGAGACCGCAGCTCTTAACAGGCGAGCTCCTGGATCCCAGTCAGCGTGTCTTGGGGAGTGCACACTCCCCCTATTTATAGGCTCGGGGGCCTGCCCAAGCGGGCAGGGCTAAAGTTACCGGCTGCCCGGGGTACAGGAGAACCGGGCAGAGGTGAGGGGAAGCAAAAGAGAAAGAAACAAGAAAGGAGGGAAGCCACGCGGCCTGGCAGATTCCTCCTGGCGAGCTGACGGCTGGGTCCTGGAGCCTTGTCGTTGAGCAGGGTCGGCGTTGGCAGAGGCCTGACATGAAGACCGCCCCCGGCTTGGGAGGCTTGGCGGTTTGAATACTCAGGCCGCCCGGTCTGGAAAGCTGCGCGGACAGGTCGCGGATTCCGGGCTTATCATAATCCCCGCACATTTTTAAGTTTCCAAAAAACTTCGAAAATGTGGAACTAAGCCGGAGACCGCGACTGCCTCATCGTCGTCTATAAAATCTCCTGGCCCTTGTCATTCTTCAAGGTTCCTGCCGAGCCACGGGTCGCTACTCGCCACTTGCGGTCAGCATTTTGAAAGCCGGCACGATCTTTCACAAGATGGATGTTATGTCTTCAATGTTAGCACGCAACAAGAAACCGCCAGAAAAGAAGCAAAGCCGGAGCGAGAACTCGGATGATTCTGCCCGACAGCCTGCCAAGAAGATTGGGAAGTCGGAGACTTCAGCGGCTTCTAGACCTGAAAAGAGGCCGACAGAGACCGTCGGCGGATCATCGCAGGCCGCAGTAGATCCCAAAGCGGTTTCAAAGACTGCACCAGCACAAACCGGAATTGCCAAATCCTTCGACCTGACTTTCTCTCCATCAGGAGAACCACTCCTAAAAATCGGTGGGACGGAGGAGAAAAGTGTTGAATCTGGAAAACCGTCCGAATTGAAGGACAAGGTCGACGTAATCGTTGTGGACGACAACGAGCTGGAGAAGGCGCTGGAGACCGAACAGATTTTGGGCGAACAGCGCAAGCGGACTGAAAAGGTGTTCGGTTCCTTGAAACGGCAGAAAGAAAGGCGCGAAACCCTTGAAGAAAGGATGAAGAGGAAGATGAGGAAGTTGCACGCTAGAAACCGGAATATTTCCGAAAAGACCAGCGCGGACAGTCTTCAACACAGGCTGCACGAGAAGGAGGTACCCGAGAACCCGCCCATACCGGAGTACAAGTCGAGCGAACTAGAGAGTACGCCTGCGGTTAGCGACTCGCTCAGCGAGCTCCTGAAGGGCATGGAGACCCTCCAGCGGCAAGACGCGCTATTGTCGACACCAGCGGCCTCTGAGGAGGTTGACCACCCCGATATCCAAGTTATTGGGGAGAAGCCTGGCGAACCGGCTTCCGCGGCTTCTGAAGGAGCCGAGAAACTAAAGCTTCACGAGAAGATGGAGGAGATGAAGAAACTGATTGCCGAGAAGCCGGTGGCAACCACACTTCCATTACTGCAAGGTAAACACCGGGACGTTAGGCGAATTATTAAATTCTACAAGTCGCGGTCAAGGAAGAAGGGGGCGAATATAATATTAAATCCACTGGCCAGCTTTTTCCTGACCACGGCTCAACTGAAAAGCCGAGCTAAGGAAGCCGAGTGGCTATGGAAAGAAAAGCTAAAGAGGATAGATCCTGAACGGCTCCGGCGGCCAGTGATTAAAATCCAAACTGCAGCCTCTGGAGGAGATCAACATCAAACCGGCGGTCTTATCCAATCGATTTCCTTACTAGAACCTCGCAACAATCCGGCTGAACCTGACTGCGGTTTCTCTTCTGCAGGTGTACCGGAGACCGTGATGAAACCGGGCGACTTGACGTCATTGTTGTCTATGCTGCCACCGCCTCCGCCTCCAAGTGTTCGCGAGAAGGAGATGGCCGACTTCCAGAAGGACGTCGGCACGCTGCAGGCGGCTTTGAATGCGGCCACCGAAACCCTACGGATTAAAGACGAACAGCAGCGGGTTGCCCAGGAGGCCGAGGAAAAAAGGATCCAAGAGTTGCAAACCACCATGGAGCAAGAGACCACAAGGTTGCAGACTGCGCTTGAGCAGGAGACCATGAGGTTGAAGTCAGCGATGGAGCAAGAGACTGCTAGGCTCCAGATCGCGCGGGAAGAAGAGACCGCCAGGCTCCAGACCGCGATGGAAACCGCGGAGGCGAAGATTGTTGAGATGCAGGTCGCCTTGGAGAAGGAAAGGACGGAGAAGTATTTGCTGATGGCCGCGCGGCTGGAAGGAGACCGAGAAGAGATCCCACATGCTGAAGGCGGCGAGAACCAAGACCTGCCAGCGGAGACAGGCGGAGAACAGCGGCCTGCTCTACCAACTTCTGGAGAGTTTCCGGGTACTGGCCGCCCGGCCTCTGGCGAGACTTCAAATCCACCGGAGGCCGCGGACGCCTAGACAGGTCGTAGTTCCAAGCGGGCTCGGGGGTCAGGGGATCCCAATGATCCCATTTGCGAGAGTGGAACGCGACACTGCGCGGGTTCATCGGTCTCTGCATGCGCTTCATAATCTGGTTAGCCAGGGTACGTTGCGATTGTGCAGACCGGTGAATAGGTCGCGCACATAGGACGAGACAGGCCGGAGGATGACAAGCGATCTTGAGCGACTTGAGAGAACTAAGCCGCGCGGATAATTGATTATTATGTTGTAATATATATTTTTTCTCTGGATGTTGAACTATTTGATTGTTGTAAACTGCTGTATTTTATTATGCTGCGAACTGAATGCGGCTTATGCGGTTTGTATTTATAATCCACATGCCTGCTGCTTTGTTCTGAAAAATTTAAGTATAGGATAGTAGCCGAGCAGTCTCGCGAACAGAGCGCCGGTTTGACTATTTGATGCCCACATGATTCGCCATAGAATTATTCTAAGTGCAGGTATATAGCCGTGCGGACTGACGGACTAAACTGCGGCTTGGTCAGTAAGCTGATCTGTACTTCCAGCGGGCTTAGGCCGCGCGGCGTGACGACTAGCCGCGATTTAACGTTGGGCACTGTGCCTTCACAGATTTTCTATAAATAGCACTGACCCCGGAGATTTCATCACAAATCAAAAAGGATGCGGGCTAAGTCCAAGTCGTCGCGGTCTGACAAGGCCACTGTGGTGAGGACTGACGCGGCCTCCGCTTTCCACTCTACTGATCACAAAAAATGCCGGCTTACAAAAGCCGAGCTGGAGGATTTCGTTGAGAAGCACATGCAGGGAAGTCCGCTGGTCGCGCGGCTTCCCCGACAGGATGAGCGGATTAACTCCTCGCACGCAAATCAGATCGCGGACCCCATCGACCACTTTGACTGCGGCTTCAGCTTCCCGGTCATGCTGGAGGCCGTAGCGGTCTTCGACCACTACGGAGTTGTGCCCGGACAACTACCACCAAACTCGATAGCCGCCATATATAGCTTTATCTCCTACCTGAGGTCGGAAAGAGTCCGCTTCTCTATGAGGCTTTTCCGGGAATGCTTTTCGGTGTGGTCTATCCTGGACACCGGGACAAAGATCTTCCGGGGGCACCTCTACTTCGGCTGTAGAGGGCTGAAGATAGTAAACTTGGCGAACAAGATCGCGAACTGGTTCGAGCGGTTTCTCATCTTCGAGGGAAACCTGGGGTTGCTGCCAGTCGACCCCCAGATCCGCGAAGAGGCCGCCTTTGGCAGCAGCGGCTTGGACGGCGTCGAGAAGGAGATCTACAACTTCTTCAAAGGCGAGCGGCTTGATGTAAACCACTACATCCCACTGTTGCCGTCGCTAGTGGGAATCAAAGCGGAAGATAGTAAGCTCCAAGCCGGCCGACCTGATATCTTAGCCGCACGGACTGGAAACTAACTTTGCCTTTATCTTTGCAGCTGCTGTGGCGGTCCCGCTAAACAAGCCACAAACTCCTGGCGGCCTGACTCTCACTCAAAGAGAGAAGAGAGCGAGGCGTGCCAAGCCGGCGCGGGTTGTGGAGGAGGAGGAGTCGGCCTCCTCTGGAGAGTTTATGCTGCAAGGAACTGGCAGCAGCCTGAAGGACCTTCACGGCGATCCGGCCTTGCAGTGGAGTCCGGACGGCAAGTCAGTGACGATCTCCACCGCCCTCCCCTACTGGGGGGAAGAAGAAGTAAGCCGCCACGCGAGCGTGGTTGGCAGCGCGCTGTATGGCAAGCGCAACTTGAAGGCGATGCGCCAAGTTCCACCAGACGACGTGCCGCGGCTAGCCGCGCAAGTCGGGGCGAGGAGCTTCGTGGCAAGTCACTTCATGGGCCTTGCCTACAAGCAACTGATGAAGGAGAACTGCGGCCTGAAGAGGCAGTTAGAGGAACAACAGGAAGAAAACAAACGGCTAAAGGAATAGGAAGCGGTAAGCCGTTACCGATACTCGTGCGGTTTGCTTTATGTAACCGCGCGGCCTTACCTTTATCTTTTGTTTGCAGGAAATGTACAACCCGGCCAACCCCATCTTCCAAGACCAAGTCTTCCCGCAACTCCTCCAGGGAATCGATGGAGCGCTTAACCGCCTCCGGGACCTTGGCGGCTTCGCGACTGGCTTCACCGATTTTACTTGCGCCAACATCTACCCCACCCTGAAAGAGCAGGTGGCCGACGTCTACAGGTCGATCAAGGGCAAGAGCAAGGTCGGGGAAGAAGTCGGTGAGGTGGAGGAAGACGTCGAGGAAGAGGGCGGCCAGGGAAGCCCAAGCGCACACATATCGTCTGAGTCCGGCGGTCAAGAATCTGAGACCGCGCGGCCAGACTCGACGACTTCTGGCAGTTCAGGGAGCTCAGCGACCAGCAGCGGATACACTGAATCCCCCGTCGATATCGGCGATGGCGGTGATTTGGATTCTCCTGCGACTAAGAAGCTTAAACCGGGCGATTAGAAAATCTTTATCTTGTTTCTGTATTTTGAACTTTTTTGGAAATCGGCGGTATTATTTTTTTGTAACCGCACGATTAATGTTTTGTAATACTTAATGAGATAGAAATGAAGGCAATTTTACCTTTCTCTTTACTACATCTCATTTTCTTACTCGTTTAAGTCCGCACGGTCTCAGCATAACTTCCGATTTAATAAAATGCAAGCATATAAACCGGTCTGAGTTCACACAGCGACTTCAACGAAGTTACCCGCAAGAGACATATATTCCCCTGCGGTTTATTCCGAAATGCACGTCGACAATAAGCCGAGCGGCTAACCACTTAAACCGCAATTTGCCTTAATGAATCTCTCAATGTTATCTGTTGGAAGAGCTGATTGACCGCGGCTTGCTTATAGATAAACCGTGACCGCTAAGCCGCGCGGCTACCTGTCGCAGTCGCCAAACATCCATAACATTGAATTATAAGATCGCGGCTAGGGCGAACTCTGAAACGAATTGCCAATTCGATACAAGGAACAAGAATAGAGAAACAATCTTCGGCTTCCGATAATACAGGTCGATATAGGCACATGGAAGCCGAGAATTTTTGTGACGCCAGTTCGCTGATTAGCTAATATAATTAATACCATAGAAGTCGGCGGATCAAAGCCAGGAATTAAGTGCCAGACGCAGGTCGGCCGACTTCCTGTCCATATGAATAATAAACCGGCAATTGATATATGGAAGCTAAATAAGATACTGAATAGCGGATAGGCAGACGTAAGTCGGCCGAGTTCCCAAATATATTAATAATAATCCGGCGGGTAGGCAAATAACTTAAGCCGGAATATGTAACCGGGCGGCATGTGTAATTAATTATATAACCTGCGCAGGCCGCTGAGTAAAACCGCGAGGTAGCGGATAGGCTCGTGTTGTCCTGCAAAAATAGATGAAGACATGCACTTATGTGTCAATGTGGGCAGGTGCGTGCGGCAGTACTTTCCACACAAAGAACACATAAGCGGGATTGAAATTCTTAATGTCCACGACCGATGTCAAGCGGGACAAGTACGCAACGTCTGCGACTGAAGTCAAGCGGAACAAGTACGCAATGTCTGCGATGAAGGTCAAGCGGGACAAGTACGTAATGTCTGTCTGTGACTGAAGTCATGCGTGACGGGTACGCAATGTCTGCGACTGAAGGCCAAGCGGAATTTCCACTACACATCTGCGACTGAAGTCAAGCGGGATGTGGAGGGCTTAAGAATTTAAAAGGGGGCTCTTGCCCCTACATGCATGCATATTGGCATAAAAAGTAAAGCTAAAAAATAAGCTTCAAATGAAAAAAATAACATTTGCATAATGTTAAGGATGTGGAAAAGGATATATGTCTGCAGTTTTAGCATGCCCCATTAATACCAATCGTGAAGGGGACGTTATATACCATTCTGAACATAAGCATTTCTCATCATATAAAGAAAGAGAAATCCCTGCTTGAACTATTGAGTAAGAAATGGAAGATTGCCTTAGAGAATTACTGAATGACATATTCTTGCAACTTTCCAGCTCATGCAAGTTGATTAGCCAATTCCCTGAGAGCTATGCAATCTTCTGCTAGATGACCAATATCTTTATGATACTTGCAAAAAAGCTCCTCGTGTCGATACTTGATTTTAGATTTCATACGCCGAGGCTTCTTGAACTCAGGTATTCCTTGAATGATTATCAAAAGATCTTCCATAGAAATTTTGAACTTAACATACTTACCTGAACCTTTTTCACGCTTTGGAGTTTTACCCTGGAGAAGAGGAGGAGACTTGCAATATTCAACTTGCGAAACATCTTGGGAGGAAATAGATTGCTGTTAACCAGAAGTCCCTTGAGATTGTTTAGCCATTTGATTCAAAAACGAAACATAACCTTTATTTGCCTCTTCGCCTATTATGAATGTATTAACTATATCAATAAGATCTCCGTATCTTTTGGGATACTTTGTGGTGAGCTTGAATTTCAAGGGACCTTCTTGAAGTGCATTTATGAAAGCATGCAAGTAATAGTCTTGATGGACGCTACAAACATCCAGAACCTCCTTTTGAAACCGATCAACAAAATCTGGATTAGACTTGTCGATTCCTTGCTTGATTCGGAAGAGAGCTCCAATGTCTCTTTTCCGCTTCCTGTAAATAGTGAATCTAGAAATAAATTGTCTTCAAAGATCCTTAAAGCTGGTTACTGATCGAGGTGGGAGGCTATAAAACCATTCTCTTGCAACATTGCCAAAAGACATAACAAAGAGTTTGCATTTTACTCCATTTGACACGTTTCTCAGCGAAACAGCTGATTCAAAAGCTTGCAAATGAGAAAACGGATCATCACATCCAGAATACTCCGGGAGACGTGGCACTCTGAAGTTATCGGAGACAGTATCCCACCGAATACGATTAATGAATGGAGAAGGGGCCTCTTCTTCTTCCTTATAAAGAGGTTCATTTGCAACAGATTCTAGTCCACGCTCAACACTGTTTGCAAAAATTTCTCTATGAGGGTCAACAACCTCACTATTAAAATACAAGCAATCCTGCACTTCTGAGAGATCGGTAGTAACCGAGATGTTGCTGGATTTATTCTGACCCTTAGCAGGATTCATCTTGAAAAGAGGGAAATAGCTAAACTTTTTCAAGAGACCGTATAATAGCGGCGGCTTGAAGGGCGGCTAGACGGTGCAACAAGCTGACAAGAATACCGAGAGGAAAACCGAGCGGGTAGAAAGCCAGGTTCTAGAGTGCTGGAGGCGGGCTGAAAACCTTAGCCGGCGAAGTCGCGGCTTGCTCGACAGGCCGCCGAACTCTAGAAGATAGAGCGGTCTAAGTAGCTAGACTGCTGATTTTATCGATTAGTCGAGATCTGAAGGTCGCGTGTTAACTGTTGATGCACGAAAACAGACAGGGAGTCGGGCACCACCAGCTAACGGTTCGAACACCGGGGGTAGGGAAGGAAAGGAGGAGACTGTCGACCAATCGGTTACTAGCAGTCGCGGCTAAAGGACCGTAAAAGGGGGCCGCTGGCAGCGGCAACAGCAGAGTTCGCCCGCCGCGGCTTAAATGCCACTCTTCCGGCGGGCTTTCCTTTACTTAAAATGAGAAACAGTTACACGAAAGGGAAAAGAGGAAGCCGGCCGGACTACAAGCCGCAAAACACTAGACTTGAGACCGCAGCTCTTAACAGGCAAGCTCCTGGATCCCAGTCAGCGTGTCTTGGGGAGTGCACCCTCCTCCTATTTATAGGCTCCAGGACCCAGCCGTCAGCTTGCCAGGAGGAATCCGCCAGGCCGCGCGGCTTCCCTCCTTTCTTGTTTCTTTCTCCTTTGCTTCCCCTCACCTCTGCAAGGTTCTCCTGTACCCCGGGCAGCCGGTAACTTTAGCCCTGCCCGCTTGGGCAGGCCTCCGAGCCTATAAATAGGGGGAGGGTGCACTCCCCAAGACACGCTGACTGGGATCCAGGAGCTCGCCTGTTAAGAGCTGCGGTCTCAAGTCGAGTGTTTTGCGGCTTGTAGTCCGGCCGGATTCCTCTTTTACCTTTCGTGTAACTGTTTCTCATTTTAAGTAAAGGAAAGCCCGCCGCAAGAGTGGCATTTAAGCCGCGGCGGGCGAACTCTGCTGTTGCCGCTGCCAGCGGCCCCCTTTTACGGTCCTTTAGCCGCGACCGCTAGTAACCGATTGGTCGACAGTCTCCTCCTTTCCTTCCCTACCCCCGGTGTTCGAACCGTTAGCTGGTGGTGCCTGACTCCCTGTCCGTTTTTGTGCATCAACAAGATTATTAAAAAGAAAAATTTATTTTTTGCTGAAAAATAAAAGTTTTGGGCTGCTATTACCAGACCAGAAAAATGTTTTGTTATTTTAACAATAAAACTTGCAAGAAAAGTGCGTGCCGACATCCTAGGAAAAGGGGGAGGGTGATAATTAGGAAATTGACACGAACCTCCCTCTAATACCAAATTGATGCATGTCAATGGGTCTGATGGGATTAATACTACGCACTCTTTGGTCCGGACAATTATACTAGATACGTAGCGTGCTATATCTCTCTAATACGCTACCGTTGAACTTATCCAATTAGTGGCACAAACTTTAACAATGCATATGTAAAGGTACGATACCCCTTTTTATAGATTAAACAAGGGCTATATGTCAATGTCCGCTCAAGTGAATAGGACCTACAAGATCCGGACAATTAGCTATTGAGATTATTATTATCCGCAAGCATACACAAACCCAATAAGAGAATATTCAGACTAAAATTAGCGATTTCAGCAAGGCATAAAACAATCCAAAAATTAATTAATATGGTGGTATGCCAAAATCACTTGAACTCAAGGAGAAATCATTGGTAATGAACCAGATTTCTTCTAGCGTTCAAAAGATCTACGGGGTCCAATTAATATGAAAATATTCGGAGAAATAAACGCTTGAATTATAATTTAATTAACGCACTAATTTCTATATAAATCTGGAATAAATACTAGTATTCTAATCCACCAAATCCCATAAATATTATAGAAGAAATCACACAAGAGGAGGTTTAGAATTCGTTACCAAATCCCAACAAATCCGTCCAGAAGGATAAGTAGAAGAAGCACACGATGATGGTAGTTGGATCTAATTCCACGCGAATCCACGGTACCGCACCGGACGATGAAGATACGGGCCATTTCCTTTTGAAAAAACCCTATGAGAGGGGGAAACCTTGATGGCCAAATATATCAACGGAGGAGAGAGAAAATGTGGTGGGGATTTTGCCAAGGTAGAAGTATGGGCTACTCGATTTATGGGATGGTGATGGAGTGGGCTGGTCGGATTTTGTGAAGGGGATGGCTGGTCATTTTTTGGGTGTATAAGGAGGATAGTGGCTCAAGATGTGTGGTGGAAGATGGTGCCCGAGATAATGAAGGGGAGAGAGAGGGTGGTGTCTTGGGAAAAGGGCCGATCCTAGGGAGTATTTGGTGGTGGGTTTTGGGTGTAGAAAGAGGAGGGTGCTCGGGTTGGGTTGTGAAGGAGGGTGGTCGAGTGATTGAAGTGGAGTGAGAGGAGAAAGGAGAGGAGGCTGGAATTTGAGAGATGGAAGAGGGTGGTCGGCGGCCAAGAGAGATGAAAGGAGGGGAGGCCAAAATTGCCAAGGAGGAGGACGGGAAAATCTAAATAGATTTAGGGTTTTCAATTTCTTATCATCTTACTTAAAATATTCGACAACATGTTCTTATATCGGCTACACCACTCAATCTCCACCATACAAAATAGAGTAAAACATAGATGGTTATAGGCACCCATCATAACATGAAATAAAGATACAAATAGGATAATGCATAAAAATAAAATGCATGAAAATAAAATGATTAAAATAAAAATGCTTAAAAATAATAATGCTTAAAAATATATATGATTATAAATATTTATTTTATAATCATATATTTTATATGATGGTAACGACGACGACAAACGATGTGCATAACATGTAGTGTAGCGCGACGTTGGCGATGAATGTCACGATAGAATCCCATCTTCATGCTAGCGGCAACGATCATCCCAATCAACAAACTCTCTATGCCGGGGATCAAAGGCTGCCTCAACAATGTCATCATGAACCAGTGGCGGGACAGCGTCGCCATCACCATTCATCACATGGGAAATAACAGAAGGTCTGGTCGGGGCCCCACGCCATATTCCACGGACAGTCGGTGGGGTTACATAATAATACCAAATTACAATGATACAATATTTCGAGTCTTAACACGGAGCATTCTAGCCGAATCTTTTAAATCAGTTGGAAGAACCCATCACAAAACATGAATGTCCACTATAGCCACAAGCTGGAATGAAAGAACAAATACAGAAGGAGTCTTAGTCTTATGGCCTTGTAATAATTTCTTAAACAATAAATATTTTACATACTTCGGCACGCAGGTCGGGCATACATGAAACTAGTAAAAGAAAACACTTTGCTTTGGCCTTCAAGGGCAAACACAACATCAAGGGCTTAAGCCCGCTACTTGTCATTTGGCTCACCTGCTCCTACATAAGAACAATCCACTGAACGGTGGCTAAACAAGGCAACGGTCAGCTAAATCTGACTAAATTATAACGACCCCGGCCCTTACTCGGGGCTTTAGTGCTCCTTCCCTGTAATGTATTAGTAAAACCAAATATAGTAATGAAAGTGAAGCACTTCACCACAGGCGTAGGAATGAATGACCACACACCCCGTGCTCTTAGGGCACATTCTCGGTGTCCGGAAACAAACCAGGGACGCACCACCATTCGCGAGACGGAAACAACCATGAGCATTTTGGTAGTCTTTACGACCTGCGTAAGGCCTATGACCCATAACTATTGCAGCGACAGGTAGTACTACCCACAGACGTTTGGCATAGATACTGGGTAGGTTCGGCCCTCTACCATTGCTCACATCACTGGGGCAAACAACCAAGATGCGGTTCGACCACCCAATTCTAATTTTTCCAACTTTACATAACCATGTTATGAGACATGGATGGCTCTCAGCCAACCTGGCTAGGCTCTTAATGCTCTTAGCCCCACATCACAGGCCCCAAGTCTCCACGACACAGGCCACAAACAAAGCTCTCAAGGAGATACCGTCTACAGTAGCACTACTGTCGCGCGGTACCTGACAGAAATGTGATTCTAACCAGTTTTTTGGGTGCTCCTTAGATTTAGTCCCCAAGGTTCCCAGCTGCAGTCTACTATGTAGAAACCCAAAAAACAAACATCACGGAGTCTTCTCCGGCCAAAACAAGCATAATGAAAAAAACATCACTAATCAAGACCAACCTGTATAGATGGGCTTCACACACCATGCCTATGTTCGTACTTCGATTCTGAACTATATATGCAAAACTATGGGGATATATCATATCTACCTGAAGGAGAACCTCACGCTCACCGCACACTCGTGGAAGACGGTTTCCTATACAAAAGAAGAGGACTTCATATGTCCAAGTAGGGAATTTTTACCCTTTGCTCTCTCTTCTGTACCATGCAAAAGATCTAGATGGATGAACTCGACCACAATGATTTTACATCCACAGATCCGAACTTAGATTGTGAATCAGAATTTCGAAACTTCAACGAAGGTGAGATCTCCCTTCCGAAGCTACAACTCCTCCTCCAAGAAAAACCAGTACAAGTCCTCAAATCCAAAAGAAATGAAGTGAAAACGGCCAAACCAAGCTTATATATAAAGCTACCACCGCCCGGTAACTAGCTACCGACATACGGTATATTAATTCAACACCTCATTTCGAGCACAACGACAAAAACCCTCCAATAACAGGCTGACACGTGGCCACTCCGTTATGGATTCACTACCACCTTGCGGTAGGATGCTAATGCTGCATGATAGACAACATCGGTTACGACACACACCGGCCGCTATCGCCGCGCACTAACAGCTACCGCTGCACGGCAAAATCCCGAGAACTATATTAAATAAATTGACCCAGCTATCGTCAGCGGTAACACTATCACCGGGCGATAGCTTCCCGAGACACCTGCCAGATTAATTCCCTTGCTACCGTAGCGCGGTAACAACTTTCTGCCAAGTGGTAAGTTGCATCGACACATTGCTCTTGACGCTATCGACACTAAACCTAGGGCTACCGCCATGCTGTAACTAGCTACCGCCAAGTGATAATATCTAGAGAACCATTTCCTTAAGGAATTTAGGGCATTACACTTTCTCATTTGCTACCAGACAAACTTGTGAGTCTGAACTTAAACATAAAAAGTTTAAACAATATATATTTCTACTCCTAGTGTCCGTCAAAATGACCTCTTGGTCACTTGATCTCTTAATCAGACACTCATCCTTATGGAAGGCAATGACATAGCCCATATCACAATGTTGACTTATGCTGATCAGATTGTGTTACAATCCTTCCACAAAAGCTACTTTTGTGATGGAGACTATATCATTGTTAATTATACCTTAACCCCTGGTGACTCTTCAGTCTGAACCTCCAAAGATCACCTTAGCTCCATTCTTCACAAGAGTATAGTCCTTCAGGTGGCCCCTCATTCCAGTCATATGTCTGGAACATCCACTGTCCAAGTACCATATTGATTCATGAGTACATTGACCATCCTGCAACCACAATTTAGTTTAACTTAGGATCCCAAAGGGGATTGGGTCCTTTGTTCTTGTTAGCTTGTAACTGAACATGTTTACCTGCAGCACTTCTAATAGGACGAATCACTCTTGCCCTAGGCACATTAGGGTTGTGCCAATAATCTATGGCAAAGTGACCCACTTTACCAAGCCACCAACATTCATGAATGCTGTATCTCCTCTTCTAAACAGCCTTTGAAGATTTCAAGTTATTAAAAGCTGTCTATTCAAATGGGAGAGTTGTAGCCTTCTTCTTGTTTTTTCAGCAAGAATTTGACTAAAGGAAAGTCTGACAATAGGTGTACTTGGCTTACTCCGAGTTCCACCAACAACACTCTTCTTTGTAGTAGATATGTTGTTGATAGCATTAGAGACTGGCAAGTTAGGCTTACTGACAGACTCACCCTTGGTCTGGGTTTTTTCTGGAAAAGTCTAAGAATAGGTTATTACCTTATTCTTGAGTGTAGGGGCTGGAACACGAAATAAAAAAAGTCCATGATGGGGCATCTGTATTTCCTCATGCGGAGTCGTAAAGGCACGGAAGAACATGACATTTCTTCCACTATAGCAATGAGAATTTTTGTTCATGCTACTGTATCTTCTATTCAACCAATGCCCATATATACTCTCTTGGTCATATTTGTTGCATGTCAATAGAATTTTCTCAAAAGAGATATCAGGATGAATTGGAGCCTTTCCCTTACTCCAACTCCTTCTTCTAGTATTCCTCTCATTGTAACCCAGCCCCATCTTATTAGTTTGGGAGGTGAAGGTTTCAATGAGAAGCAATACTGATTTGGGTTTGGAGTATTGAGCCACTAGCATCATCTTTTTGAGGATCTTATCTTCCAGATCCAAGATGATCCTGTTCTTCTGGCTTATGGCCCCAATTTGGATAATTGAGATTATCTTCAGTTGGCTAATTTCCCTACTCATCTGAGCTGGTATGGGGGCTGACTCAGACTGCAGTGAAGCAGCTTGTAGTAGGGAGACAATATCCATAACTTGTCTCTTGGAAAGCCTTTTGATCTTCTTCAGAGCATCCAAAATTGCACCATATTTGTCAATCAATTGATTAACATAATATTCAGAATCTAATCCCTCTTCCCCACTGGAGAAAGTTGATTCATCAGTGTCAGAGCAAGGCTCATAGATAGAAGGAGAGCTTAGGATAGAGTGTACCTCATCAGGAACAAAAATGTCCTGATTGTCTATGATATGGCCATGATACTGTATTCCTCATCTGCTTCCCAATCACTATGAATAAATGGCAGTGCGGCCATGATTACTTATGGTGCTGTTGGAGCTTCAGTCTCTTCTTCAAGGCACATGAGGCCTATTTAGGCCTCCACTTTATCTGATTCTAAAGATTCAGAATCACTGTCAGATAGACAGACTTTCTTCTTGGCCAATATGCTCCTTTCAGACTTCTTGACCTTACGATGGTTCTTGCCATCTGACTTCAATAGCTCCTTCATTTTCACTGGACAGTCAGCAATGACATGTCCACTTCTATTGCAATAGTAGCAAACCACATTAGATTTAATATGTTTACTATGTTTGCAGTCATATCTTTCCCCAGAGGGGTCATTTCTGGACTTATCTTTGCTATAGTAGGGCTTTCTTGAGGAAGAGCTTGAAGAGACCTTATTCTTCCACTATCTTCTCCTCCTTAGAATTTTTGTAAATTTCTTGGGGAACAATGTTAGTTCTCCGTCTGACAGTTCATTTCTAGGTGAGTTGGGATGTGAGCTCTCTGACTCAGTAAATCTCCTTGGTGTAGGAGTCCTTTCCCTGGTTCTCCTTACTGCTTCAGCTCTGAAGGCCACAGTCTTCTCTTTGTTGAGAGTTCTGGTTGCGTCCTCTTCAGCCTTCTTGGAGTTTAGCTGCATCTCATGGGATATCATCTTCCCAAATAGGTTATGAGTCAAAGTGTTGGCCAGGTTGCCAACTTCTCTTATGACACAGATCTTGGTGTCCTATTCCTTGTTAAGGGATCTCAGAAACTTGTCATACACCACATAACTAATGAACTGACTACCATATATGATCTGATTGTTCACTATGATGAAGAACTTCTTATAGCAATCATCAATGGAGTCCTTATTCCAATGCTTGAAGGCTTCATACTGTTGATTCTGGAGGGATTTCCTATCTTCCCTCATCTCCTCTGTCCATTCCATTTAGACTATAAGGGAGTCCCACATTTCCTTCGCTGTCTTGTAATGGACAAGGTTCTGGATGGTGGAGTCATCTATGACACTCACAATGATGTTGTGTGCCCTCTTATCCATAGTTGTCAGGATGACCTCATCCCTAATCATCTCAGTATACTTAGGAGTTGGGACATTGACATCCAAGAAAGTGATCTTCATGGGAATGAAGGGTCCTATTGGACAGTAATGAAAACCCTTAGGTCAGAGGCTTCCATGAACAACCTGAACCACTCTTTCTAAATCCCAAAATTTTTCTTTCTACAGATAGGGAGCTTCATGTAGACCAACTCCTTGTGGTTCTCACTTGAACCCATGGAGCAATTTTTCAAATACTCTTGGACATCTATTCAGACTATTAAGTCCTTTTTGAACAACCTCCCTCTGATACCACTCGAAAGTCTTTATTTTAAGAGTAGTTAAACACCTATAGGTGGTGAATAAGTTTCTTAGTCTTTTAGACTACTTTCTTATTTTAGTATGTGGAGTGTTTTGTTAAGTAGCTTGCTTTCAAGAATAGACAACCGCACATGGGTATTTATAGTGGTTCTCCAAGGTATGGGAACATACACTGTGCCTCCCACATTTCTAATTGTGTGTTAGACAAGGAAATCTTCTCCAATATCATCCCAAAGATCTTACAACACAGATCCCTAAAGATCTCCCAAACTTACTCCAAGTCCTACATCAGGCCCAAGGCCCTACATCTCAGAGTATACAAAACTCCTACAGCTCAGTGATCCACAAATCACCTACCTCAGACTTAATCAAAGTCCTATAACTCTGGCTAAGAGGATAGCCATACACTCAGATTCACAACTGAATCCTACCTCAGAGAATAAATCTCCTACCTCAAGCGTGCAAGACTTACCTAAGATCCACAACAAGATCCTACAACTCAGCATTTATATTTCAGGCTTACAGCTCAAATCAAGAATGATCTTATAGAGTGAAATGAGTAAATTTGTTGTTGTTGACTTGGTCCAGAGAAAGTGTTCTCTGAGCCTGCTTGCTGAACTAAGTAAACTCAGCTCTTTCTTCTTCACAGCACTAGGAATGGATCTTCAAGGTTGTTCTGCTAGTGCTGAAAAGTTACTGCATCGCAGAAAGAAAATATTTTGACCTTGCTACTGAAAGTTGATTTAATCTTCAGTGAAAAATGTCTTCAACAGTAAACTCTGTCTGTGATTCACAGACTGAGTTTTTGAGCAAGTTCTTCGTAAGCTTCAACTTTTCCGAGAGGAACTGTCACCATTCTACAAAAAAGTTATCTTTAATTTCTCACGACTCAGCTTATGTATTCCGCGGATCAACGGATCTATGAGTAGTGAGGACCACCGTAATGGGCTGTAACGCCCCCCATCCATCACATAGCATATGACAGAAGGTCCGACCGGGGCACGACGCCATATACCACAGACAGGTAAGGATATTATAAGTTAATGTCAAACCCAAGTTCAAGTTGAAACGCGTCCTACCACAGAGCATTCTAGTGGATGCATTTTAATTTAAGAACCCACTCATAATGAGAATGTCCACTACACAAAAGGAATGACATAACATACACATATAGTACATGACATGTTTTGGTTGTAGCCTTATTACAATTGTTTCATACACAACAAGTGGTTTCATACATTGGCACGCAGGCCGACCACACATAAAAATAGTAAATATTTGCTTTTGGGCCTTCGAGGGCCAGCCAACTGCAGTACATGGGCTTTAGTCCGCTACATTCCACTTGGCTTTCCAGCACCTGCACAAAAGGGCCCACCAAAATGTGGTAAATAAAGCAATAGTCAGCATTTTGTTGACCCATTTGTATCGATCCCACACCTAACTCGGGCGGCTTTTCTCCAATTCCTGCAACAAGGCATAACATATTTATGTATTGTCAACATCAAGGTGCACTTAAGCACCATTCACCACAGAAGATGGCCCAACAACCACACGCCCCATGCACTAAGGGCATATTTTCGGTATACCAGACTTCCCCGTATAACACCACCGTTCAGAGGTCCATGACTTAACAGAAACTTTGTCATTCAGAGGTACTTAACTTGATGACTACGTCTTTCAGAGGTACTTAACTTGATGACCCAGTCATTCAGAGGTACTTAACTTGATGGCACAGTAGTTGGCCTCCACGACACTCATCATAAAACACACAACACTTTAACATTTTAGGCTGGTACCCACCATTTCTGGCAATTTAGGCTCACAGATTTGCATATAATGACCCAACAGGTCTCTTCAAGACATGTCACACAAAATTATAGCTCCCTTGTAGCTATCGCCTGGCGATACTCACTGCCGCCCGGTTATATCAGCAGTTCTCCAAACTGTGATCATTCCTGGGTATTTTCCTAGAAATACTTCCAGTACTTTAATGCAGCCTCCTGCACACCCCTTGACTCCGGATTTCACACGTACATCACACACATATCCACGAAGTATTCTCCAGCATGCAAACTCCAAAACATCTCCAATCCAGAACAACCTTTCCAAATGGGCTTCTCATCACATGCCTATTTCATACTTTACATTTTTGGATGTATATACAGTAATATATGGGGATCAAACCGATCTCCACACTGGGATCCACCCTTTTTCACCTTTTGGTGAGATGATACATGCAAGTATGCATATTAAGGACTTCACTTATCCAGGAGAAATTTGTTACCCTTGAAGTTATCTTAGGAGCCATGATGCAGCTTTTCTACATGGATGGTGAAAATGTTTAAGTTGTCTTACCTAAATCATCTAGAGGGGGGTGAATAGGTGAGTTGTGCATCTTTTTTGCTGAATAAAAAATTAATGAGCGATGCACAGAAAATTAACCAAGCAATCACAGACGACACCAAGAATTATAGTGGTTCCCCAACCTTAGGTACATTCACTTTCCACTCACCTATCTAGCAATGCACTAGACTTGGCTACTCCACTAATCTCAAATTGAAAACAATCTTACATCTCGGAACAACGTTCCTACAACTCGATAATAAAAACTGGATCTACACTCAAAAGATAAAACTACATACAAGATCTTGGAGAATAAAGCTCCTACGCCTTAAAGAAAGATCTCATACAAGAATAGATTGAAATAAATCAATACAAACAGTGATTTGATCTCAAACTTGAAAACTTCTGCATGTTCTTCTTCGTTGAACTTTGTGGTTTTATCAGAAATGGTTGAAGAAGAATCGGCAAGATCTCTTGATCTGAAATTCTCTAGACTCAGCAAGATCAAGTATTGGATCTGTAGATTGTAGAATGACTTGATATCTGAATCAACTTCTCTGAATCGATCTAGATCGTAATCAAATCGGTAAGAATGGTGAAGAAAAAAGGTGCTTCCGATTATGGAAAGAAAATTAGGGATTCAGAAAAAGTTGGAATATCTTGCGACTGTTTGTTATTCTTCTTAGGGTTGGTCGAAAATGACAAGACCTTTTATAGGACTTGCCTAACGGTCATAACCGCAATTAATGACAGCCATGTGGACCAATCACGCGCTAATGACATTTGAAATTCATGTTTGTCTGGACTTAGAAGATTTTCAGAAAAACAGTACGGGTGTTCTCGAGAAGGAGGCTTATTCTCGAAAAAAAAATCTTACTGGTTCTCGAGAAGAATAATGAGGATCTCGAGAAAAATACTTAAAAAAATATGCCGTGGTTGAAATTTGCAGTGTCGAGACGGAAAGAAGTAATCCGAAAAAAATATACTTTTGTTATCGAGAAGAATCATTCTAGTACTTGAGAATAGATAATCATCTCGAGAACAATTGTCTGGCTCTCGAGAAAAATACTTTGGGTCTCGAGAAATTACTTCTGCATCTCGAGAAAAAACCATAGTTTTCTCCAGAATAAATTTGGTCTTCTCGAGAAAAAGACTTAAAAAAATAATTGTCTGGAAAAGAAACAACTCGAGAAGAAATGTCATATAGTACTTGAGTACATAAGCCCTTCTCGAGAACAACATTAAGCTTTCTCGAGAACAACTTCTTCCACTCGAAATTAAGACAAGTCTAACTCGAGAAATATCTTAAGTCTCTCTTAAGTACAAATATAGTACTCGAGAAAAATACTTACACAAATTTGAAAACTGAAAAACTTAATTCTTTATTAAAATCAGAATCCATATTTTCTCGTGCCCTTAGTACTTGAAAAGGAAGTGTGTCCCAATAGAGAGGCTACACAAGATTTAGCACCATGAATCACACAATGAGGGATTACATTGTATGGTCCTGTGTTTGGAGACTCATTGTTGACTGACATTAGTCTACACTTAGCAATTAAGTCCTACAAACACTTAACTAAAAATAACTTCAAATACAAACTTAATTCATCTTAGTTTAAGGGTGACTTCATACAAATCTGTGCTATTATGGATGCAATACCCAACAATCTCTCCCTATTTGTAAAAGTCAGGACCCTCTACACAAAGGTGAATTACATCAAGAGAAAAACAAATAAAGAAACTAATAACATGATAATTGGGAGAAATGCAGTAATATGTATAAATCAGATCAGCAGAATTAGAAGCTCATATAAACAAAAATTTGTCCAAGATAAAATTTAAATTCAACAATTTCAAACATAATGAGAACTTCCAGCATCTTCAATTTACTGATCTTGTTGATGTTTCTTTTCGTGTCTCTCTAGCTTCTCCTGTTGTCTCTTTTGGTAGCTGAATGGCTTGGGGAAATACTTAGGAGGTCTAGGTGGAGCCTTGGGATTATTTCTGCCATATATTCTGTCATAAATCCTTCTCTTTATAAGAGACTTCTCATATAAATCCCATTCATCTGAGCTGTAATACAAGCTTCTCTTTTCATTGTAATCAACAACTAGCTTCAGATTTCAAGAATAAGAGACTTGGAAGTAGGACTTCAAACTTCAGTATACTATTGAGGTCTTTTCCCTTCAGCCTCTGGATTTGGAGTTGATCTACTTGCTGAGGCTCCACCAACATATTTGCTTCTTTTGGCTTTCTAAATTTTTGGAGGATGAGGAGGCATACCTGTTTGTTCTGATTCCCATACATGTTCATAAAAATCAGGAGGGGGACCTTCAAAATAATCTGGAGGTGTTCCTTCAAAGTATTCTGCAAGTGGAGAAAATGTTGGCATGTTTACATCCAGGTTTACAGGAAGTGGTGCATTAGGATCCCTGGCTAGTTCAGGAAATAGCCGATTATGCATCCAAATAGCAGTATCATAAGTATATAGCTTAGTACTCTTGATTACTTTAAGTACAAATGTCTGAATATTTTTGATTTGATCATCCTACAGATTTTTCATAGTTAGAGCTTGTTTTTCTAATAGTTCTTTCACTTTATCCTCCTCCTTTCCGACTTCTAGGGAGATGGTGCCGATGACATCTTCTTTAAATTTTGCAACTTCTTCACATGTTTTGAAATTCCTTTCATCAGATTTCTTATTTATTAGAATCTGATTATGAGCAAGGGTGACTGATTGTTCCATAGCAGTACCAATGCTTATGATTGCATGGTCTATAGCTTTTCCACCTATTTGCAAGAGTCTCTTAAATTCATCTATATTGTTTTGGATTTCAGCAATTCCACGGCTCATTTCCTGCTCTAATGCAGTTACCTTGACAGTGACTACTTTCAGAAAATCATCAAAGTATTTTCTCTGATCAGCAAGCATCGCTTCAATTTTATGTAGAATGGTACCTTTAGGGAAGATTTCTTTCTGAGTAGATGGTGGAGGCTGAGTGGGGACAGTCCATGGAAAATTTCTTCAAGTACAACTATGGAGGTAGAGGCTTTCGTTTTGTTTACAGTGTTGTCCTCTTCTTCAGTATATGAGGGCAGCAAGGAGGGAATGTTGAATTGAAGACTTGGAAGTCTTTGTTTAGCAGCTTCTACTGGAAAGTCAACTTCTAAATCATGTATTGAAATAACTTCATCATCATGCATATCTTCAGGAGATTTCTCAGGTTCATATACGAGTGATTTTTCAGATTCTGGAGATTTTTCTGCTTGAAGAGGAGACTTTGCTGGATACTTGGATGGTGGTTCAGGAGACTTGGGAATTGGTGTTGTAGAAGAAGGATGATCTTCAATAACAGAGAAGGGGGGTTCTTTGGAAGATAATTTGTTGGATCCATAGTTGATTTGGGCTAGGTTCACTAACTTAGGATGATGTGACCCAATATGTATAGCCAGGGTCATAGTTGTGTCCTAGAGTCTAGGCCAAGTCCTTAGAGTCAACATCAAATGGAGCAGCTAGCAATATGACTATCAAAGACTCAAGACTTAGAAGATTTCAAGACCAAGTAAAATGAGTTCGACGTTCATCGAACTCAGGTCGACGAAAGAAGTTCTCAGCTCGACGATCTTGAGATATTTCTCTGAGCTGAGCTCGATGATCTTCATTCTCTGGTCAACAAAAACTGGGATACTTCAACAAACTAAAGTCAGGATAACTCCAGATTATTCTAAGTTCAACTTCTCATGTCGATGAAGTCAACTTCTCAGGTCGACGAAGTCAACTTCTCAGGTTGACGAAGTCAACTTCTCAGGTTGACGAAATCAGTACTCTACTCGACGAATTCTGGAACAAGAATATTTGTGTCGACACTTAGGGCATGTGTCGACACCAACTATGTCTACACCAGAAAACTTGTGTCGACACCAAGAATAATCATTCGACACCCACTTATGTCGAAACCAGAAGATTTGTGTCGATACCAAGACTAATCAGTCGATACCCACCTGTGTCGACACCAGAAGATTCATGTCGAAACATAGAATATCAGTCAATACAAAATACTTGACTAAGCCTAGAATTGTTGTTGAACTCCGGTCGACGAATACAAAATCTCAGTTCGACGAACTAGTAAGTCAGCTCGATGAATTTTGTTATTCGTTCGACGACTCCAGACTTAGCCATTTCCGGCCTTCTGTCCCATTCTAATGCGAAAATTCCTGAGTAATTAATGCTCTACATTCTCTGAATGTCTCCATTAGAAGGAGCATTGATTACGGTCTTCTTCAGGAATATTACTTGCCGATTTTCCACGGGATAGTTGAGGCAATGATTCAGTGCCGATTATTCTCAAGGCTCAGCATTAATTATCGATGATTCAAAATTTTGAAAAGGTATAGAAGAATACAAGATCGATAATTGGCAGCTGCAAGAACATACTCAGTCAGATAAACAGAGATGCACATAGACTGACTGAAAGAATTGACACAGTAGCAGAAAAGCTTCACACAAAAAAATCATACTGAAGCTTACAGTGACATGCAGTGATCATAACTCCAGGACTTCCAAGGTGAACAAAATATCAAATCAGTCAAGAAGCTTCTGCATCACTGCCTGTCAAGAACTCTGATTGAAGACCTATCGCCCTACAACAAAGATTCCAAATCTTCCTAAACCATTCAATATTTCAGGGGGAGCTTTTGATAAACATCAATCCACTTAAGTCTTCTCAGTTTATTGAGAAAGAGAAGACAAAATCAATCTCTCACCCCCTCCTGTATAAAGTGTTGTCATATCCCTTCAAAAGTGATTCCTGGTTGCATGTTTCCTAACCAAAAGACTTGAGTTGGTTTTTGGGGACCTGATCAAAACCCATTGGTGTCAGGCACCTGATCAAAAACCTGAGTGGATTCCTACCAGGGTGGTAGAAGAGTGGACTACCCAGATTTGGGGAACCATTATAAATTTCTTGTGTCGTCTGGTTGCCTATCTTTTTCTTTTCGTTCTTACTGTGTGGCTGTGATTAGGTTTACTATTTTCTGTTTTCCAGTTTCCTAATTACTGTACCTTTTTAGTTTAGAGCGAAAGCTGTAACAGCACCTTTATAGGGACCTAACAAATTTTAAATATACTCTATTCACCCCCCTCTAGAGTATTGTAGACCTAACCCTCACTTTCAATTGGTATTAGAGGAAGGTTCCTTTGGTTGGACAAGTCAACCCTTGAACCAAAGATCCTTTGTTAGATCTACACATCGCCTTATTCCCATTTAACTTAGAAACACAGCCATGGCACAGAATAAAGATTATTCAAGCACCAGACCTCCAGTTTGCAACTTACAAAAGTTTGGAATCTGGAAGGCAAGAATCAAGCTATATATGAATTCTATTGATGAAGATATCTTTGCTTCCATCTTAACAGGAGTACCTCCACCACCTACAGCTCCTCCAAGTAACTCTACAAATATGACTACAGTACCTCCTCCAGATTATAATGATGCTTACAGGAAAGCCAAGATGGTTGATGCAAAAGTCATGAACATACTGACACAAATAATGTCTGATGACATTTTCCAGAAGGTTGCTGAGTGTACATCAGCAAAAGCTATTTGGGATTCCCTAAACTAAATGGTTGATGGATCAGCTGATAAAAGGCCTTAGGAGATCAAATCTCATATCCCAATATGAGAATTTCAAGAAACAGGAAGCTGAGACAGTTTCAGAGATGTATAATAGATTAAGCTCAATTATTAATGAGCTAAAAACTCTGGACAAGGTCATCACTCTCATTGAAGTGAATGACAAAATTTTGATGTGCTTCCAAAGCTCATGGGACACAAGAATTTGACCCATCAAGGAGGCCAGATGCCTAAATGAGATTTCAACTGAATCTCTATTGAGAAAACTAAAGTCTTATGAGCAGTTAATAAAGACAAGGGAGGCTGCTGAACAAAGAACACCTCCAACAGCTAGAAGAGAATAGAGCGTAGCCTTTAAAGCCTCAGAAGAATTAGAATCTTCAACATCAAATGAAGAACTTATAAGTCTCTTGGCTAAGAGATTTTTCAAGATGGCTCGAAAGGACTTCAGAAGAAAGTCATCAAGAAAAGATGACAGGCCAAAGTATGATAAGACGCCAACAAAGGAAGTGGTGTGCTATGGATGTAGGAAGTCTGGGCACTTTATCTCTGAGTGTCCAGAGAACCAGAAGAATGAGAAGAGAAGAGAAAAGGAAAAGGATTCCAGGAGATAGTACACCAGCAAACCCTCTTCCAGCAAACACAAGAGAAAGGAAAAGGGGTTTGTGGCTGAGACCTGGAGTGAGACTGAAGAAGAGTCAACATCCTCAAGCTCCAGTGAAGATGAGGAAGAAGAAAGAGCAAAGGAGGTTTGCCTCATGGTAATTGATGCCTTAAGAAGCAACTCAGAAGAAGGAGATTCAGAAAATGAGGAAGCTTCTGAATCAGAAGCTGATCAGGTATTATCATGGTTTGATTATAGTTCAGAATCTTTTAAATCATATTTTAAAATGATGTGTTTAGATTTAATCAACTTTGAGGAGGAAATCAAACTTCTCAGAGATAAACAAGTTAACTATGATAGCTTAGTTTTAAAAAACACTAAATTAAAAAATGAAATAGATATGTTTAGTGAACAAATCACTCTTCTGAAAGATGAATTAAGTAAAGCAAAATAGCTAGAAGAATCACTAAATGGAAGAAGCAAACAACTAGCAGCAATCACCAACATATCTAATGCTAGACTTAATGAAAGTAAGTTAGGATTAGGTGCATCATCTAGTGAACCACCTATTATTCAGAAAAACCACCTGTCACAACCCATAAATTTTATTTCTGAGAAAGGAAAGAAGAATATTGATCAAGTATATAAGGTAAATAAAATTCTTGAACAAATTAAAACTAAGGACAAAATTGAAAAATAGAAAACACCCAATAAAAACAAAGTTCAGCAATTTTCGTCGAAGTCAAATCGACGAAAACGGGCTAGTTTGTCGAACCCAGATCGACGAACTCTGAATGCCAACAATAGTTATCATTATTCATCTAACTGCGATCGACGAACTTTGTATGGTTCGTCGAGCAGAGCTCGACGAACGTGGGGTACAGAGAATGAACATGTTCATTCTTTGGGTAAAGATCAACAATCTCAACCCAATTCGTCGAACTCTGATCAACGAACTTACATAAATTCGTCGAACCCAGGAAGACTCAGTCAAAACTATAACTTCAATAGAAACTTAAATACTTCTAGGAAATAATTTAATCCATTAGCTGACTGGACCATTCCACCTAGGAGATATCACCCCCTAGGATATAAATCGCATCTAGAATTTTCTGTTATTTCTAGTTTCTCTTATCAGCCATACAAAGGGCCCAAGGTAACCTTGGTAAAAAATCATTAACTGTTTGTATTACAGGTAAACAATTGTCTAGGGGTAAATTAAACTTGGTACCTGGACAGTGGCTGCTCCAAGCATATGATTGGCAGCAAGGACATCTTATTTAACTACAAGTCCAAACTGGGGCAAAAGGTTATCTTTGGTGACTCCAAATGTGCTCAGTCAGAAGGATTTGGAGAAGTAAGAATAGGAGCTGTCACATTCAGAAAGGTGACATATGTAAGTGGACTGAAGAATAACATCATCTCCATAAGTCAATTATGTGATGATGGTTATCAGGTATACTTTAACCCATCTACTTGCTCTATCATTGATAAAAATAACAAAACTGTTTTAACTGGAAGTACACAAGGAAACATTTACTTAGTAAATTTTCTCTCTGCCACAACAGATATCTGTTTACTGAATTTAACTAGTAATCAGAATGACTTATGACACAAAAGACTAAGACATGTAAACCTGAAAATTATTGCTAGGCTATCTAAGCACAACCTTGTTAGAGGTCTATCTTCTGCTCCCTACAAGAAGGAAGGTCTTTGCAGGGCTTGTCAACTAGGCAAGCAAAATAAAACTAGTTTCAAATCAATTAATAAGAGTGATTCACCTAGGATCATGTACTTGCTACACTTGGATCTTTTTGGACCCATTGCTGTACAAAGCATAGGAGGAAAATCCTATACTTTAGTTATAGTGGATGACTTCTCCAAGTTCAGTTAGGTATTCTTTCTGAGATCAAAGTCAGATACATTCAAGGTTCTTACAGATTTTCTCAGGACCATACAGATTAAGTTCTCTACTCATGTTGCATTGATCAGAAGTGATCATGACACAGAGTTTGAGTCTCTTCTTATGCATGAGTTCTGTGAGAAGGAAGGTATCAAGCATTGCTTCTCAGCTCCTAGAACTCTCCAACAAAATGGGGTAGCTGAAAGGAAAAATAGGACACTAATTGAAGCTGCAGGTACATTGCTTGTTGATGCATACATGCCACTAACCTTTTGGGCAGAGGCTGTAAGCACTGCAAACTATGTCTGAATAGGAGTTTAATTCACAAACTGAAGAACAAGACTCCCTATGAATTGCTCAAAGGGAAGAAACCTAAAATAATCTATTTTAAAGTTTTTGGTTGTGCATGTTATATACATAATAACAACAAGAAATATATTATAAAGTTTGAAGCTAAGGCTGAAGTCAGAGTTTTTCTAGGATACTCCCAAGTAAGCAAGGCCTATAGGCTATTTAATAAATAAACATTAAAATTAGAAGAGTCAATTCATGTTTCTTTTGATGAAACTAACATGTACTGCACGGAGAAAGAAGTTTCTACCAGTAGCAACTTGTAGGTATCTCACTTGTGTGAGACATTGGATGGACTAAACCTCACCCAAGAGGTTCCCACTCATCCCTCTGCACAAGTAATTGAAGATAGTGAAAAAGATGAAGCTGAAGAACTTGAGCCTCAAGCAACAACAAATATAATTCCACAAGAGGAATTTATTCAAAATGCTATTGCACAACCAACTCCACCCACTGACTTTTTCACACTTAGGGATCACCCCAGATCTCAAGTAATTGGAGACATATCAGTAGGTGTACAGACAAGGCATCAACTCAACCAAGACTTGATGCATGCCTGTTTTCTCTCTCAGGTTGAACCTCTAACCATTCATGATGATGAGCAAGATCCCCACTGGATCCTTACAATGCAAGATGAACTAAATCAATTTGAGAGATGTAGAGTTTGGGATTTGGTTCCAAGACCCCAAAACTACCCAGTTATTGGAACCAAATGAGTTTTTAGGAATAAGCTTAATGCCCAAGGAGTCATTGTAAGGAACAAGGCTAGGCATGTTGCTCAAGGATATAGGCTAGAGGAAGGAATTAACTATGATCAGACCTTTGCACCTGTTGCAAGGTTGGAAGCTATAAGGATCTTCCTTGCCTATGCAGCATTCAAAAGGTTCAAAGTTTTTCAAATGGATGTGAAAAGTGCTTTCTTAAATGGAGTGTTACAAGAAGAGGTTTATGTAAAACAACCTCCAGGTTTTGTTTCTCCAACTTATCCCTCTTATGTTTTTAAATTAAATAAGGCTCTTTATGGTCTAAAGTAAGCTCCAAGAGCTTGGTATGAGACCTTAGAAAGTTTCATATTAGAGCATAAATTTATAAGAGGAACTGTAGATAAAACCCTTTTCACTAGACATCATAAGGACCAAATCTTATTAGTGCAAATCTATGTAGATGACATTATATTTGGCTCTATAGATTCAAAATTATGCAAGACGTTTTCTGACCTCATGCATTCCAAATTTGAAATGAGTAGCATTGGAGAGCTTTCATATTTCCTTGGTCTCCAAGTGAAACAGCTCCCTGATGGAATCTTCATCTCTCAAGAAAAATATGCTAAAGAACTTCTAAAGAAGTTTGGGATGGCTGATGCATCAGCTAAGAAAACTCTCATGGCCACCAATGCTATTGTGGTCTCTGATATACCAGGAAAACCTGTAGATCAGAAACTTTATAGGGGCATTGTTGGGTCCCTATTATACCTCACATGAAGTAGGCCAGATATTATGTTTGCTACATGCCTTTATGCTAGGTTCCAAGTGAACCATAAAGAATCCCATCTAATTTTCTTAAAAAGGATTTTAAGATATATAAAGAGTTGTCCTAATCTAGGCCTATGGTATCCTGCTGAATCAGAATTTGAGTTACCTGGATACTCTGATGCTGATTTTGCTGGATGTAGGGTAGATAGAAAAAGTACTTCAGGAACTTGTCAGTTCCTGGGTATGAGACTAGTATCATGGTTTTGTAAGAAGCAAACATCAGTGTCAACATCAAATGTTGAAGCAGAATATATTGCAGCAGGCAGCTGTTGTTCACAGATGCTTTTGATACAAAATCAACTTCTAGATTATGGGTTCAACTTAAATAATTCAACCCTATTCTGTGATAATTCTAGTGCTATAGCCATAACAAAAAATCCAGTTCACCATAGTAGGACAAAACATATTGACATAAGACATCATTTCATTAGGGAGTGTGTAGACAAAAATAAGATTAAGCTTGTCTATATCTATACTGATTTACAAAAAGCTGATATATTCACAAAACCTCTGGATGAGAAAAAATCATGCTTTCTTTCTAAATCAGCTGGGAATGATCAATGGAGAAGACTTAGTTTAAGTTCTTTCTGCATTCGACGAATTTTCCAGAGTTCGTCGAACGGAGTTCGACGAACCAGGGAAGGTTTGAGAGATACTCGTCGAACGTAGATCGACAAACTCTCTGTGAGTGAAACAATTTTTGTCGACCAGCGATCGACGAACTTTGTTTCAGAAGATATTCGTCGATCTAAGTTCGACGAACTGTCTTCAATTCTTCTAATGAGCTCGACGAATTATTTAACTCTAAACTATTTCGTCGACCTCAGTTCGAAGAATTAATTTTATTTTCATGGAACGGAGTTTGTCGATTCATATTCTGAAAAACCTTATATCTAGGTTTTCTTCGACCTCCATCCCGCGCTTTCTGTTCCCTTGCACTTGATCGTTGTTTCGGTGTCTTTCTTGCAGGTGATTTCAATGGCGACTCTGACAAGCAATCTCACAGGAATGAAGTTTGATGCAGGATTTGACGTGGATTTCGATTCGTTTCATCATTTCGATCCAATTTTCTGTATATCCTTAAACTTCTTGAAGAACAGGAACTAAAAACCCTGATGACGAGAAGGATCAAACTACACAACATGGAAATCAGGGAATGGGTATATACACTATCGTCCATAGAAGAGAACACCATGACAATCACTATCGCGGGTAACTCAGTCTCTTTAACCCCCGCAATCTTAATTGAGATTTTTGGATTGAGAAATGGAGAAGAGGACCTCGAAATTGAAACAGAGGAGTCTGATATGATGTTGAGCCTCGTGGATTATGCTGGAGACAATTCCAACAAACTGTTGAAGAAACACTTGTCTGCTCCCTATAAATATTTAGCAGACTTGGTTGGCAAAGTGCTACTTGGAAAACACACTGCACACGATTATATCACCAGACACCAGTTTCTGGTTATGTGTGCAATCATCAACAAAAAGCCAATAAACTGGGTACAACTTATGTTTGATTTGATAAAGAAGAAGAACACTAAGAAGGAAGTCCGTTTTGGAAGAATTCTCGGAATCTTTCTACAGGAAAATGCTGTTGAATCCCTGGTCTCCCAGACCATTTTCATAAATGTCAGTAAAAGGCTGACATGTACCTTATTTGGCATATGGGAGTGGACCATCACTAAGCCCTCACAGGCTTCCACCTCTTCCTCCAAAGCTTCTGAAGGCACAAGGGCAGTCAAAGCCACTCCCCACCCTGCTGAAGAGAACATTCCTTCCACATCTTCTCTTCCAGCCCCCTTCCAACAACGACAAAATCCTCAGTCACTCCATCTTTACCAATCACCATCACTGACATTCCCTCTTCCTCCTTTCAGGAAAATCAACCACCCATACCTCCTGAATCCCCTCATGACACATACATTTCCACACCACCACAGTCTCCACTTCCCCCACATCTATCTTCCATACCATCTTACATCCTACCATCAGACACCATGATGCAAGATGTCACCCATCTATCCCCATCAACATCTAACCTTCACATACCTGATGTTCCACCCTCTATTCCATCAATAGTTGTCACCTCTTCCATACTAACTGCAACACCATTTACCACTTTCTCATTGGACACCTCTACCATCTCATCTATCATCACCATCATCACTCCCCTTCTTAAATGACTTATAGCAGAGGCCATTACACCTCTTGCTACCACCATTATATCTTTATCTGCTCTCACTATTGCCCCCTCCTCAGTCAGGGGCCTTGCCTCAGTTCTCACTAAAACCTGGCAGGGGGAGATGCCTGATGATGAAGCAGCAGCTACAGCTTCAGAGTCTTCAGCTCCAGCACTAGTAGATACTCCATTCTTTACAGCTGAATATACAGATTGTATAAGTAAAGATTTAATTGATTTCATTGATACTGACATGGATTTTGATGAGTCAGATTCTAAAAGATTCAAAAATGTTGGTGATTTTATTCTAAATCCCACAGTTCACTTAGAAGATTTGTTGAAACTCTTTTACACTATACATATGCATTATCTTCCAGAAGAATTTACTAAGCCACATTTGGCTGTTATTCCTTATACCTCTCCTGTCAGTCTAGCAGTTTGAAAGTGCAGGTTAGATCTGAAATACTCTAGAGGGGTGGGGGGTGAATAGAGTATAGTTCTCACTAAAAACGTTTTACAACTTTTGTTGTATTCCTAAGTGAACAAATCAGTAAGTAAATAAAACTAAGCACAACAAACTAAGCAATCACAGAGCACAGCCAAAACACAAAGAAAAGGGCAAGCAGACGACACAAGAAATTTTATAATGGTTCCCCAACCTGGGTACATCCACTCTTCTACCACCCTGGTAGGAATCCACTCAGGTTTTTTATCAGGTGCCTGACACCAATGAGCTTTTGTTCAGGTGCTCAAAAACCAAACCTCAAGTCTTTTGGAAGGAGACTTGCAACCAGAATAATTTTGAAGGGAATTAAAACCCTGTATAGGAATTAGAAATAAAGGAGATGGGGTCATCTCTGTCAACAGTTAGAGAGAAGACTTGTGGATTGATAGTAGCATATTTTGCTCCCCCTGAGATCTTGAATTAATCAGGAATGTTGGAGCACTGCTTCAGGGTGATAGGTCTTCAAAGACCTAGAATGCCTGGACCAGGATTTGTTTTAGGAACTCCTTTGACAGATTGTTATTTTTTGACCTTTGAAGTAGTCCTGTAGAATTGAAGGAAAGAAGAAGACTCTTGATTGAATTTGATTGTTCTTCTTCTTCTTGAAGATGTTCTCTGGTCAGGCTGATTGCAGTAGAACTTTTGATTTCTGAGAGTTTGTTCTTCTGTGCAATCTGAGTGTGTCAATCTGAGTGTCTGTATTGCTTGTTGTCTATGTGACTGTATGACTGACTGATTCTATTTTCTTCAGTGTTGATTTTTTCTGACTGAGGAACATTCAAAATTTGAATGTTGAGCAGTAATTGCATTCAGCCTTGAAAGAAAGCGACAAACAATGATTTCCCCAACTGTCCCATGAAAAACAGCATGTAATCGTCCATAGTCAATATGCGTTCTAACAGTAACATTCCGAGAAGATCTGGCATTAATAACTCCGGAATCATCGCCAAGAAACGGGACGGGAAACCTGAAGATGACCTAGTCTGGATTCGTCGAACGAAGAACGCAATTCGTTGAGCTGAGTTTGAGTTCGTCGAGCTGAGCTGGAGAGTGTTCGTCGACCAGACAATCTTCATTCGTCGAACAGACAATCTTCATTCATCGAGCAGATAGTTCTCACTATAAGACAGTATTCGTCGAGCTGAGATCCAAATTCGTCGAGCGAAGAACGATTGTGGACTTAGCCAATTATTTTACATCTACTGATATTCAGTGTCGACATAAGCTGGTGTCGACTGATTGATCTTGGTGTCGACTCAAATCTTCTGGTGTCGACATAAATTGGTGTTGACTGAAATCCTGGTGTCGACACAAATCCTCTGGTGTCGACATAAGTTGTCTGGTGTCGACACATGCCCTAAGTGTCGACACAAACACACTGAGTCAGAAATCGTCGAGTAGAGGGCTACATTCGTCGACCTGAGAAGCTGACTTCGTCGACCTGAGAAGCTGAGAACTTAAGGTCCAAGTTCGTCGAGCTCAGAATCTAATTCGTCGACCAAAGCTTGAAGCTGGACTTAGAAAAATTCTGAAATTATCCTGACTTTGGCTTGATGTAGAAACTCAGTCTTTGTCGAATAGAGAACCAAGATCGTCGAGCTCAGCACTAAGAAATGTCTCACAATCGTCGAGTGCAGAACTCCTTTCGTCGAGTGGAGTTCCACGAACGTCGAACTCATTTAACTTAGTCTTGAAAACCTCTAAGTCTGTAGTCTCTGACAGTCTTGATGACAGTTGCTCCATCTGAAGTTGAACCTAAGGACTTGGCCTAGACTCTAGGACACAAACTTGACCCTGGCTATACATGTTGGGTCACATCCTAAGTCAGTAAACCTAGCCCAAATCAACTAGGGATCTAACAATCTCCCCCAATTTGTGTGAGATCACTAACAGAGACTCAAAATAGAAACAAACAGAAAACAAAGCAGGAAAAGAGATATATCTGGCAGAGAATTACCAACACATGCAGCAGATATATATATACACAGCTTTGTTTAAACAGATAGCATTGTTTGAAAAACAAAAACAGACAGAAAAAGAAATAGCATGAAAATTACTTCTTTTGCTTCTTCTGCTTGGACCTGTCTTCAGATGTCTTCTCACTTGGCTTTTTGAATATGATTTCTCTCTTGGGATATGAAGCTTGAGCCTTTGTCATAGTCATATCAGCTGCCCCTATAATGTTCAATGATGTAGCTTTGGGGACAACTGCTTCTGCATGGAGCTTCATGTAATCATCAACATTGAATAGCTTGTTTCCTTTGTCAAATCTTTTTAGCTCTTATTTTCTGCACTTAGACATAGTTGTAAGACCTGATGTATCTTTGCCTTCAGCCTTGGCTTTATTAATCAGAGTTAGTCCAATTAACTCCTGATATCTGGCCATTATTGCAGTATTAGCAGTTTTAGGATCTTCAAATGGGATTGGAGGAGAGAGAGGCCTTTTTGGACTTTCAGCTTTTAGTACTTCAGAAATATGTTGTTGCTGTTGCTGATGCTGTTGTTGACTACTTGAGGATGGCTGCCTCTGCTGGCTGCTTCCAGATGATCTCCCTGACTGTCTCTGATATGTTTGCATTGGGGCAGATCTCTGGGAGCTAGAGGAGCCAGAGGCACCAGCTGCTGGAGGAGGAGGAGGAGGAGGATCCTTCCCTAATCTGTGCACTGGAGGAGGGGAATATCTCCTACTTCTCTTTCTTTCATTCTGCTAGTTTTTGGATAGCCACATCCAAGCAGGCATTCCCTTATATGGAGCAACATTGTGCAGAATATAATAGGGGTTGTCTACAGTGGGATTTGGCTTGGGAGCTGGAGGAGGAGGAGCCTTCCTTTTCTTAGATAACATCTTCTTTTTCTTACTAACAGTATCTTCATCAGAATCATCATCATCATCTTCTGCAGAATCAGAACCCTGAGGGTTATCATACAAGGCATCCAAAGCTTTCAAGGCTTTATCAGAAAGAACAGCCCTTTCTGGAGGAGAGGCAGAAGTTGAGGATTCTGGAACTGGAGTTTCATCAGCAGTAGAAGAAGTAACTGTACAGGAATCAGAAATGATAGAGGCAGAGCTTTCAGCTGCTGCCTTGTTCTCTTCTTCTATATCAGCTAGAATTAGTTCATCCAAATCTGGCAGGGGAGAGTCATCCATGATAGAGACTGGTACTGAAATATCATCTGGAATAACTGAAGATGATGGAGCAACCACTGGAGGTGCAAAACTGTCACAGAGTTGCTTAGCAACTTCTGGACTTATTGGGGAGGTATAGGGTACAATAGCCAAACTTAGCTTAGTAAAATCAGTTGGAAGAAACTGCATAAACAGTGTATCAAAACTTTTCAACAAAGCAGACAAATTAACTGTGGGATTTAACTGGAAATCACCAACAGGTTTTATTTGCTCAACTGACTCATCTAGATCATTGTCAGTATCCATAAAATGAATTCACTCAATCATCACAGAATCAAAATCTGTCAAAATTTCTGTATCTGTATCTGAATCTGCATCTACTGTGGAGTGGACTACTGTTGTTACTGCTACTGCAACTGTATCTGAATATGCTGCAACTTCATCACTGAGCATCTCCCCCTGCCTGGGTTCAGGAGAACCTGGAGCCAGGCCCCTTGATGAAGAGGGGATAGCAGATAGGGCAGAAATCTGGGCAGATAAAGAATTGATGGAGGTCACAAGAGGTGTAATGGCCTCTTGGATTAGAGATTTGGTGAGGGGAGGGGGCAAGGATATGATGGTAGATTGATCAAATGGGGAAGGGGAAGAGGATGGAATAAAATGAGTGTGATGAGTAGATGGAGATGAAGATGTAATGGGGGCATTTGACATGGCAATATCTATGGGTATGGTGTAGGATGGAATGGAGGATAAGTGTGGGGGAAGAGGAGACTGAGGAGGTGTAGGAAGAGATGTCTCATGAGGTGAAGTAGGAGGTGTTGGAATATTGGTGATGTTTAGAGGTGGAGATGGAGGTGGAGTAGGCATAGAGGTATGCTGTGGTGATGAAGGAACATGGGTGGGGGAAGTGGGAGGAATTTGAAGAGTGGTTGATGATGTAAGATGGGTTGCTGGAACAGATTTTGGAGATGGAAGGACCTCTGCAGCAGGGTGGGGAGCGGCCTTTACAGCCCTGGTTCTCTCAAAAGCCGGGGTGGAAGAGGAGGAAGCCTTGTAAGGCTTGGAGATTATCCTCTCCCACCTGCCAAATAGGGCGCAGGTGAGGCACTTGCTGGCATTTATGAAGATGGTCGGGGAGACCATACATTCACCATCCTTCTCTTGGAGGAAAATTCCCAAAATTCTGCCGAAGCTGACCTCCTTCTTGCTATTCTTTTTCTTTATCAACTCAAAGAAAATTGTGCCCAAGTTAACCTGTCTCTTGTTCACCACGGCGCACATAACCAGGAATTGGTAGCGGGTTATGTAATCGTGCGTTGAGTTCTTTCCCATCAGCACTTTTCCTACAATGTCTGCCAGAAACTGGTACGCGGCACACAATTGCTTCTTCAACAGCTTGTTAGGGTTGCTTCCTGAAAAACCCATTAACTTCAGCATGTCACCAAACTCTTCAGAGTCCATTTCCATATTATCTTCCCCATTAATTAATCCAAATATTTCGGAAAGAATTGCGGGAGATAATGAAACAGTAGTACTCCCGATAGTTCCTGTCATGGTATCATCCTCAGAAGCAGTAGATGTATATACCCATTCTCTTATTTCAGTTGAGTGCAATTTAATTCTGCGGGTCATGAAATCCTTTAGACTCAGTTCTTCCAGCAGTTCCAAGATATAGAGGAAAATGGGGTCCGAATGCTGGAAAGAATTAAAATCCATATCGAAACTAGTATCAAACTTCATTGCGGCGAGGGTGCTTGCTGGAATCGCCATTGATGACCTGCAGGAAAAACACAGAGAGAAATGGCGATCAAGAGCAAAAGAACTGAAAGCACGGGACGGAGGTCGAAGAAAACCTAGATATAAGTTTTCCAGAATATGAATTGACAATCTCCGTTCCACGAAAAAGAAAAATTCTTCGAACTGAGCTCGACGAAATAAATTATGGATAGATAATTCGTCGATCTCATCCGGAAGAATCGAAAACAGTTCATCGAACTCCGTTCGACGAAACGACTTTTGAAGCATGGTTCGTCGATCTTCGGTCGACGAAAATTGTTTCCACACACAGAGAATTCGTCGATCTCTGGTCGACGAGAATTTCTCAAACTTTCCCTAATTTGTTGAACTCCGTTCGACGAACTCTAGAAAATTCGTCGAATGCAGACAGAAACTAATTTAACTGTTCTCCATCAATCATTCCAAATTGATTTACAAAGAACATATGATTTTCTCATCCAAGGGCTTGGTGAAAATGTCTGCTCTCTGTAAATCAGTAGGAATATGGATTAAGTTAATTTTCTTTTTGTCTACATTATCTCTAATGAAATGATGTCTTATTTCAATATGTTTAGTCATAAAATGGTGAACTGGATTCTGTGCTATAGCAATAGCACTAGTATTATCACAAAATAATGTTAAATTATTTAAGTTGACATCATAGTCTAGGAGTTGGTTTTGTATCCATAGCATTTGTGAACAGCAGCTGCCAGCAGCCATGTATTTTGCTTCTGCAGTTGATGTAGACACAGATGTCTGCTTTTTACAAAACCAGGAGACAAGTCTCATACCCAGGAACTGATAATTTCCAGAGGTACTCTTCCTGTCCACTCTACATCCAGCATAGTCAGCATCTGAGTATCCAGTTAACTCAAATTCTGACTCTCCTGGATACCAGAGTCCTAGATCAGGAAAACTCTTTATATATCTCAAAATACGTTTTAGGAAAATAAGGTGAGATTTTTTAGGGTTCACTTGGAACCTATCACAAAGGCATGTGACAAACATTATATCAGGCCTGCTAGCTGTTAGGTATAATAGGGATCCAACAATTGCCCTATAATTTTTCTGATCTACAGGTTTCCCTGCTGCATCAGAATCCACAACAGCATTTGTAGCCATAGGGGTTTTCATTCCTGAAGCATCACCCATACCAAACTTCTTGATAAGCTCTTTAGCATACTTAGCTTGGGAGAGGGAGATACCATCTGGGAGCTGCTTCACTTGGAGACCAAGGAAGTAGGAAAGCTCACCCATGCTACTCATCTCAAATTTAGAATGCATGAGGTCAGCAAACTTCTTGCACAATTTGGGATCAGTAGACCCAAAAATAATGTCATCCACATATATTTGTACTAACAATATTTGGTCCTTATGATGTCTAGTGAAAAGTGTTTTATCTATGGTTCCTCTTGTAAATTTATGCTCTAAAAGAAATCTTGCTAAGGTCTCATACCAAGCACTTGGAGCTTGCTTTAAAACATAGAGAGATTTATGCAATTTAAAAATAAAAGAGGGATAAGTTGGAGAGATAATGTAACACCCCGAAACTCAAAGTAGCGAAGGGGGGATGTTTTGGGCCAGTTTGGGTTCTGGCTGTAGGCACACGGCCTTGGACACGGGCGTGTCCCAGGGCGTGTCAAGCCTGTGTCGACACTAAGACGGGAAGTCGACACTTTGGTCTCGACACTGTGTCGAGACTGGGCACACGGCCTGCGACACGGGCGTGTCGCAGGGCGTGTCGACCCGTGTCGACGATCGTCCTGTGGAGTCGACGAGATTCGCTCGACGATGCGTCGAGATTGGCACACGGCCTGCGACACGGGCGTGTCGCAGGGCGTGTCGACCCGTGTCGACGATAGTCCCGGGGAGTCGACGAGATTCGTTCGACGATTTGTCGAGATAAGGCACACGGCCTAGGACACGGGCGTGTCCAAGGCCGTGTCATCAGGTCGACGATCTTCGCTCGACGAAATGTCGAGACCGTGTACACGGCCTGGGGTCCAGGCGTGTTGAGGTGACATGGGTAAGGACACGGGCGTGTCCTAGAACCCGTGCAGTGCTCGGGTTGATTTTGGGGAAAAATCATGGGGTACACGGCCGGACACACGGCCGTGTGAGGTGGAACACGGGCGTGTCAGCTCGAACACGGGCGTGTTCGATACCCGCGTGAGGTTCCAGGCGAGCCGATTTTGACGGCGAATGCGGCACACGGCCCTGGACATGGGCGTGTGCCAGGCCGTGTTCGGTCCAGATTGGGCATTTCAGCCCCGAATCGAAGCCGTTCATTTCTTTAACTGAAGATCCAACGGCTGGGGGTTGTTCCTGAAGGGATATACCCGTGAATGGACTTGGAAAACCCTTACTTTTCTTAACTTCTCATCTTTCTAAAACCTTAGAGAGAGAGAGGAGAGCCAAGGGAGGAAGAAGGAGCTAGATCCCGCCATTGGAGGAGCTTCGGAGCTCCGAATCGCGAGCCGACTCCGGATCCACGGAGGCAACGCTAGTGCGGTGGTTTTCATCTGATTACTTTTCCATGGCGCCAAAGAGGAACACAAGGGTAACGATCCTCATCTTGAGCATGAGTAGCTCTCTTTCTTAGCATAGGAAGCCCGCTCTCGCGAGTTTGCGGAGAGTTGGAGGCGATCCTTCGGGTAGATATGTGAAGTCCCCGTTGTTTAGAGTCCGTAAGCGAGAACGGACATAGGCATGATGTGTGAAGCCTACCCGGACATGTTGGTCTGGATCAGTGATGTTGCATTGCATAATGCCGGAGAAGACTCTGTGCTATTGGTTGTTTTTCGGGTTTTCTACGTTGTAGATTGCAGCAGGGAGCCTTGGGGACTAACCCAAAGGTGCACCCGGAAAACTGGGCGGATACGAGATCTTGCCAACTTGGTGGCTTGAGAGCCAACTTGAACATAACCGGGTTATGTGACTTGTGATGGAAATGGGACTCGGCGGAAGTTTGACACGCGCAAATGGCTTAAATTGTCGTTGCGACGTGAGCACGGGTTAGATGGAACCGTACCCATATCTATGTCGTTCGGGTTAAAGAGACCTAAGGTTACATGGCACTTGCCGTTGGCATAGATGAGAGTCTTCGGCGGTCAATGGATTAAATTGACGTGACCCATGCCGGGAAGACAAATTGCTCATAGGTTTGGCCGTCCAAGTGGCGGTGGTGAGTCCGGAATGTCAATGGCTTTAATTGACGTGACATCGACCGGTTCACCCGACGGAATGTGCCTGAGAGCACGGGGGTGTGGCCGTGAGAGCCAACATCTGTGATGAATTGAATGCTATTATATTGCTCGCTTATGCTAATGAAATGCAGGGAAGGACATCGCCACCCCGAGTTGGGGGCGGGATCATTATAATTTGGTCAGCATTGCTGACCGTTGCCTTGTTTTGCCACCATGCGGTGGCTTGTTGCTTGCAGGTGCAGCTGGACCAAGCGGTCAATAGCGGGCTAAAGCTCGAATGCGAAGCCGGCCCTTGAAGGCCTAAATTGGAAGTGTTTAGTGCTTTATTCATGTGTGACCGGCCTACGTGCCGTGGTTTGTAAAACATGTAATTAGAAGTGAAACATTTTGTAAGGCCTTAAGGCTTATTTTGAGTATTTTGTATAACATTCCTATTTTGTACTAGTGGACATTCAGGCTCTATGCTGGGTTCTTTATTGTAACTTTTATAAACTGCTTCCGCTAGAATGCTCTGTGTAGGACGTTGAGATTGGTTGGATGGTTTCCATAAGTAACCACCCGGTCTGTCTGTGGCATACGGTGTCGGGCCCCGGCCGGACCTACTGCTATATGCTATGTGGCGGATAGGGGGTGTTACAATTTGGTATCAGACTACTGGTTTTGTTCGCGCTTAAGGTGAATTCGTGGGCAAATTCTCCTTAAGGGGTGGTGAGCACATTGTGTGCGTCATCGTAATAACAGTAAAAAGAACCCATGAATGTCCACTTAGGAATGAAAATACTTGTGTTTGAGGAACCTGCGTGTTCCTATAATTGTTGTTTGCAATTTATGTGGTCGCATAATGGTGTTTTGTACCACTATAGGTGACTAGAAGTGGTGTTGGGCCATCAGAACGCCGAGTTTCTGAGGCTAGTAGTGCACCGGATGTTGCTCCTGCAACACCTCTATCGGCTGAAAATATTCGATTAGTGGCTGAAGCGGTGTTGGCTGTGATAAATGCGCAGCTGCAAGGCAAACGCAGCAGGGCCGCTCCTATGATGGAGCAAGAACCTCTTCAAGAGGCTGAGCCGAGGAGAGTGGAGCAAGTGGTTGTAGAACCGGTGGTGCCAAGGAGGGCAACTGAGAGGCAGCTAAGAATGTAATGACTTTAACCCTCCGTATTCTCGGGGTGGGAACCCCGTCTCAGGCTGAAGACTGGCGCTAAGGAGTTGAGGTGAAGTCATGAAAAAAACAGCAAACGGGAGACGGAGGGTGGCACCGGTCCCTTTGTGAATAAGAAGAGTGTTGGAAGCAAGGTATGTGCGCCCGAGTTTCGCCTTGGCGGCACCGGCCTCTTGTTAAGAAGAAGGCACGGAAGCTTGATGCATGTATTGATTTAAAGGGAGCTAAACAGCTAGCGGATAAGAACAAGTACCCGACCCCGCGGACTTTGATGTCTCTTTGAGCGGACCTCCTTAGTCGGGTCGACGGTGTACTCGAAGTTGGATCTCAGGCGGGGTACTACAGCTGCGATAAGGGAGAGTGAGAATCACGAAGATAGGTTTAGTTACGAGATACGGCACGAGCATTCGATGAGTTTCGGTCCGAAGTTTCGGAGCTGACTAGAATTCGCCATCAGTGTTCATGGATTTGCGATGAAGACAGGACGTTAAGGGAGTTCGACCTTGGCCCATTTCGTTATGATCGTCTTCATCGCAGCAGGATATTTTGTGTACTGGCAAAGTGAGGAAGATACTTCAAGCATCTTCATGTGTGCTGGTGCAGAACTGTTCTAAGGAGGTTGAAGCCGAATAGTTGTATGCCAAGTTCTCAGTGCGAGTTTTCGAGCTATCCCAGTGGCGTGTCCTATCAGGTGAATGTACTAGTGAGTGGAGCGGTATTGCTTCGTGGCATCTGACGAAGAGTGTTGCGATATCTGGGAGTGGCATGAGCGTGCTACTGTCGCGGAAGTCCGTGAGTGATTCTGGGGCTTGCGGGCATTATGTATAGGCGGCTTCGTAGAGAAATTCTCGCAGATAGAGTTACCGTCACTCTTTGACGAGGAGGAAGCATCAAGACTTCGTTTGGACGCCGGACGCGTCGCGTGAGAATTTTGAGGAGTTGAAGTCGTGGTTGTTGACCACGGCGCCTGTGCTGAGTTTCGCCATGTGGAACCGAAGGCTATGAGATTTGATAGTCGAGGCTGCGGCGCAGCGGTTTGTGGTTGAGTGCTACTGCAACACGGTAGTGTAATAGCCTATGGCGCGAGACAGCCTAAAAGTGCTATGAGAGGAAACTATTCGGTCCATGACTTGGAGGTTAGCGGCGTGTTTTTTGCCTTGAAGCTGTGGAGACACTACTTGTACGGTGTGAAGATTGATATATACACGATCACAAGAGCCTGAAGTATCTTATTGATCAGAAAGATCTGAATATGCGGCAGCGTAGGTGGATGGAGTTCCTGCGGGACTATACCTTCAAGATCCACTACGTGCCTGGCAAAGGGAATGCGGTTGCGGATGCGCTGAGTCGCCGAGCCCCAGCTCAAGCCAATTGGCTATCGGTGCATGATGAGCGGTTGGTGCGGGAGTTGGAGGCGTTGGAGATTGTTTGTGTTGATAGACAATCAAGTGCTGAAGCAGTTCTGAATTGACTGAAGTCCAATATGACCTGGCTGATCGTATTCGACAGGCTTTGGATATGGATGCTCATATGAAGCAGTTCATGGTAGAGGCTCTGGATGGGTCAAATTCCTAATTCGTCGTGGAGGACGGATTGCTTTGGAAAGACGGCCGACTGTGCGTCCTAAGTGTGGGTCATTTGCGGGTGGAGTTGTTATACGAGGCACACCATACCAAGTACTCGATTCACCCGGGGAGCACGAAGATGTACCGTGATGTGAAGAAACTGTTTTGGTGGCCGGGTTTAAAGAAGGATGTGACGCTATACGTAGCGAAGTGCCAAACTTGCGCCTTGGTAAAGGCAGAGTGCCAAAAGCGGGAGGATTCTTAAGTCCTTGCCTATTCCGGAGTGGAATTTGACGACATCTCTATGGACTTTGTGCATGGTTTGCCAAGGTCGCAGAAGGGAAACGACGCCATTTGGGTGGTTGTTGATCGATTAACAAAGGTGTCGCATTTTATTCCGCATAGGAAGGATGACCCGGTGGAGAAGTTGGCAAAGCTTTATGTGGATAACATAGTACAGATTCATGGTGTGCCCCGCAGCATCGTGAGTGACCGAGATGGGCGGTTCACGTCCAATGATTGGAGGCTGCTGCAGCAAATGTTGGGAACAAAGTTGAAATTCAGCACAGCCTTCATCCGCAAACGGATGGGCAGACCGAGAGGGTCAATCGAACCATGGAGGACATGCTCCATATGTGTGTCTTAGATTTCGGAAAGCGATGGGAAGACCACCTTTATTTGGTGGAGTTCGCATACAACAATAGCTACCAAGCAAGTATTCAGATGGCGCCTTTCGAGGCTCTATATGGTAGAAAATGTCGCACGCCGTTGTCTTGGTTAGAAACGGGTGAGTCAAGGTTGTATAGGCGATCGGAAGTGGAGGGTGCTACTTCTTTGGTGCGAACCATTCGGGAGAGGTTGCTTATCGCTCAGGACCGGCAAGCAAAGTACTATAATGCCAAGCATAGGAACGTGGAGTTCGCTGTGGGTGATTATGTATACTTAAAGATCAAGACGTTCAAGGGTGTCTCGCGGGTGCGACGATTGAAAAAGCTAAGCCCGAGGTACCTTGGACCGTTTGAGGTTCTGGAGCGAGTTGGTGAAGCGGCCTATCGGTTGAAGCTTTCAGTGGAGCTTAGTGGTTTACATGATGTATTCCACATTTCGGTACTTCGGAAGGCGGTGCAAGAGCCTACGCAAGTGATCGCGGTTGATCAAGTGTCGGTCGATAGTGGGCTAACGACAAAGGTCAAGCCCGTGCGGATCGAGGACTCGGAGGTCAAGTGGCTACGCAATAAAGAGATCAGGATGGTCAAGGACCGGTGGGACAATTGCGGTCGTGAGGAGCTCTCTTTGGAGCGAGAGCAGACTATGCTTGACGAGTATCCGGAGTTGTTCCGCTCAGGTACAAATTTTGATTTTGTACATGTCTTTCCTTTATGTAATTTCGTGGGCGAAATTCTTTTAAGAGGGGGAGAGTTGTAACGCCCCGAAACTCAAAGGAGCGAAGGGGGGACATTTTGGGCCAGTTTGGGTTCTGGCTGCATGCACACGGCCTGGGACACGGGCGTGTCCCAGGGCGTGTCAAGCCTGTGTCGACACTAAGACGGGAAGTCGACACTTTGGTCTCGACATTGTGTCGAGACTGGGCACACGGCCTGCGACACGGGAGTGTCGCAGGGCATGTCGACCCGTGTCGACGATCGTCCCGGGGAGTCGACGAGATTCGCTCGATGATGCGTCGAGAGTGGGCACACGGCCTGCGACACGGGCGTGTCGACCCGTGTCGACGATAGTCCCGGGGAGTCGACGAGATTCGTTCGACGATTTGTCGAGATAAGGCACACGGCCTAGGACACGGGCGTGTCCAAGGCCGTGTCATCAGGTCGACGATCTTCGCTCGACGAAATGTCGAGACCGTGTACACGACCTGGGGTCCAGGCGTGTTGAGGTGACACGGGTAAGGACACGGGCGTGTCCTAGAACCCGTGCAGTGCTCGGGTTGATTTTGGGGAAAAATCATGAGGTACACGGCCGGACACACGGCCGTGTGAGGTGGAACACGGGCATGTCAGCTCGAACACGGGCGTGTTCGATACCCGTGTGAGGTTCCAGGCGAGCCGATTTTGACGGCGAATGCGGCACACGGCCCTGGACACGGGCGTGTGTCAGGCCGTGTTCGGTCCAGATTGGGCATTTCAGCCCCGAATCGAAGCCATTCATTTCTTTAACTGAAGATCCAACGGCTGGGGGTTGTTCCTGAAGGGATATACCCGTGAATGGACTTGGAAAACCCTTACTTTTCTTAACTTCTCATCTTTCTAAAACCTTAGAGAGAGAGGAGAGCCAAGGGAGGAAGAAGGAGCTAGATCCCGCCATTGGAGGAGCTTCGGAGCTCCGAATCGCGAGCCGACTCCGGATCCACGGAGGCAACGCTAGTGCGGTGGTTTTCATCCGATTACTTTTCCATGGCGCCAAAGAGGAACGCAAGGGTAACGATCCTCATCTTGAGCATGAGTAGCTCTCTTTCTTAGCATAGGAAGCCCGCTCTCGCGAGTTTGCGGAGAGTTGGAGGCGTTCCTTCGGGTAGATATGTGAATTCCCCGTTGTTTAGAGTCCGTAAGCGAGAACGGACATAGGCATGATGTGTGAAGCCTACCCGGACATGTTGGTCTGGATCGGTGATGTTGCATTGCATAATGCCGGAGAAGACTCCGTGCTATTGGTTGTTTTTCGGGTTTTCTACGCGGTAGATTGCAGCAGGGAGCCTTGGGGACTAACCCAAAGGTGCACCCGGAAAACTGGGCGGATACGAGATCTTGCCAACTTGGTGGCTTGAGAGCCAACTTGAACATAACCGGGTTATGTGACTTGTGATGGAAATGGTACTCGGCGGAAGTTTGACCCGCGCAAATGGCTAAAATTGTCGTTGCGACGTGAGCACGGGTTAGATGGAACCGTACCCATATCTATGTCATTCGGGTTAAAGAGACCTAAGGTTACATGGCACTTGCCGTTGGCATAGATGAGAGTCTTCGGCGGTCAATGGCTTAAATTGACGTGACCCATGCCGGGAAGACAAATTGCTCATATGTTTGGCCGTCCAAGTGGCGGTGGTGAGTCCGGAATGTCAATGGCTTTAATTGACGTGACATCGACCGGTTCACCGAGAATGTGCCTTGAGAGCACGGGGCGTGTGGCCGTGAGAGCCAACGTCTGTGATGAATTGAATGCTATTATATTGCTCGCTTATGCTAATGAAATGCAGGGAAGGAGCATCGCCACCCCGAGTTGAGGGCGGGATCGTTATAATTTGGTCAGCATTGCTGACCGTTGCCTTGTTTTGCCACCGTGGGGTGGTTTGTTGCTTGCAGGTGCAGCTGGACCAAGCGGTCAATAGCGGGCTAAAGCCCGAATGCGAAGCCGGCCCTTGAAGGCCTAAATTGGAAGTGTTTACTGCTTTATTCATGTGTGACCGGCCTGCGTGCCGTGGTTTGTAAAACATGTAATTGGAAGTGAAACATTTTGTAGGGTCTTAAGGCTTATTTTGAGTATTTTGTGTAACATTCCTATATTGTACTAGTGGACATTCAGGCTCTATGCTGGGTTCTTTATTGTAACTTTTATAAACTGTTTCCGCTAGAATGCTCTGTGTAGGACGTTGAGATTGGTTGGATGGTTTCCATAAGTAACCACCCGGTCTGTCTGTGGCATACGGCGTCGGGCCCCGGCCGGACCTACTGCTATATGTTATGTGACGGATAGGGGGTGTTACAGATAAAACCTGGAGGTTTTTCTATATAAACCTCTTCTTGAAGTACTCCATTCAAGAATGCACTTTTGACATTGATTTGGTAGAATTTGAATCTCTTGTGAGCAGCATAGGTAAGGAAGATTCTTATGGCCTCTAACCTTGCAACAGGGGCAAAGGTTTGGTCATAATCAATTCCTTCCTCTTGCCTATAGCTTTGAGCAACAAGCCTAGCCTTGTTCCTCACTATGTTGCCTTGAGTATCCAACTTATTCCTGTAGACCCATTTGATTCCAAAAACTGGGTAGTTATGGGGTCTTGGAACCAAATCCCAAACTCTACATCTCTCAAACTGATTTAGTTCCTCTTACATTGCAATGATCCAGTGGGGATCTTGCTCTGCTTCATGGATGGTGAGAGGTTCAATTTGAGAGAGAAAACAGGCATGCATCAAGTCTTGATTGAGTTGATGCCTTGTCTGTACACCTGTTGAAATGTCTCCAATCACTTGAGATCTGGGGTGATCTCTAAGTGTGACAAGATCAGTTGGTGGAGTTGGTTGAGCAATAACTTCTGTATTTAATTCCTCTTGAGGAATGGTACTAGCTGTTGAGGGAAGTTCTGCCACTTCCACTTGGATTTCTTCTTCACTATCTTCTGCAACCTGTAGAGTAGGATGAGTTGATACCTCTTGGGTAAGGTTTAGTCCATCCTTAGACTCACACAGTTGTGGAACCTACAAAAAGCTTTGGTAGAAATCTCTTTCTCCTTATAAGACATGATAGCTTCATCAAAAGATACATGAACAGATTTTTCAATTTTAAGGTTGGATTTATTAAAAACCCTATATGCCTTGCTTACTTGGGAATATCCTAGAAAAATCCCTTCTTCAGCCTTAGCCTCAAACTTTCTAATGTATCTCTTGTTATTTGTGTGAATGTAATAAATGCAGCCAAAGACTTTGAAATATGTGATTTTAGGTTTCTTCCCTTTAAGTAATTCATAGGGGGTTTTATTTTTCAGTTTATGTATAAGACTTCTATTTAGGACATAATTAGCAGTATTTACAGCTTTTGACCAAAAGGATAGAGGCATGTAAGCATCTGCCAATAATGTGCCTGCAGATTCAATGAGCGTCCTATTTTTCCTTTCAGCAACCCCATTTTGTTAGGGAGTTCTAGGAGCTGAGAAACATTGCCTGATACTTTCCTTCTCACAGAACTCATGCATAAGAAGAGACTCAAACTCTGTGCCATGATCACTTCTGATCAATGCAACATGAGTAGAGAACTCAATCTGTATGGTCCTGAGAAAATCTGTAAGAACCTTGAATGTATCTGACTTAACTCTCAGAAAGGCTACCCAACTAAATCTAGAGAAGTCATCAACAATCACTAAAGTATAAGACTTCCCTCCTAGGCTTTGTACTATAATGGGTCCAAATAGATCCACGTGGAGCAAATACAATATCCTAGGTGAATCACTTTTATTAATGGATTTAAAGCTAGTTTTGGTTTGCTTGCCTAATTGACAAGCCCTGCATAGGCTTTCCTTTTTGTAGGGGGCAGAAGGTAAACCTCTAACAAGGTTGTCTTTAGATAACCTAGATATATTCTTAAGATTTACATGTCCTAATCTTTTATGCCGTAACTCATTTTGATTACTAGTAAGATTCATTAAGCAGATATTAGTTGTGGCAGAAATGAAATCTACTAGATATATGTTGCCTTGTCTAAGTCCAATTAAAATAGTTTTGTTATCATTATCAATAATAGAACAGGAAGAAGAGTTAAAATGTTCCTGATAACCTTCATCGCATAATTGACTTATGGATATAAGGTTATGTTTAAGTCCTCTTATAAATGTTACTTTCTTGAAGGTCACTGATCCAATCTTCACTATCCCACGACCTTCTGATTGACCACTGTTACAATCTCCAAAAATCACCTTTGATCCTAGCTTGGGATTGTAATTGGATAGATTTCCCTTGCTGCCTATCATGTGTTTGGAGCAACCACTGTCCAAGTACCAGGTCTGACTTACCCTTGGACAACTCTTCACCCGAACCTGCAATGAAAACAAAACTCAATTGTTTTTGACCTAGGTTACCTTGGGTCTTTTTTTGGTTGGAAAGAGAAACTGGATATAACTGATAATGCAGGTTGTGATTTGTAACCTAAGGGTGATATCTCCTAGGTGGAATAATCCAATCAGCTACTAGATTAAATGTCTTATTAGTTGGTTTAAAGTTTATGTATGAGAAATAGTTTAGGTTTGGTATTTCTGGGTTCGATGAATTGTTGTAAGTTCATCGACCAGAGTTCGACTAATAGGGTTGAGATCGTCGATCTCTGCTCAGACAATGACAGTAGTCATTTTCTGTGCCCCAAGTTCGTCGACCTCTACTCGACGAAGCATACACAGTTCGTCGATCGCAGTTAGACAAATTGTTATATCTGAAGTTTGTGTTCAGTGTTCGTCAATCTTGGTTCGACGAACTGGCGACATTTCGTCGATCTGAGTTCGACGAATGGTGCTGAACATTATTTTTATTTGCTGTTTTCAGATTTTTGTTTCTCTTGTCTATGGGTCTTGGATTGCTTTCTGACATTGGTTTATCTATTAACTTCTCTTTTCCTTTGCAGAAATAAACTTGATGGGGGTTGAAAGAATATTTTTCTTAATTATGGGGGGTAAACTTGATGAAGCACCCAAGCCCAGCTTGCCATTTAATCTGGCATTCACTGTGCTTGTAATGTCCATCAGCTTGATACTTCTCCCATTGAGAGATTGCTCAAGTTGTTTGGCCTCACATAATTCAGATTTTAATTTAATTATTTGCTCATTAGCTAGGGTTAGTTGATCTGTTAACTTAATGTTTTCTGAATTTACAGATTCAAGACTTCCTAGTCTTTCTCTAAGAATTTTTATTTCCCTTTCTGAATTAATTAAGTCTAAGCACATAGATTTGAATTCAGCTTTAAATAAATCAGAACTAAAGTCAAAGCTAGAAATAACCTGATCTACCTCTGAATCTGAGGCAGCTTCATCTTCAGATTCTTCTTCTGATCCAGAATTGCTCCTGGAGGCATCAATTGCCATTAGTCACACCTCCTTGGATCTAGCTTCTTCCTCTTCTTCACTTGAACTGGAAGAGGATGTTTCCTCTTCAGTGTCACTCCAAGTCTCAGCAACAAATCCTTTGTCCTTCTTTTTATACTTGCTGGAGGAGGGTTTGCTGCTGTGTCTTCTTCCGGAGTCCTTTTCTCTGCTCTTGTCCTTCTTCTGGTTTTCTAGACATTCTGAGATGTAATGTCCAGGCTTTCTGCACCTAAAGCACACAACCTTCTTGGTTGGTGCCTTGTCATACTTGGGCTTATCATCCTGTCTGGATGATTTCCTTCTGAAGTCCTTCCTTGCCATCTTGTAGAACCTTTTGGCAAAGAGGCTCATGAGTTCTTCATTGGAAGTTGATGACTCACTTTCCTCAGATGCTTTGAAGGCTATGCTGTGCTCATTTCTAACTGGAGTTGTAGCCTTCTATTCTACTGCTTCTCTTGATTTGACCAGTTGCTCATAGGATTTTAACTTGCCTAGTAGAGATTCAGTTGATATCTCATTGAGGCTTCTGACTTCTTTGATATGCCAGATTCTGGAATCCTAAGAGCTAGGGAAGCACATCAATATCTTGTCATTCACCTCTGTTAAGGTGATGTCCTTATCCAGGGTTTTGAGCTCATTGATGATTGAACTCAATCTGTTGTACATGTCAGCCACTGATTCTGTCTCATCCTTTTTGAAGTTTTCATAGAGTGAAATGAGACTGGATCTCCTGTCTTTTCTCTCATATGCTGAGCCAACTACCATTTGGTTGACGGAGTCCCAAATGGCCTTGGCTGAGGTGCACTCAGCCACCTTCTGGAATATGTCATCTGACATTGTTTGAGCTAAGATATGCATTGCCTTGGCATCAGAAATCTTGGCTTTCTTGTAGGCATCATTGTTTTCAGGAGGAGGCACTGCAGTCATGTTTCTTGAGGTGCTTGTAAAGGCTGTAGGTGCTGGAGGTACCCCTGTCAAGATAACAGAAAAGATATCCTCATCAATAGAATTCATGTATAACCTGATTCTTGCCTTCCAGATGGCAAACTTGTTAAGATTGCACACTAGAGGTTTGATGCTTGCATAGTCTTTGTTTTGGGCCATGTCTTGTGAAGAGATAAATATAATAACAAAAACAAAATAAACAGATCTAACTAGAGGGATCTTTGTGGTTCAGGTGTCAGCCTGTACAACCACTAACGTGTGGTATGTTAACCAACCTGACTTTGATACCAATTGAAAGTGCAGGTTAGATCTAAAATACTTTAGAGGGGGGGGGGGGGTGAATAGAGTATAGTGCTCACTAAAAACTTTTTACAACTTTTGTTGTATTCCTAAGTGAACAAATCAGTAAGTAAATAAAACTAAGCACAACAAACTAAGCAATCACATAGCACAACCAAAACACAAAGAAAAGGGCAAGTAGACGACACAAGAAATTTTATAGTGGTTCCCCAACCTGGGTACATCCACTCTTCTACCACCCTGGTAGGAATCCACTCAGGTTTTTGATTAGTTGTCTGACACCATTGAGCTTTTGTTCAGGTTCTCAAAAACCAAACCTCAAGTCTTTTGGAAGGATACTTGCAACAAGAATAATTTTGAAGGGAATTAAAACCCTGTACAGGAATTGGAAATAAAGGAGATGGTGTCTTCTCTGTCAACAGTCAGAGAGAAGACTTGTGGACTGATGGTAGCAGATTTTGCTCCCCCTGAGATCTTGAATTAATCAGGAATGCTGGAGCACTACTTCAGGGTGATAGGTATTCAAAGACCTAGAATGCCTGGACCAGGATTTGTTTCAGGAACTCCTTTGACAGATTGTTATTTGTTGTCCTTTGAAGTACTCCTGTAGAATTGAAGGAAAGAAGAAGACTCTTGATTGAATTTGATTGTTCTTCTTCTTCTTCTTGAAGATGTTCTCTGGTCAGGCTGATTGTAGTAGAAATTTTGATTTCTTATAGTTTGTTCTTCTGTGCAATCTGAGTGTGTCAATCTGAGTGTCATTGCTTGTTCTCTGTGTGACTGTATGACTGACTAATTCTATTTTCTTCTGTGTTGATTTTTTCTGACTGAGGAACATTCAAAATTTGAATGTTGAGCAGTAATTGCAGTCGGCCTTGGAAGGAAGCGAAAATCAATGATTTCCCCAACTATCCCATGGAAAAACGGCATGTAATCGTCCATAGTCAATGCGCGTTCTAACGGTGACATTCCGAAAAGATCTGACATTAATAACTCCGGAATCATCGCCAAGAAAAGGGACGGGAAACCTGAAGATGACCTAGTCTGGATTCGTCGAACGAAGAACGTAATTTGTCGAGCAGAGTTTGAGTTCGTCGAGCTAAGCTGGAGAGAGTTCGTCGACCAGACAATCTTCATTCGTCGAACAGACAATCTTCATTCGTCGAGCAGATAGTTCTTATTGTAAGACAGTATTCGTCGAGCTGAGATCCAAATTAGTCAAGCAAAGAACGATTGTGGACTTAGCCAAATATTTTGCATCTGCTGATATTCAGTGTCGACATAAGCTGGTGTCGACTGATTGATCTTGGTGTCGACTCAAATCTTCAGGCGTCGACATAAATTGGTGTTGACTGAAATCCTGGTGTCGACACAAATCCTCTTGTGTCGACATAAGTTGTCTGGTGTCGACACATGTCCTAAGTGTCGACACAAATACTCTGAGTCAGAAATCGTCGAGTAGAGTGCTACATTCATCGACCTGAGAAGCTGACTTCGTCGACCTAAGAAGCTGAGAACTTGAGGTCCAAGTTCGTCGAGCTCAGAATCTAATTCATCGACCAAAGATTGAAGCTAAACTTAGAAAAATTCTGAAATTATCCTGACTTTGGCTTGATGTAGAAACTCAGTCTTCGTCGAACAGAGAACCAAGATCGTCGAGCTCAGCACTAAGAAATGTCTCACGATCGTCGAGTGCAGAACTCCTTTCATCGAGCGGAGTTCGACGAACGTCGAACTCATTTAACTTAGTCTTGAAAACCTCTAAGTATGGAGTCTCTGATGGTCTTGATGACAGCTGGTCCATCTGAAGTTGAACCTAAGGACTTGGCCTAGACTCTAGGACACAAACTTGACCCTGGCTATACATGTTGGGTCACATCATAAGTCAGTGAACCTAGACCAAATCAACTAGGGATCCAACATAGTTGCTAAGCAACTATGTGATAGCTTTGTAATTCCAGTATCTACACCAAACTTGGTAGCCATTCCATCCCCTCCAGTAGCTATCTCTGCACCAACTTTTGTAATGGATGACTCCCCTATGCCAGATCTAGATTAGTTGATCTTGGCTGACATTACAGAAGAAACAAAGCAGCTGAAAACTCAGTTCAGGTTCCAACTGAAAAACTTATTGTATCTGAGGACATCTTGAGAGATATAGATGCTTTATATGATAATCCTCAGGATTCAGATGATGATGATGAAGAAGATTCAGATGAAGAAGCTGCTAAGAAAAAGAAGAAACTTTTACCAAAGAAAAGGAAAGCCCCTCCTCCTCCTGCTACTAATTCAAGACCAAAGAATGACACTTCATACTATATCCTCCAAAATATTACTCCTTACAAAGGAATGCCAGCATGGATTTGGTTGTCTAAAAATCAGCAAAAGGAGAAGAAAAGAAGTAGAAAATATTCTCCTCCACCAGTTCATCAGTACAGAAGAGATCCACCTCCTCCAGCAGCTGGTGCCACTAGCTCTAGCTCTTAGAGGTCTGGCCCTTTTCAAACCTATCAGAGACACCAAGGGAGACCTTTTGGAAATAGTCAGCAAAGGCACTACACTTTTGAAAGACAACAGCAACATCAACAACATCAATAACATCAGCAGCAACAACAAAGTATCTCTGCAGACCAGAAGGCTAATAGTCCTGAAAGACCATATTCACCTCCTATTCCTTTTGAGGATCCTGAAACAGCAAACACTGCTAGAATGGCTAGATTCCAGGAAATTATTGGTCTTTCTTTGATTAAAAAGCAAAAGCTGAAGGCAAAGATATATCAGGATATTCAACTATATACAAATACAGAAAGGAAGAACTCAAAAGATTTGATAAAGCAAATAAATTGTTCAATGTTGATGATTACATGAAGCTACATCCTAAAGCAGTTGTCCCCAGAACTACATCTCTGAAGATTATTGGGGCAGCAGAGATGATAATGACACAGGCACTGTCTTTGGATCCAAATAGAGAAATTTTCTTTACAAAGCAGACAAGTCCATAGATAAGAAGAAGAAGAAGTAACCTTTACATGGTTTTAACTTTTCTACATTTACTTTAAAACTGCGTTATCTGATTAAACAAAGCTCACGTACATATATATCTGCTGCATGTGTTAGTAAATCTCTGCCAGATATACCTTTTTCTTACTTTGTTTATTTTTATGTTTTTATTTTGAGTCTATTAGTGACCTCACCCAAATAGGGGGAGATTGTTGGATCCCTAGTTGATTTGGGCTAGGTTCACTAACTTAGGATGATGTGACCCAACATGTATAGCCAGGGTCATAGTTGTGTCCTAGAGTCTAGGCCGAGTACTTAGAGTCAACATCAGATGGACCAGCTATCAACAAGACTATCAGAGACTCAAGACTTAGAAGATTTCAAGACCAAGTAAAATGAGTTCGGCGTTCGGCGAACTCAGGTCGACGAAAGATGTTCTCAGCTCGACAATCTTGAGATATTTCTCTAAGCTGAGCCTGACAATCTTCATTTTTTGGTCGACGAAAACTGGGATACTTCAACAAACTAAAGTCAGGATAAGTCCAGATTATTTTAAGTTTAACTTCTTAGGTCGACGAAGTCAACTTCTCAGGTCGACGAAGTCAACTTCTCAGGTTGACGAACTCAGTACTCTACTCAACGAATTCTGGAACCAGAAGATTTGTGTCGACACTTAGGGCATGTGTCGACACCAACTATGTCGACACCAGAAAACCTGTGTCGACACCAAGAATAATCAGTCGACACCCACTTATGTCGACACCAGAAGATTTGTGTCGACACCAAGACTAATCAGTCGACACCCACCTGTGTCGACACCAGAAGATTCATGTCGACACATAGAATATCAGTCAACACAAAATACTTGACTAAGCCCAGAATTGTTGCGGAACTTCGGTCGACGAATACAAAATCTCAGTTCGACGAACTAGTAACTCAACTCGACGAATTCTGTTATTCATTCGACGACTCCAGACTTAACCATTTCCAGCCTTCTGTCCCCATTCTAATGCGGAAATTCCAGAGTAATTAATGCTCTACATTCTATGAATGTATCTGTCAGAAGAAGCATTAATTACGGTCTTCTTCAGGAATATTACTTGCCGATTTCACACGGGATAGTTGAGGAAATGATTCAATGCCGATTATTCGCAAGGCTCAGCATTAATTACCGATGATTCAAATTTTTGAAAATATATAGAAGAATACAAGATCGATAATTAGCACCTGCAAGAATATACTCAGTCAGATAAACAGAGACGCACATACACTGATTGAAAGAATTGATACAGCAGTAGAAAAGCTTGACACAAAAAAATCATACTGAAGCTTAGAGTGACATGCAGTGATCATACCTCCAGGACTTCCAAGGACAACAAAATATCAAATCAGTCAAGAAGCTTCTGCATCACTGCCTGTCAAGAACTCTGATTGAAGACCTATCACCCTACAACAAAGCTTCCAAATCTTCCTGAACCATTCAATATTTCAGGGGGAGCTTTTGCTAAACATCAATCCACCTAAGTCTTCTTAGTTTATTGAGAAAGAGAAGACAAAATCACTCTCTCACCCCCTCCTGTATAAAGGGTTGTCATCTCCCTTCAAAAGTGATTCCTGATTGCAAGTCTCCTAACCAAAATACTTGAGTTGGTTTTTGGGGACCTGATCAAAACCCATTGGTGTCAGGCACCTGATCAAAAACCTGAGTGGATTCCTACCAGGATGGTAGAAGAGTGGACTACCCAGATTTGGGGAACTACTATAAATTTATTGTGTCATCTGGTTGCCTATCTTTTTCTTTTTGTTCTTGTTGTGTGGCTGTGATTAGGTTTACTATTTTCTGTTTTCCAGTTTCCTAATTACTACATCTTTTCAGTTTACAACAAAAGCTGTAACAGCACCTTTATAGTAGACCTAACCCTCACTTTCATAATTCCTCTATCATCCTGGAAATGTCATCATCAGTGGACAAAATTTGATCTTGAGCCCGATCATCAGTCAGGTTTTCAGCATCTAGAATGTCTTCAGCAGCAGGAAAAACTGTGTATGTATGCAGTAGAGAGGAAGTGGCAGCAACAATAGATGGATTTGATGGTGCATCAGCAGACTTAGATGGATTTCTTCTGAAACTATATTGGCAACAGCAGCAGTAACCTGGGGTTGAATTTATGTAGCAGCAGGTGGATTGACTGGAGCTGGAATTGGCTGGGCTGAGACAGATGGGGTTGGCTCCCCCTCAATAACTGAATTAGTTATCTGATGTGAAGGAGGAGATGAGTTTCAATCCACATCTTCAATTTCCTGTAGAGCTTTATCAGTCTTCTGTAATTTAACCTCCCATCTCTGGATGGAGGTAATGGACACCTTCTTCATGTGGTGGAGGGCTGTGGCCTTTTTCATGGGAAATTTTTCTGGATTCATTTGATTCAGGTAGAGAGAAATTATCCTGCCATAGTTTGGGCTCTTAATGCAAGCTTTAATCTTGTCAAATAACATCAGACCCCACTGGAACTTCTTTCTATAGATAATTGCTGTCATTAAATCAAAGAACTTTGGGGTAATATAGCTGATAAAACTTGTTTTGCATAGAAGCACTTTTCCCAGTATGTCTGCCAGTAATTTGCTTTCAGCATTCATGAATTGCCTTCTAATTGTATCGGATGAGTGGGGAATCCCACAGAAACTATAAGCTCTCTCATCATCAGTTTCTTCCAGATCGTCTTATTCATCTATTACTGGAAGTTGCAGAAATTGAGAAACAGAGATGGCAGTCATCTTTACCTTAATATCTTTAATATTTTACTTGATCACCTTGCCATTCCTTTTAACTTTGGCATTCTGGAAGAACTCTTCAACAGTAGAAGTTAGAATGTGGCAAGGGTGTTCCAGAATAAAAGACAGCCCCACGGTTTCGAGTAGAAGTAGAACATTCTTGAAATCGTTTGAAATCTCTGCAATTCCTATAGAAACGAGTTCACTCCCGATCACAAGATTTGAAGACGAATCCATGGATGCCTAGAAATCGATCTTGGCTGGCCGGCGAGTCGAGAAACAGTCTTGAAGCAAACGACGGTGATGGAGGAATACGAAACGGCTTTTCTCGAGAGGAAGGGTTTTGAAATCGAGAATAAGAATTTCTTGGACTTATTTCTATTTATAGTTACCTCTAATTTTGATGATAAAACATATAAATAATCATTAAAAGTACCTGGAATGAGGTGGTTAAGTGCTTGGGTGCCGAAATGATAAAATTGAAATTGAAGAAAAATTTGACACCATATTTCTCGAGAGGGCTAGTTGTTCTCGAGAATAAGTATGTCAACACTCCACTATAATATGCTTTGGTCTCGAGTAAAATGAGCCATGCTCTCGAGTAGAGTACTCCTTGTTCTCGAGTAGAATATTTAGTCTCGAGAAGTAGGTCTGCTGTTCTCGAGAGGCATGTCAGCTATTCTTGAGTACAAGTGTTGTACTCGAGAAATGAAGTCCAAATTCTGAAATTTTTTGATGTTTGAAGTAAAACTAGATCTTGACCTTGCTTGTTACCTTTTTCTTCATTCTTCTTCATCCATGTTGAGCATGCCAAGTTATGTTTTGAAGAACGAGAATATGGCCTCGTCCAGCGGCTTTGTGAAAATATCTTCTATTTGCCTGTCAGTTGGGACATATTATAGATCTATGTCCCCATACTCCGCATGCTCCCGGATGAAATGGTACCGCAGTACTATGTGCTTTGTCTGGCTATGAGAGACTGGATTGTTTGCTATTACAATCGTACTGGAGGAGTCGTAAAACAAAGGAATGTTTTGGACTTGTAGGTTGTAATCTTCAAGCTGGTTCTTTGTCCACAACAATTGTGCACAACAACTGCCGGCAGAAATGTATTCTGACTCAGCCATTGATATTGCGACACAATTCTGGTTTTTGCTGCTCATGATATGATCCTCCTTCCAATGAATTGGAAAGTCCCAAAAGTGCTATTTCTATCATCTTTACTTCCTGTAAATTCTGCATCTGAGAAACAAATTTTTTCGTTGTCATTACTTCTTTGGTACCATAAGCCAAGATTTGGTGTACATTTAAGGTATCTCAAAATCTGCTTTGCAGTAGCATAGTGAGAATCCTTAGAGTTCACATGAAATCTAGCATGTTGGATCCCTAGTTGATTTGGGCTAGGTTCACTAAGTAAGGATCCTGTGACCCATCATGTATAGCTGGGTTCATAGTTGTCTCCTAGAGTCTAGGCTAAGTCCTTAGTATCAACACTGCATGGACCAGCCATAATTAGACTTCCAGAGACTCAAGACCTAGAGATTTTCCAAAAACTCAGTAAAATGAGTTCGACATTTGTCGAACTCTAGTCGACGATTATCGTGCTCAGCTCGACGTTCTCAGAGAAAATTCTCTGAGCTGAGCTCGACGAACTTGATTCTCAGGTCGACGATCTTTGGACTCTACGTTCAGCATTCCAAGACTAGACTTTTTTCTCTACACTCAGGTCGATGAACTTAGTTCTTAGGTCAATGCACTTAGTTCTCTGGTCTACGATTTCTAGGTTCTCCACTTCAACTTATTATTCCCGAAGTTTCTCAGTTTTCTAAGTCCAGAATCATCTTCAGTTGACGAATTCAAGATTCTCAGCTCGACGAACTTTGACCACTTTGTCTAAAGTTATCCAGCATCAGTTAGTGGTCCTCAGCTCGATGAAATAGATTCTCAGGTCGACGATTTCTGGATACTTCAACACTTCACAGATGAAGTTTGTGTCAACACTAGAAGCAAGACTTGTGTCGACACCAACAATAATTGTGTCGACACACAGGATTTATGTCAACACACTCCAGATTTCTATCAACACAACAGCCATGTCGAGACAAGAAGTAATATGTCGATACCCAGGACTTGTGTTGACACATTCGCCAGAGTTTCTGTCGACAAGTTATCAGCTCGACAAAATCAGCTATCAGCTCGACGAACTCCATACACAGAAAAGGCAAAGTTTCTAGACAATTCAGTTCTGTTTTCAGCTCGACGATCTTGGAACTCAGCTCGACGAATAGAAGTTGTCTAGTCGACGAACACAACTTCTCAGCCCGACAAACTGTAGACTCAGCTCGACGATTTCTATTCGACGAATCCAGACTTAGTCATTTCCAGTCTTCTGTCCCTTTCCTAATGCAATACTTTCTGAGTAATTAATGCTTCAATATTCTATGAATATAACCGTTAGACAAAGCATTAATTATGGTCTTCTCCAGGATTATTGCTTGCCGTTTTTCCATGGGACAGTTGGGGAAATAAATCAATGCAGTTTATTCTCAAGGCCGTCAGCATTGATTGCAGAGGAATTCGAATTTCGAAAGATAATTTTGACAGGAAATATAAAAGATATTTTCTCTCTTTTCCTAACTAGAGCACAACAGAGAAGAATAGAACACAGACACACAGACAAGAAAATTACAATTAGTTTGCAATAAGAAACTCTCTGCTCTCTCTCAGAATTCTAATACAGCAACTCAAGAAACCATAGACCAGAAGAACAATCTGCTACCTGGAGAAGAAGAACAATCAATCAAAATCAAGAGTCTTCATTTTTCAACTCTCCAGGACACTTCAAAGGACAACAACTATTCCATCTGTCAAGAAGTTCCTGAAGATTTTCCTGGTCAAGGCTTAAAGACTGAAGTCCTATCACCCTAAAGGAAAGCTCCAGATTTCCCTAAACAATCTACATCACAGGTGGAGCCATTTGTTAAAATCATATCCACAAGTCTTCTTAGTTGTATATTGAGAAATAGAAGACAATATCATCTCTCACCCCCCACTATATAAAGGGTTATTACCCCCTTCAAAAGTTATTCTTGGTTGCAAGTCACCTGATCAAAAGACTTGAGGTTTGGTTTTTGAGCACCTGATAAAAAGCTCATTGGTGTCAGGCACCTGATCAAAAATCTGAGTGGATTTCTACCAGGGTGGTAGAAGAGTGGATATACCCAGGTTGGGAACCACTATAAATTTCTTGTGTCATCTGGTTGCCCTTTCCTTTTGTTCTTGCTGTGTTTGTGCTTTTTAGGATTGTTGTGTTTATATTTTATTAAGTTATTTATGCACTTTCTCAATTACAGCAAAAGCTGTAAAGTTTGTTTAAGGATTTAAGAGTACTCTATTCACCCCCCCCTCTAGAGTATTTCAGATGTAATACATAACTTTCAATTGGTATTAGAGCAGGATTCCCTTGGTTGTACAAGCTAACCCTTGAACCAAAGATCCTAAGTTAGAGCTGTCTTTTTCATTTCCAGTAAATTTATAGTCACACAGCATGGTACAGAATTAGTACTATGCAAGCACCAGACCTCCAGTTTGTAACCTAAATAGGTTTGCCATCTGGAAGGCAAGAATCAAATTGTACATGAACTCTTTTGATGAGGATATCTTTAATTCTATTTTGGCAGGTCCTCCTCAAGCCGCTGCCTCCACATCTACAACAGCTTCAAGCACAAGTGCAGTTCCACCACCTGAGTGGACTGAGGCCCAGAAAAAGGTAAAGATTACTGATGCTAAGGCAACAAATATACTGGCACAAACAATGTCAGATGATATCTTTTAAAAGGAGGCTGAATGCACCTCAGCCAAAGCCATTTGGGACTCCCTAAATCAAATGATGGATGGATCAGCAGATGAAAGAAGGACAGGAGATCCAATCTCATATCCCTATATGAGAATTTCAAGAAAGAAGAAGCTGAGTCAGTAGCTCAATCATCAATGAAAGGCCAACACCATCAATGAGCTAAAAACCCTGGACAAGGACATCACCCTCACTGAGGTGAATGATAAGATCCTAGTGTGCTTCCCAAGCTCATGGGATTCAAGGATCTGGCCCATCAAGGAGTCCAGGAGCCTAAATGAGATTTCCACTGAATCTCTTTTAGGAAAGCTGAAGTCCTATGAACAGCTAATAAAATCCAGAGAGGCAGCTGAACAAAGAACACCTCCTCCAGCAAGAAAAGAGCACATCATTGCTTTCAAGGCTGCTGAGGAGACAGAGACTCCAACTATGAATGAAGAGCTGTTGAGTCTTTTTGCCAAAAGATTCTACAAAATGGCAAGGAAAGACTTCAGGAGAAAGTCATCAAGGCAGGATGATAAATCAAGGTATGACAAAACACCAACTAAAGAAGTGGTGTGTTTTGGCTGCAGGAAACCTGGACACTTCATCTCTGAGTGTCCAAAGAATCAGAAGAAGGAAAAGAGAAGAGAGAAGGACACAAGAAGATAACACAATAGCAAGCCTTCCTCCAGCAAGAACAAGAAGAAGGAGAAAGGCTTTGTGGCTGAATCCTGGAGTCAGACTGAGGATGAATCAACATCTTCCAGCTCCAGTGAAGATGAAGAAGAGGCAAGGGCCAAAGAGGTTTGCCTCATGGCCATTGATGCCTCCAGGAGCCATTCAGAAGAAGAAGATTCAGACAATAAAGAAGCTTGAGAATCTGAAGCTTACCAGGTATTATCTTCTTTTGATTACAGTTCTGATTCATTTAAATCTGAATTCAAAACCATGTGCATTGATTTAATTAACTCAGAAAAGGAAATCAAGACTGTTGGGAAAAATTAGGAAACCTAGAGAATGTTAATTCTGAAAACAATAAGTTAAAGGAATAATTAACTTTAGTTAATGAACAAATCATATTATTAAAAACTGAGTTATGTGAGGCTAAACAACTTGAGGAAACTCTCAATGGGAGAAACCTCAAGTTGATGGACATCACAAGCACTGTAAATGCTAGGCTTAATGGCAAGCTGGGCTTGGCGCTTCATCAAGTTTGCCCCCCCCATCCTCAAGAAAAATATTCTAACTACCCCCATTAAATTTGTTTCTGCAAAAGGGAAAGAAATAATGAACTATAAACAAACCAAAGAACATATTCCAAAATCAATAGGTCAAAACAAGAAAAATCAGAAAACCACAAGTAAAAATAAGGTTCAGTAGAATTCGTCGAACTCAGATCGATGAAATGTTGCCAGTTCGTCGAACCCCACATGACGAACGCTGAACTCAAACTATAGCTATAATTATTCGTCCTACTGCGATCGACGAACTTTATATAGTTCGTCGAGCAGAGGTTGACGAATGTGGGGCACAGAAAATGAATATGTTCATTCTCTGGGCAGAGATCGATGATCTCAACCCAATTCGTCGAACTCTGGTCAACGAACTCACAGAAATTCGTCGTACCCAGAAATACTTAACAGGAATGTTAATTATAACAGCAACTGTAATAATTCTAGAAAACCATTTAACCCTGTACCTGATTGGGTAATACCACCAAGAAGATATCACCCTCTAGGATATAAATCTCAACCAGAATTCTCTGTTATATCTAGCTTTTCATATCAACAATACAAAGGACCCAAGGTAACTTGGGTCAAGAACAATTAATTGTTTCTCATTGCAGGTGAAGAGTTGTCCAGTAAATTATCAAACATGATTCCTGGACAGTGGATGCTCCAAACATATGACTGGCAGTAAGGACATCTTAACCAACTACAAGTCCAAGATAGGACCAAAGGTTATCTTTGGTGATTAAAAATGTGGCTAGTCTAAGGGTTTTGGAGAAGTTAAGATTGGAGTAGTCACTTTCAAGAAAGTGACATATGTTAGAGGACTCAAGCATAACCTCATCTCAATAAGTCAGTTATGTGATGAAGGTTATCAGGTACACTTTAACTCATCTTCTTGCACTATTGCTAATAAAGAAAACAAATTGTTTTAATTGGGAATAGACAAGGTAACATATACTTAGTTGATTTTCTTTCTGCCAATTCTGATATCTGATTACTTAATATAACTAGTAATCAGAATGATTTACGACATAAAAGGCTAGGTCATGTAAACTTGAAAAACATTGCTAGGCTATCAAAAAACAACCTTATTAGAGATTTACCTTCTAAACCCTATAAGAAGGAAAGCATTTGTAGAGCTTGTCAACTAGGCAAGCAAACTAAATGTAGTTTTAAATATATTAGTAAAAGTGATTCACCTAGGATATTGTACTTGCTACATAAGGATCTCTTTGGACCCATTGCTGTACAAATCCTAGGAGGGAAATCCTACACCTTAGTTATAGTGGATGAATTCTCAAGGTTCACTTTGGTGTCCTTTCTGAGATCTAAGTCAGATACCTTCAAGATTCTTACAGATTTTCTCAGGACCATACAGATTTAGTTCTCTACTCATGTTGCATTGTTCAGAAGTGATCATGACACAAACTTTGAGTCTCTTCTTATGCATGAGTTCTGTGAGAAGGAAGGTATCAAGCACTGCTTCTCAGCTCCTAGAACTCTCCAACAAAATGGGGTAGCTGAAAGGAAAAATAGGACACTAATTGAAGCTGCAGGTACATTACTTGCAGATGCTTACATGCCACAAACCTTTTGGGCAGAGGCTGTAAACACTACAAATTATGTCCTGAACAGAAGCCTGATACATAAACTAAAGAATAAGACTCCCTATGAATTACTTAAAGGGAAGCAACCAAAAATCAACTATTTTAAAGTATTTGGATGTATATGTTATATTCACAACAACAACAAAAGATACATTAGAAATTTTGAAGCTAAGGCTGAAGAGGGAATCTTTCTAGGATATTCCCAAGTAAGAAAAACCTATAGGGTTTTTAATAAAACATCACTAAAAATTAAGGAATCCATTCATGTTACATTTGATGAAACTAACATGTCTTGCAAGGAGAAAGAGATTTCTGTCAATAGCACTTTGTAGTTACCTCACTTGTGTGAGAGTTTGGATGGACTAAAGCTCACCCAAGAGGTTCCAACACATCCTTCTCCACAAGTCATTGAAGAAAGTGAAGATGAAGGAATTGATCTTCCCCCAACAGCAAACATAATTCCACAAGAGGAATTAGTTCCTAATGCTATTGCAAAACCAACTCCACCCACTGATCTTGTCACACTTAGAGATCACCCCAGATCTCAAGTGATTGGAGACATATCAGCAGGTGTACAGACAAGGCATCAACTCAACCAAGATTTGATGCATGCATGTTTTCTCTCTCAGATTTAACCTCTATCCATCCATGATGCAGAGCAAGATCCTCACTGGATCATTGCAATACAGGAGGAATTAAACCAATTTGATAGATGTACAGTTTGGGATTTGGTTCTAAGACCCCAAAACTACCCAGTAATTGGAACCAAATGGGTTTACAGAAACAAGCTGGATGCCCAAGGAGTGATTGTGAGAAACAAGGCTAGGCTTATTGCTCAAGGATATAGGAAGTAGGAATGAATAGATTATGACCAAACCTTTGCACCTGTGGCAAGGTTAGAGGCAATCAGAATATTCCTTGCTTATGCAGCCTTCAAGAAATTCAAGTTCTACCAGATGGATGTGAAGAGTGCTTTTCTGAATGGAGTATTAAAAGAAGAGATTTATGTTGAATAACCTACAGGTTTTGTCTCTCCAACTCACCCCTCTTATGTTTTTAAATTGCATAAAGCTCTTTATGGTCTAAGGCACGCTCCAAGAGCTTGGTATGAAACTTTAGCTAGCTTTTTGATAGAGCATAAGTTCATTAAAGGCATAGTGCATAAGACACTTTTCACTAGACATCATAAGGACCAAACATTGTTAGTACAAATATATGTGGATGACATCATATTTGGGTCTACTGATTTCAAATTATGCAAGAGGATCTCTGACCTCATGCATTCCAAATTTCAAATGAGTAGCATGGGTGAGGTCTCCTACTTCCTTGGTCTCCAAGTGAAGCAGCTCCCTGATGGCATCTTCATCTCCCAAGCTAAATACGCAAAAGAGCTTATCAAAAAGTTTGGGATGGCTGATGCCTCAACAAAGAAAACACCTATGGCTACAAATGCTGTAATAGACTCTGATCCACATGGGAAACCTGTTGACCAGAAATTATATAGTGGCATTATTGGGTCCCTATTATATCTTACAGCTAGCAGACCTGATATCATGTTTGCCACATGTCTTTGTGATAGGTTCCAAGTGAACCCTAAAGAATCTCATCTAATTTTCCTAAAAAGAATTTTGAGATATATAAAGAGTTGTCCAAGTCTAGGCCTATGGTATCCCACTGAATCAGAATTTGAGTTAACTGGATACTCAGATGCTGATTTTGCTGGATACAGGGTGGACAGAAAAAGTACTTTAGGAACCTGCCAGTTCCTGGGTATGAGATTGGTGTCCTGGTTTTATAAGAAAGAATCATCTGTGTCCACCTCAACTGCTGAGGTAAAATATATTGCAGCTGGCAGCTATTTTTCCCAGATGCCGTGGATTCAAAATCAATTACTAGACTATGATCTCAACTTAAATAATTCATCTCTACTATGTGATAACACAACTGCTATTGTCATAGCACAGAATCCAGTTCATCACAGTAGGACCAAGAATATAGACATTAAGAATCATTTCCTAAGAGAGTGTGTAGACAAAAACAAAATTAAACTTGTCTATATCTACACTGAATTACAAAAAGTTGACATCTTCACCAAACCTCTGGATGAAATAAACCATCTATTCTTTATAAATCAGCTTGGAATAATTAATGGAGAAAATTTAGTTTAGTTTCTGTCTGCACTCGATAAATTTTCCAGAGTTCGTCGAATGGAGCTCGATGAACTAAGGAATGTTCAGGAGATATTCGTAGAACGGAGGTCGACAAACTCTCTGTGCGTGAAGCTTTTTTCGTCGAACGGAGATCGACGAACCTACTTCAGAAAACTTTCATCGAACGGAGCTCGACTAAATGTCTCCAAATCTTCAAACTGAGCTCGACGAATTATTTAACTCTAATTTATTTCGTCGAACTCAGACCGAAGAATGTTTTAATTTTCGTGGAACGGAGTTTGTCGATTCATATTCTGGAAAACCTTATATCTAGGTTCTCTTCGACCTCCGTCCCATGCTTTCTATTCCATTGCACTTGATCGGAGTTTTTTCTCTTGTAGGTGATTTCATGGCGATTGCAGCGGGAACATTGGCTGCGATGAAATTCGACACCGGCTTCGATGTCGACTTTGATTCTTTTCAGCATTCAGACCCGATATTTCTGTATATTTTGGAACGTCTGGAAGAGCAGCAACTGAAGACTCTGATGACAACAAGGATTAAAATATCTGGAACTGCGATTTGAGAATGGATTTACACATCTTCAACTACAGAAGAGAATACCATGATTGGATCAATTGCGGGTAACGCTATTTCTCTATCTTACGCCGTTTTGACGAAAATATTTGGATTGAGTAATGAAGAAGATGAACAGGAAATTGAGAATGAGGAATATGATATGATGTTAAGCATGATGGGTTATGCTGGAGATAACTCTAATAAATTGTTGAAGAAACATTTATCTGCAGAGTACAAGTTTCTGGCAGATATTTTTGGGAAAGTCTTGCTAGGCAAGCACACTGCCCATGATTATATAACCAGGAATCAGTTTATTGTTATGTGTGCAGTGGTTAATAAGAAGCAAGTAGCTTGGGCTCAGATCATCTTTGATCTTATCAGGAAAAAGAATAACAAAAATGAAGTTTGTTTTGGAAGGATACTAGGGATCTTCTTAAAGGAAAAAGCTGCTGAATCACTGGTCTCCCTGACCATATTCATAAATGCCAGCAAAAGGCTAACATGTGCCTTGTTTGGCAGGTGGGAGAGGGCAATATCCAAGCCCTCTAAGTCTTCAACCTCTTCCACCACAGCTTCTGAGAGCACAAGGGCTGTTACAGCCACTCCCCACCCTGCTGAAGAGAGTATTCCCGCACCACCGTCTCTTCTAGCCATCCAAATTCCATCCACAGCCCCCACCATCCTCATAGTCCCACACCTCCATCTTCCCACATTCATATCTCTCCCACACTTACTCATCTTCCTACACCTCCTCCATCTCCACATGGAACACCTCCTCAATCTCCTCATGCTTCACCAGCTCCAACACCACCACCATCTCCTCTTCCGCCCCACTTGTCCTCCATACCATCCTTCAATCTACTGTCATCTCCTCCCACTACTCCTCCTCCAAATCAATCCACACAGGACGTTCATATGTAAGATGCACCTCCTCTATCCTCACCCACATCTACCATCCCTCCAAATGTTTCCACTAAACCACCATCTGAAACACCAACTGCCACTCCACCACTGGATCCCTCCACCATCTCATCTATCATTTCCCTCATCACACCCCTCCTCAAAACAATCATAGCAGAGGCCATTACACCTCTTGCTACTTCCATATCTACCCTATCTACCCAGATATCTGCCCTCACTGCTGCCCCATCTTCATTTAGGGGCCTGGATCTAGTTATTACTGAAACCAGGCAGGGGGAGATGCTTGAAGAAGAAGCTACAGCAGCTCCAGAAGTAGCAGCAGTTTCAGTTTCAGTTACAGCAGCTCCAGCTCCAGCAGATGCAAAGGCAGTAGCAACAACAGTAGATACAAAGTTTATTGATACATATTTTATTGATTTCATTACTTTTATTGAGACTGACATGCATATAGAAGAGTCAGCAACAGAAGAGTCAATTACTATTGGTGATTTCATCATTAATCACACAGTAGATTTAGAAAATCTGTTGAAAATTTTTGATACTGCATTTTTGAGCTTCCCTCCAGCAGATTATACTAAGCTATCTTTGGTTTTTGTTCCATATTATTCCCCTATCAGTCGTAAGGTTGCCAAGCAACTAAGAGACAGTTTTGTTATTCCAGAACCTGCAGTCATCCCATCCCCTCCAGAAATTTTTTTTGCCCCCAGTTTTGTTTTGGATGACTCTCCAATGCCAGATCTTGATGCCTTGATCTTGGCTGACATTGAAGAAGAGAATAAGGTAGCTGCTGAAAGCACTGTCAGAGTAAGTTCTCCAGTTCCTGTTGAAGTTTCTTCTCCGACTCCTATTACAGTTTCTCCTCCAACTCCATCTAAGCCTGAGAAGCCTATTGTTTCTGCTAAGGCCCTAAAAGCTTTAGATGATATATATAATAATCCTCTAGGATTTGATGATGATGATAATGAGGATGAGGATTCTGATGAGGATCCCAAGAAGAAGAAAGTGTCTAAGAAGAGGAAAGCACCTCCTCCTCCTGCTCCTAAACCAAATCCAACCAATGACACTCCCTACTATATTCTTCAGAAGATAACTCCATATAAATAGATGCCAGATTGGATGTGGTTATCCAATAATCAACAGAAAGAAAGGAAAAGAAGTAGAATATACTCCCCTCGTCCAACTCAGAAATATAGAAGGGAACCTCCTCCTCCTCCTTCTCCGGCTGCTGGTGCTTCAGGCACATCAGCTCAAAGGACTACCCAATTTCAGACTTATCAAAGACATCAGGGTAGGTCCCCATCTTCAGAAAGTAGCCATCAAAGACGGTATCCATCAGGCAAGCAGCACCAGCCTCCTCAACAACAGCAACATCAACAGCAAAAACAACAAAAACTTCCTGAACCTCAATAAGCTGAAAGCTCCAACAGACCTCCTTATCCACCTGTACCCTTTGAAGATCCAGAAACAGGTACTTCAGCTAGGATGGCCAGGTTCCAAGAACTTGTTGGCCTTTCAATGATCAATAAAGCCAGAGCTGAAGGAAAGGATCCCTCAGAATATACAACAATGTCAAAATACAGGAAAGAAGAGCTTAAAAGGTTTGATAAAGCTAACCAATTTTTCAATGTTGATGATTATATGAAATTGCACCAAGAAGCAGTAGTCCCGGGAGCCACATCTTTGAATATCATAGGGGCTGCTGATATGACCATGACCAAAGTGCAAGCTTCTAATCCAAATAGAGAGATTGTTTTTACCAAGTCTGGAGACAAGAGCAAAGAAGAGAAGATAAAAGTGAAAAAGCAAAAGAAATGAGTTTTGAACTGGTTAATTTATATTATGTTTTAAACTATTTTTTTATTTCTGAACAAAGCTTATCTGTGTATATATATATCTGTTGCATGTGTTATTGATCTCTGCCAGATATATGCTTTCTTGCTTTGTTTATTTTCAGTTTAGTCTGAGTATGTAATTAGTGACCTTACCTAAATAGGGGGAGATTGTTGGATCCCTAGTTGATTTGGGCTAGGTTCACTAAGTTAGGATCTTGTGACCCATCATGTATAGCCTAGAGTCTAGGCCAAGTCCTTAGTATCAAAACTGCATGGAACAGCCATCATTAGACTGCCAGAGACTCAAGACATAGATATTTTCAAACACTCAGTAAAATGAGTTCGACGTTCGTCGAACTCAGGTCGACGATTGTCATGCTCAGCTCGACGATCTCAGAGAAAATTCTCTGAGTTGACCTCGACGAACTTGATTCTCAGGTCGACGATCTTTGGACTCTACATTCAGTATTCCAAGACAAGACTTTGTTTTCTAGACTCAGGTTGATGAACTTAGTTCTCAGGTCGATAAACTTAGTTCTCTGGTCGACGATTTTTGGGTTTTCCACTTCAACTCTTTATTCCCGAAGTTTATCAGTTTTCTAAGTCTAGAATCATCTTCAGTCGACGAATTCAAGATTCTCAGCTCGACGAACTTTGACCACTTTGGCTAAAGTTATCCAGCAGTAGTTAGTGGTCCTCAACTTGACGAAATAGATTCTCAGGTCGATGATTTCTGGATACTTCAACACTTCACACCAGAAGTTTGTGTCAACACTAGAAGCAAGACTTGTGTCGACACCAACAACAATAATGTTGACACACAGGATTTATGTAAACACACTCCAGATTTCTGTCAACACAACAGCCATGTCGAGACAAGAAGTAATATGTCGACATCCCGGACTTGTGTCGACACATTCCTAGAGTTTCTGTCGACAAGTTATCAACTCGACAAAATCAGCTATCAGCTCGACGAACTCCATACACAGAAAAGGCAAAGTTTCTAGAGAATGCAGTTCTGTTTTCAGCTCGACGATCTTGGAACTCAGCTCGACGAATAGAAGCTGTCTGGTCGACGAACACATCTTCTCAGCTCGAGGAACTGTGGACTCCGCTCGACTAACTGTGGACTCAGCTCGACGATTTCTCTTCGAGGAATCCAGACTTAGACATTTCCAGTCTTCTGTCCCTTTCCTAATGCAATAATTCCTGAGTAATTAATGCTTCAATATTCTATGAATATAACCGTTAGAAAAAACATTAATCATGGTCTTCTCCAGGATTATTGCTTGCCATTTTTCCATGGGACAGTTGGGGAAATAAATCAATGCAGTTTATTCTCAAGCCCATCAACATTATTGCAGAGGAATTCAAATTTCGAAAGATAATTTTGACAGGAAATATAAAAAAGATTTTCTCTATTTTCCTAACTAGAGCACAACAGAGAAGAACAGAACACAGACACAGACAAGAATATTACAATTAGTCTTCAACAAGAAACTCACTGCTCTCTCTCTCAGAATTCTGATACAACAACTCAAGAAACCACAGACCAGAAGAACAATCTGCTACCTGAAGAAGAAGAATAATCTATCAAAATCAAGAGTCTTCATTCTTCAACTCTCCAGGACACTTCAAAGGACAACAACTATTCCATCTATCAAGAAGTTCCTGAAGATATTCCTGGTCAAGGCTTAAAGACTGAAGGCCTATCACCCTGAAGCAAAGCTCTAGATTTCCCTGAACAATCTACATCACAGGGGGAGCCATTTGCTAAAATCATATCCATAAGTCTTCTCAGTTGTATATTGAGAAAGAGAAGACAATATCATCTCTCACCCCCACTGTATAAAGGGTTATAACTCCCTTCAAAAGTTATTCATGGTTGCAAGTCACCTGATCAAAAGACTTGAGGTTTGGTTTTTGAGCACCTGATCAAAATCTCATTGGTGTCAGTCACCCGATCAAAAATCTGAGTGGATTCCTACCAGGGTGGTAGAAGAGTGGATGTAGCCAGGTTCGGGAACCACTATAAATTTCTTGTGTCGTCTGGTTGCCCTTTCCTTTTGTTCTTGCTGTGTTTGTGCTTTTTAGGATTGTTGTTTTATATTTTATTAAGTTATTTATGCACTTTATCAATTATAGCAAAAGCTGTAATGTTTGTTTAAGGATTTAAGAATACTCTATTCACCCCCCTCTAGAGTATTTCAGATCTAACTGATAAGCCAGGAATCCACGACCTGTCCGCGCAGCTTTCCAGACCGGGCGGCCTGAGTATTCAAGCCGCCAAACCTCCCAAGCCGGACGATCTTCATGTCAGGCCGCTGCCAACGCCGATCCTGCTCGACGACAAGGTTCCAGGACCCAGCCGTCAGCTTGCCAGGAGGAATCCGCCAGGCCGCGCGGCTTCCCTCCTTTCTTGTTTCTTTCTCTTTTGCTTCCCCTCACCTCTGCCCGGTTCTCCTGTACCCCGGGCAGCCGGTAACTTTAGCCCTGCCCGCTTGGGCAGGCCCCCGAGCCTATAAATAGGGGGAGGGTGCACTCCCCAAGACACGCTGACTGGGATCCAGGAGCTCGCCTGTTAAGAGCTGCGGTCTCAAGTCTAGTGTTTTGCGGCTTGTAGTTCGGCCGGCTTCCCCTATTCCCTTTCGTGTAACTGTTTCTCATTTTAAGAAAAGGAAAGCCCGCTGCAAGAGTGGCATTTAAGCCGCGGCGGGCGAACTCTGTTGTTGCCACTGCCAGCGGCCCCCCTTTTCCGGTCCTTTAGCCGCGACCGCTAGTAACCGATTGGTCGACAGTCTCCTCCTTTCCTTCCCTACCCCCGGTGTTCGAACCGTTAGCTGGTGGTGCCCGACTCCCTGTCCGTTTTCGTGCATCAACAGTTAACACGCGACCTTCAGATCTCGACTAATTGATGAAATCAGCGGTCTAGCTAATTAGACCGCTCTATCCTCTAGAGTTCAGCGGCCTGTCGAGCAAGCCGTGACTTCGCCGGCTAAGGTTTTCTGCCCGCCTCCAGTGCTGTAGAACCTGGCTTTCTACCCGCTCGGTTTTCCTCCCGGTATTCTTGTCAGCTTGTTGCACTGTCTAGCCGCCCTTCAAGCCGCCGCTATTCTACGGTCTCTTGAAAAAGTTTAGCCATTTCCCTCTTTTCAAGATGAATCCTGCTAAGGGTCAGAATAAATCCAGCAACATCTCAGTTACTACAGATCTCTCAAAAGTGCAGGATTGTTCGTATTTTAACAGTGAGTTTGTTGACCCTCATAGAGAAATTTTTGCAAACAGTGTTGAGCGTGGACTAGAATCTGTTGCAAATGAACCTCTTTATAAGGAAGAAGAAGAGGCCCCTTCTCCATTCATTAATCGTATTCGGTGGGATACTGTCTCCGATAACTTCAGAGTACCGCATCTCCCGGAGTATTCTGGATGTGATGATCCGTTTTCTCATTTGCAAGCTTTTGAATCAGCTGTTTCACTGAGAAACGTGTCAAATGGAGTAAAATGCAAACTCTTTGTTATGTCTTTTGGCAATGTTGCAAGAGAATGGTTTTATAGCCTCCCACCTCGATCAGTAACCAGCTTTAAGGATCTTCGAAGTCAATTTATTTCAAGATTCATTATTTACAGGAAGAGGAAAAGAGACATTGGAGCTCTCTTCCGAATCAAGCAAGGAATCGACGAGTCTAAACCAGATTTTGTTGATCGGTTTCAAAAGAAGGTTCTGGATGTTTGTAGCGTCCATCAAGACTACTACTTGCATGCTTTCGTAAATGCACTTCAAGAAGGCCCATTGAAATTCAAGCTCACCACAAAGTATCCTAAAAGCTACGGAGATCTTATTGATATAGTTAATACATTCATAATAGGCGAAGAGGCAAATAAAGGTTATGTTTCGTTTCTGAATCAAATGGCTAAACAATCTCAAGGGACTTCTGGTCAACAGCATTCTATTTCCTCCCAAGATGTTTCACAAGTTGAATATTGCAAGTCTCCTCCTCTTCTCCAGGGTAAAACTCCAAAGTGTGAAAAAGGTTCAGGTAAGTATGTTAAGTTCAAAATTTCTTTGGAAGATCTTTTGATAATCATTCAAGGAATGCCTGAGTTCAAGAAGCCTCGGCGTATGAAATCGAAAATCAAGTATCGACACGAGGAGCTTTTTTGCAAGTATCATAAAGATATTGGTCATCTAGCAGAAGATTGCAAAGCTCTCAGGGAATTGGCTAATCAACTTGCAAGACCTGGAAAGTTGGAAGAATATGTCATTCAGTAATTCTCTAAGGCAATCTTCCATTTCTTACTCAATGGTTCAAGCAGGGATTTCTCTTTCTTTATATGATGAGAAATGCTTATGTTCAGAATAGTATATAACGACCCCTTCACAATCGGTATTAATGGGGCATGCTAAAACTGCAGACATATATCCTTTGCCACATCCTTAACATCATGCAAACGTTGTTTTTTTCATTTGAAGCTTATTTTTTAGCTTTACTTTTTATGCCAATATGCATGCATGTAGGGGAAAGAGCCCCCTCTTGAATTCTTAAGCCCTCCACATCCCGCTTGACTTCAGTCACAGATGTGTAGTGGAAATTCCGCTTGGCCTTCAGTCGCAGACATTGCGTACCCGTCACGCATGATTTCAGTCACAGACAGACATTACGTACTTGTCCCGCTTGACCTTCGTCGCAGACATTGCGTACTTGTCCTGCTTGACTTCAGTCGCAGACGTTGCGTACTTGTCCCGCTTGACATCGGTCGTGGATATTAAGAATTTCAATCCCGCTTATATGTTCTTTGTGTGGAAAGTACTGCCGCACGCACCTGCCCACATTGACACATAAGTGCATGTCTTCATCTATTTTTGCAGGACAACACGAGCCTATCCGCTACCTCGCGGTTTTATTAAGCGGCCTGCACAGGTTGTATTACACAGGCCGCCCGGTTACATATTCCGGCTTAAGTTATTTGCCTACCCGCCGGATTATTATTAATATATTTGGGAACTCGGCCGACTTACGTCCGCCTATCCGCTATTCAGTATCTTATTTGGCTTTCATATATCAATTGCCGGTTTATTATTCATATGGACAGGAAGTCGGCCGACCTGCGTCTGGCACTTAATTCCTGGCTTTGATCTGCCGACTTCTATGGTATTAATTATATTAGCTAATCAGCGAACTGTCATCACAAAAATTCTCGGCTTCCAGGTGCCAATATCGGCCTGTATTATCGGAAGCCGAAGATTGTTTCTCTATTCTTGTTCCTTGTATCAAATGGGCAATTCGTTTCAGAGTTCGCCCTAGCCGCGATCTTATACTTCAATGTTATGGATGTTTGGCGACTACGACAGGTAGATGCGCGGCTTAGCGGTCACGGTTTATCTATAAGCAAGCCGTGGTCAATCAGCTCTTCCAACAGATAACATTGAGTGATTCATTAAGGTAAATTGCGGTTTAATTGGTTAGCCACGCGGCTTATTGTCGACGTGCATTCCGGAATAAACCGCAGGGAAATATATGTCTCTTGCGGGTAACTTCGTTGAAGTCGCAGTGTGGACTCAGACCGGTTTATATGATAACATTTTATTAAATCGGAAGTTCTATTGAGACCGCGCGGACTTAATCAAGTAAGAAAAATGAGATGTTGTAAAGAGAAGGGTAAAGTTGCCTTCATTTCTATTTAATTAAGTATTACAAAGCATTAATCGCGCGGTTACAAAAAAAATAATACCGCCGATTTCCAAAAAAGTTCAAAATACAAAAAGCAATATAAAGATTTTCTAATCGCCCGGTTTAAGCTTCTTAGTCGCAGGAGAATCCAAATCACCGCCATCGCCGATATCGACGGGGGATTCAGTGTATCCGCTGCTGGTCGCTGAGCTCCCTGAACCGCCGGAAGTTGTCGAGTCTGGCCGCGCGGTTTCAGATTCTTTTCCGCCGGACTCAGACGATGTGCGTGCACTTGGGCTTCCCTGGCCGCCCTTTTCCTCGACGTCTTCCTCCACCTCGCCGACTTCTTCCCCGACCTTGCTCTTGCCCTTGACCGACCTGTAGACGTCGGCCACCTGCTCTTTCAGGGTGGGGTAGATGTCAGCACAAGTAAAATCGGTGAAGCCGGCCGCAAAGCCGCCAAGGTCTCGGAGGCGGTTAAGCGCTCCATCGATCCCTTGGACGAGTTGCGGGAAGACTTGGTCTTGGAAGATGGGGTTGGCCAGGTTGTACATTTCCTGCAAAATAAAAGATAAAGGTAAGGCCGCGCGGTTACATAGTGCTAACCGCATGAGTATCGGTAATGTCTTACTGCCTCCCTTTCCTTTAGTTGCGTGTTCTCTTCTTGTTGTTCCTTTAACTGCCTCTTCAGGCCGCTGTTCTCCTTCATCAGTTGCTTGTAGGCAAGGCCCATGAAGTGACTTGCCACGAAGCTCCTCGCCCCGACTTGCGCGGCTAGCCGCGACAGGTCGTCTGGTGGAACTCATCGCATCGCCTTCAAGTTTCGCTTGCCATACAGCGCGCCGCCAACCACGCTCGCGTGGCGGCTTAATTTTTCTTCCCCCCAGTAGGGGAGGGCGGTGGAGATCATCACTGACTTGCCGTCCGGACTCCACCGCAAGGCCGGATCGCCGTGAAGGTCCTTCAGGCTGCTGCCCGTTCCTTGCAGCATAAACTCTCCAGAGGAGGCCGACTCCTCCTCCTCCACAACCCGCAGCGGCTTGGCACGCCTCGCTCTCTTCTCTCTTTGAGTGAGAGTCAGGCCGCCAGGAGTTTGCGGCTTGTTCAGCGGGATCGCCACAACAGTTGCAAAGATAAAGGCAAAGTTAGTTTCCAGTCCGTGCGGCTAAGAGTTCAGTTCAGCCGGTTTGGAGCTTACTGTCTTTCGCTTCTATTCCTACTAGCGACGGCAACAGCGGGATGTAGTGGTTTACATCAAGCCGCTCGCCTTTGAAGAAGTTGTAGATCTCCTTCTCGACGCCGTCCAAGCCGCTGCTGGCAAAGGCGGCCTCTTCGCGGATCTGGGGGTCGACTGGCAGCAACCCCAGGTTTCCCTCGAATATGAGAAACCGCTCGGACCAGTTCGCGATCTTGTTAGCCAAGTTTACTATCTTCAGCCCTCTGCAGCCGAAGTAGAGGTGCCCCCGGAAGATCTTCGTCCCGGAGTCCGGGATAGACCGCACCGAAAAGCATTCCCGGAAGAGCCTCATAGAGAAGCGGACTCTTTCCGACCTCAGGTAGGAGATAAAGCTATATATGGCGGCTATCGAGTTTGGGGGTAGTTGTCCGGGCACAACTCTGTAGTGGTCGAAGACCGCTACGGCCTCCATCATGACCGGGAAGCTGAAGTCGCAGTCAAAGTGGTCGATGGGGACCGCGATCTGATTTGCGTGGGAAGAATTGATCCGCTCGTCCTGTCGGGGAAGCCGCGCGACCAGTGGACTTCCCTGCATGTGCTTCTCAACGAAATCGTCCAGCTCGGCTTTTGTAAGCCGGCATTCTTTGTGATCAGCAGAATGGAAAGCGGAGGCCGCGTCAGTCCTAACCGCAGTGGCCTTGTCAGACCGCGACGACTTGGACTTAGCCCGCATCCTTTTTGATTTGTGATGAAATCTCCGGGTCAGCGCTATTTATAGAAAATCTGTGAAGGTACAGTGCCCAACGGAAAATCGCGGCTAGTCGTCATGCCGCGCGGCCTAAGCCCGCTGGAAGTACAGATCAACTTAATGACCAAGCCGCAGTTTAGTCCGTCAGTCCGCACGGCTATATACCTGCACTTAGAATAATTCTATGGCGAATCATGTGGGCATCAAATATTCAAGCCGGCGCTCTGTTCGCCAGACCGTGCGGCTACTATCCTATACTTTAAATTTTTCAGAACAAAGTAGCAGGCATGTGGATTATAAATACAAACCGCATAAGCCGCATTCAGTTCGCAGCATAATAAAATACAGCAGTTTACAACAATCAAATAGTTCAACATCCAGAGAAAAAATATATTTTACAACATAATATTCAATTGTCCGCGCGGCTTAGTTCTCTCAAGTCGCTCAGGATCGCTTGTCATCTTCCGGCCTGTCTCGTCCTATGTGCGGACCTGTTCACCGGTCTGCACAATCGCAACGTACACTTGGCTAACCAGATTATGAAGCGCATGCAGAGACCAATGAACCCGTGTAGTGTCGCGTTCCACTCTCGCAAATGGGATCATTGGGATCCCCTGAGCCCCGAGCCCGCTTGGAACTGCGACCTGTCTAGGCGCCGCGGCCTCTGGTGGATTTGAAGTCTCGCCAGAGGCCGGGCGGCCAGTACCCGGCAACTCTCCAGAAGTTGGTAGAGCAGGCCGCTGTTCTCCGACGGTCTCCGCTGGCAGGTCTTGGTTCTCGCCGCCTTCAGCATGTGGGATCTCTTCTCTATCTCCTTCCAGCCGCGCGGCCATCAGCAAATACTTCTCCATCCTTTCCTGTTCCAAGGCGACCTGCATCTCAGCAATCTTCGCCTCCGCGGTTTCCATCGCGGTCTGGAGCCTGGCGGTCTCTTCTTCCCTCGCGGTCTGGAGCCTAGCAGTCTCTTGCTCCATCGCTGACTTCAACCTCATGGTCTCCTGCTCAAGCGCAGTCTGCAACCTTATGGTCTCTTGCTCCAGGGTGGTTTGCAACTCTTGGATCCTTTTTTCCGCGGCCTCCTGGGCAACCCGCTGCTCTTCGTCTTTAATCCGTTGGGTTTCAGTGGCCGCGTTCAAAGCCGCCTGCAGCGTGTCGACGTCCTTCTGGAAGTCGGCCATCTCCTTCTCGCGAACACTTGGAGGCGGAGGCGGTGGCAGCATAGACAAAAATGATGTCAAGTCGCCCGGTTTCATCGCGGTCTCCGGTACACCTGCAGAAGAGAAACCGCAGTCAGGTTCAGCCGGATTGTTGCGAGGTTCTAGTAAGGAAATCGGTTGGATAAGACCTCCGGTTTGATGTTTATCTCCTCCAGAGGCCGCGGTTTGGATTTTAATCACTGGCCGCCGGAGCCGTTCAGGATCTATCCTCTTTAGCTTTTCTTTCCATAGCCGCTCGGCTTCCTTAGCTCGGCTTTTCAGTTGAGCCGTGGTCAGGAAAAAGCTGGCCAGCGGATTTAATATTATATTCGCCCCCTTCTTCCTTGACCGCGACTTGTAGAATTTAATAATTCGCCTAACGTCCCGGTGTTTACCTTGCAGCAATGGAAGTGTGGTCGCCACCGGCTTCTCGGCGATCAGTTTCTTCATCTCCTCCATCTTCTCGTGAAGCTTCAGTTTCTCGGCTCCTTCAGAAGCCGCGGAAGCCGGTTCGCCAGGCTTCTCCCCAATAACCTGGATATCGGGGCGGTCAACCTCCTCAGAGGCCGCTGGTGTCGACAATAGCGCATCTTGCCGCTGGAGGGTCTCCATGCCCTTCAGGAGCACGCTGAGCGAGTCGCTAACCGTGGGCGTACTGTCCAGGTCGCTCGGCTTGTAATCCGGTGTGGGCGGGTTCTTGGGTACCTCCTTCTCGTGCGGCCTGTGTTGAAGATTGTCCGCGCCGGTCTTTTCGGAAATATTCTGGTTTCTGGCGTGCAACTTCCTCATCTTCCTCTTCATCCTTTCTTCAAGGGTTTCGCGACTTTCCTTCTGCCGTTTCAAGGAACCGAACACCTTTTCAGTCCGCTTGCGCTGTTCACCTAGAATATGTTCGGTCTCCAGCGCCTTCTCCGGCACGTTGTCATCCACAATGATTACGTCGACCTTGTCCTGCAATTCGGACGGTTTCCCAGATTCAACACTTTTCTCCTCCGTCCCACCGATTTTTAGCAGTGGTTCTCCTGATGGAGAGAAAGTCAGGTCGAAGGATTTGGCAATTCCGGTTTGTGGTGGTGCAGTCTTTGAAATCGCTTTGGGATCTACTGCGGCTTGCGATGATCCGCCGACGGTCTCTGTCGGCCTCTTTTCAGGTCTAGAAGCCGCTGAAGTCTCCGGCTTCCCAATCTTCTTGGCAGACTGTCGGGCAGAATCATCCGAGTTCTCGCTCCGGCTTTGCTTCTTTTCTGGCGGTTTCTTGTTGCGTGCTAACATTGAAGACATAACATCCATCTTGTGAAAGATCGTGTCGGCTTGCAAAATGCTGACCGCAAGTGGCGAGTAGCGACCCATGGCTCGGCAGGAATCTTGAAGAGTGACAAGGGCCAGGGGATTTTATAGACGACGATGAGGCAGTCGCGGTCTCCGGCTTAGTTCTACATTTTCGAAGTTTTTTTGGAAACTTAAAAATGTGCGGGGATTATGATAAGCCCGGAATCCGCGACCTGTCCGCGCAGCTTTCCAGACCGGGCGGCCTGGGTATTCAAGCCGCCAAACCTCCCAAGCCGGACGGTCTTCATGTCAGGCCGCTGCCAACGCCGACCCTGCTCAACGATAAGGTTCCAGGATCCAGCCGTCAGCTCGCCAGGAGGAATCCGCCAGGCCGCGCGGCTTCCCTCCTTTCTTGTTTCTTTCTCTTTTGCTTCCCCTCACCTCTGCCCGGTTCTCCTGTACCCCGGGCAGCCGGTAACTTAAGCCCTGCCTGCTTGGGCAGGCCCCCGAGCCTATAAATAGGGGGAGAGTGCACTCCCCAAGACACGCTGACTGGGATCCAGGAGCTCGCCTGTTAAGAGCTGCGGTCTCAAGTCTAGTGTTTTGCGGCTTGTAGTCCGGCCGGCTTCCTCTTTTCCCTTTCGTGTAACTGTTTCTCATTTTAAGAAAAGGAAATCTCGCCGCAAGAGTGGCATTTAAGCCGCGGCGGGCGAACTCTGCTGTTGCCGCTGCCAGCGGCCCCCCCTTTTCCGGTCCTTTAGCCGCGACCGCTAGTAACCGATTGGTCGACAGTCTCCTCCTTTCCTTCCCTACCCCCGGTGTTCGAACCGTTAGCTGGTGGTGCCTGACTCCCTGTCCGTTTTCGTGCATCAACACTAACACATCACTTTCATAGCACAGACACATGTTGAAAATATTATATCTTGTCTACTAGCAGTAAGGTAAAGCAAAGATCCAATTATGCTTCTATACTTGGTTTCATCGAAAGTTTTCCCCTCTCATCCTTGTCCAGAGATATAGTTGAGCCCATTGGAGTCCTCATAGAGGTTACATTCTCCATTCCAAATTTCTTAATCAACTCCTTTTTGAATTTCGTCTGAGAGATGAAAATTCCATTTTCATATTCTTTCACCTGAAGTCCTAAGAAATACTCCAGCTCTCCCATACTGCTCATTTCGAACTTCCCTTGGATATGTTTGGAAAACATTTTGCAGAGGTTGTCGTTAGTAGAGCCGAAAATGATGTCATCGACATAGATTTGCACTAGCAAAATCTTGCGTTTTATTTCCCTAAGAAATATTATCTTATCTATCTTTCCTCTTGTGAACTTGTTCTCAAGAAGAAAGTTAGATAACATCTCGTTCCAAGCTCAAGGAGCTTGTTTCAAACCATATAATGGTTTAAATAAAAGATCGACATGATCAGGAAAGTTAGAATCAACGAAACCTAGAGATTGTTCCACATACACTTCTTCCTTTATGTCACCATTAAAGAAGGCAGTCTTCATGTCCATCTGATAGAGAGTGAAGCCCTTATGTGGAGCATATGTTAGGAATAACCTGATAGCCTCCATCCTTGCCGCTGGAGCATATGTTTGGTCAAAGTCAATTCCTTCTTCTTGTCTGTATTCTTTGGCGATGAATCTGACCTTATTCTTTATTATTGTCCCATCCCCATCCATCTTGTTCCGTAGACCCGTTTTTTCCCGATGACATTCTTACCTTTGGGTCTTGGAACAATCTTCCAGACTTGGCAATACTTGAACTGATTCAATTCTTCTTCCATTGCAATTATCCAAGATGCGTCTGAGTTTGTTTTCTCAAACTTCTTCAATCGAACCTGTGTTAGAAAACTCAAATATAAATTCTCATTAGCTGTAGCTCTAAGAGTTTTGACACAATCTCGGGGATCTCCTATGATTTGGTCCATTGGGTGATCCTTCAAATGTCTGAGCACTAGAGTCCTTGCATCTGGAACTTCTTCAACCACAGGAGTGACTTGATCAACTTGAATGATTTCTTCATCATGGTCATCAACCTATCAAATAAGGTTTGGAGTTGTGATCTTGATGAAATTTTCATCTTTTTCTTTACTTGGCTCATCTAAGTTCAATTCTTTTATCTTTGAACCTACATCTTCAATAAACATACTAGAAGAGCTGTCTTGCAGCAAGCTCGTTTCATCAAATACAACATGAATAGATTTTTCTACAACCAGAGTTTTCTTATTAAAAATCTTATATGCCTTACTATGGCTACTATACCCTACAAAAATACCTTCAAAGCTCTTTTCGCTAAATTTAGTAGTGTGATACTTGCCATTGTTAAGGATGAAGTACTTACAACCAAAGATTCTAAAATATGAGATAGTCGGCTTCCTACCCTTTAGTAGTTCGTAAGGTGTCTAATTATGGTTCTTGTTTATGAGTGCTCGATTTTGCATGTGGCATGCAGTGTTGACGGCTTCAGTACAGAAATATTCTGTTAGTGAGGCATCACTCAACATGGCCCTGCAGGCCTCTATGAATGTTTTATTCCTTCTCTCAGCTACTCTGTTTTGCTGTGGAGTACGAGGAGAGTAAAACTAATGAAAGATACCAAGGCTTTTACAGTATTCTGTCATGGCCCAATACTTGAACTCCGTTCCATTGTCACTTCTGATTTTGACTACGGAACAGTTGTATTCATTCTGGACCTGCCTGACAAAATATGCAAAGATATCAAAAGTATCTGACTTGTGTTTCAGAAAGAACACTCATGCAAAGCGCGAGTAATCATCAATAATATCCAATGTATAGTCTTACCTCTCAATATTCTAACTTGCAGTCGACCGAACAAGTCCATATGAAGTAGATGTAAACATCTATTAAAGTCTGTGCCTATAATGCTTTTAAAATTATCCCATGTTTGCTTGCCTTTTACACATGTGTGACATGGTCTATCTTTAGCGTACTTAACATTTGGGGCATCACGTACTAAATTAAGAGAAAATAATTTGTTAATAGTTTTGAAATTAATATGTGTTAGTATCTTGTGCCATTGGTCACCAGGAGACGCACTAACTTTAGCCAAAAAGCACACTGGCGCAGAAGAGTCTATGCAAATAAAATTCAAAAAAATAAATAAATTTCTACTACGAGTGCCTGATAGAATCATTTCCAAATTGTATACCGATTTTATCAAGCACTTGTTTGCCTTAAAATTCTACTATGTATCCTTTATCATAGAGCTAGCTTATGCTTATAAGATTGTGTTCCAATCCTTTGACATAAGCCACATCTGAGAAGGATACACTACCGTTAGTATCATACCATAGCCTTTAGTAATTCCTCGGTCTGAACCTCCAAAGATGACCTTTAGCTTGTTCATGATTGGAGAATAATTCTGGAGAAGGCTTCTTGTCCCGATCATATGCCGAGAGAATCCACTGTCCAAATTCCAGATAGGAGTTTTGGTGGCCTTTAGACATACCTGCAATCATAAATCAATTTGCCTTAGGAACCCAAACTCGTTTGGGTCCTTTGTCTATAGTTAGAACACTTCCCCTACATGTATTAACATTATGAGTGGACTTTCTCACATTGTTAACTTGAGGAGTTACATAATTTCTGGAATTAAACCAACAATCAATGGCAAAGTGACTAAGTTTTCCACAACACCAACAGTCAAACCTGTTGTATCGTTTCCTGAAATTCTCCTGCTTGACCTTTTGAGAGTGTGGTCTAGCAGGGGAAGCAGTCTTGGAGGTAGAAGCTTTATGATGATGACATTCACACAGCTTCTTCTCCATAAGAGGCTTTTCCACAACAGATTTTTCTTTTGGTTCTTTCTTGATGTTATGACCATGATTATAAGGGTCATAGCTCTGAAGAGTTATCTCTTCATAAGGTGCCTTAAAGACACATTCACCAAGTTCTAGGGACTAGTCCATCCTTGGTAACGAGACTTCGGCTCTATATAAGTAGGCCTAGCAAAGTGACCGTAGGACGAAGTAAGATCAAACTCGTTCGTTGGAAATATAACATTCTTAATAGAAGTCTGATCTTAAAGAGCTTTCCCCTTCTCCTTGGCAAAAGCCTTCTTGGCCGCCTTATTCTTCCTTTGAGCGTTATTTCTCCTAGACGATTTACTAGGAGCATCAACATGGCCTAGGCCAGCACCTTTGGCCTGAGCTGAGAATTCAACAATAAAAGGACGGACAATCTAGGGCTTTGAGAAACTTTCAACAAGTTTCTTTTCTGCTGCAAGCTGTTCTTCAAATTCTTTGATGATCTTCTCCTTCAGATCTAGGTGCTCGAGTGCCTTATTGTATTCTTTAAAGGAAGCATTGTAATTCTCTCTGAGTGAGTCTGTCTTGGCAACTTCCTCTCTCAGAGTGCTCTCTTCAGCCTTGAGAGACTTTGTCTCCTTGGCTTGAGTTTTCACGACTCTTCGACATTTATCGTAAGCCTTAATTAACTCTTTATATTGGGCCATGTGTTCAGACTCATCGTCAGAAGAGCTGTCCTCATGATCATGATCAGAAGCATCTGATTCAGAAAGAGGGGTGTCAGAATTTACCCTCCCAGTGAATTGGGGTTCTTGTTCATCATCAGTTTGTGCCATTGTCCCAAAGTAGGCTTCCTCTTTTTCAGTTGACTGAGATGAGTCAGAGTCTCTAAGAGTATTGCCCTTCTTGGCTACTCGGCTTCTTTCAATTCTCTTCTTATTATATGAAGATTTCTTCTCCTCTCTCTTTCCACCCTCATTCTTCTTGTGAGGGCAATCAGCGATGATGCGACCTGACTTATTACAACTATACAACCCCATATTCGATGAGCCAGACCAGGAGGCACAAACGGTCAGTGAGGCTAGCCAGAGAAGTTCTCGCCCAAGTAAGCGGGAGCGCTTGCGCTAAGCGCCAAGCTCCCGCCTCAAATGTGCTCTCGCCCGCAAGACGCCCCGTATTCATCGAGCCCAGATTGTCGAGCCCAGATCGACGAGCGCAGCCAAATCATCGAACGAAGACCAATGCGGGAATGCTTGCGCCAGTACCCAGATCGTCTTAAAGAAGCTCTCGCCTATAGGTAGGCGAGACCGCTTGCACCGGGCTCTGGACAGAAGGCTCTTGGCTCAGAGCTCTCGCCGAGTGGGGGCCAGGGCCTTGGGTGAAATGACCAAATTACCCTCGGGTGAAATTACCCTCATACCCTCAAGAAAACAGCAGGATTCTTTAAACCCGTAAAAGTCGTCTCACGACTTGTTCCCAACTTGGCTTTCTTGCGACCGCAATCAATATAGGTTCGCTGCTTCGAGAGCCAGTACATGCCAAATATAACGTCGAACTCCACCAACGGAAGTAACGACGCTTGCAGATCGAACTCCTGATTCCCAATGCGAATCTTAACACCGCAGATTCTATCCGCGCGCATTGAACCCCCATTAGGAAACAACACATCCAACTTATCCTTCGCCATCGAAGAAGGTACTCTGATGCGTGATATAAATCCTTTGGACAAGAAGGAGTGTGAAGCTCCTGTATCGAAGAGTGCTCTTGCCGGATTTTCACAAATCAAAACAAATCCTAAACAAGCAGTGGTAAGGTAACATGTGCATAACAAGTATTTCAATAAATTGGAGTGTTGAAATTTGTGAAGTGGAAGTGGTTGACGGGACAGGCCGTGCGGCCTGCGCGGACAACATTGGCAGACTAGGCGGACTGGGCGGACTGTGATGTGTGGCCTGGTGGAAGGTCTAGTGAAAAGCCGGCTGTCTTCTGAGCGGGTTGTTTGCTTGAAGTCCGCGGACTGTGCGGTCTGGTATCTGCGGATAGGGAGTTTGCTTTGGTTTAGCCAAGGAGCGGCCTGAGCGGATAAATGTTTGCGGACTGGTGCATCGCTCAGTGGTCGTGGTGCAAGCTTGTGCTGTTTGGCGGTTTGGCTTATGTCCGCGGGAAGCTTGCGGACTAGTATGTCCGCGGTTTGGGCTGTTACGGACTGGGCTTAGAGCTTGGCTGAGGCCTTGTCGAGCTCTGATGTTACAGTAGGTGTTTTGCTGTGGAGGTCTTTGGCGGACTGATGTTTGGAGTCCGGGAGGAGGCTGCTACGATGGGGCAGGTGTGCGAGTAGCTCGCGGACTGCTGGCAGTCTATGTGCTTGGATGTTTGGTGGACAGAGTTTGTGTCCGCCATGCTCGCATTGGCATTTGATGGTTTTGGACTTGGTCACTCTGTGCCAAGACCATGGTGTCCGCAGTATCCGCCAAGTCCGCTATTGACCGGGCGTACTGTTGCTGTCTGCCTTTGGTCGTGGACTTGTGGCGGATTGAGGTTGAGTCTTGCGGACTGCCTCGGGTTGTGCGGACTGCCATTGAAGGGGGTTTGCTGTCCTGTAGTGGTCGGAGGCTTTGCGGGCTGATGCCTTGTCCGCATAGCTTTGGCGGACTGGAGAGGGTTCGCCAATGTTTCCTTACTCCTGGCGGTTTTCCTTGGTATCCAACTAAGTCCTTGCGGACTCGGCGGACGGTGTTTTGCTATCGCGCAGGCTAGGGCGGTGTCGCTATCTCTAGGGCGGTGACCACACACCTCACCTCGCAAATAAATAGGACCCCCCTGGCACATCTACAGTAACTTGAGTGAACAGTAAGTTGTGTTGGGCAAGGAGTTGCGGTCTCAGTTTGTATGTCCGCGCAGATTGATTCAGGGCTGACGGTTTGCTGTGTGCAGGTCGCGCGGGTAGCTTCAAGGAGCCAGGAGTTTGGCTTTGACTTCGGTCAAGTACTTGGAAGTTGTGCGGTCTCTGCGGATTCAACAGGAGGTCGCTCTGCGGCTTGTCAACTCTGTTTCAACTTTGCCAGCTTCAATAACCTGTCCGCCGGCTTCAGGCGGGTAGGGGGTGTTCCTCAGTTCAGCTTCAGCAGGAGATGAATAACGGTGTGTCCGCGTGTCCTCGCGGCTTCGGCGGACTCCGTGGCTATTCAGTGGATTGCAGCTTAGTTCGGGCGATCTCAGCGGACTCGGCTACCTCGACGACCTCGGCTGTCTCGGCGGACTCCGGTGCTGTCCGCCCGGCTTGGGTTTTGGTGCTTTCTGTTTATAGCTGTTTTTACTAGCTAAATCATGTCTCGCTATGTATGCCTCGTGTTGTAAAGAAGTGAATGTGTAAAAGATCTGCTTGTGCTTCCATTGTTTGTTGGGATTAACCTTTGTTCCTTGGTTTTCCGCTAGTTCAACGTGAGAACTGGGTAGTGCCGAAGATATTAATTTGGCGTTTGGGCTACCTTGCTAACCACGTTGAGAAATTTTAACAAGACCGTGCCGAGGGAAGAGCTCTCGCACTGCCGCCTCCTTCTCGCCCATATCCGTCAAAGCCTCCTTGCCCGGGCGCTGGCTCTGGCCTGGGAAGAGCTCACGCGCCGCCACATCCCTTTCGCCAGCCTCTGCCGGGACCTCCTTCCCCGGGCATTTCCCAGGGGCGTTCTCGCCTTGGAGCGGAACCTCCTCTATCGGAACCTGAGGTGTGGCCCACTCGCTTCTGGCCGAGAAGGCCAAGCTGATCGTCTGCAGGACCTCTCGCCTGAATTCAACCAGCATCCTCTTTGTCGCTTCCTCTCCCCGGGTGGGGGAGCCTCCAGAACCTGACCCTTCACCTTCGCCTCTAGCCATGAGACAAGACTTAAGGCTTTCCTGTATCGGCTGCTTTTCACGCTCACCGCACCAGAACTGTTCAAGCCAAAAATGACCTCAACGGGAGTTCAAAAAAGGGGTGCAGCCAAAACTTACTTCTCTCAAGCCTCAACCCTCAACTGGATTCAAAGGACCTAAGACTGACCCAAAGCCTCAGCAGGGAGGTCCCACCTCACACCCGGAAGATCTCTGAGAGCTTCCCCTCCAAACCGAAAGCTGGGCTAGGAGCTCCTCAGAAAGCACTAGAAGTTGGTAGATAAATGACAGCCTGCTTTCCAAAGAGCCCTTATGGGTCTATTTATAGCATCTTGCTGACCTGAGATTACTGAAATTCCCCTAGTTGATCTGCGAAACTCCTCCTCCTTCCTCTCTTTCTCTCTCTAGGGTATAGAAAGAGGATGGTCAAATGTAAATGAGGCTTTCATTCCCATCCTTGGCCTTAAGGGAAAAAGGATAGACTCAGAGCCATCAGATTCCAGCTGAGAAAATGGACGACCACGATTTTGCCACGAAAGGCTATTTTTTGCCTGACAAAGCCTATGACACGCCCGTGTCACAGGCCGTGTACCTTAAGCGGCACACAACCGACTCATCCAGACAAGTACACGGCCATGGGACACGCCCGTGTAATGGGCCGTGTCACCTGACACGCCTTCAGACACGCCCGGGTCTATGGTTATGTACTTCAGCCTGCACAAAACCAAAACAACCTGATTGGGACATGGCCAGTGACACGCCCGTGTCACAGGCCGTGTACCCCAAGAAACGACCATGTCCGGCCCGTGTTCGTCAGGCCTCAAATGCCCTAGGTACGTCCAACAAAGGATACGGCCTGTGACACGCCCGTGTCCCAGGCTGTATGCCCATACACGGCAGCAGACATGCCCCCATCTTAACTTCGTCGAACGAAGTTCGTCGAGTAGAGTAGGACACGGCCCCTGACATGCCTGTGTTCGAGGGCGTGTTCCCTCATTTTGCGTGGAATGGATTTTTTGTCGAACACTCGCCGGCTGCTCACACGAGCAGGACACGCCCTGGGACACGCCCGTGTCCCAGGCCGTGTCACCCAACTTTTTCCCAATCTTGGGATTTGGAGTGTTACAACCCTCCCATCCTTACAAAATTTTGTCCACGAAATTTGCACACAGGAAGGAAATTGAACACAAGATGTTCTACTCCAGAACATGTAATCCTACTGGATACGCACCGCATACCAATTACAAAGAGTTCGGGAAATTTAGCTCGCATGGTCTGCTCTCGCTCCCATGTCCTCATGGTCGCGATTGTCCCACTAGACTTTGACCATCCCGATTGTTTTGTTCCACAACTGTTTAACGTCACGATCCTTGATCCGAATGGGCCTAACTTTCGTTGTTAGACCAGACTCCACCGGCACATGATCATTCTCGATCACTTGGGCTAGATTTTTGACAGCTCTTCGATGCATAGAGATGTGAAATACATCATGTAATTCACCCAAGTCTGCTGAAAGAGTTAGCCGATATGCAGTTTCCTCAACTCGCTCGACCACTGCAAACGGGCCAAGATATCTCAGACTCAACCTTTTCAGACGTCGAACCCTGGACATACCTTTGAAAGGTTTAACCGTCAAATCTACCCAATCTCTTACCGTGAACTACACGTTCCGGTGCTTGGCGTTGTCATATTTTGGTTATCGATCCTAGGCTATCAGTAGCCAATCACGAATAATGTGTCTCGTCGAATTCGCTTCATCGACTTCGTTACGCCTAGACACTTTGGATTCGCCTACTTCTACCCAAGCTAATGGAGTACAGCACTTCCGACCATACAGAGCTTCATACGGTGTCATATCGATGCTCGCTTGGTAGCTATTGTTGTAGGCAAACTCCATTATATAGAGATGATCTTCCCATCTCTTACCAAAGTCCAGGACGCACATTCAGAGCATAATTCCATTGTCCTGTTGGTCCTCTCAGTTTGGCCATTGGTTTGGTGATGAAAGGTTGTACTGAACGTCACCTTTATGCCCACAGCTGATGGATATACCTCCAATCAGTTGATGTGAACCGTTCATCACACTCACTTACGATGCTCCGAGGAACATTGTGTAGCCGTACACTCTGCTCAACACAATGCTTTGCCAAACTTTCCATGGAATCGTCCCATTTGCTCGGAAGGAAGTGTGCCACTTTCGTCAACCGGTCTACAATCATCCACACTGAATCATTCCTATGTTGAGATCTCGGCAACCCATGCATGAAATCCATTTGAAATAGTATCTAACTTCCATTCCGGAATCGGTAACGATTTCAAGAAATCGCCAGGCTTCTGGCATTCCGCCGTCACCAACACACAAGTTTGGCATTTAGCCACATAATACGCTATATACTTTTAAGTTCTGGACACCAAAACAGCTTCTTCATGTCCCTGAACATCTTTGTGCTCCCAGGGTGACTTGAGTACTTCGTATGCTCTTCCCTCAACTTACCCAAATTAGGGACGCACAACTGGTCCTCTTTCCGCAAAAGACTGTCGTCTCAGGAGCCTTTGCCATCTGGCCCAACTTTAGCATAGCGTTGGAGACTTTCATCAAGCTTCATTGCTTGTTGAACCCTGTCTGTAAGGTCATGTTGTACCTCCGTCCAGTTCAAACATGCACCGGATGTAGAATTCTTGTCAACACAAGAAATGTCTAACGTTTCCAACTCCTGGAATAGACGTTCATGGTGAATTTGTAGCCACATTACCCTTGACAGAATTCTCTAACTCAGGGCATCAGCGACTACATTTCCCTTCCCGGGACTATAATGAATCTCAAAGGTGTAGTCCCTAAGGAACTCTAACTACCTTTGTTGTCGCATTTACCGGTCCTTTTGCGCCAACAAGTACTTTCGGCTCTTGTGGTCCGTATGGATCTCCACTTTCATGCCATAAAGATAATGCCTCCATAACTTTAGTGCAAAGATCACCGCTGCCAACTCTAGGTCGTGGCCGGGATTCAATTGGCGTGAGCCATAAGCAATCACTTTCCCATTTTGCAGAAGAACGCAGCCTAAGCCTCTCCCTAACACATCATGATAGATCTCACATCTGTCGATACCACATGACGATGTCAACCAAGGCGTCGTGGTTAGTCGACTCTTTAGTTCTTCAAAAGTTCGCGTGCACTCTGGCGTCCAAACGAACTTCTGATCCTTTCTCGTCAGTGTGGTCAGAGGCAAAGCAATCTGCAAGAAGTTTGCAACAAACCTTTGATAGTAGCCTGCCAGTTCAAGGAAAGTCCTGACTTCGACCACTGATGACAAAATCGGCCACTTCTGTATGGCTCCTATCTTTGACGAATTCACGGTTATGCCTTCTCTCCTTACCACATGGTCCAGAAAAGTCACCGATGATAGCCAAAACTCACTCTTCGAGAACTTGGCATAGAGCTTATTACTTGGCAAAGTCTGCAACACCAACTGCAAGTGGTTTTCGTGATCAGCGTTAGATTGAGAGTACATTAAAATATCATTAATGAACACGATCACTAACACGTCCAAGTACTCTCGACACGTTCGGTGCATCAGGTCCATGAATACCGATGGCGCATTGCACAACCCAAACGACATTAACGTGAACTCATAATAACCGTATCGTATGTCAAATGCGGTCTTGGGAATGTCGTCTTCCCGAATGCTTAACGGGTAATACTTCAATTTTCCACGCCAACTTGGAGTAGACGGTTGATCCCACCAGCTAATCAAATAATTCATCTATTCGTGGAATTGGCTACTTAATCTTTTATGTCAGCTTAGTCAATTCACGATAATCAATACATAATCGTAAATCACCGTTCTTCCTTTTCACACGAAGAATAGGTGCGCTCCAAGGTGACATATTTGGGCGGGTACATCCCTGCTCTAGCAACCCTTGAAATTAGATTGTCAACTCAGCCATTCCTTCAGCGTGACGCGATATAGCGAACGGGCCATAGGTTTTGCACCTGGGACCAATATAGTACAGAAGTCGATCTCGCGCTGGGGTGGTAGCCCAGGAAGATTCATAGGAAAAACAACACATTCGCAAGCTCCGATGTCGGCAGCACAGATGCATCCAAACACAATTCCCGACTTCCAATTTGCACTGCCACATTGCAAACTCTGTCCGCCAACAGCAAAACATTCGTTCGGTAAGAACACTCTTACACTAGCAAAAGTGTTCTCACCCGTGTGTTCTGACTCATAGCAAAGCATGTGGCGCACACATCACACACACAAGCTACGTACACAGTATGCAATCAGAAAAGCAATCAACGATGTTATCGCGCACTTGTGACAACGTCACTGTACTTAATGGCCAGGAGTAAAGACTTAGGATTTTGCCTGGGATGTAGAGGACTTCACCACTGCTTTTCCCATTTTCAACATAATACGCTCATAGATTTTGCTCACCCATTTGTCGAACACTCCTGAGAATGATGGGCAAAATTTTCCCCATGTAATAGAAAATCAACTTTCTATCGTGTTCACGACTACCGTACAAACATGTTTATCCCATACATTGTACTCATATAGCACAAACGTAGCAGTGGAAACTGCCATTCAAAACTGATTATTGTACATACAACACATGCATAGTCCACAAATACATGAGTAACACAGTTATCTATGTACATCAAGTCGACATTTCCTTCTTATCTAAGAGTCACTTTGGCAATCTCGGGCTTTATGTCCTGCTTTACCACACAAGTAACACTTGTATTGCTTCTTTGGCTGCTGATCACCACCCCTACAGTTGTGAGCAATGTGTCCTTCCTTGCCACAAGTATAATAAATACGAGTCTCGCATCTTTGTCTCTTGCGGTGAGCAGACCTTCCAACCCGTGGATATCTCACTTCTCTGATATCATACATTTGTTGGGCTCTTGTCAAGTCCATCTCCAATAGTCTAGCTGACTCCACCAATGGTTGGAATCCCAATAACTTCAGACCCATCAACAAGAAACGAAGTTCCTGACGTAGCCCATCATAAAACTGATTGATCTTCGTCTCCTCGGTTTCAAACACAAACTCTGCTTGTTGTCTCATTACAACAAATGCGTGAAAATAGTCCTCAACCATGTCCACTCCTTGGCTCAAACACATGTTCAACGATGAAGCTGATGTGTTTCCCCTAACCATCTGCTCACTTACACTGACCGGCATGGGACGCATGACCAGATCAGAGGGTTGAACATGTCCCTCATGTTAAGCCTTGAGCATTGCAAAAACCACATCAGCAATCAGTCGAGCCATCTCTATCGATGGAGGAAATGTTGGTACCACAGTTGATGTCATGCTCCCATAGAATGTTGGGGTTCCTGCTGCCACGCCGTCGTGCTAGTCTCCTATAGTCGTAAAATACACAAGTAAGCAACAAACATATTGCCAAAAGCAATACCAGGAACGCACAGGTTCCCCAAATAGGTGTATTTGCATTCCTACGTGGACATTCAAGAGTTCATTCATTAGCGTTAACACGGTTTGCACTGACACATGCTCTCCACCCCACAAAAGAATTCGACCACGAATTCAAAAGGGATCGACCGAGATAGCTGATACCAAAAATGTAACGACTCCATCTGTTCATATAGTATATACTAGAAGGTCCGACCGGGGCCCCACAACATATACCACAAAACAGGCGGTGAAGTCACGGAGTGATACCAGAGTTGCGCATCCTACACAAAACATTCTAGCGAAAGCTTATAACACGACACTGAACTCCAAACATGAATGCCCACCATATAAAGATCCACATGTATATATAACATGAATGTTATCCAACTACAAATTAGTTGGCCTTATGGCCTTACAAGTCCTTTGAAAACAGTGGCTTTAAACAATGGCATGCAGGCCGACCACATATAAACAAACATAGCGTTTTAAGCTTAGCCTTCAAGGGCCAGCAGTAATAGAAGCAATAGCAGCAGCAAGGACTTCAGCCTTTATGTGTCCCATTTGGTTCTCCAGCACCTGTACAGGGACAACCCACCCAATGGTGGCAAATAAGGCAACGGTCAGCATTCAGCTGACCAATTTAAAATGACCCTACCCCTTTCCCGGGGCAGTGGTATTTCTTCCCTGCAGGCATAGCATTTCACAGGCAGATATATATATATTCATACATTGTGCTCTCACGCACATACATTCCATCACAACCGTCCGCCATATGGACCGACGGTTCGTGCACTCAGGGCACATTCTTGGTGTACCAGCGAACCAGTTGCCCACCACTGTATTAGGGTCGCAACCCAACTGTAAAACATTGAGCATTTACTCCATGGCGTGCAGCGGGAGATTTTAGTCTTAGTGACCCGGGATTGGCTAGTAGCCCCCATGGTGTCACAACACGCAGGCCTAAGACTCTTGCTATGTGCTCCAACAGACCGCACTTTGAGGTCTCACGTCGGACGGACATAACGCAGGTCGGATCATTCAGCACCTATTGCTCAAATCGTCTTGCCATCACTGAGTACATTGTACTCGCGGCTAAAGAAAAGGCGCGGGTCGGTTTCACCTTACCTGTTTGGCATAAAGCCTGGGTGTTTTCCTGGGCACACCAATACTTGCTGTTACACCCATTAAGTAGCACAACATCAGAGGGTCTTTCCTGGACTTCCGTACCAGTACTTCCTTCTACTACCCTTCACAGGCACAACCCAGTAAGTATCACAGGTATCAAGGGTATTTTCCAGGACTACCATGCCAGTACTTCCTACTACTGCACTTCACAGGTCCAGGCCATTGAACATCACAAATATTAAGGGTATTTTCCTGGACATCCAATACAGTACTTCCTGCTACTACCCTTCACAGGTTTAATCCATTGAACATCGCAAACATTACAAGGGTATTTTCCTGGACTACCACTCCAATACTTCCTATTACTACCTTTTGCAGGTTCAGCCCGATTCCTTACACTATGCGTTTCATCATGGAGTCATCTCTGATGCGTATATGCAACATCACCAATCCAAACCAACCTGTCCGGATGGGCTTCACACAGCTTGCATATTCCGTACTCCATTTTCGGATCTATATGCCAAAATAGTGGGGATTCCATGAATCAACCCAAGGGACTCCCGTAACAAGCCACCCTTTGGTGGGGAAATCCTATGCATATGCCAAAACAGAAGTCTTCACATGGTTAGGAACAAAGATCGTTACCCTTGAAGATCACTTCGGAGCCATGGATTCCGAGTCGGCTGGAAAGCACCGCAACGGCTTTACCTTCACAATGCTAGCCTTAGATGGTGAACATGAACTCCGCAGCTCCACCGGTGACCGGCTCCTCCTCCTCCTCCTCCTCCTTCCTCTCTTTCTCTCTCTAGGGTGTAGAAAGAGGATGGCCAAATACAAATGAGGCTTTCATTCCCATCCTCGGCCTTAAGGAAAAGGGAGAGACTTAGAGCCATCTGATCCCATCTAAGAAAATGGACGACCATGATTTTGCCATAAAAGGCTATTTTTTGCCTGACACGGCCTGTGATACGCCTGTGTCATAGGCTGTGTACCTTAAGCGGCACACAATCGACTCATCCAGACCAGTACACGGCCATGGGACACGCCCGTGTAACGGGCTGTGTCACCTTACATGCCTTCAGACACGCCCATGTTTATGGCCGTGTACTTCAGGCTACACAAAACCAAAGCAACCCGATTGGGACACGGCTAGTGACACTCTCGTGTCACAGGCCGTGTACTCTAATACACGACCGTGTCCGGCCCGTGTTCACTAGGCCTCAAATGCCCTGGGCACGTCCAGCAAAGGACACGGCCTGTGACACGCCCGTGTCCCAGGTCCTGTGCCCATACACGGCAGTAGACACGCCGCCATCTTAACTTCATCGAACGAAGTTCGACGAGCAGAGGAGGACACGGCCCCTGACACGCCCGTGTATAAGGGTGTGTTCCCTCATTTTGCGTGGAATAGATTTTTCGTCGAACACTCGTCGGCTGCACACACGAGCAGGACACGCCTTGGGACACGCCCATGTCCCAAGCCGTGTCACCCAACTTTGTCCCAATCCTGTGATTTTGGGTGTTACACATCCTGCACATAATGAACTTGAACAACATCAAATACAATTATGCTTTTAGTATTAATTGTGATGCCTATTCAAATCTAGGTAACATTGAGGGCAATATTCCCAATAAACTCTCCCTATTTGAAGAAGGCAGAACACACAACAATACTAAGAAGCATTATCACATAAAACATATAAATTCAAAGCAGCTGTAAGCTACCAGATGTAGCTTTCTCATACCACTTGAGAATTCAAAGCAGCTGTAAGCTAGCAGAAGTAGATCTCTCATACCACTTGAATTACCAGTATAATAATTAAATGTTCTCCATTTAAATGCATTGAATCAACATGTCAAGTCATTGCCTTCTCATAGCACTTGAGCATTTGCTCAAGTAATATGCATTTTCTTCATACCAGTTAACACTTAAATGGAGCACTTTGCTCATACCACTAGAAGCACTTTCCACATACCTCTTGGATGTAGGAAAGTAATATGCAATGGCTCAACATGTAGCTAGTCATTGCACACCTCATACTACTTGAATTTTTATAAGTATTGATTCCATATCTCCCCCTTTCTGGATTCTTCAAAAAAGTTATCTAATGAGGGATGTGAAAGGATCATGGGAGAATTCATCTCTTGACCCTAGCCTAATTCCACTACACTAGTGATCAAGCTATTTGGCTAGAGAACATACCTTTTGTGTTAATACCACTGATACAACACTTCACTGCAGCCACTTGACACTTGAGTGGTCCATTGATCCACTTGAGCTTGCTGCTATCAGTGATCCAGTTGAGCTAATGCCACTCCCCATACCACTTCAAACTTCTGCAAAATACAGTTGTAGTAAGGGAGGTGCTGGCTTTTCCTCTTCTCCTACAACATCTTTGTCTTCTCAATAACAACAATCCACTAGTGTTGATCTCCCCCTCAGTTTGTGCATTGTCCTGAGGACATACTGTTCAGTAATGTTGATCTTTGATCCACTATTACAGCTACTGGACTTGCTCCCCCTCAACAAGATCATCTTGACTTGCTCCCCATAATTAGAGCATATGCTATCATCTTCTCTAATGGACACTTGAGTCCATTTAAGTCATGATATCAATTGAAAGGTTTGAAAGTCTTGATACCACTTGAAAGTCTTATCAACCTGCATGCAAAGTAAATCATGCAACAAAAACACTATAAGGAGCAACTGAAGTTATACCAAGTTCAACATACCTAACTCAAACTTGAAGGTGTTGAACTTGACTTCATCTAGTGCCTTAGTAAAGATGTCTGTCACATTTTTGTCTGTGGAGACAAACTCAAGGCTTATGTAATCCTTATCCACATTCTCACTAATAAAATATACCTAATCTTAATATGCTTAGTCTTGCTATGAGAGACGGGATTCCTAGCAATGGAGATTGCACTAGTTGAATCATAGTGCATGGGAGTGTTACTTGTCAGGATGTTGTCCTGAAGCTGATGTCGGATCCACAACAACTATGCACATCAGCTACCTGTTGAGATATACTTTGACTCAGCTATTGAAATTGTAACATTGGTCTGCTTCTTGCTGCTCCAAAACATAATTCTTCCTCCCAAGAATTGGCAGGTGCCTGATGTGCTCTTCATGTCCTCTTTGCAGCCTACAAAATATTCATCTATTATTCATCTAAATAGCACATTAGTTCAAAATCCCTATTTCTAGTGTACCATAGGCCAAGATCTGGTGTGCCCTTAAGATACCTCAAAATCCTCTTAACAGCAGAGTAGTGAGATTCTTTAGGGCTAGCCTGATACCTATCACAAACACATATAACATACATGATGTCTGGCCTACTTATAGTAAGATATAGAAGGGAGCCAATTATCCTTTTATACAAAGATTCATCAACAGATTTCCTTGCCTCATCTTTGTCTATAGTCATACTAGACCCCATTTGAGTTTTATGGTGGAGGCATTCTCCATTCCAAACTTTTTAATCAACTCCCTAGTGAACTTAGACTGTGATATGGACAATCCATCTTCAGTGTGCCTTACTTGGCATCCCAAGAAGAACTTAAGCTCACACATATTGCTTATCTCAAACTTCCCTTGCATAAGTTTAGCAAACTTCCTACAAAGGTTGTCAACAGAAGACCCAAAAATTATGTCATCTACATAAATTTGGATTATGATGATCTTGCCCTTAGAATCCCTTAGAAATAGGGTCTTGTCTATCTTCCCCCTTGAGAATTTATTCTCAATGAGCAAGCTAGACAATGTATCATACCATACTCTAGGGGCTTGCTTCAAACCATATAGAGCTTTCTTATGTCTATAAACAAAATTAGGAGAGTTAGAATCAACAAAACCTGAAGGTTGTTCAACATAGACTTCTTCCTTTAAGTCACCATTCAAAAAGGCTGACTTCACATCCATCTGTTAGACTTTAAATCCTTTGTATACAGTATATGCAAGGAAAAGTCTGATGGCTTCCAATCTTGTTATAGGGGCAAAGGTTTGATCAAAGTCAATACTTTTTTCTTGTATGTACCCCTTAGATACCAGCTTAGCCTTATTTTTTATTATAATGATATTTTCATTAAGTTTATTTGTGTAAATCCACTTGGTTCCAAATACATTATGTCCTTGTGGTCTGGGAACTAGCTTCCAGACCTTACACCTCTTAAACTGGTTCAGTTCCTCTTGCATTGCTATAATCCAGAATTGATCTATATTGGCCTCTTCTAATCTCTTGAGCTCAACCTATGACAGGAAACTTGAATACAAAGCTGTATTAAGACTTTTGTTCCTTGTCACCACTCCTTGGTTAGCATCACCAATAATATGGTTTCTTGGATGATCCCTTAGATTCCTGACAGCTGGAGTCAATCTTCCTTCAGCATCTTGAGCTTCAGTGGCTACATCTTGCTGATCTTCATCCACTTCAAGTGTGTCTTGTACTTCTTATGGAATATCCACTCCATCTTGGACTATTGGAGCAGCTTCATTGATGGTTAGATTATCCATCATTATCTTTGTACCTACAGGTCTAGAAGAGGAGCTTGGTAGCTCACAGTTAATCATAGTTGACTCATTAAATACTACATTAACTAAATCTTCTAAAACTTGACTTGTCAAGTTGTAGATCATATAGGCCTTACTATGATTGTTGTACCCAATAAAATTCTCATCATAGGTCATGGCAGCAAACTTAGTCACATAGTACTTTCCATTATTCAGCACATAACACTTGCTACAAAAGATCTTGAGATAGACCAGATTTGGTTTTCTTCCCTTCATAATCACAGAGTCAGTCTTCTTGTGGCTTTTGGTGATAGAGGCTCTATTAAGGACATGACATGCAGTATTTGCTACCTCAGCCCAGAAATATTATGGGAGAGATGTCTCACTTAGCAAGATCATACCAGCCTCTATGAGAGTTCTATTCTTCATCTCAGCAATCTCATTTTGTTGGGGTGTTCTTGGAGAAGAAAATTCTTGATGAATCCCTTGCTCTTCACAGAACTTTTCGTGCTTTCAGACTAAAATTTAGTCTCATGGTCACTTCTGATTTTGACCACAGTACTGTCTAGCTCATTCTGAATTTGCTTGACAAAAATCTTGAAGATATTAAGGGTTTCAGACTTCTTCTTAAGAAAGAAAACCCAAGGAAACCAAGAATATTATCAACCAATATAAGGGTGTAGACTTTCCTACCTAGACTTGTTGGATCCCTAGTTGGATTTGGGCTAGGTTCACTAAACTAGGATGTTTGACCCAACATGTATAGTCAGGGTCATATTTGTGTCCTATAGTCTAGGCCATGTCCTTAGAATCAATACTACATGGACCATCCATCAACAGATTGCAGAAGACTCAAGACTTAGAGAAATTTCAAAGACTCAGGAAAATGAGTTCGACGTTCGTCGAACTCAGCTCGATGAAAGTCGTGCTCAGCTCGACAAACTCAGAGAAAATTCTCTAAGTTGAGCTCGACGAACTTGGTTCTCAGGTTGACGATCTCTGGACACTATACTTCAACACACCAAGTCTAGAATTCCTTTCTCTGAACCCTAGTCGATGAAATCAGCTCGACGAATTTGGTTCTTAGGTCAAAGATTTCTGGATGTTCTACCTCAGCATTTTAAGTCTAGAAACATCAAAATATTCTAAGTCCAGAATCATACTTCTATCGATAAATTCATGTTCTCGGCTCGACGAACTTGGACCACAGTATTGACAAGTTGTATCAAGTAACTGTTAGCAGTTCTCAGGTCGATGAACTCAATTCTCAGGTCGACGATTTCTGGACACTTTACCTCTACATTCTTAAGTCTAAGAAACATTTCACTGAACTCTAGTCGATGAAGTTAAAATCTCAGCTCGACGATCTTGATGCACAAAATTGGTAAAGTCCTTGAGAAGGCAGTTAGCAGTTATCAGGTCGACAATCTTGGATCTTAGCTCGACGAATAACAATTATCTGGTCGACGATCATAAATTCTCAGCTCGACAAACTTTGGACCCAGTTCGATGAATTCTATTCTACACTCGAAGATTTTTGCGTAGTTCCAGACATGGACTTTTCCTCCATCTGTCCCTTATTTTAATGCTGTAATTCCTGTATAATCAATGCTTAATATTCTCTGAATATTACTGTTGGAATCAGCATTGATTATGGCCTTCATCAGGATTATTACTTGCCGTTTTTCAATGGCACAGTTGGGCAAATCAATCAATGCGAATATTCTCCAGGCAGTCAGTAATCAATGCTGAAGGAATTCAAAAATTCAGAAGGAAGATGTCATAATAAACATAAAAGGATTTTTCTTTCCCCACCCTACACAACACAAAAACAGACGACATACAGAATACAGTGAATATAGAAAAGAAGATACAGACATGGCAATAGAGCAGAAAAGAAACAAGAAGCCCTAGACTAGAGAAATAATACCAGATATAGAAGAAGAAGAACATCAATCAAAAATCAAGAGTCTTCTTCCTTCTTCATTCCAGGATTCTTTAGAGGACAACAAATACTCTATCAGTCAAGAAGTTCCTGGATACCTTCTGGTCAAGGCAGAAATGTTGAAGACCTACTCACCCTGAAGCAAAGCTCCATCCTTTCTGAACAAATCAATATCTCAGGAGGAGCTTTGTTAACATCTAAGATCCACTAAAGTCTTCTCAGTTGTATTTAAGAAAGAGAAGAAAACATCACTCTCTCATCCCCCCACTGTAAAAAGGGTTCTTTAACTCTATTCAAAAGTTATTTTTGGTTGCAAGTCACCTGACCAAAAGACTTGGGGTTGGTTTTTGAGTACCTGATCAAAAGCTCATTGGTGGCAGTCACCTAATCAAAAACCTGAGTGGATTCCTACCAGGGTGGTAGAAGAGTGGTTGTACCCAGGTTGGGGAACCACTATAAAATTCTTGTGTTGTCTGCTTTCCAGCTTTTTCTTTTGTTCTTGCTGTTCCTATAATAGTTAGGTTGCTGTGCATGTGATAGCTAGTTTAAATTCTATTGTGTCTATGGTAGAATAACTTATCTTTGGACTGAATTTTGTTTACAGCAAAAAAGCTTTGAAGTTTTCAAGATACTGTATTCACCCCCCCCCCCCCCCCCCCGCTAGAGTATTTCAGATCTAACCATTACTTTCAATTGGTATTAGAGCAAGGTTCCTTTGGTTGTACAAGTTAACCCTTGAACCAAAAGATCCTGTGTTAGATCTGATTTTTATTTCTATTAGGATTATATTCACAGCATGGCACAGAACAAAGACTATGCAAGCACCAGACCTCCAGTGTGCAACCTAAATAAGTTTGCCATCTGGAAGGCAAGAATAAAACTCTATATGAATTCTATTGATTACGATATCTACAATTCCATCTTAACAGGTCCTCCTCAACCTGCTGCATCCACATCAACTTCCAGCACCAATGCAGTTCCACCACCTGAGTGGACTGAAGCTCAGAATAAAGCCAGAGTTGTTGATAAAAAAGCCATGAACATTCTGGCTCAAACAATGTCTGATGACATTTTCCAGAAAGTGGCTGAATGCACATCAGCCAAGGCCATTTGATAATCTCTCAACCAAATAGTGGTTGGGTCTGCTGATGAAAGAAAAGACAGAAGATCTAATCTCATATCCCAGTATGAGAACTTCAAGAAAGATGAAGCAGAATCTGTTGCAGACATGTACAACAAACTGAGCTCAATCATCAATGAGCTAAATACCTTGGATAAAGACATCACCCTCACTGAGGTGAATGATTAAATCCTCATGTGCTTCCCAAGCTCATGGGATTCAAGGATCTGGCCAATCAAGGAGGCCAGAAGCTTAAATGAGATTTCCACAGAATCGCTTTTGGGAAAGCTCAAGTCTTATGAGCAGCTAATCAAGTCCAGAGAAGCAGCTAAACAAAGGACTCCTCTCCAGCAAAGAAAGAGAACAACCTAGCATTCAAGGCTGTTGAAGAAACTGAAGCCTCAATAGTGAATGAAGAGCTAATGAGTCTTCTTGCCAAAAGATTTTACAAAATGGAAAGGAAAGACTTCAGGAGAAAATCATCCAGACAGGATGATAAGCCAAGGTATGACAAAACCCCCACTAAAGAAGTAGTTTGCTTTGGCTACAGGAAACCTGGACACTTTATCTCAGAGTGTCCAGAGAATCAAATGAAAGAGAGGAGAAGAGAGAAGGACTCCAGAAGACAGCAAAGCAGCAGGCCTTCTTCCAACAAATATAAAAATAAGGAGAAGGGTTTTGTAGCTGAAAACTGGAGTGACACTGAAGATGAATCCACATCTTCCAGCTCCAGTAAATAAGAAGAAGAAGAGGCAAGGGCCAAGGAAGTCTGCCTGATGGCCATTGATGCCTCCAGAAGTCAATCAGATGAAGAGGAATTTGATAATGAAGGAACTTCAGATTCAGAAGCTGATCAGGTACTCTCAACCTTTGATTATAATTCTGATACTTTCAAAATTGAGTTTAAAACCTTGTGTATTGATCTAATTAACTCAGAAAATGAATTTGAAATACTTAGGGAAAGACTAGCCTTTCAAGAAAATTTAATTTCTAAAAACACTAAACAGAAGGATGAACTAACATTAGCTAATGAACAAATCACTTTCTTAAAAACAGAGCTATGTGAGGTCAAACAACTTGAGGAATCTCTCAATGGGAGAATTCTTAAGCTGATGGACATCACAAGCACAGTCAATGCTAGACTGAATGGCAAACTGTGCTTGGGTACATCATCAAGTATACCCCCATACTCAAGAAGAATATATAAACTACACTAATAAAATTTGTATCTGAAAAGGGTAAAGAAAAGGTAGATAATAACAATCTTATTCAAACTGAAATAACACACAAAAATAAGAAAAATCAAAACCAGAAAACCTTAATTAAAAACAAAGTTCAGCAGATTTCGTCGAACTCAGGTCGACGAAATGTGGCTAGTTCGTCGAACTCTAGTCGACGAACTCTGAACGTAAATCTATATAATAATTATTCGTCTTATTGCGATCGACGAACCATGTATGGTTCGTCGAGCAGAGATCGACGAACATCGGGCACAAAAAATGACTATGTTCATTATCTGAACAGAGATCGACGATCTCATCCCATTTCGTCGAACTCTGGTAGACAAACTCACAACATTTTGTCGAACCCAAAAAGACTTAATAAAAGTCATCATTGTTACAGCAACTCAAATCAATCTAGGAAACATTTTAATCCACTTGCTGATTGGACAATACCCCTAGAAAATATCACCCCTTAGGATATAAATCACAACCTGAATTTTCAGTAATATATAGTTTCTCTTATCAACAATATAAATGACACAAGGTAACCTGTGTCAAGAACAACTAACCGTTTTCATTATAGGAAAAGAGTTGTACAACTGTCAATCAACAATGGTATCTGGACAGTGGTTGCTCCAAGCACATGACTGGCAATAAGGAAAATTTAATTAACTACAAGTCCAAGCTCGGACCAAAGGTTATCTTTGGTGATTCAAATTGGGGCCAGTCAGAGGGCTTTATAGAGGTAAAGATTGGAGCATTCACTTTCAAAAAGGTGACATATGTAAGTGGACTCAAGCATAACATCCTCTTTATAACCCAATTATATGATGAAGGTTATCAGGTACACTTTAACTCAAAATCTTGTATTATTTCTAATAAAGAAAAACAAAATGTTTTAATTGGAAATATATAAGGAAACATATATTTAGTTGATTTTTATTCTGCACCTTCAGACATTTGTCTACTTAATATTGTCAGCAGTCAAAATGAATTATGCCATAAAAGGCTAGGACATGTAAATATGAAAAATATTGTTAGGCTATCTAAAGACAGCCTTGTGAGAGGTTTACCTTCTGGTCCCTATAAGAAGGAAGGCATCTGCAGGGTTTGTCAACTAGGCAAGCAAACTAAATCTAGTTTTAAATCAATAAATAAAAGTGATTCACCTAGGATTTTGTACTTGCTATGCATGGACCTATTTGGACCTATTGTTGTACAAAGCCTAGGAGAGAAATCCTATACCCTAGTTGTTGTAGATGACTTCTCAAGATTCACTTGGGTGTTCTTTCTGAGATCTAAGTCAAATACATTCAAAGTTCTTATAGATTTTCTCAGGACTATACAGATTGAGTACTCTACTCATGTTGCATTGATCAGAAGTGATCATAGTACAGAGTTTGAGTCTCTTCTTTTGCATGAGTTCAGTGAGAAGGAAGGTATAAGACACTGCTTCTCAGCTCCTAGAACTCCTCAACAAAATGGGGTAGCTGAAAGGAAGAACAGAACCCTAATTGAAGGTGCAGGCACATTACTTGCAGATGCTTACATGCCCCTATCCTTTTGGGAAGGGGCTGTAAGCACATCAAACTATGTGCTGAACAAAAGCCTAATACATAAACTTAAGAATAGGACTCCCTATGAATTGCTTAAAGGGAAGAAACCTAAAATCACCTATTTTAAAGCATTTGGTTGTATATGTTACATACATAATAATAACAAGAAATATATTAGAAAGTTTGAAGCTAAGACTGAAGAGGGAATTTTTCTAGGATATTCCCAAGTAAGCAAAGCTTATAGGGTATTTAATAAATCTTCTTTAAAAATTGAAGAATCAATTCTTGTTACTTTTGATGAGACTAACATGTCTTATAAGGAGAAAGAGATTTCTACCAACAGCACCATGCAGGTACCTGACTTGTGTGAGAAAATGGGTGAATTAAACCATCCACAAGAAGCTATAGCACCTTCTCCTCCACAAGTTGATGAAGACAGTGAAGATGAACCTTTGGAAGAGGTTGAACCTCCTTCAACAACAGATATTATTCCACAAGAGGAATTAAATCAAAATGTTGTTGCTGAACCAACTCCACCCACTGATCTTGTCACACTAAGGGATCACCCTAGATCCCAAGTTATTAGAGACATAACAGTAGGTGTACAGACAAGGCATCAACTGAACCAAGATGTGATGCATGTCTGTTTCCTATCTCAATTTGAGCCTCAATCCATAAAAGATGTTGAGCAAGATCACCACTGGATCATTGCAATGCAAGAGGAACTCAACCAATTTGAGAGATGTAGAGTTTGGGATTTAGTTCCAAGAGCCAAAGACTACCCAGTCATTGAAAATAAATTGGTATACAGAAACAAACTTGATGCCCATGGTGCAATTGTGAGGAGCAAGGCTAGGCTTGTTGCTCAAGGTTATAGGTAAGAAGAAGGAATAGACTATGACCAAACCTTTACACCAGTTGCAAGGTTAGAAGCAATCAGAATATTTCTTGCCTATGCTTCCTACAAGAAGTTCAAAGTTTATCAAATGGATGTAAAGAGTGCCTTTCTAAATTGAGTACTGAAAGAAGAGCTTATGTTGAACAACCTCCAGGTTTTATGTCTCCAACCCATCCCTCATATGTTTTTAGATTGCATAAAGCTCTTTATGGTTTAAAGCAAGCACCAAGAGCTTGGTATGAGACCCTAGCTAGCTTTTTGATAGAGCATAACTTCACTAGAGGCATTGTAGATAGAACATTGTTCATAAGGCACCATAAGGATAAAATATTGTTAGTAAAAATATATGTAGATGATATTATATTTAGGTCTACTGATTCCAAACTGTGTAAGAGGTTTTCTGACCTCATGCATTCTAAGTTTGAAATTAGTAGCATGGGTGAGCTCTCCTACTTCCTTGGTATTCAAGTGAAGCAACTACCTGATGGCATCTTCATCTCCCGGGCTAAATATACTAAAGATCTTATTAAAAAGTTTGGGATGTCAGATGCCTCAGCTAAGAAAACACCCATGGCCACTAATGATGTAATAGACACTGATGAACATGGGAAACCAGTTGATCAGAAACTATATAGGGGCATTGTTGGGTCCGTACTATACCTTACAGCAAGTAGACCTGACATAATGTTTGCCACATGTCTTTGTGCTAGGTTTCAAGTGAACCCTAAAGAATCTCATTTAGTTTTTCTAAAAGAATTTTGAGATATATAAAGAGTTGTCGAAGTCTAGGACTCTGGTATCCTACTGAGTCAGAATTTGATTTGACTGGATATTTAAATGTTGACTTTGCTGGATGCAGGGTAGACAGGAAAAGTACCTCAGGGACTTACCAGTTCCTTGGTATGAAATTATTGTCTTGGTTCTGCAAGAAACAGTCATCTGTGTCTACATCAACTGCTGAAGCAGAATACATTGCAACTGGCAGTTGCTGTTTCCAGATGCTGTGCATTCAGAATCAACCCCTGGACTATGGGTTCAACTTAAATAATTCAACTCTATTTTGTGATAACGCAAGTGCTATATCCTTAGCACAAAATCCAGTCCATCACAGTAGGACCAAGCATATAGACATTAGACATCATTTTATTAGAGAGTGTGTAGACAAAAATAAAGTAATCTTGTCTATATCTACACTGATTTACAAAGAGCTGATATCTTCACCAAACCCCTGGATGAAAGAAATCACTTGTTCTTCATAAATCAGCTTGGAATGATCAATGGAGAAGCTTTAATTTAATTTTTGTCTGCACTCCACGAATTTTCCAAAGTTCGTCGAACGGATATCAACGAACTGGGAAAAGTTCTTGAGATATTTGTTGAACGGAGATCGACGAACTCTCTGTGAGTGAAGTTGTGTTCGTCGAATGGAGGTCGATGACTCTGCTTCAGAAAATTTTCATCGAACAGAGCTCGACGAAATGTTTTCAAATCTTCATACTGAGCTCGATGAATTATTTAACTACAAAATCTTTCGTCGGCCTCAGATCGAAGAATTGTTTATTTTTCCTGGAACGGAGTTTGTCGATTCATATTCTAAAAACCTTATATCTAGGTTTTCTTCGATCTCCGTCCCGCGCTTTCAGTTCCCGTGCACTTGATCTTCATTTTTATCTTGCAGGTGAACTAATGGCGATTCCAGCAGGCAGTCTTGCAGCGATGAAATTTGATACAGGATTCTATGTGGACTTTGAATCATTTTAACACTCAGACCCAATATTCCTGGACATTCTAAAATTGCTTGACGATCAGCAGTTGAAGACTCTGATGTCCACCAGAATCAAACTAGCCAGCGCTAAAATCAGAGAATGGGTATACACCTCCTCTATCACAGATGAAGATACCATGACCGGCACCATATCGGGTAACGTTGTATCTCTTACCCCCACCGTTCTGAGTGAAATATTTGGATTAAGCAATGGTACAGAAGAACTGGAGATTGATTGTGAAGAATTTAATGAGATGTTGAATAAAATGGGATATTCTAGAGACACTCCAAATAAACTGCTAAAGAAACACCTATCTGCTGAGTACAAGTTTCTTGCAGATGTCGTGGGGAAAGTACTGCGGGGCAAGCACACTTCCCATGATTACATAACCAGACATCAATTCCTGGTAATGTGTGTAGTGGTGAATAAGAAAACAGTGAACTGGGCTCAAATTATGTTTGATCTGATAAAGAAAAAGAATACCAAAAAGGAGGTTTGCTTTGGAAGGATTCTAGGAATCTTCCTTAAGGAAAAGGCTGTTGAATCCCTGGTCACCCCAACCATATTCATAAATGCCTCCAAGAGGCTCACTTGTGCCCACTTTAGCAGGTGGGAGAGGACCATCACCAAGCCCTCCAAGGCTCCCTCCTCCTCCTCCAGGCCTTCTGAAAGCACTAGGGCTGTCACAGCCGCTCCTCTAACCCCAGAAGAGGGCCCCTCTACTTCCAACATTCCTTCCTCTCCTCCATAACAGCAACAACAATAGCTACAACAACCAGCTCACACCTCTACTCCAGTTCAATCTCCTGCAACATCTCCACATCCCTCCTCTTCTCAAATAGATATCACTGAAATCCCATTTTCCCCCATTCAGGAATCCCTACAACACTCTCTTTTCCAATCACCACAACCATCCCCACCTCAATCCCCCCTTCCACCTCATCTAACTACCACCAATCCTAACACCTTTCTCTCCTCTCACAATTTCAATTTAGTGATTCCTCCATCCTCTCCCCATCAAGAAACCATCCCCACATCATCAATTACACCCTCTACAACTGCTCCTCCCTCTGTTCCCTTCCCTTTCCTAGTCCAAACAGACATTCCATCTTCTGCACCTTACTATACACATACAGACATGTCTAGTGCATTTTCTGTCTGCTCAAATTGTGGCCATCACAACCCCTACTCCTCCACTGCCCCAGAATCTCTCTATTTAAACTTCTCTAACATTGTTAAGGAATTACTTGCATTCATCTCTCCCACTCTTCAAATTTTTCTAAATAATTCTCTAGCTCCTCTCACTGCTTCCATCCAAACTTTATCTAACACAGTTTCTGCTCTCTCCTCTATCCCTTCTTCTGGGGGACTGGCTCCAGGACCCTCTGCAGCCAGTCAGGGGGAGATGCTTCATGATGAAGAAGCTCCAGTAACAGCAGCAGCAGAATTTGAAGCAGCAGCAGCAGAATTTGATTCATTTATGACTGATTCTTCTGAAGATATACCAAATCCTTCTGCAATAATAGACCTAATACACTCAGATGCTGATATGAGTGAACCTGAGCCTATTTTGGCTGAAATAGAAACTGCTGGTGATTATATTATTAATCTCACAATTGATCTTTTGAATTTATTGAGCATTTTTGATACATCTCATTAGAGCTTTCTGCCAGAGCACGGCATAAAGCCATCCGTAGCTATAGTTCCATATACCACCCCCATAAGCCCCAAAGTTGCCAAGCAACTAAAGGCTAGTTTTGCCATCACAGTAGTCCCTGCTACTTCATCTCCACCAATAGCTGCTCCCCTTATTACTTCATCCCCTCCTCAAGACATCTCTGTTCCAATTTTTGTTATGGATGACTCTCCAATGCCTGATCTTGATGCATTGATCATGGCTGACATAGAAGAAGAGAATAGAACAGTGTCTGAAAGTACTGTTGTGTATAGTCCTCCTGCTCTAGCTCCAGCTCCTCCTCCAGCTTCTCCACAGGCTTAAAAGGCTATTGATAAATCTGTACTAAAAGCCATTGATGCTTTATATGATACTCCTCAAGAATCTTCTGATGATGAAGATGAGGAAGAGGATTCTGATGATGAGCCTAAAAAGAAGAAAGTCTCCAAAAAAAGGAAAGCTCCTCCACCTCCTGCTCCAAAACCCAATCTAGCAAATGATACTCCCTACTATATATTTAAGAAGATCACACCCTACAAGGGCATGCCAGCATGGATGTGGTTGTACAAAAACCAACAGAAATAAAGAAAGAAAAGCAGGAAGTACTCACCACCTCCTCCAAGATTCAGGAAAGACCCTCTCCTCCTCCTCCACCTACTTCTGGTGCTTCAGGTTCTACATCTCAGAGGACTACCCAATACCAAACATATCAAACATCAGGGTAGGTCCTCCACCTCTTCAGGAAGCAGCCAGTAGAGGCATTACTCATTAGGCAGACAATAACAACAACAGCAACATCAACAACAGCAGCAATAAATCACTGAACATCAAAAAGCTGAAAGCCCAAATAGACCTGCCTCCACTCCTGTCCCTTTTAAAGATCCAGAAACAGCTACAACTGCTAGGATGGACAGGTTATAGGAATTGGTTGGCCTATCCATGATCAACAAAGCAAAAGCTGAAGGAAAGGATCCTTCTCAATATTTAACCATGTCCAAATATAGGAAGGAGGAACTCAATAGGTTTGCTAAAGTTAATAAATTTTATAGTGTTGATGATTATATGAAACTGCATCCAGAAGCTGTAGTGCCAAGGGCTACCTCCCTTAATATCATTGGAGTTGCTGACATGATAATGATAAAAACACAAACAGCCAATCCAAATAGGGAGATCAAGTTTACTCAGCTAGGATAAAAAGCTAAAGAGGAGAAGCACAAGGAGCACATGAAGAAGAAATGATTTTTGAACTATTTTAAACTTCTCTATTGTCCTAAAACTACTTACTTATTTCTTGATACAAAACTTTCTGTATATATATATATATATATATCTGCTGCATATGTTAAAATTCCTGCCAGATATATGTTTCTTGCTTTGTTATTAATGTGACTATGTATTTAGTGACCTCACCCAAATAGGGGGAGATTGTTGGATCCTTAGTTGGATTTGGGCTAGGTTCACTAAACTAGGATGTTTGACCTAACACGTATAGTCAGGGTCATGTTTGTGTCCTAGAGTCTAGGCCATGTCCTTAGAATCAACACTACATGGACCAGCCATCAACAGACTGCAGAAGACTCAAGACTTTGAGAAATTTCAAAGACTCAGGAAAATGAGGTCGACGTTCGTCTACCTCAGCTCGACGAAAGTCGTGCTCATCTTGACAAACTCAGAGAAAATTCTCTAAGCTAAGCTCGATGAACTTGGTTATCAGTTCGACGACCTCTGGACACTATACTTCAACACACCAAGTCCAGAATTCCTTTCTCTGAACCCCAGTCGACGAAATCAGCTCGACGAATTTGGTTCTCAGGTCAACGATTTCTGGATGTTCTACCTCAGCATTTTAAGTCTAGAAACATCTAAATATTCTAAGTCCAGAATCATACTTCTGTCGACGAATTCATGTTCTCAGCTCGACGAACTTAGACCACAATATTGACAAGTTGTATCAAGTAACTATTAGTAGTTCTCAGGTCGACGAACTCAATTCTCAGGTCGATGATTTCTGGACACTTTACCTCTACATTCTTAAGTCCAAGAAACATTTCACTAAACTCCAGTCGACGAAGTTAAAATCTCAGCGCGACGATCTTGATGTACAGAATTGGCAAAGTCCTTGAGAAGGCAGTTAGCATTTATCAGGTCGACGATCTTGGATCTCAGCTCGACGAATAACAATTATCTAGTCGACGAACATAACTTCTCAGCTCGATGAACTTTGGACCGAGTTCGACAAATTCTGTTCTTCACTCGACGATTTTTGTGCAGTTCCAAACATGGACTTTTCCTCCCTCTGTCCCTTATTTTAATGCAGTAATTCCTGTATAATCAATGCTTAATATTCTCTGAATATTACCGTTGGAAGCAGCATTGATTATGGCCTTCATCAGGATTATTACTTGCCATTTTTCAATGGGACAGTTGGGGAAATCAATCAATGCAGATATTCTCCAGGAAGTAAGTAATCAATGCTGAAGGAATTAAAATTTCAGAAGGAAGATGTCATAATAAACATAAAAGGATTTTTCTTTCCTCTCCCTACACAACACAAAAATAGACGACATACAGAACACAGTGAACATAGAGAACAAGATACAGACAGGGCAATAGAACAAAAAAGAAACAAGAAGCCCTAGACCAGAGAAATGATACCAGATATAGAAGAAGAAGAAGAAGAACATCAATCAAAAATCAAGAGTCTTCTTCCTTATTCATTCCAGGATTCTTCAGAGGATAACAAATACTCTATCAGTCAAGAAGTTCCTGGATACCTTCTAGTCAAGGCTGAAATATTGAAGACCTACTCACCCTGAAGCAAAGCTCCATCCTTCCTGAACAAATCAATATCTTATGGGGAGCTTTGTTAACATCTAAGATCCACTAAAGTCTTCTCAGTTGTATTTGAGAAAGAGAAGACAACATCACTCTCTCATCCCCCCACTATAAAAAGGGTTCTTTAACTCCCTTCAAAGTTATTTTTGGTTGCAAGTCACCTGACCAAAAGACTTGGGGTTAGTTTTTGAGCACCTAATCAAAAGCTCATTGGTGGCAGTCACCTGATCAAAAACCTGAGTGGATTCCTACCAGGGTGGTAGAAGAGTGGATGTACCCAGGATGGAGAACCACTATAAAATTCTTGTGTTGTCTGGTTGCCATCTTTTTCTTTTGTTCTTGCTGTCCCTGTGATAGTTAGGTTGTTGTGCATGTGATAGGTAGTTTAAATTCTGTTGTGTCTATGGTAGAATAACTTATCTTAGGACTGAATTTTGTTTACATCAAAAAACTTTGAAGTTTTCAAGATACTCTATCCCCCCCCCCCCCCCCCCGCTACAGTATTTCAGATCTAACCCATACTTTCAAGACTATGAACTAGCATAGGACCAAACAAGTCCATATGCAGGAGATATAAACACCTCACAGAGTCTTTAGTTCCAATGCTCTTGAACGAAGCTTTGGTCTGCTTGCCATTTTGACATGTTGAGCAAATGTTTTCCTTGGTGCTTTTCATCTTGAGATCATTCCTAACTAGCTCTTCACTAAAGAGCTTGTCAATGGTCTTATAGTTCAATTGAGCTAGTCTCTTGTGCCATTTTACACAATTTGAGACTTTCTCATTTGCAACTGGATATATAGGAGAGTCTTTATTAAGACATAAAAAGTTTAAGCAATAAACATTTCCACTACTAGTGTCTGTCAAGATGACCTCTTAGTCACTTGACCTCTTGATTTGGCACTCATCCTTGTGGAATGCATTGACATAGCTAAGATCACAGAGTTGTATTATGCTTATCAGGTTGTATTGCAACCCTTCAACATAATCCACTTTTGAGATGATGATTATCTCATTGGTAATCTTATCATAGCCTCTTGTCACTCCTCTATCAGAACCACCAAAGATTACTTTGGTTCCATCCTTCACTGGAGTGTTCTCCTTTAGATTGCTCTTTGTTCCAGTCATGTGCCTGGAACAACCACTGTCCAAGTACCATATAGAGGTATAAGCACTTGTACTAACCTGCAGCACATAATTTATTTTACCTTAGGACCCCAATATTTATTGGGTCCTAGGTTCTGGTTAGCCTGGAAATGAACCTGTCTTCCTGTAGATTTCCTGACAGGAAGACTAACTTTTACTCCGGGCACACTTGGATTGTACCGACAATCTAGGGAAAAATATCCCACCTTACCACATCACCAACACTCATAAATGTTATATCTTCTTTTCTGACCAGATCTTGTAGTTTGGTTATCTACTGATTGTACAGAAGGAATATGAGCAGTGGCCTTCTTCAAGTTCTTTTTAGCAAGGATCTGACTGAAGGTGAGTCCTTCAATAGACTTTCTTGACTTGCTTTGAATGTCATTTACAATAGTCTTCTTTATAGAGGACAGGCTATTTATAGCAACAGAGACAACCAAACCTGGCCTACTGATAGACTTACCCATGGTCTGTGTCTTTGTTGAATGGTCTTGAGAGTTGTCCACTACCACTTTCTTGAGTGTGGGGTCTGGTGCACTAAATACAAATGGTCCATGACGGGCCATTTGAATTTCCTCATGGGGAGCCTTAAAGGCACTCATTCCCCTACAATATATTCCACCATAGCTGGGAACATCTTTGTTCACACTAGAGGATCTACCATTCATCCAGTGGACATAGATGCTTTCTTGGTCATACCTGTTTGAAGGCAACTGAACTTTCCTAAAAGGAATGGGAGGCTTGGATGCCAAAGGATAAACTAGAGCTTTGTCTTTCTGTTGTAATAGGCAACTCTTGTGCTTCCCTTGAATCCAAAATCCTTCTTACCCTTTTGAAAGGAGGAGTCTATTAGTGGCAACACAGTACTTGGCTTAGAATAACTAGCCACTATCCTTTTCTCCCTCTAGAGTTTCTCTTCAAGGTCCCTAATGAGACTATTCTTGAATCTGATGGTGCTAATCTGAATGAGGGAAATGTTTTTTAGTTGGCTGATTTCTTTAGCCTTTGATCAAGCAAGGAAGCTGTCTCAGCCTATTGGGAGGCAGCTAGCTAAAGGGAGATAATCTCCTCAGCTTGCTTTTTAGCTAGCTTCTTGCTTCTTTTAAAAGCATCCAGAAGGGCATCATATTTGTCAATCAATTGATTGACATCTTCTTCAGATTCTAACACACCTTCATCACTGGATGATGATGCCTCTGAATTTGGACTAGTCTCATAATCCAAGTTAGAAGATGAGTTGGATAAAGAGAATACCTTTTTTGGACTGGGCTGACCCTGGCTGGATTCTTCATCAGATCTGGCCATTAGCCCATAGCAGCTGTCGGCATCTTCTTCATCTTCATCCTCCTCTGAGTCACCATCTGAATGTGACAGAGGGGCCCTTATCCCTATCCTGGCAGCAGGATAGTTTTCAGTTTCTTCTTCAACATCTTCTTTAGTAGCAAAGAGCCATATATAGGCCCTTATGGTTCTCTCCTGAACCCATAAGTATACTTCTTTTAGCTACGCTTTGAGATCTACTCAGACTATTAGGTCATATTTGAGCAACCTCCCACTGATACCACTTGAAAGTCTTTAGTTTCTAGGATAGTTAAACACCTAGTGGTGGGGTGAATAGGTTTTTGGTCTCTTTTGGATTTTCATTCTTTAAGGGCGTTGTGAGTTAGTTATATTTTGCTTTCAAGACACACCACAAAATCAGACACATAATTTATAGTGGTTCTCTAGATTATGGGTACATCCACTATCCCTCCCACCTTTCTAATAGTGTGTTAGACAAGTCACTTCTCCAAAACTCTGCACCTAAGATCTTACAACTCAAATATCTCGGGATCTCTCAGTCTCCTCCAAGACTTACCTCAGGCACAAAGCCCTACCTCAGAGCAAGCTTGCTCCTACAAATCAGTAATCCAAAGATCACCTACCTCATACTAAATTAATAGTCCTAGGGATCTCTCAGTCTCCTCTAAGACTTACCTCAGGCACAAAGCCCTACCTCAGAGCAAGCTTGCTCCTACAACTCAGTAATCCAAAGATCACCTACCTCATACTAAATTAATAGTCCTATAGCTCAAGCTAGGAGGTTAGCCCTACAACTCAGAGTGGATGACTCTCCTCCAGCTCAGGTGAAAGTCTTTGAATTTAAGGGTAGCTAATCACCTAGAGGGGGGGGGGTGAATAACTTATTAAAGTCTATTTGATTCTCTTTAGATTCCTTAACCTTTAACTGAGTTAGGCCTTGTTGTGAATAATTAGTTTAGCTTTCAAGAAATTCACACACAGCACACCAGATATTTATATTGGTTCCCTAATATATGGGTACATCCACTGTCCCTCCCACCTTTCTAACAGAATGTTAGACAAGACACTTCTCCAATAACTTGGCTCCTCTGAGATTACAACACGATCCCACTAGATCACATAGTCTCCACAGAGACCTTCAACACGAGCACTCAACCCAACCACACAGTAAATCACCTACCATAGGAACAAATGCCCCACAACACAAGCTAAAACAATAGCGCTACGACACACAAATCCAAGACTGGATCCTACCACTCAGATCTATACTAGATCCTGCACTCAACCTTTATAACTTAGGCTTTCAATACAGATCTCACCGGATCCACCATTCAGCCTTTATAATATAGGCTTACAATACAGATCTTGAACAGATCCTAAATAATTTGAATATAAATGATATTTTGACTCGAGTTAAATTAATCACGAGTCAATTGCCTCCTGAGCTGAGAGAATCTCAGCCCAATCTTCTTCACAGCAACAAGGTTGATGTTCTTCAAGAATCTGCTGCTTGTGCTGGAAGTAATATCAGAACCTTGATTCTGATTTTGCTATTAAAGGAGAGAGAGGAGAGATCTTCTATCAGGAAACCTATTTTGTAGAACACAGATTGCTCTACCCTTTTTTCACAGATCCAGAGATTGATCTTCAATTTTGGCTCAGCTTGGATCTTGAAGTAACTTCTGTTATGGCTGGCCTTGGCCGATTCTTCTTCCTCAGAGAAATCCTCTGATCCTGATGTAGCAGATGCTGATTGTCGTAGCTAACTCAAAAACCCTTTAGGATTGTTGATTAGATCTTCATGTTTCTACAATAATGGTGGGGGGGGGGGAGAAGACGAAGTCCCGCTCCTCTTTTTCGAAATGAATTTCTCACTTGGAAAACTTATCTCGATCCAGATCTCCTTCTCTATTTATAATCTTGTCATCCAGCAAGATGATTGACACGTGTCATTGCTTTAACGGTTGATTATATCCTTAGTTTTACAGAATGAGAATGCCGATGATGTTAGTGATGAGTTGCAGCTCTTCCATGGTCATTTTGAACTTTTTTGACTTTTTGTTGACTTTGTTGACGATAGCCATTCTGGACTTAGAAAATTTCAAATAAGTACCCAAGCGTTGAGTGCGTTGAGTGACATGCTTTACTTAATGAATCTAGACTTAGAAAATTTCCTGCTCTGCTAGTTGTTGAGTGAGTAAGCTCCACTCAACGCTTTTTAACTTAGTCAACTTCTCAACTTGTCCAGGCGTTGAGAGCGTTGAGTGTATAAGCTTCACTCAATGCTTTTTGCCTTAGCTTGATCTTCAACCCTTTCTACAACTACGACATTGAGAGCGTTGAGTGTATAAGCTTCACTCAACGTTTTTTGTCTTAGCTTGATCTTCAGCCCTTTCTGTAATTATGGCATTGAGAGCATTGAGTGTATAAGCTTCACTCAATGATTATGGACTTAGAATAATTTTGCTCTACATGAAGGCGTTGAGAGCGTTGAGTGTATAAGCTTCACTCAACGCTTTTATACTTAGCCAAATCTTCTTCTGTCTGAAGGCGTTGAGTGAGCTAGACTCACTCAATGCTTTTTGCCTTTGACTCTGAAATCTGATGTTGAGTGCGTTGAGTGTATAAGCTTTACTCAAAGATTCTGGACTTAGAAACATTCTACTCTATATGAAGGTGTTGAGTGTGTTGACTACACTCAATGCTTTCTCCCTTTGGCATTGACAGCAGCAGCATGACTCAACGCTTTCTCCTTTGGCGTTGAGTGAGCTGAATTCACTCAACATTATTGTACTTAGACAGAATTTTCTGTCTTTCTTCCAATGCTTTGACTGAATCAGTAGGGCGTCGAGTGAACTGGCTTCACTCAACGCTTTTGGACTTAGTCAAATTTCTTTGACAAATTTGCTTTGGCTTTGACAGAACTAGCATGACTCAACACTTTTGGCTATATGGCGTTGAGTGAGTTAACTTCACTCAATGTCGGTGGACTTAGCCACTTTTCTGCCTTGCCAACACTTAAAGCTTTGACTACCAGCTTTGTCTTTCTTCCAAGGCTTCTCTCAGTGATATTAGATGTATGGCATTGAGTGAACTGGCTTCACTCAATGCCTGTGAACTTAGTCATTTTTCTTCACTGTCACTGGCTCCTAGTTCATCTGGCATTGAGTGAGCTTGCTTCACTCAACATCTGTGGACCTAGGCAATTTCCTGCCTTTTCTGTCAGCTTCTTTGAGTTCACCTGTCAATGTCATTTGTATCACCTGTTCAATCAATTTGACATAGACTAATCTGCATACATGAACTTAAACATACATCGAATACAACTATGTGTATATCATTGATTTGTTTGACTTCTTACAAATCTGGGACATTGGGATCAATGGATCTAACAATCTCTCCCTATTTGAAGAAGTCAAAACACCACTTGAAAATTCTTCGTAAATGATATACACCAACATATGCAGCAACCCTATACAACAACATATTAACAAAAGAGAGTTAAGGGTTACCACATTTTCCATTTTTATGCTAGTATGGTGATCAAGATCACCTACTTCCCCTCTGTTGTTGCAAGATTCACCTTTTCCCTTGTATGATAACACCACTCGCTCCCCCTATTTTGCTGCATTGACACCTAGACACACCAATCACCAGTCACACCTTCTCCCCCTTTTGACTCCTTTAGACAGAGGGAGAAGCTGGCAACATGTGATTATCTTCTCCCTTTTTTATTACAGACAATCAACTGGTGCTGAACTTGCTTGCCCTCAACAAGAGCATCTTCTACAAAGACTTTGGACATTCCAGCCTTGATACCATTTTCTGGTCTCCACAACCTGCAAGATGATGTAGTTCCAGCAATAAAATAACATGAAGAGCAACTGAAGCTACACCATATTTAACATATCCAACTCAAACTTGAAGGTGTTGAACTTTACTTCATTTAGTGGCTTAGTGAAGATATCAACAACTTGCTTGTATGTTGGGACAAACTCAAGACAAATATCCTCACATTCCTAGCTATAGATATTGCACTAGTAGAGTCAGAGAATAAAGAACTTCTACTTAACTGAATGTTATAATCCTGAAGTTAATGTTGTATCCACAACAACTGTGCATAGCAGCTCCCTACAACAATATATTCTGATTCTACAGTAGAAATAGAAACACTTGTTTGCTTCTTACTACTCCATAACACTGGTCTTTTTCTCAAAAACTGATAGGAGCAAAGTCTGCATTTGAAAAGCCTATTAGTTCAAAATCCCTATTCTTAGGGTACCAAAGGCCAAGATCTGGTGTGCCCTTTAGATATCTCAAAATTCTCTTAGCAGCAGAGTAATGAGATTCTTTATAGCATGCCTGATATCTAGCACAGACACATGTAGCATACATAATGTCTGTCCTACTAGCAATTAGGTATAGAAGCTAGCCAATTATCCCTTTATATAAAGTTTGATCAACTGGTTTACCTGCCTCATCCTTGTCTAAATACATGTTTGACCCTGTGGTATTTTTCATGGTGGAGTCATTCTCCATCCCAAATTTCTTAATCAATTCTCTGGTAAACTTAGACCGAGATATGGATAATCCATTGTCAGGCTATCTGACTTGAAGACACAAGAAGAACTTAAGTTCACAAATATTGCTCATCTCAAACTTCCCTTGCATAAGTTTGGCAAACTTTTTGCAAAGGTTGTCATCAGTAGATCCAAAGATAATGTCATCAACATATATCTGGACTATGATGATCTTGTCTTTGGAATCCCTGAGAAATAAGGTCTCATTTATCTTCCCCCTTGAGAATTTGTTCTCAATGAGAAAGCTAGACAGGGTTTCATACCATGCTCTAGGGCTTGTTTCAACCCATATAAAACTTTCCTAAGTCTATAAACAAAATTTGAATAGTTAGGAACAACAAAACCTGGAGGTTGTTCAATATAGACTTCTTCCTTCAATGGAAGCTGACTTTACATCCATCTCGTAGACTCTGAATCCTTGGTATGCAACATATGCAATGAACAATCTGATGGCTTCTAGTCTTACTACAGGGGCAAAGGTTTGATCAAAGTCAATACCTTCTTCTTGTCTATACCCCTGAGCTACTAGTCTAGATTTGTTCTTGGTTATAATGCCATTTTCATCAAGTTTATTCTTATAGATGCACTTGGTTTCAATGACATTATGCCCGTGTGGTTTGGGAACCAACTTCCAGACCTTACATCTCTTAAACTGGTTCAGTTCTTCTTGCATAGCTACAATCCAGAACTGATCCATATTTGCCTCTTCATACTTTTTGGGCTCTACTTGTGACAAGAAACTGGAGTACATTGTTGTATTGAGACATCTTCTCCTTGTCACTATATCTTGACTTGCATCACCAATAATTTGGTGGCCTGGATGATCCTTCAAATGCCAGACCGTTGGATGCAATCTTACTTCAGCATTCTGTACTTCAAAGTCTCCATCTTGTTGTACATCATCCACTTCTTGTGTGCCTTGTGCCTCCTCTGGAATGCACACACTTTCATCTTTCTCTTAAACTTCAGGTTCAGCTTCCTTAATAGTCACCTTATCTATGACCACTTTTGTGTCTGTCAGACTAGAAAAGGAGCTTGACAACTCATTGTTAATCATGTTTGATTCATCAAACACTACATTATCTGACACCTCTACCACTTGACTTGTAAAGTTATAGATCATATATGTCTTACTATGATTGTTGTACCTAACAAAGATCCCTTCATAGGACTTGGCAGCAAACTTAGTTATATAGGATTTCTCATTATTAAGCACATAGCATTTGCTCCCAAAGATTCTGAGATATGCAAGGTTTGGATTTGTTCCCTTCAATATCTCATAAGGAATCTTTTTATGGCTCTTGCTGATATAAGCCCTGTTGAGGACATGACAAGCAGTGTTTACTGCCTCAGCCCAGAAATATTCTGCGAGAGTTATGTCATTCAATAATGTCCTACCAGCTTCTATGAGAGCCCTATTCTTCCTCTTATCAATCCCATTTTACTAGGGTGTTCTTGGAGAGGAATACTCTTGCTGAATCTCAAGTTCTTCACAAAACTTTGTCATGCATTCAGATTGAAACTCAGTTCCATGATCACTTATGATTCTTACCATAGAACTATTTAATTCATTTTGTATTTGATTGACAAATGTCCTAAAGACATCAGGGGTTTCAGACTTTTTTTTTTAAAAAGAAAACACAAGTAAATTTGGAAAAGTCATCAACAACCACAAAGGTGTAGACTTTCCTACCAAGACTATGAACTGGTATAGGACCAAACAAGTTCATATGCATGAGGTATAAACAGCTCATAGAGTCTTTGGTTTCAATGCTTTTGAAAGAAGCTTTGGTCTGCTTGCCTTTTTGACATGCAGAGCAAATGCTCTCCTTAGTGCATTTTATGTTAAGATCATTCCTAACCAACTCTTTACTGAAGAGCTTGTCTATGGTCTTATAGTTTAAATGAGCTAGCCTATTGTGTCATTTGACATAGTGTGAGGCTTTCTCATTTACAATTAGGCATATGGGAGAGTCTGAATTTACACAAATAAAATGTAAACAACACACATTCCCACTCCTAGTGCCTGTCAAGATGACCTTTTGGTCACTTGACTTCTTAATGTGGCACTAATCCTTGTAGAATGAAATGTCATAGTCAAGATCACAGAGTTGGTTTATGCTTATAAGGTTGTGTTGCAACCCTTCCACATAAGCCACTTTTGTGAAAGTGACTAAGCCATTTAAATTCTTACCATAACCTTCGGTAATCCCTTTGTCTGCTCCACCAAAGATCACCTTTGGTGCAGCCCTCACTGGAATGAACTCCCTCAAATTGCACTTTGTTCCAGTCATGTGCCTAGAACAACTGTTGTCCAAGTACCATATAGGGGTATGGAAACTTGGACTAACCTGCAAAACATATTTATTTTACCTTAGGACCACAATATTTATTGGGTCCTAGGTGCATGTTAGTCTCAAAATAAACATGTCTACCAAGAGTTTTTTCTGACTGGAAGACTGACTTTAGATCTAGACACACTAGGGTTATGTCAGCAGTCAATGGCATAATGGCCTATCTTGTCACAGAACCAGCATTCATGAAGGTTATACCTTCTTTTCTGAGCTGGCCTAATGACTGTGTTAACAACAGCAAACTTTCTAGAAGGGACAACAGTAGCCTACTTCAGATTTCTTTCAGCAACTATCTGACTGAAGGAGAGTCTTTCAACAGCTTTAACTAACTTTTTTTGAGTACCATTAGGAGCAGTTTTTGTAACGGCCCAGGCCCGACCACTACAAAGGGCTTTACTGGAACCGCTACAGGGTTGCAGCATGTACACCCCAATGCCTCTCTATTCCTGTTTCTCAGCAATAGCGTGATCTTGGCGCTAGGTTTCGAACATGCAACCCTTTATGAGAAACCTTCAACAGATCTCATCACCCTCAGTTGGTGATGAGAACTGTTGAAGGTTTCTCATAAAGGGTTACGCGTTGAAACCTAGCGCCAACATAGCGTTGTTGCTGAGAAACATGCACGGATAGGCGTTGGGGTGTACGGGCTGCAGCCCTATAATGGTTCTAGTTGGTTCCCAATAAAGCCCTTTATAGTTGTCGGGCCTCGGCCGTTACATAAAAGTGGGCATTACTAGGACCCAACTGGCACCGCTACAGGTGCACTTTTATGTAACGACCCAGGCTCGACCACTATAAAGGGCTTTACTAGGACCCAACTGGCACCGCTACAAGGCTGCAGCACGTACACCCCAACACCTCTCCGTGCATGTTTCTCAGCAACAGTGCGATGTTGGCGCTAGGTTTTGAACCCTTCAACTCTTTATAGTCACTCTTTCACCAGTAACTATCACCAACTAAGATACAGCTTGTCCAGACGCTGAGAGCGTTGAGTGTATAAGCTTCACTCAATGCTTTTTGCCTTAGCATGATCTTCAGCCCTTTTTGCAACTATGGCTTTGAGTGCGTTGAGTGTATAAGATTCACTCAACGCTTTTTGCCTTAGCTTGATCTTTAGCCCTTTCTGCAACTATGGAGTTGAGAGCATTGCGTGTATAAGCTTCATTCAATAATTCTGGACTTCGAATAATTTTTCTCTGCATGAAGGCGTTGAGTGTGTTGAGTGTATAAGCTTCACTCAATGCTTTTATACTTAGCCAAATCTCCTTCTATCTGAAGGCGATGAGTGAGCTGACCTCACTCAATACTTTCTGCCTTTGACTCTGAAATTTGGCATTGAGTGCGTTGAATGTATAAGCTTCACTCAACGATTCTGGATTTAGAAAAATTCTGCTCTGCATGAATGCATTGAGTGTGTTGACTACACTCAACGCTTTCTCCCTTTGGCATTGACAGCAACAACACGACTCAATGCTTGCTCTCTTTGGCGTTGAGTGAGCTGACTTCACTCAACGCTATTATACTTGGACAGAATTTTCTATCTTTCTTCCAAGCCTTTAACTGAATCAACATGGAGTTGAGTGAACTTCTTTGACAGATTTGCTTTCACTTTGACAGAACTAGCATGACTCAACGCTTTTGGCTATTTGGCTTTGAGTGAGTTGATTTCACTCAATGCATGTGGACTTAGCCACTTTTTGCCTTACCAATAGTTAAAGCTTTGACTACCAACCTTCTCTCAGCGCTATTAAATGTATGGTGTTGAGTGAACTGGCTTCACTCAGCATGTAAGACCCCCCTCCCGGATCCCAAAACACGGCACGAAGGGGGTTTTATGCCCAGAACAGCCGCCTTATGGTAGCATTAGCACACGGGCTAAACTGTACCACAAGACGCCTATTCTGCCGGCTAGAACCAATATCAATATAAACATGCCAACCCAACCATAATATAAAAGAGAAGTCAAATCCACATCAAGTACATAGTCCAAATACAACAAAAAGAGAAGCTAAAACATGCTTCTACAGTATCAGAGTATAGCTATAAAATTGCCCAAATAGGCTACATTAGAGTCTCCCAACACTCACATCCGTAACCGACGGTAGCGACGGCACCGTCCCTTCAGGAGCTGTCGTCCTGGCCTGGCTGTCCTACTGCAAAGTCTACGGCTGCTCTACCTGCAGGGTGACCTCCTAAAAAGGAAGATGTAGCAATAGTTAGTTGAAAAGACTAAGTGGCTTCACATCCGCTCCCCCGGCCACTCCCCGACACCGAGCGGAGAAAAGAGCATGGGTACAAATATAATAATTAGTATAACAGGTACAGGCAGGTGGTAATGGTACAATAAGATTGATAACATTATATTCTAGCAGTTCTACATAAACACTGACAAACTATCAAGTACAAGTATCTACAGCCGGAAAGTAACTTAACTTATAAGGATGCTCATACAAGCTTATAAGTTAAGGATTGGGTTACATAAAAGTAACTCGTCGTATAAGAGTGCCCATACAAATTATACGATAAGGATCTTGTTTGAGCAATGCTATGTAATGGTATGTATGCTATGCAATGACTCACCCATGATCACATACATGCAATTGCTATGTCGACACAGGCTATAGTTCCCACTATTTGACCAGGTAGCTAACCTCTCAGGCATCAACCATCGTGGCTAGGCGGTGACAGTAGAGCGGGCATCTCTACTACGAGGCGCGTATCCACACTACTTCACCTAGGCCTCCATACGCCTCGATGTTAAGAACACAACAGTGGAACCCATGCGTACTATGGCCCAGCGGGGTCTCGGGTAGATGTGCACCGAGAACGCAGCCCGAACTGGCCTTATGTGACCCGGAAGGGGACTCGAAAGAAAGCACGAGGACACAGCCCAACCGTTCACTTGACATAGAATGGGCCCCGGGACATGAACACCGAGGACACAGCCTAACCGACCAAAGTCTAACTGTCAACACTCGTCGGTGTGACGATCGGCGAGCCCGTAGACCTGCCAAACTATCCTTAACCCAGGATTACGACACCGCATGTTGACTCACACCGCATGCAAATGCCACATCATCGTGGCATGGAAGGGGCCTCGGAAGTAAGCACGAGAACACAGCCCAACCATCCACTCGGCACGGAAGGAGCCCCGGGACATGAACACCTAGGACCAAGCCCAACCATCTGTCTACACCTCATCTCAACACTAACACAAATAGTGACGGTCAACACCGCACTTACATCCTTCCACAATACTACCCGTAGGGAGACTACGCTCTAAGTATTGTACAACTAAATTTCATTCCAACTGTTGGATCCCTAGTTGATTTGGGCTAGGTTCACTAACTTAGGATGTGACCCAACATGTATAGCCAGGGTCAAGTTTGTGTCTTAGAGTGTAGGTCAAGTCCTTAGGTTCAACTTCAGATGAACCAGCTATCAACAAGACCATCAGAGACTCCAGACTTAAAGGTTTTCAAGACTAAGTTAAATGAGTTCGATGTTCGTCGAACTCATCTCGAGGAAAGGAGTTCTGCGCTCGACGATCGTGAGAAATTTCTTAGTGCTAATCTCGACGATCTTGGTTCTCTGTTTGACGAAGACTGAGTTTCTACATCAAGCCAAAGTCAGGATAATTTCAAAATTTTTCTAAGTCCAGCTTCAAGCTTTGGTCGACGAATTAGATTCTGAGCTCGACAAACTTGGACCTCAAGTTCTCAGCTTCTCAAGTCGACGAAGTCAGCTTCTCAGGTCGACGAATGTAGTACTCCACTCGACGAATTCTGAACTCAGAGTATTTGTGTCGACACTTAAGGCATGTGTCAACACCAGACAACTTATGTCGACACTAGAAGATTTGTGTCGACACCAGGATTTCAGTCAACACCAACTTATGTCGACACCAGAAGATTTGAGTCGACACCAAGATCAATCCGTCAACACCAGCTTATGTCGACACTGAATATCAGCAGATGCAGAATATTTGGCTAAGTCCACAATAGTTCTTCGCTCGACGAATTTGGATCTCAGCTCGACGAATATTGTCTTACATTGAGAATTATCTGCTCGACGAATGAAGATTGTCTGTTCGACTAATGAAGATTGTCTGTTCGACTAATGAAGATTGTCTGGTCGACGAACTCTCTCAAGCTCAGCTCGACGAACTCCAGCTTAGCTCGACGAACTCAAACTCAGCTCGACAAATTGCGTTGTTCGTTCGACGAATCCAGACTAGGTCATCTTCAGGTTTCCCATCCCGTTTCTTGGCGATGATTCCGGAGTTATTAATGCCAGATCTTCTCGAAATGTTACCATTAGAACGCGCATTGACTATGGACGATTACATGTCATTTTTCCATGGGATAGTTGGGGAAATCATTGATTGTCGCTTCCTTCCAAGGCCGACTGCAATTACTGCTCAACATTCGAATTTTGAATGTTCTCAGTTAGTCAAAAAGAGATATACAAAAAAATAAAGTATCAACACAGAAGAAAAACAGTCAGTCATACAGTCACACAGACAACAAGCAATACAGACAATCAGACAAACACTCAGATTGCACTGAAGAACAATCTTACTCAAATCAAAAGTTCTACTGCAATCAGCATGACCAGAGAACATGTTCAAGAAGAAGAAGAAGAACAATCAAATTCAATCAAGAGTCTTCTTCTTTCCTTCAATTCTACAGGACTACTTCAAAGGACAACAAATGACAATCTGTCAAAGGAGTTCCTGACACAAATCCTGCTCCAGGCATTCTAGGTCTTTGAAGACCTATCACCCTGAAGCAGTTCTCCAGCATTCCTGATTAATTCAAGATCTCAGGGGGAGCAAAATCTGCTACCATCAATCCACAAGTCTTCTCTCTAACTGTTGATAGAGAAGACACCATCTCCTTTACTTCCAATTCCTGTACAGGGTTATAATTCCATTCAAAATTATTCTGGTTGCAAGTCTCCTTCCAAAAGACTTGAGGTTTGTTTTTTGAGCACCTGAACAAAAGCTCATTGGTGTCAGGCACCTGATCAAAAACCTGAGTAGATTCCTACCAGGGTGGTAGAAAGTGGATGTACCCAGGTTTGGGGACCACTATAAAATTTCTTGTGTCGTTTGGTTGCCCTTTTCTTTGTGTTTTGGCTGTGCTCTGTGATTGCTTAGTTTTTGTGCTTAGTTTTATTTACTTACTGATTTGTTCACTTAGGAATACAACAAAAATAATAAAAAGTTTTTAGTGAGCACTATACTCTATTCACACCCCCCCTCTCTAGAGTATTTTAGATCTAACCTGCACTTTCAATTGGTATCAGAGCTGGGTTGGTTAACATACCACACCTTATTGGTTGTACAGGCCAACACCTGAACCACAAAGATCTCTCTAGTTAGATCTGTTTGTTTTGTTTTTGCTAATTAGATTTATCTCTTCACAAGACATGGCCTAAAACAAAGATTATGCAAGCATCAGACCTCCAGTTTGCAATCTTAACAAGTTTGCCATCTGGAAGGCAAGAATCAGGTTATACATGAATTCTATTGATAAGGATATTTTTTCTATTATCTTGACAGGTGTACCTCCAGCACCTGCAGATTCTACCAGCACTTCTACCAACTTGACTGCAGTGCCTCCTCCAGAGAACAATGAAGCCTACAAGAAAGCCAAGATGGCTGATGCCAAGCCAATGAATATCTTAGCTCAGACTATATCAGATGACATATTCCAGAAGGTGGCTGAGTGCACCTCAGCCAAGGCCATTTGGGACTCCCTTAACCAAATGGTAGTTGGCTTAGCAGATGAGAGAAAAGACAGGAGATCTAGTCTCATTTCACTGTATGAAAACTTCAAAAAGGATGAGACAGAATCAGTGGCTGACATGTACAATAGATTGAGTTCAATCATCAATGAGCTCAAAACCCTGGATAAGGACATCACCTTGATAGAGGTGAATGATAAGATATTGATGGGCTTCCCTAACTCTTGGGATTACAGAATCTGGCCTATTAAATAAGCCAGAAGCCTCAATGAGATATCAACTTAATCTCTACTAAGCAAGTTAAAATCCTATGAGCAGCTGGTCAAATCAAGAGAAGTAGTAGAACAGAAGGCTATAACTCTAGTTAGAAAGGAGCACAGCATAGCCTTCAAAGCATCTGAGTAAAGTGAGTCATAAACTTCCAATGAAGAACTCATGAGCCTCTTTTCCAAAAGGTTTTACAAGATGGCAAGGAAGGACTTCAGAAGGAAATCATCCAGACAGGATGATAAGCCCAAGTATGACAAGACACCAACCAAGGAGGTTGTGTGCTTTGGCTGTAGAAAGCCTGGACATTACATCTCAGAATGTCCAGAAAACCAGAAGAAGGACAAGAGCAGAGAAAATGACTCCAGAAGAAGACACAGCAGCAAACCCTCCTCCAGCAAGTATAAAAAGAAGGACAAAGGATTTTTTGCTGAGACTTGGAGTGACACTAAAGAGGAAACATCCTCTTCCAGTTCAAGTGAAGAAGAGGAAGAAGCTAGATCCAAGCAGGTGTGCCTAATGGCAATTGATGCCCCCAGGAGCTGTTCTGGATCAGAAGAAGAATCTGAAGATGAAGCTGCCTCAGATTCAGAGGCAGATCAGGTTATTTCTATCTTTGACTTTAGTTCTGATTTATTTAAAGCTGAATTCAAATCTATGTGCTTAGACTTAATCAATTCAGAAAAGGAAATAAAAATTCTTAGAGAAAGACTATGAAGACTTGAATCTGTAAATTCAGAAAATATTAAGTTAACAGATCAACTAACCCTAGCTAATGAGCAAATAATTAAATTAAAATCTGAATTATGTGAGGCCAAACAACTTGAGCAATCTCTCAATGGGAGAAGTATCAAGCTGATGGACATTACAAGCACAGTGAATGCCAGATTAAATGACAAGCTGGGCTTGGGAGCTTCATCAAGTTTATCCCCCATAATTAAGAAAATATTCTTTCAACCCCCATCAAGTTTATTTCTGCAAAGGGAAAAGAAAAGTTAATAGATAAACCAATGTCAGAAAGCAATCCAAGACCCATAGACAAGAGAAACAAAAATCTGAAAACAGCAAATAAATACAAAGTTCAGCAGCATTCGTCAAACTCAGATCGATGAAATGTCGCCAGTTCATCGAACCCAGATCGACGAACGCTGAACGCAAACTTCAGATATAACAATTCATCTAACTGCGATCGACGAACTGTGTATGGTTCGTCGAGCAGAGGTCAACGAACTTGGGGCACAGAAGATGACTACTGTCAGTCTCTGAGCAGAGATCGACGATCTCAACCCTATTCGTCGAACTCTGGTCGACGAACTTACAACAATTCGTCGAACCCAGAAAGACCAAACCTAAACTATTTCTCTTACAGAAACTTTAAACCAACTAATAAGACATTTAATCCAGTAGCTGATTGGATTATTCCACCTAGGAGATATCACCCCTTAGGTTACAAATCACAACCTGCATTATCAGTTATATTCAGTTTCTCTTTCCAATCAAATAAAGGACCCAAGGTAACCTGGGTCAAGAACCATTGAATTTTGTTTTTCTTTGCAGGTACAGGTGAAGAGCTGTCCAAGGGTAAGTCAGACCTGGTACTTGGACAATGGTTGCTCCAAACACATGACAGGCAGCAAGGGAAATCTATCCAATTACAAGCCCAAGCTAGGACCAAAGGTGATTTTTGGAGATTCCAACAGTGGTCGATCAGAAGGATATGGGACAGTGAAGATTGGATCAGTGACCTTGCAAAAAGTAACATATGTAAGAGGACTTAAACATAACTGTTGAAGCCAAATATGACCCCAACTGAAGTTCGAAGAAAAAGGGGGTGCAGCCGAAACCTACTTCTCTCAAGTCTCACCCCTTGACTGGATTCTAAGGACCTAAGACTGACCCAAAAGCCTCTGCAGGGAGGTCCCACCTCACACCCGGAAGATCTCTGAGAGCTTCCCCTCCAAAGCCAAAGCTGGGCTAGGAGCTCCTCAGAAAGCACTGGAATTCGGGAGACAATGATAGCTTGCTTTCTAAGGAGCCCTTATGGGTCTATTTATAGCATTTTGCTGTCCTGAATTTACTGAAAAGCCCCTGGTCGGTCTGCCAATAGCCAAAACCCGCTGTTTTTCTGAGGGTACTGAAGTAATTTCTCCTGAGGGCAATTGGGACATTCTTCCAAAGACCCTGGGCCCCACTCGGCGAGAGCTGGTGCCGAGACCTTTCGGCCCAGGGCGCGGCGCGAACGTTCTCGCCCAGCGCAAGCGAGAACTCTTCGGGATTGAGGCTTGGTCTGGGCGAGAGCGCTTCCGCGCAGTCCGCGCTTGGCGCTCTCGGCCCACGGTTTCTCTTCTATAGCATCCAGCGAGAGCGTTTCCGCCTTCTGTGGGCGAGATCCTCCTTAGGGCGGGACCACTTTGGCTAACCCTCCTGTGACCATTGTGCCTCCTTGTCTGGCTCAGCGAATATGGGGTTGTACACAATCCCCGCTCTTTTTGAGCTAGCGCCGCGCTCGAAAAGACATGTTCAACCCAAAATATTCCCTGAGCACGTGTCAACGTCAGGGAATCTTTCGGTGGGCCGTACGGCGCCTATAAATATGAGTGTCGATAGACGGTCATAACACTTCCCTCGAGCCGTCATTCTCCCCCTGAGCTCTCGCCCTCTCTCTCGCTATGCCTTCCAAGCGTGCCGATAAACCGCTTCTGCAGGATCTGCAGGACCGCATTAACGCGGCGCAGGCGCGAGCTAGGGCTAACAGTGCCCTGGCCGCCCCATGGCTAGCGAGACAGTCGTCAGTTGCTGAGCCTTCTCTGCCTAAGAAGAAGAAGAAGAAGGCGAAGGTGGTTCAGCGGGACCTATCCCGCGAGAACAGGAGCTCGCCCACCCCGACCCCTAGTTGCGCGGACGGCACCTCGCCGCGGAAGGTAAGCTTGATATACCAATTAACAACCAGTTGCTCAATTGTTTAACTTGATACCTCTCGCAGGAGACGGTTCCTGATGCTGCCGCGTCCCCGCGAGAACGTTTGGATCCACCCGCTAGCCATCACGATGATCAACCACAGGTTCCCGAGGCGCCTCCTCCATCAGACCCGAACACCGCTGGTAAAGGTTCCCTTCTTGCCTTCGCCTGGTATTTTTAAATGCTGACCTGATTCCTCGCAGCGTCAGTTTCCGCACCTCCAGATCTCGCCACCCGGGATGATGGGGTGAGAACTGCGAATCAGTCTGCCCATGCGGTTGATTCCTCCCTACCGGCGAGAGGAAAAAATGCCGAGATCCCTGCGCCACCGCTAGACGCTAGCCCTCCAGCGGCTCAGGAGACCCGCTCCCCCGCTCTCGATCAGGCCGGGATCACCATCCGCAAAGTTTACCCCCCCGGCAAAGGAAAGCCAATCCACCTCCTCTTTGGAGCTGAGGGGGGGGGGGGGGGGGCTGGGCCTTCTCGCCTGCCGTCGACCGGGGGGCCTCGTCACTCTGAAGGTATACGGCAATTTTATCGCTGTTATCCTTCAGCTTCCGCTAAAATGGGGATTCTTTCGACAGGGGACATGGACTCGCGGCCTGGCGCTGAGGTAGAGGAAGAAGAAGAAGAAGAAGAAGAAGAAAGAGAGGGAGAAGACGGCGAAAGCTCTCCCTTCCCTTCATCTGACGAGATGGAGGAGATCCTGACCGGTGCCGGGAGCGCGAAAAGACGAGGGAAGAAGGTTGCCGCCATTCTTTCGAAACTCATCCGGCGAGAACGGGTCCGCGACCTTGCGGCCCGAGAGTTTCGCCAGTCAGTGGAGAAGAGGCTGGAGTCCCTGGAGCGAGACTTCCTTCTAGGCGAGATGGACCGGCCCGGGGGAGCTACCGACGGGTCCTCACCTGAGAGATGCATCGAGAGAATCCGGGATCTGTCTCGCCGGGTTGACCTGGGATGCAGCGTTCTGTCATCCTACTTCAACCCGCAGGCGCCCCCCGGACCAAGTTGCGGGACCGAGGAAAATGGCGTTGGGAGCAAGGAAATGGCGCTGGGAGCCGTACTGAAGCGCGAGACCTCCCCTCCTCTTCCCCTGGCCTTCCCTTCTCTAATGTACCCTTACTTTTTCGCTTGGAGTTGTAACTAGTGTTCCCGCACTTTATTCGCTTATTATTTTATCGTGTTCCCGCTCAGCGAGAGCAATAGCTCTGTCTGTAATATTTTTGTATGCGTATAAGTTATCTTCCCAGGCCTTTGGGGTGGCGAGAGCCACCTTGCTTCCGCCTACCTTACCGGCCGTATGACATTTCGCAACGTTTGCGCCAGCTGCTTAGTTAATCGGTCGCTGTCAGATTCGGGCGGGAAAAATGAAGCGCCGCTGACCTAGGACGCGACGGCTGTACCCCCGCCGCCTTTCTGAAAACAGCCATCATTACCACGATTTTCTATAAATAGGAGGCTCACCTACCACATTCATTTCTCTGATTCCAGTCTCTCTCCCCTTTGTTGTTGTTCTCGCGGTCTTCGCAAAGCTCTCGCCCGTCTCCGTCTTCCACTTCCGTTCTCGCCCCGTTCTCGCTCTCGCCTTCTCCTCGTAGATCTCGCCTTCAAACCCTATTGCGATGCCGGGCGGTGGTGAAGGACGATCCAACTGCGCGGAAGCCTTCCAAAAGCATCTATTCCCTTCCTGTACTCTCACTCTGGAGGAGTTCAATTTGATCAAGACCCAGCACGTTCCCGCTGGCTTCGTCGCGCGGCCCCCGGGCAGTCATGACAAAGTCAACACTGTAGGGGAGGGGGAGCTCGCCATCCCTATCGAACACTTCGAGGTGGGCTTCCGCCTTCCGCTGTGGCCTGAGATGCGACAGGCTCTCCGGTACTACGGGGTGGTTCCCGCGCAGCTGAACCCTAACTCCGTGGCGATTCTCATGGCCTTCATATGCTATATGCGGTCGGAGAGGATCGAGTTTAGCTTGCCGATTTTCCGCAAGTTATTTACTTTCCGCGCGAAGGGAGGCGTGGTGTTCTTCTCTGGGCAACTGCTGAAAACGATCGGTCTCGCCAACAAGCACCATCACTGGGGCGAGAGGTTCATCTACGTTTCCGGCGACTTCGGGAACGTACCCCTTGCCCCCATCCAATACGAGGATGCCGCCTACAAGCCTCCGTCCTTGGGCTCCCGCGAGAGCGCCCTCCTTGAGTTCTTCGGAACCAAGGATTTCGACGTCCTCTACCTCCGGCGAGACGTTGATTCTCTTCATCCTGTACTTCCGGGAGAAGGTAAGATCTCGCCCGTATTTGCCTTCTTGCCTTTTCCAAGGTTGGAATTGATCGCTATTGTTTTCGCAGGAGAGCGCGAGATTCCGCTCCGCCAGCCTTTCGACGAGGCTCGCGCCAGAGAGAGCCAACCTCCTAAGGACCCGCTGGCTCTTGCGAAAGCCACCGCGCAAGCCTGCCGAAAAGATCCGGGCATCCCCCCTCAAGCGGTGTTGTGAAGCGAAAGCCGGGTGCTTCCGCACCTCAGCCAATCAAGAGGCCCAAGACCACGGATATCGAGAAGGGCAAGGCTGTTGTTGTACCGCCCGTCCAACCTCTCCCCGCCGGCCGCTCCTTCGAGGAGGTCCTGGAGGCAGTAAGCAGGATTGCGGCCACCAGGGGCGGCCCCGGGACTCCTGCCGAGAACCCTCGGACCCTTGGCGCCGCCGAGAGCGAGGGTGCCGCCCCCGGGACCTCCGGCCAACCCCTGTCTGACGAGGTGCCGTGGGGTCATCGTAACTTTGGTCTCGGCGTGAGGTGCCTGGATACGGAGAACAAGCCACTGCTGCAATGGGACCCTGACGCCAACCAGGTCACGGTCTCGTCCCTCTTGCCGAGCTGGGCGGAGCGAGACGAGGTCACCGGCGAAGCTTTCGCCTTAGGCTATGGTCTCTACAGCCGGGAGGACGCTAGCGTCTACGACAGGATGTCGACCCGGCTGTTGGCGTACGACTCCACTCGCGCTTTAATGCGTGGGCTGGAGCTTGCGCATATGTGCGCCCGGCGGAGCATTACGATAGACCGCAACTTCCAAGACATGTTCAAGGCCAGGGACGATGCGGTGGCCCAGGCGGCCTCTCTGGCCAAGGAGCTGGCCGAGACCCAGCAACTGTTATCCTCGCGCCAAGCGGAAGGGGTAAGCGAGACCTTTCATAATCATTTGTTCTCGCAATCCTAACCCTTCTCTGATGCTAACCTTCCGCTGTTCAGGATTCCGCTCAGGCCGCACTTCGCGAGGAGCTGTCTTAGGCCCGATATGACAACATTCTCCTGCGAGAGCAGATCGCGCGCCTCGAGGCGAGTGCAGCCCCTCCGCTGGACGAGAGATTGAAGAGCCAGTATTACTCGGCTTATGACATCGACAAGCTGCTCCAGGGGAACGCGCAAGCCACCGTAAAGTTGACGCTGGAGACGCTGCGCGACATCAACTGCTGGGACGGAAGGGGCAAAGACATTACCGCTCCACAACTTGTCCCATGGCTCTTCGAGCCCATTCCAAAGCCCCTGGGCGCCCCCGATACCCCTCCCTCGGATGTCTCAAAGTCCCCCGCCGCGGGTGGCGAGACCTCCGGGGGGAGTTCCGGCGGATGCTCCAGCGGGAGCTCCAGCGAGACTTCCGAGGGGTACAGTTTGTCCCGTTGAGGGTTCCCTTCTTGCTTCTGTTCTTCACCTCTCTGTAAAGCGCGAGACGCTATCATTTTGTACCCACACATTGTATTATTAATGCAAATGTTTTTTCTTGCGAACATTTTTTGTTATTTGCGAATGTGTTTGATGTGATTGTCGTAGTTGAATGCTTTCGGCGTAGGCTTCCGCCAAGGCCCTTGGCCTTCTTAGGAAATCCGTAGCGATGAATCAGCAAGAACCCGCGGTAACCGGCCAGCTGGAAGCGTGACCCTCGAATCCTTAGGACGGGACCGTCCCCTCTAGACTGCGCGAGCCCCCTCTGGCCCGTCGCCTAACGATCTCGTCTGTTTATTCGAGAACACTGAGAGGAGCCTTTTTGGCGAAAGCCTCCCTACCTCGAGATCTCTTTGATGGGGACTCTCCTGCCGAGATCTATTCCTGAAGAGATCTATCTCTGCCGAGATCCATCCCTGCCGAGATCTATCCCTGCCGAGATCTATCCCTGCCGAGATCTATCTCATCTTTTTCACTTTTCATTTGGTATTCTCAACGTGTTTCCTGCCTTGTATAAATCAAGCCAACCGGACCAAACCTATCCCCCACAGGCGAGCCTTCGGACCTGCCAACCAGATGAGAGCCTGCGCAGCGGGTCCACCTGGGGCCGAGCCGAGCTCGGGGTGCCAATGAAGATCTCAAACCAAACAAACCTATCCCCCACAGGCGAGCCTTCGGACCTGCCAGCTAGATGAGAGCTTGCGCAGCGGGTCTACCTGGGGCCGAGCCGAGCTCGGGGTGCCGATGAAGATCTCAAACCAAACAAACCTATCCCCCACAGGCGAGCCTTCGGACCTGCCAGCTAGATGAGAGCCTGTGCAGCGGGTCTACCTGGGGCCGAGCCGAGCTCGGGGTGCCGATGAAGATCTCAAACCAAACAAACCTATCCCCCACAGGCGAGCCTTCGGACCTGCCAGCTAGATGAGAGCCTGCGCAGCGGGTCTACCTGGGGCCGAGCCGAGCTCGGGGTGCCGATGAAGATCTCAAACCAAACAAACCTATCCCCCACAGGCGAGCCTTCAGACCTGCCAGCTAGATGAGAGCCTGCGCAGCGGGTCTACCTGGGGCCGAGCCGAGCTCGGGGTGCCGATGAAGATCTCAAACCAAACAAACCTATCCCCCACAGGCGAGCCTTCGGACCTGCCAGCTAGATGAGAGCCTGCGCAGCGGGTCTACCTGGGGCCGAGCCGAGCTCGGGGTGCCGATGAAGATCTCAAACCAAACAAACCTATCCCCCACAGGCGAGCCTTCGGACCTGCCAGCTAGATGAGAGCCTGCGCAGCGGGTCTACCTGGGGCCGAGCCGAGCTCGGGGTGCCGATGAAGATCTCAAACCAAACAAACCTATCCCCCACAGGCGAGCCTTCGGACCTGCCAGCTAGATGAGAGCCTGCGCAGCGGGTCTACCTGGGCCGAGCCGAGCTCGGGGTGCCGATGAAGATCTCAAACCAAACAAACCTATCCCCCACAGGCGAGCCTTCGGACCTGCCAGCTAGATGAGAGCCTGCGCAGCGGGTCTACCTGGGGCCGAGCCGAGCTCGGGGTGCCGATGAAGATCTCAAACCAAACAAACCTATCCCCCACAGGCGAGCCTTCGGACCTGCCAGCTAGATGAGAGCCTGCGCAGCGGGTCTACCTGGGGCCGAGCCGAGCTCGGGGTGCCGATGAAGATCTCAAACCAAACAAACCTATCCCCCACAGGCGAGCCTTCGGACCTGCCAGCTAGATGAGAGCCTGCGCAGCAGGTCTACCTGGGGCCGAGCCGAGCTCGGGGTGCCGATGAAGATCTCAAACCAAACAAACCTATCCCCCACAGGCGAGCCTTCGGACCTGCCAGCTAGATGGAGCCTGCGCAGCGGGTCTACCTGGGGCCGAGCCGAGCTCGGGGTGCCGATGAAGATCTCAAACCAAACAACAGCGGGTCTACCTGGGGCCGAGCCGACAGATCTCAAACCAAACAAACCTATCCCCCACAGGCGAGCCTTCGGACCTGCCAGCTAGATGAGAGCCTGCGCAGCGGGTCTACCTGGGGCCGAGCCGAGCTCGGGGTGCCGATGAAGATCTCAAACCAAACAAACCTATCCCCCACAGGCGAGCCTTCGGACCTGCCAGCTAGATGAGAGCCTGCGCAGCGGGTCTACCTGGGGCCGAGCCGAGCTCGGGGTGCCGATGAAGATCTCAAACCAAACAAACCTATCCCCCACAGGCGAGCCTTCGGACCTGCCAGCTAGATGAGAGCCTGCGCAGCGGGTCTACCTGGGGCCGAGCCGAGCTCGGGGTGCCGATGAAGATCTCAAACCAAACAAACCTATCCCCCACAGGCGAGCCTTCGGACCTGCCAGCTAGATGAGAGCCTGCGCAGCGGGTCTACCTGGGGCCGAGCCGAGCTCGGGTGCCGATGACGATCTCAAACCAAACAAACCTATCCCCCACAGGCGAGCCTTCGGACCTGCCAGCTAGATGAGAGCCTGCGCAGCGGGTCTACCTGGGGCCGAGCCGAGCTCGGGGTATCACAAAACATTCAACTATATTATGCCATGAAAAATTCGACACTAGTTAAAGGAGAATCAATCGATATAATATAACAAGTTTATCTATGAGATACATGGTTACAGCCTCCCCCCCTCAGGGGTAGAAGCGCTTGAGATCATCACCACTCCAAGTGTGGCTTAGGGCTCTTCCCTCCACGTCCTGGAGGTAGTATCCCCCTGTTCCGAGGACTACCTTCACAATGTATGGACCTTCCCAGTTTGGGTGGAGCTTACCCACAGGAGCCGATCTTCCCGCTGCGTCAACCTTTCTCAGCACCAGATCTCCTTTAGCAAACTGCTTGACCCTGACATGCTTGTCAAAATGTTTGGCCATTCGTCGCTTGATCTCCTCCTGTCTGATAGCCGCCACGTCTCGCAGTTCCTCCACCATATCTAACAAGAGGCGCTGCCCCTTCTCATTTTCCACCCTCCAAGCCTCGTCGCCTTCGCCCGCGGCTATGACTCGCGGGGACCGGACCTCGAACTCCACTGGTAGGACGGCCTCACACCCGTGAGAGAGCTTGAAGGGAGTCTCACCGGTGGCCGTGTTCGGGGTCGTTCGTAGTGCCCATAAGACCGACGGGAGCTGCTCCACCCAATTTCCCTTCAAATTTTCCACTTTCTTCTTTAGTAGATTTACAATGATTTTGTTTGCTGCTTCCACTTGGCCGTTACTCCGAGGGTGATGGACGGAGGCAAACCGGAGATCTATCCCCAGTTGAGCGCAGAAGCTGATGAACTCCTCGCTGGCAAACTGGGGGCCGTTATCGGTCACTATTGCTTGGGGCAATCCATGTCTACAAATGATTTCCCCCCAGATGAAATTCCTTATGACCTACGAGGTGACCTTGGCTAAGGCTTTGACCTCTAGCCACTTTGAGAAATAATCGACCATGACCAAGAGGAACCTCCTTTGCCCACTAGCCAGAGGAAAGGGCCCAACTAAGTCCATTCCCCAGATGGCAAATGGCCATGGTGCCGTGATACTCCGGAGTCTTTGAGCTGCCAAGAGTTGAAGGGGGGCGTAGAGTTGACATTTTTGACACCTCCTCGCAAACTCCATGGCATCCTTCCTTAGGGTGGGCCAGAAGTACCCCTGTCTGACCACCCTGGCCTCCAGTGTCCTTCCTCCAGAGTGACTGCCGCACTCGCCCGAATGCACCTCCCTTAAAATCTTCGGGATTTCTTCTTCGGTCGCACATCTGGCTAGAAGCCCTGACAACATCTTACGATGCAGACCCCCCTCCATCATCAAGTAGTGAGGTGCCTTGCGCTTGAAGCTTCTCCCAACCTTGGTCCCCTCAGGCAGTTCACCGGTGGTTAGGAAGGCTACAAATGGATCCACCCACGAGGGCTGCTGATCCACCATCATCAATTCTCCCTCATCTATAGCCGGTCGGAATAGCTCCGTCAAGGTCCCTCCTACCTGAGGTCCGAACTTGGCCAGTCGATCGGCGGCTACACTTTCTTCCCTTGGAACATGTTTAATTGAGAAAGACCGGAATCCTCCGATGATCACCCTTACCTTGGAGAGGTATCTGATGAGGGTTGGCTCCCGAGTTTCAAACTCTCCCCGGATTTGCGATGTCACTACCTTTGAATCAGTGAAAACTTCTACCTCCTGAATCCCCAGCTCCTTTGCCAGGCGAAGGCCAGCAATAACGGCCTCATACTCCGCTTGGTTGTTGGTCACTGGGAAATGTAAAATGACTGCTTGCTCTACGGTTACCCCCTGGGGACTTGTCAACACCACCCCCGCCCCTAGGGAGTGTCTCCCTGAGGCCCCATCAACCGTCAACTTCCATGCTTCTCGCGGTTGTTGCTCTTCCCCCTCAACCTCAACAACGTAGTCTGCTAGAAAGTCCACCACTGCCTGTGCCTTGATGGAGAGCCTTGGTACAAAGGAGATGTCGAACTCGCTTAGCTCAATGGACCACTTAGCCAGCCTCCCCGAGTGCTCCACTCCTTCGAAGATCTTGCGAAGAGGGTGGTCGGTCACCACCCTAATCGAATGCGCTTGAAAGTACGACCGGAGTTTTCTGGCCGAGATGACCAAGGCATAAGCGAGCTTTTCCAGGATGGGGTAGCGAAGCTCTGCTTTTCTCAATATCCGGCTGACGTAGTAGATGGGAAGCTGCTTCTTTCCTTCTTCCCTTACTAGGACGGAGCTCACCGCCTCCGCCCCTACTCCGAGGTACAAGGTCAGGTTCTCCCCATCCTTTGGGCTCTGAAGGAGGGGAGCCTGAGAGAGTTGTCTTTTCAGCCCTTGGAAGGCCTCTTCACACTCGACCGTCCATTCGAACCTTCGATTCCCCCGCAGCACCTTAAAGAATGAAGAACACTTATCTCCTGCCCTGGAGAGGAACCTGCTTAGCCCAGCCAACTTGCCTGTTAAGCGCTGGACCTCCTTGGTGTCACGCGGCGACTCCAGATCCAGGATGGCCTTGACCTTGTCCGGGTTAGGCTCCACTCCTTCCGGAGTCAAGAGATGCCCGAGGAACTTCCCGCGGCTTGCCCCGAAGACACACTTCAGGGGTTCAGCCTCATTTTAAACCTTCTCAGGGTGGCGAATGTTTCCTCGAGGTCTTGCAGGTGCGAAACTATGCACTTGCTTTTGATCATTCAGGTCGTCGACGTAGACCTCCAACGTTCCTCCCCCTCTGATCCGGAAGACCCGATCCATCATGCGCTGATAGGTAGCTCCTGCGTTCTTTAACCCAAAGGGCATCATCTTGTAACTGAAGCACCCCTCCCTTGTGATGAAGGAAACATCCTTGGTGTCAGGAGGGTGCATCCGGATCTGGTGATAACCTGAAAAAGCATCTAAAAAACTCATGACAGAAAAACCGATGGCTGAATCAACCAGCGCGTCGATCCGAGGCAGGGGATAGCAATCCTTAGGGCATGATTTATTCAACAATGAAAAGTCAACACACATCCTCCATTTACCACATCCTTTCTTCACCATTACCACATTGGAGATCCAGCCTGGATACTGGATTTCGGAGATGAAGCCCGCCTCCAGGAGCTTCTTGACCTCCTCGCGAATGGGTTCCTCCAGCTTGGTGGCGATGGCCCTCATCTTCTGACGGATGGGGCGGGCGCGGGGATCCAGGTCAGGCGGTGGCAAGCTACATCGGCGTCGATGCCCGGCATGTCCACCGCGCTCCAAGCGAAGACGTCAACGTTGCTTTGAATGCAAGCTCGCACCTGCTCCCGGGCCTCGAGACTTAACCTCCCGCTGACCCGCACCCTTTGCACCTCTCCTGCTTTGGTGAAGACCTCCATCTCCACCACTTCTTCAGCCGGTTCCAGCCGCGACTGCTCCCAACCGGTTCTTGCCTCTTCCTCCAGCTCCAGCTCTCCCTTTTCCTCCTCAATATCCATCGCTTCTATCCCCCTCTGCTGCTGCTGCTCGGCTCCTACGCCTCCTGGGACCTCTCCCTCGACTTCTCCCGCCGCCTGCTCTTCTACTTCCACTGCCCTTTCCGGGCTTTCCTGCCCATCACTCCTCCGTATCACCTGCACATCCCCTCGCATCTTCTCTGTCTCTTCCTCTCCAGCTTCCTCTCCAGCTTCCTTCCTTACCTCCTCATGGACCATCTCCTCTTCCCCCACAACCTCCTCTAGGGCCGCCATCTCTATTTCCAACTCTTCCGCCTCCGCCATCCACGAAATGGTGTTGACTGCCGTAACGTAACATTGCCTTGCCACCTTCGGGTCTCCTCTGACCCTGACCTGCACCCCCCCATTGTTGAACTTGAGGCACTGATGGAACGAGGAGGGGACGCAGCGAAAGGCGCTGATGAGGGGATGCCCAAAGATGGCATTATAGCTGCTCGGGGCGTCCACGATCACGAACCTGCAGTTCCGCGACACGCCCCCCAACCTTACGTGTAACCCTACTCCTCCTTCTACCTCCTTCCTCTCCCCGGAGAACCCGAACAGAGGTCCATCCGATGCCAAGACCCTCTTCCCTTCAACCCTCATCTCATCAAAATCTTTCTTGAAGATGACGTTAACCGAGCTCCCGTTATCTACCAGTATCCTTGAAACGGTATAGTTCTCCACTGCCGTCTGGATCACCAGGGCGTCGCAGAATGGGTCTCCATAGTCCGGTATGTCCGCTGATGAGAAAGTAATCTTTTCTTCTGGTGGAGGAACCTGGGAGGTTGAGGCCACCCCTCTCCGGTACATGGTTTGAAGGCTCCCCTTACGGGTTGCCTCAATCCCCACTCCTCCATGAATCACCCCGATTCCTCCCCGGGTCCCTACATCCACCCGGTCTTCGCACCTGTCCTCCGCTTCGCCCTGCTGCACCTCCACTATCCTCATTGGTGGATCCTGCCTCCCTGCTCCTCTGGCCTCCCTCAGCTCCAAGAACTCTGGGCAGGTGGCCGTTGCGTGACCCTCCTCCTGGTGGAAGTCACAAAAGAGCAACGCCTCCCCGCCCCTTCTCCCGTCTCCCCTTCCTCTTCTTCCTCCTCGAGCTCCCCTGGCTGCTCCTCTCCCCCTTCCTACTTCCATGGCCTCCTGCGGTGGTGGGGGACGATCCCTCGGCTCCTGCCTCCATGCCGGTCGATCGAACCTCCGGGGCTCCCGCAAGTTATCTCTCCCCGATAGCCTTCTCCTGGGCCTTGGGGCGACCCTCCTGGGGCCTCCAACCCAACCAGTTGACTGGCTCCCGGGCCCCCCAACCCTGCTGCTGCCCAAACCTTCGGGGCTCCTCCCTTCTCCTTTCTTCCCTCAGCTCCCTCTGCTCTCTCGGCTCCTTCTGTCTTCCCGCTGTTGGTTCCTTCCCGTCATCCTCTGCTAGCTTGGCCAACTTCCTGGCGAACGCTGGGTTTGCTCTCTCGAAATCAATCTCCTTTGCCGCCCTCTCTATGAGCTCCTCAAAGGAGAGGGGGGGGGGCATCCTCTTCAACTCCATGCTAAAAAATCCCGGTCTCAGCCCCAGGGTGAAGGCCAGCATCAGCGCGTACCCTGGAACCTCCTGGACCATAAGGATCTCCTCCTGAAACCGGTCGACATAGTGACCCAACGTCTCATCCGGCCTCTGCCTCACCGCAAACAGACACTCCGCTTCCTTCTTCCGCTTCTTTGAGGTTGAGAATCTTAACAGGAAAATTCTCCGCAGATCTTCAAAACATTAGATTGACCTTGCTGGCAACTGGTGGAACCAGTCCCGAGCCTTCTCTTTCAGCGTGATGGCGAACAGCCGGCACTTGAAGGCATCTGTCATCTGTCTTATTGACACAACGTCTTCAAACCACTGTACGTGCTGCATCGGGTCATCCTTCCCTGAGTAGTAGGACATGTCGGGCTCCCGGAACCCCTCCGGTACCGGAGCCGAGATGATGAGCTCGCTAAAGGGGCTCTCGCCTCCTGCCTGGCGAGAGGGCACGTCCCGCGGCCTCGGCTGGCTGGCTCGATCCGCGAGACCGTGCCCCGGGAAAAGCTCCCGCACCGCTGCTTCCTTCTCGCCCAGGTCCGTTGGCGCCTCCTTGCCCGGGCGCTGGCTTTGGCCTGGGAAGAGTTCCCGCGCCGCCACATCTCTCTCGCCAGCCTCGCCCGGGACCTCCTTTCCTGGGCGCTGCCCTGGGGCGTTCTCGCCCAAGAGCGGAACCTCTTCTATCGGGACCTGAGGGGTGGCCCACTCGCCTCTCGCCGAGAAGGCCAAGCTGATCGTCTGCAGAACCTCTCGCCTGAACTCATCCAGCATCCTCTTCGTCGCTTCCTCTCCCCGGGTGGGGGAGCCTCCAGAACCTGACCCTTCACCTTCACCTCCTGCCATGGGACAAGACTTAAGGCTTTCTTGAATCGGCTGCCTTCCACGCTCACCGCACCAGAACTGTTGAAGCCAAATATGACCCCAACTGAAGTTCGAAGAAAAAGGGGGTGCAGCCGAAACCTACTTCTCTCAAGTCTCACCCCTTGACTGGATTCTAAGGACCTAAGACTGACCCAAAAGCCTCAGCAGGGAGGTCCCACCTCACACCCGGAAGATCTCTGAGAGCTTCCCCTCCAAAGCCAAAGCTGGGCTAGGAGCTCCTCAGAAAGCACTGGAATTCGGGAGACAATGATAGCTTGCTTTCTAAGGAGCCCTTATGGGTCTATTTATAGCATTTCGCTGTCCTGAATTTACTGAAAAGCCCCTGGTCGGTCTGCCAATAGCCAAAACCCGCTGTTTTTCTGAGGGTACTGAAGTAATTTCTCCTGAGGGCAATTGAGACATTCTTCCAAAGACCCTGGGCCCCACTCAGCGAGAGCTGGTGCCGAGACCTTTCGGCCCAGGGCGCGGCGCGAACGTTCTCGCCCAGCGCAAGCGAGAACTCTTCGGGATTGAGGCTTGGTTTGGGCGAGAGCGCTTCCGCGCAGTCCGCGCTTGGCGCTCTCGGCCCACGATTTCTCTTCTATAGCATCCAGCGAGAGCGTTTCCGCCTTCTGTGGGCGAGATCCTCCTTAGGGCGGGACCACTTTGGCTAACCCTCCTGTGACCATTGTGCCTCCTTGTCTGGCTCAGCGAATATGGGGTTGTACAATAACCTTATATCCATAAGTCAATTATGTGATGAAAGTTATCAGGTACACTTTAACTCTTCTTCCTGTTCTATTATTGATAATGATAACAAAACTGTTTTAATTGGACTTAGACAAGGCAACATATATCTAGTAGATTTCATTTCTGCCACAACTGATATCTGCTTACTGAATCTTACTAGTAACCAACATGAGTTATGGCATAAAAGATTAGGATATGTAAATCTTAAGAATATATCTAGGTTATCTAAATACAACCTTGTTAGAGGTTTACCTTCTGGCCCCTACAAGAAGGAAAGCCTATGCAGGGCTTGTCAATTAGGCAAACAAACCAAAACTAGCTTTAAATCCATTAATAAAAGTGATTCACCTAGGATATTGTATTTGCTTCATGTGGATCTATTTGGACCCATTGCAGTACAATGCCTAGGAGGGAAGTCTTATACTTTAGTGATTGTTGATGACTTCTCTAGATTCAGTTGGGTAGCATTTCTGAGAGCTAAGTCAGATATATTCAAGGTTCTTACAGATTTTCTCAGGACCATACAGATTGAGTTCTCTACTCATGTTGCATTGATCAGAAGTGATCATGGCACAGAGTTTGAGTCTCTTCTTATGCATAAGTTCTGTGAGAAGGAAGGTATCAGGCAGTGCTTCTCAGCTCCTAGAACTCCCCAACAAAATGGGATTGCTGAAAGGAAAAATAGGACACTCATTGAATCTGCAAGTACATTATTAGCAGATGCTTACATGCCTCTATCCTTTTGGGCAGAAGCTGTAAATATTGCTAATTATGTCTTGAATAGAAGTCTTATACATAAACTGAAAAATAAGACCCCCTATGAATTACTTAAAGGGAAGAAACCTAAAATCACATACTTTAAAGTTTTTGGCTGCGTTTGTTACATTCACACAAATAACAAGAGAAACATTAGAAAGTTTGAGGCTAAGGCTGAAGAAGGGATTTTTCTAGGATATTCCCAAGTAAGCAAGGTCTATAGGGTTTTTAATAAATCCACCCTTAAAATTGAGGAATCTGTTCATGTATCTTTTGATGAAGCTAACATGTCTTATAAGGAGAAAGAGATTTCTACCAATAGCTTTTTGCAGGTTCCACAACTGCGTGAGTCTATGGATGGACTAAACCTTACCCAAGAGGTATCAACTCATCCTACTCCACAGGTTGTAGAAGATAGTGAAGAAGAAATCCAAGTGGAAGTGGTTGAACTTCCCTCAACAGCTAGTACTATTCCTCAAGAGGAATTAACTACATAAGCTGTTGCTCAACCAACTCCACCAACTGATCTTGTCACACTTAGAGATCACCCCAGATCTCAAGTGATTGGAGACATTTTAGCAGGTGTACAGACAAGGCATCAACTCAATCAAGACTTGATGCATGCATGTTTTCTCTCTCAAATTGAACCTCTCACCATCCATGAATCAGAGCAAGATCCTCACTGGATCATTGCAATGCAAGAGGAACTAAATCAGTTTGAGAGATGTAGAGTTTGGGATTTGGATCCAAGACCCCATAACTACCCAGTTATTGGAACCAAATCGGTCTACCGGAACAAGTTGGATGCTCAAGGAAACATTATGAGAAACAAGGCTAGGCGTGTTGCTCAAGGCTACAGGAAAGAGGAAGGAATTGACTATGACCAAACCTTTGCCCCAGTTGCAAGGTTAGAGGCCATAAGAATATTCCTTGCCTATGCAGCTCACAAGAGATTCAAGGTCTACCAAATGGATTTCAAAAGTGCATTCTTGAATGGAGTACTTCAAGAAGAGGTTTATGTAGAACAACCTCCAGGTTTTGTCTCTCCAACTCAACTATCTTTTGTTTTTAAATTGCATAAAGCTCTCTATGGTTTAAAGCAAACTCCAAGAGCTTGGTATGAGAACTTAGCTAGCTTTCTTTTAGAGCATAAATTTATAAGAGGAACCATAGATAAAACCCTTTTCACTAGACATCATAATGACCAAATACTGTTAGTACAAATATATGTGGATGACATTATTTTTGGGTCTACTGATCCCAAATTGTGCAAGAGGATTGCTGACCTCATGCTTTCTAAATTTCAGATGAGTAGCATGGGTGAGCTTTCCTACTTCCTTGGTCTCCAAGTGAAGCAGCTCCTTGATGGTATCTTCCTCTCCCAAGTTAAGTAAGCTAAAGAGCTTATTAAGAAGTTTGGGATGGGTGATGCTTCAGGAATGAAAACCCCTATGGCTACAAATGTTGTTGTGGATTCTGATGCAGCAGGGAAACCTGTAGATCAGAAATATTATAGGGCAATTATTGGATCTCTATTATACCTAACAGCTAGCAGACATGATATAATGTTTGCCACATGCCTTTGTGCTAGGTTCCAAGTGAACCCTAAAGAATCTCACCTTATTTTCCTAAAAAGAATTTTGAGATATATAAAGAGTTGCCCTAATCTAGGACTCTGGTATCCTGCAGAGTCAGAATTTGAGTTAACTGGATACTCAGATGCTGACTATGCTGGATGTAGAGTAGACAGGAAGAGTACCTCTGGAACTTGCAAGTTCCTTGGTATGAGACTTGTCTCCTGGTTTTGTAAAAAGCAGACATCTATGTCTACATCAACTGCAGAAGCAGAATACATGGCTGCTGGCAGCTGCTGTTCACAAATGCTATGGATACAAAATCAACTCCTAGACTATGTTGTCAACTTAAATAATTCAATATTATTTTGTGATAATACTAGTGCGATTGATATAACACAGAATCCAGTTCATCATTCTAGGACTAAACATTTTGAAATAAGACATCATTTCATTAAAGATAATGTAGACAAAAAGAAAATTAACTTAATCCATATTCCTACTGACTTACAGAGAGCAGACATTTTCAATAAGCCCTTGGATGAGAAAACTCATCTGTTCTTTATAAATCAACTGAGAATGATTAATGGAGAAGAGTTAAATTGACTTATGTCTGCATTCGACGAATTTTCCAGAGTTCGTCGAACGAAGTTCGACGAATTAGGGAAAGTTTGAGAGATTCTCGTCGACCAGAGATCGACGAATTCTCTGTGCGTGGAAAAAATTTTCGTCGACCGGAGATCGACGAACTTTGCTTCAGAAGATATTTCGTCGAACGGAGTTCCACGAACTGTTTTCGATTCTTCTGGATGAGATCGACGAATTATCTATCTGTAATTTATTTGGTCGAGCTCAGTTCGAAGAATTTTTCTTTTTCGTGGAACGGAGATTGTCGATTCATATTCTGGAAAATGTATATCTAGGTTTTCTTCGACCTCCGTCCCGCGCTTTCAGTTCTTCTGCTCTTGATCGTCGTTTCTCTCTATGTTTTTCCTGCAGGTCATCAATGGCGATTACAGCAAGCACCCTCGCCGCAATGAAGTTCGATACTGGATTCGACAAGGATTTTGATTCTTTCCAGCATTCGGACCCCATTTTCCTCTATATCTTGGAACTGCTAGAAGAACTTCATCTGAAGGATTTCATGACCCGCAGAATTAAATTGCACTCAACTGAAATAAGAGAATGGGTATATACATCTACTGCTTCTGAGGATGATACCGTGACAGGAACTATCGGGAGTACTGCTATTTCATTAACTCCGACAATTCTTTCTGAGATTTTTGGATTAATCAATGGAGAAGATAATATGTAAATGGACTCTAAAGAGTTTGGTGATATGCTGAAGTTAATGGGTTTTTCAGGAAGCAACCCTAACAAGCTGTTGAAGAAGCAACTGTCTGCCACGTACCAGTTTCTGGCAGACATTGTAGTAAAAGTGCTGATGGGAAAGCACTCAGCGCACGATTACATAACCCGCTACCAATTCCTGGTTATGTGCGCCGTGGTGAACAAGAGATAGGTTAACTGGGGCACAATTTTCTTTGAGTTGATAAAGAAAAAGAATAGCAAGAAGGAGGTCTGCTTCGGCAGAATTTTGGGAATTTCCTCCAAGAGAAGGCTGGTGAATGCATGGTCTCCCAGACCATCTTCATAAATGCCAGCAAGCGCCTCACCTGCGCTCTGTTTGGCAGGTGGGAGAGGACAATCTCCAAGCCCTCCAAGGCTTCCTCCTATTCCACCCCGGCTTCTGAGAGCACCAGGACTGTAAACGCCACTACCCACCCTGCAGAAGAGGTCCTTCCATCTCCATCTTCTCTTCCTGCACTTCCAGCCAAACAACTCCCCCCTCTTCCATTCCTTCTCCACAACATACTCATGTGCCTACTCCTCCTCCATCTCCACCTCTTGACATTTCAAACATTCCTACACCACCTATTTCACCTCATGAGACATCACTTCCTACACCTCCTCAATCTCCTCTTCCCCCACACTTATCCTTCATTCCCTCCTACACCATACCCACAGATATTGTCATGCCAGATGCCCCAATTACATCTTCATCTCAATCCACTCATCACACTCATGTTATTCCATCCTCTTCCCCTTCCCCATTTGATCCATCTACCATCATATCCTTGCTCACTCCCCTCATCAAATCTCTAATCCAAGAGGTCATTACACCTCTTGTGACCTCCATCAATTCTTTATCTGCCCAGATTTCTGCCCTATCTGTTGTCCCCTCTTCATCAAGGGGCCTGGCTCCAGGTTCTCCTGAACCCAGGCAGGGGGAGATGCTCAGTGATGAAGTTGCAGCAGATACATATGCAGCAGCAGCAGTCACAGCAGCAGTTCCCTCTACACCAGATGCAGATTCAGATACAGATACAAATATTTTGACAGATTTTGATTCTGAGATGATTGAGTTAATTTATTTTATGGATACTGACAATGATTTAGATGAGTCAGTTGAACAAATAAAACCTGTTGGTGATTTCCAGTTAAATCCCACAGTTAATTTGTCTGCTTTGTTGAAAAGTTTTGATACTCTTTTTGTACAGCTACCCTCCACTAAGCCACATTTGGCTATTGTACCCTATACCTCTCCAGTAAGTCCAGAAGTTGCTAAGGAACTCTGTGATAGTTTTGCTCCTCCAGTGGTTGCTCCATCATCTTCAGTCATTCCAAAAGATATTTCAGCCCCAAGCTTTGTCATAGATGACTCTCCCCTGCCAGATTTGGATGAACTAATACTAGCTGATATAGAAGAAGAGAATAAGGCAGCAGTTGAAAGCTCTACCTCTATCATTTCTTATTACTATACAGTTACTTCTTCTACTATTGATGAAACTCCAGTTCCAAAATCCTCAACTTCTGCCCCTTCTTCTACAGAGAAGGCTTTTCTTTCTGATAAAGCATTGAAAGCTTTGAATGCCTTGTATGATAACCCTCAGGGTTCTGATTCTGATTCTAAAGAAGATGATGATGATGATGATTGTGATGAAGATGCTGCTAGTAAGAAAAAGAATATTTTATCTAAGAAAACGAAGGCTCCTCCTCCTCCAGCTCCTAAGCCAAATCCCACTGCTGACACCCCTTATTATATTTTGCACAATGTTGCTCCATACAAGGGAATGCCTGCTTGGATGTGGCTATCCAAGAACCAGCAGAAGGATAGAAAGAGAAGTAGGAGATATTCCCCTCCTCCAGTGCACAGATACAGGAAGGATCCTCCTCCTCCTCCTCCAGCAGCTGGTGCCTCTGACTCCTCTAGCTCCCAGAGATCTGCCCCAATGCAAACATATCAGAGACGGTCAGGGAGATCATCTGGAAGCAGCCAATAGAGGCAACCATCCTCAGGAAGTCAAAGTCAACAACATCAGCAGCAGCAGCAACAAACCTCTGAAGTACAAAAAGCTGAAAGTCCAAAAAGGCCTCTCTCTCCTCCAATCCCATTCGAAGATCCTGAAACTGCTAATACTGCAGGAATGCCCAGATATCAGGAGTTAATCGGACTATCTCTGATTAATAAAGCCAAGGCTGAAGGCAAAAATACATCAGAACTTACAACCATGTCAAAGTATAGAAAAGAAGAGTTGAAAAGGTTTGACAAAGGAAATATGCTATTTAATGTTGATGATTACATGAAGCTCCATCCAGAAGCAGTTGTTCTGAGGGCTACATCATTGAATATTATTGGGGTAGCTGATATGACTATGATAAAGGCTCAGTCTTCAGATCCCAAGAGAGAAATCATATTCAAGAAGCCAGGTGAGCAGACAGCTGAAGACATGTCCAAGCAGAAGAAGCAAAAGAAGTAATTTTCATGCTATTTCTTTTTCTGTCTATTTTTGTTTTTCGAACAATGCTATCTGTTTAAACAAAGCTGTGTATATATATATCTGCTGCATGTGTTGGTAATTCTCTGCCAGATATATCTCTTTTCCTGCTTTATTTTCTGTTTGTTTTTATTTTGAGTCTCTGTTAGTGACCTCACCCAAATAGCGGGAGATTGTTGGATCCCTAGTTGATTTGGGCTAGGTTCACTGACTTAGGATGTGACCCAACATGTATAGCCAGGGTCAAGTTTGTGTCTTAGAGTGTAGGTCAAGTCCTTAGGTTCAACTTCAGATGGACCAGCTATCAACAAGACCATCAGAGACTCCAGACTTAGAGGTTTTCAAGACTAAGTTAAATGAGTTCGACGTTCGTCAAACTCAGCTCGACGAAAGGAGTTCTGCGCTCAACAATCGTGAGACATTTCTTAGTGCTGAGCTCGATGATCTTGGTTCTCTGTTCGACGAAGACTGAGTTTCTACATCAAGCCAAAGTCAGGATAATTTCAGAATTTTTCTAAGTACATCTTCAAGCTTTGGTCGACGAATTAGATTCTGAGCTCGACGAACTTGGACCTCAAGTTCTCAGCTTCTCAGGTCGACGAATGTAGTACTCCACTCGACGGATTCTGAACTCAGAGTATTTGTGTCGACACTTAGGGCATGTGTCGACACTAGACAACTTATGTTGATACCAGAAGATTTGTGTCGACACCAGGATTTCAGTCAACACCAACTTATGTCAACACCAGAAGATTTGAGTCGACACCAAGATCAATTAGTCGACACCAGCTTATGTCGACACTGAATATCAGCAGATGCAGAATATTTGGCTAAGTCCACAATCGTTCTTCGCTCGACGAATTTGGATCTCAGCTCGACGAATACTGTCTTTCAGTGAGAATTATCTGCTCGACGAATGAAGATTGTCTGTTTGACTAATGAAGATTGTATGTTTGACTAATGAAGATTGTATGTTCGACTAATGTAGATTGTCTGGACGACGAACTCTCTCAAGCTCAGCTTGACGAACTCCAGCTTAGCTTGACGAACTCAAGCTCAGCTCGATGAACTCAAACTCAGCTCGACGAATTGTGTTCTTCGTTCGACGAATCCATACTAGGTCATCTCCAGGTTTCCCGTCGCGTTTCTTGGCGATGATTCCGGAGTTATTAATGCCAGATCTTCTCGAAATGTTACCGTTAGAACGTGCATTGACTATGAACGATTACATGTCATTTTTCCATGGGACAGTTGGGGAAATCATTGATTGTCGCTTCCTTCCAAGGCCGACTGCAATTACTGCTCAAAATTCAAATTTTGAATGTTCTCAGTCAGTCAAAAAGAGATAGACAAAAAACATAAAGTATCAACACAGAAGAAAAACAGTCAGTCATACAGTCACACAGACAACAAGCAATACAGACAATCAGACAGACACTCAGATTGCACAGAAGAACAATCATACTCAAATCAAAAGTTCTACTACAATCAGCCTGACCAGAGAACATCTTCAAGAAGAAGAAGAACAATCAAATTCAATCAAGAGACTTCTTCTTTCCTTCAATTCTACAGGACTACTTCAAATGACAACAAATAACAATATGTCAAAGGAGTTCCTGAAACAAATCCTGGTCCAGGCATTCTAGGTCTTTGAAAACCTATCACCCTGAAGCAGTGCTCCAGCATTCCTGATTAATTCAAGATCTCAGGGGGAGCAAAATCTGCTACCATCAATCCACAAGTCTTCTCTCTGACTGTTGACAGAGAAGACACCATCTCCTTTACTACCAATTCCTGTACAGGGTTTTAATTCCATTCAAAATTATTCTGGTTGCAAGTCTCCTTCCAAAAGACTTAAGCTTTTGTTTTTGAGCACCTGAACAAAAGCTCATTGGTGTCAGGCACCTGATCAAAAATCTGAGTGGATTCCTACCAGGGTGGTAGAAGAGTGGATGTACCCAGGTTGGGGAACCACTATAAAATTTCTTGTGTCATCTGGTTTCCCTTTTCTTTGTGTTTTGGCTGTGCTCTGTGATTTCTTAGTTTGCTGTGCTTAGTCTTATTTACTTACTGATTTGTTCACTTAGGAATACAACAAAAGTTGTAAAAAGTTTTTAGTGAGCACTATACTCTATTCACCCCCCCCCCCCACCCTCTAGAGTATTTCAGATCTAACCTGCACTTTCACCAACCATCAAACAAACTCATGGCTATAGTTTATGCTTCTATATGTCATTCCAAATGATTTCAACATAGTATAACATAATACGCATATATAATAGTCTACCCAATTTCTAACAAGTCTTTTCGTTTAAGTAAACTTGCTTCACAATTCTGTTATATGAAATCCAATTAGTAATCTTCATCATTCATAGAACTACGGTGGTTAACATAAAATTTATCACCAAAATCTCGAGTTAGTTTGCAACATCGATTCCACCAAATCCAAATCCATATTATATAAAAACCCAGAATTTAAGTGCAGAATAAATCTGGATAGCAACTTCAACCAGCGATTCCCAAAGTTGCAGCAATCCAGTGAAGATGGGTAGCCCCTCAATGGAAAGGTCCTTCCAAGGGCTACCATGTTTATGTTCACACCACAACCCAGATTCAACAGTGTCATACCTGAAATCGGCCTTGAAATCCGCTGCGTACAGAACGCAATTTCTGCATGCAGGATATATCGGACGTCATATTCGTTCAGACTTTCCAGTGGCTACATACTTCGCTTGAAGTCGTACAACCACTCGTTGGAAAGGTATTTTCAAGGACTTCAACTTTTGTGTTTAATCGACAGCCCAGATCTGGTCATATCACATCTGAAAATAGCCAAGAATATTGTTGTGCGCAGAACACAGATTCTACACGCCGCTTAAAGAGGAATGAACGACATTGGTTCATCTTCCTCCTCAAGTCGGTCTTCCAAAATCACACCAGAAATTCCTCCACCCTTATTCACCCTCATAAGGCCATTATTCTTCAAGAAACCATCCACCATCTTCGCATAGAAGGTTGGAGAGGTTGAAGACACAACTAACCAAGAGCACAAGCCCTAGATCAACCTCATCCTAGAGAAATCACCATCTCGCTAGTCAAGACTCTTTTGAGTCGACATCTCACCTAGATATCTACAGATCTAGCACCAAGGGAGAGGGGAGAAAGCTCACCTCATTTCCGGCATTTCCACTATTTCCGGCCGTAGATCGTGTAACTCTTCTCAGCGGCATCTTCTCCTTCACGACGACGGCGGATCTCCTCCTTTAGAACTAGGCCCAGCAACTTCCATCTCTCAACTGGAGTTTCTCTCAGAAAATAGGGGATGAAATGAGCATGAAAATGGCTAGGGTTTTCACTTCCCCTTATATTTGAAGTGTGAAACAGGTAGGGACACGTCCGTGTCCTTACCCGTGTCCTGCTTGGGCGAAGCGTCAACGACGGTTTTAGTGTTGGTTCAATACTCGACACGGGTAGGGACACGCCCGTGTCCCGACCCGTGTCCACATTACATGGCCGTGTTCCCTGGTCGTGTCCTTCTCTGGATACATTTTGACGAACTCAACTCGACACAACGGCACACGGGTAGGGACACACCCGTGTCTCTTCCCGTGTTATACAATTCGTCGATCTTGACACGTAGTTCGTCGATCTCGACACGCTCTGTCGAGTTTAACTCGACACACACGGGTAGGGACACGCCCGTGTCGCTACCCATGTCATACGATCTTGACACACCGCTTCGATCTCAACACACCTCGTCTAGTTCAACTCGACACAATGACACACGGGTAGGGACACGCCCGTGTCACTACCCGTGTCATACAATTCGTCGATCTAGACACCCAGTTCGTCGATCTCGACACGCTGTGTCGAGTTCAACTCGACACACACACGGGTAGGGACACGCCCGTGTCTCTACCCGTGTCACTTCACACAAGTAGTGACACGCCCGTGTCACTACCCGTATCCTTCTCTGGACATACTCAAGTCATCGACTCGAGAGCTGTCCACTCCCACACGGGTAGAGACACGCCTGTGTCTCTACCCGTGTCCTATGCTTGGCCGATTTCTCCTCCTTTTCACATGTGCTGCCCAGTTGTCAGCACTCCCCCTGAACCAACGTCAGCTCTGCTGACTCAAAAACACGCACGAGGGGCCTAGTGCGATTCGAGACGTTACAAATCCTATATATAAAATAAAAGATTTCATCCCCGAAATCAGGCTTAGGCTATGGGGAGAAAAGCATAACTGAACATATAATATGCTTTTAAATAAAATTACCTTGAGCAAACAACCCCGGGTAGTGTTTTTGCATCAAATCCATCGGCTCCCATGTATATTCCTCCCTCCTATGATTAGACCAAAGCACCTTCACCAAGGGAACACTTTTGCGGCGCAACATTCTTGTCTCGTTATCTGCAATCCGCACCGGCTCTAGTCGCACAGACCTATCAGACGCCACAGCACCATCAGTTGTGGGGATGTATTGATCGGGCTGCAATAGCGCCTTCCGAAGCGACGACACATGGAACACGTCGTGGAGGTTCTCGAGCTCGGACGGTAACTCTAACCGATATGCCAACAGTCCAATCCTTTCTAATATAGTATAATACCCAACATACCTTGGGCTGAGCTTTTTCGCACCACGCACACGTGACACTCCATGCATCGGTCGGATTTTCAGGAACACCTTGTCACCCACTTGAAACTACACCATCTGGTGCCTTGCATTATAATACTTCGCCTGCAAACTTTGAGCCTCCAATATGCGATCTCGTATCAGTCTAACCGCCGCATCGGTATCCTCAATACATTCAACACCCAAATCCTTCGGGTCTTCATCTTGACCCAAGACAAGGGGGTTCTACACCTCCTTCCATAAAGAACTTCATGAGGAGCCATGCCGATAATAGCATGGTGGCTGTTGTTGTAGGAGAATTCTACCAACGGTAAGAGCCTTTTCCATGGCTCTCCTCTATCCAACACACAATCTCAAAAACTCTTCCAATGTCCAGATGGTCCTTTCAGATTGCCCGTCCATCTGGGGATGAAATGCGGTGCTGAAGGTAAGGTGTGAGCCCAAATACGCCTGTACCGCCTTCCACTCCCTTGAGGTGAAATTACCATCCCGGTCCGAAACGATTGTCTTAAGTACGCCATGGTACCGTACGAACTGCTCCACAAAGAGGCGTACTAAGACATCCACATGAGCTTCTTTCTTCATTGGGATAACCCGGCTACTTTCATCAGGGGATCAACTATCACCCACACCAAATCATTTCCTGAGCGTGAGCGAGGTAACCCATGGACAAAGTCCATGGAGATACTCTCAAACTTCCACTCGGGGATGGACAATGATTGTAGAAAAGCACCGGGACTCTTGCATTCCGCCTTCACCCTTTGACAAGCTTCGCAATGTGTAACAAAATATCGGACATCCTTTTTCATTCCCGGCCAACACCTGGTCTTCTGTAAGCCAGCGTACATCTTAACAATGCCCGGGTGCACTGAATATTGAGAGCCATGAGCCTCTCTCAAGATATCCTCCCGGATTTTACCGCCCTTGGGAATGTAGAGCTAGCCACGAAAATAAACGAGGCCGTCTTTTAGCATATACTCGTCCGTAGTCCCATCTTCGATTGACTTGATTGTCGGGGCCAGGGCCGCATCCATTCCTTTCTCCACTCTGATTCGTTCCGGAATATCACAAACTATGCTTATGCTTGCCAAGTACTCTGTATACTCTGCCTAAGGAGCCTTAAATCATCTCCTCAATCATCCGAGCCAACTTCATACTCATCAACCAAGACTCTGGGCTAGAACCTGGTACCTTTCTACTCAATGCATCGGCCACCGAGTTCGCCTTTCTGGGGTGATAGTTCATGGTGAACTCATTAGTCGCATAGAAATTCTAACCACCGTCGTTGTCTCAAGTTCAACTCCTTCTAAGTATGAACGTACTTCAAGTTTTTGTGATCTAAAAAGATCTCGCAGTGGACGTCGTATAGATAATGCCTCCAAACCTTCAAGGCGAACACCACTGCTCCCAGCTCCAAATCGTGAACCAGGTAATTGATTTCATGTTTCTTCAATTGTCTTGAAGCATAAGCAATCACGTGTCTGTGCTGTATTAATACCGCTCCAATCCCTTGATATGACGCGTCAGTGTAGACTTGAAATCCTTCCTTACCAGATGGAAGTGCTAGGATGGGGGCAGAGGTAAATCTATCCTTCAGCTCTTGGAACGTCGCTTCGCACTGGGGTGTCCACTGAAATGGCACACCTTTCTTTGTCAAGGAAGTAATAGGAATAGCAATCTTTGAAAATCCTTTTACGAACTTGCGGTAGTACCTGGCAAGACCAAGGAAACTCCTCACATCGGCCGCCTACTTCAAGGGCGACCACTCCTTCACGGCACGCACCTTGGCTGGATCCACCGCTAGTCCTGCTCCACGGATCACATGCCCCAAGAAAGCAAACTCTTTAAGCCAGAATTTGCACTTACTGAACTTGGTGAACAAGGTGTGCTCTTTTAATTTCTTCAATACCAAGGTCAAGTGCTCAACATGCTCCTCCTCCGTCTTTGAGTAGACCAAGATATCGTCGATGAAAACAATGACGAAGACATCCAAATAAGGTTCAAACACCTTGTTCATCAGGCTCATGAAAGCCGAAGGGGAATTTGTGAGCCCCAACGGCATTACCGTGAACTCGTACAGTCCATGTCTTGAACTAAAGGTCGTTTTCTGGATGTCACCTTCTTGTATTCTCAACTGATAATACCCTGAGCGCAAGTATAGCTTAGAAAACCAATGCGCTCCCACTAGTTGATCGAACAACTCGTCGATTCGAGGTAGCGGATAAGTGTTCCGCACCGTCAGCCGCTTGAGTTCTCGATAGTCTATGCACAAACGCAGTGTCTCATCCTTCTTCTTCACGAACAATACAGGGGCTCCCTAGGGCGACGAACTGGGGCGAACAAACCCTGACTCCACCAATTCTTGCAGTTGAACTCTAAACTCCGTGAGTTCCTTCGGGGCCATTCGGTAAGGGGCCTTGGATACCGGCTTGGCACCCGGTACTAGATTAATCTGGAAGTCAACCTCTCTATGCGCGGGTAATCCTGGCAGTTTCTCAGGAAATAACTATGGGAAGTCCCTCACTACCCATACATCTTTTATATCCAATGCTAACTCCTTCAACTCGAACCATATCATGAATACGTCATCCCCCTTCATATGGGCTTTTACTACCTGAACTGAAGATAATAACATACGAGGTGTGAAGGTAATACCTTGGAAGATGACGTCGGTGTCTCCATCTCTCAAGTAGATTCGTTTCTCTGCATAGTCAATCCTCGCAAAGTGCCAGTCCAAACACGCCATGCCCAAAATGAAGTCAAACTCTGGCATTCTCAAGACCGTGGTAGGTGATCAAAGGCCTTTCCTTAAATAAATATCTCAAACTCGCACTTAGCGGTTGCAATCATATCCGAGCCGTCCGGTAGGCGCACTCGTCGGGCTATACCAGTAAAGTATTGTACGCCCTTCATGTCCTTAATGAAGTCCTCAGACATAAAGCAGTGTGAGGCACCGGCATCGAACAGCTCATAGGCCGTCTTCCCGCCAACTATCATGGTGCCTAAGTACCAATAACCAAACCTTATTGCTAGGTGTCTAGTATGTCTCAAGCAACTTTAAGTTAGACAATGAAAACGTGATAATCATTTGAATCATACCTGCAATCACATCTTGGGGATTCTGTTCTTGCGCCATGCCCAGTGCGTACCCTTGATCCCGAGCAGGGCCGGGGTTCCCTCCTCGCGGTCCTCGTCCTTGACCACGCATGTAACCCCGCCCCCACGGAGCTACCGGAGGGAGAGCGGGAGGGACATTCCCATACAACCACGGGCAGAAATGTCGAATGTGGCCCGACTGGTTGCATTCAAAACACACCAGCCCACGACGCCCTTCATGTTGCTGAAATTGTTGAGGCTCAGGCGGTGCAGGCAACGCAGGTGGCTGCGGAACCGGATGCTCCACTCTAAAATCTCGGTGGAAACGTCCTCCACCTCTTTGAAGTCCCCTTCCTCTCCTAAAGTCCTGCCTTCTTCTATTGCTTAGACCAGCCTCCATCACGTCTTCCGTAGGCCTTTTACCACTACTCAAGTGATCCGTATCCAATCTCTTCGCCATGTCGATAATCTCCGCCAAGCTAGCGTCCGCTATAAACAAAGGGCCTGCCTTAGGGGATCTCGCAGCCCTTTGTAGAAATGCTTGGTGTATCCTCTATTATACAGGTCATATGAGTCTGCAAACCTTGCGATATGCTGGAACTCTCACTGGTATTCTGTAACTGATTTTGATCGCTGCTTCAATAGTAGAAACCTCTACTCGAGCTCGTCTCGAGACGATGTAGGAATGAAGTACTCCAAGAAGACACCCGAGAACTCGCTCCAACTTATCTCGGTATACACTCGTCCTTGGAACATGGAGCCCATGAGTGACTTCCACCACCTCTTAGCATGTAGATCCAAGACGGACACCGGCAACGATACAGCCATGTTGGTCGGGCAACGGATCCCTGCCAATAGCTCTTGGACCGTGTCAAGCCATTCCTCCATGCGTACGGCCGACTCCATCCCGAGGTAGGCGGGAGGGGAGAGAGCTCGAAAGGTGCTCAGCTAGTTAGAGCCCGGAGCCTGTTGTTGAACCGGAGACTGCTGCACCCTAAAGGCATCCAGAATGGCGGTGAGCGTCTGCCCCAACTCGGCTTGTTGAAACTGAGTGGGTATGGAAGGGTCAAGAGTGCTCCCCATCGGCTCAGCGTGTACTGGAATCTACACATAAAACACAAACGTATGGTCAGATTGGCTAATCTTGAGGTCAAAGTTGGACAACTTAGTGTGAATTACATATGGGCGCACCACTACTTCTACTAAGTCATTTTATCCGCAAACTGACTAATCGAATGGGGGTGGTACCATTGTTGAATGACTTCTTTAGTTTAGGATTGTGGCAAACTGATACCATTTGTAAGACCCCCCTCTCGGATCCCAAAACACGGCACGAAGGGGGTCTTATTCCCAGAACAGCCGCCTTATGGTAGCATTAACACAAGGGCTAACCTATACCACAAGATGCCTATTCCGCCGGCTACAACCAATATCAATATAAATATGCCAACCCAACCATAATATAAAAGAGATGTCAAATCCACATCAAGTACATAGTCCAAATACAACAAAAAGAGAAGCTAAAACATGCTTCTACAGTATCAGAGTATAGCTATAAAATTGCCCAAACGGACTACATCAGAGTCGCTCAACACTCACATCCGTAACCGAGGGTAGCGATGGTACTGTCCCTTCAGGCCCTGTCATCCTGGCCTGGCTGTCCTGCTGCAATTTCTTTGGCTGCTCTACCTGCGGGATGACCTCCTAAAAAGGAAGACGTAGCAACAATTAGTCGAAAAGACTAAGTGGCTTCACATCCTCTCCCCCGGCGACTCCTCGGCACCGCACAGATAAAAGAGCATGGGTATAAATATAATAATTAGTATAACAGGTACAAGCAGGTGGTAATGGTACAATAAGATTGATAGCATTATATTCTAACAGTTCTACATAAACAATAACAAACTATCAAGTACAAGTATCTACAGTAGGAAAGTAACTTAACTTACAAGGATGCCCATACAAGCTTATAAGTTAAGGATCAGGTTACATAAAAGTAACTCATCATATAAGAGTGCCCATACAAACTTATACGATGAGGATCTTGTTTGAGAAATGCTATGTAATGGTATGTATGCTATGCAATGACTCACTCATGATCACACACATGCAATTTCTATGTCGACACAGGCTATAGTACCTACTATTCGAGCAGGTAGCTAACCACTCAGGCATCAACCGTCGTGGCCAGGCGGTGACAATAGAGCGGGCATCTCTACTACTAGGCGGGTATCCACACTACTTTACCTAGGCCTCTGTACGCCTCGACGCTAAGAACACAACAGCGGAGCCCATGCGTACTATGGCCCAGCGAGGTCTCGAGTAGATGTGCACCGAGAACACAGCCCGAACTTGCCTTGTGTGACCCGGAAGGGGCCTCGGAAGAAAGCACGAGGACACAACCCAAGCATTCACTTGGCATGGAAGGGGCCCCGGGATGTGAACACCGAGGACACAGCCCAACCTCCCAAAGTCCAACTGTCAACTCCCGTCTGTGTGACGATCGGCGAGCCCGTATACCTGTCATACTATCCTTAACATGGATTACGACACAGCATGTCGACTCACACCGCATGCAAATGCCACATCACCGTGGCATAGAAGGGGCCTCGGAAGTAAGCACTAGAACACTTCCTAACCATCCACTCGGCACGGAAGGAGCCTCGCGATGTGAACACCGAGGACCAAGCCCAACCGTCCGTCTATACCTCATCTCAACACTAACCCAAATAGTGACGGTCAACACCGCACTTACATCCTTCCACAATACTACCCGTAGGGAGAATATGCTCTAAGTATTGGACTTCTAAATTTCATTCCAACCATCAGACAAACACATGGCCATAGTTTATGCTTCTATATGTCATTCCAAATGATTTCAACAAAGTATAACATAATGTGCATATATAATAGTCTACCAATTTCTAACAAGTCATTTCGTTTAAGTAAACTTGCTTCACAATTCTGTTATATGAAATTCAATTAGTAATCTTCATCATTCATAGCACTACGGTGGTTAACATAAAATAGATCACCAAAATCTCGAGTTAGTTTGCAACATCGATTCCACCAAATCCAAATCCATATTATATAAAATACCAGAATTTAAGTGCAGAATAAATCTAGATAGCAACTTCAACCAGCGATTCTCGAAGCTGCATGAATCCGGTGAAGACGGGTAACCCCTCGATGGAAAGGTCCTTCGAAGGGCTACAACTTTTATGTTCACACCACAACCCAGATTCAATAGCGTCATACTTTAAATCAGCCTTGAAGTCCACTGCGTACAGAACGGAATTTCTACATGCAGGATTTATCGGACGTCATATTCGTTCAGACTTTCGCATGGCTATAGACTTCTCCTGAAGTCGTGCAACCACCCGTTGGAAAGCTATTTTCAAGTACTTCAACTTTTATGTTTAGTTGACAGCCTAGATATGGACATATCACATCTGAAAATAGCCAAGAAGATTGATGCGCGTAGAAAACAGATTCTGCACGCCTCTTAAAGAGGGATGAACGGCATCGGTTCATCTTCCTCCTCAAGTCGGTCTTCCAAAATCACACCAGAAATTCCTCCACCCTTATTCACCCTCATGAGGCCGTTACTCTTCACGAAACCATCCCCCATCTTCGCATAGAAGGTTGGAGAGGTTTAAGACACCATTAACCAAGAGCACAAGCCCTAGATCGGCCTCATCCTCGAGAAATCACCATCTCGCTAGTCAAGACTCTTTTGAGTCGACATCTCACCTATATATCTACAGATCTAGCACCAATGGAGAGGGGAGGAAGCTCACCTCATTTCCGGCATTTCCACTATTTTCGGCCATAGATCGGGTAACTCTTCTCGGCGGCATCTTTTCCTTCACGACGGCGGCGGATCTCCTCCTCTAGAACTAGACCTAGCAACTTCCTTCTCTCACTAGGAGTTTCTCTCAGAAAATAGGGGATGAAATGAGCATGAAAACAGCTAGGGTTTTCACTTCCCCTTATATATGAAGAGTGACACGGGTAGGGACACACCCGTGTCCTTCTTGGGCGAAGCATCAACGACGTTTTTAGTGTTGGTTCAATACTCGACACGGGTAGGGACACGCCGTGTCCCGACCCGTGTCCACATGACATGGCCGTGTTCCCTGGCCGTGTCCTTCTCTAGATACATTTCGACGAACTCAACTCGACACAACGACACACGGGTAGGGACACGCCCGTGTCTCCACCCATGTCATACAATTCATCGATCTCGACACGTAGTTCATCGATCTTGACACGCTCTGTCGAGTTTAACTCGACACACACGGGTAGCGACACGCCCGTGTCGCTACCCGTGTCATACAATCTTGACACACCTCGTCGATCTCGAAACACCTCATCGAGTTCAACTCGACACAACGACACACGGGTAGGGACACTCCTGTGTCTCTACCCATGTCATACAATTCATCGATCTCGACACACAGTTCGTCGATCTTGACACGTTGTGTCGAGTTCAACTCGACACACACACACACGGGTAGGGACATGCCCGTGTCTCTACTCGTATCACTTCACACTGGTAGTGACACGCCCATGTCGCAACCTATGTCCTTCTCTGGACATACTCGAGTCATCGACTCGAGAGCTGGACACTCCCACACGGGTTGGGACACGCCTGTGTCTCTACCCGTGTCCTATGCTTGACCGATTTCTCCTCCTTTTCACATGTGCTGCCCAGTTGTCAGCACTCCCACTGAACCCAAGTCAGCTCTCCTGACTCAAAAACACGCACGAGGGGCCTAGTGCGATTCGAGACATTACAAATCCTATAAACAAAATAAAAGATTTCGTCCCCGAAATCAGGCTTAGGCTATGGGGAGAAAAGCATGACAGAAAATATAATATGCTTTTAAATAAAATTACCTTGAGCAAACAACTCCGGGTAGTGTTTTTGCATCAAATCCATCGGCTCTCATGAATATTCCTCCTTCCCATGATTAGACCATAGCACCTTCACTAAGGGAACACTTTTGCAGCGCAACATTCTTGTCTCGTTATCTACGATCCGCACCGGCTCTAGTCGCACAGACCTATCAGACGCCATAACACCATTAGTTGTGGGGATTTATTGATCGGGCTGCAACATCGCCTTTCGAAGCGATGACACATGGAACACACCGTGGAGGTTCTCGAGCTCGGACGGTAACTCCAATCGATAGGCCAGCGGGCCAATCCTTTCCAATATAGTATAAGGCCCAACATACTTTGGGTTGAACTTTTTTGCATCTTTTCGAAAAGGTAAACCCTAAAAGTTGGTTTGCTTCCGCAGATCTCTATCCTTTTATCTTCCACCGTCCAACAACTATTTGACCCTTAGGCCCTCCTGAAGTTGTTGGCTGCAACTTTGCTTTTTATAGGAAAAGTCATACAGTAGGCCTGTGGCACCATTTGTTGTGTATTGTATGCTTCCCGCAACATTTTGAACTTTGTTGACGTTTGCTGACGTCAGCATCTGTGGACTTAGCCAAATTCAGCTAGTTCATCCCAGGCGTGAGTGTTTGAGTGAACAGTCTTCACTCAACGAAAAAACCATTAGTCAAATAATCTGCACTATCAAACATTGAGTGTGTTGAGTGAACCTTAATCACTCACTGAATTTAGACTTAGCCAATACTTTTGCACCATTAGGCATTGAGTGCGTTGAGTGAATGACATTCACTCAACGCTTTTATCCTTGGACAGACTTTCTGCTATTTTAGGCGTTGAGTGTGTTGAGTGCATGTTCATCACTTAACGCTTCTGTACTTAGCCGCTTCTTTGAATGTCGGTCATCTTGATGAGGCATTGAGTGAACTGCCTTCACTCAATGCTTCTAGACTTAGCCGATTTTCTTCTTCATGAATGCGTTGAGTGAGCCTTCATCGCTTAACGCTTCTTTCTTTGCCCTAGTTCTTTTATGAGGCGTTGAGTGAACTGTCTTCACTCAATGATTCTGTACTTGGCCGATTTTCTTGATGAGCTTACGTTGAGTGAGCTGTCCTCACTCGACACATCTGGAATTGGACATATTTTTTTGTTTATATCTTCTTAAGCTTTGACTGAACACTGGTATGTCGACACTTTTTCTTTGGGCTATGAGTAAGCTGTCCTCACGCAACGCTTCTGGACTTAGCCAGAATTCTTGACAGATTCATCAAAGGCTTTGACTGCATGAGCTTGACTCAACGCTTCTTTCTTCAGGCATTGAGTGAGCTATCCTCACTCAATAATTCTGATCTTAGTCAAATTTCTTCCTTGCCAATACTGAAGCTTTTGTAGACTAAGTTTTACTCGATTCCTCTTGTTACATGGAGTTGAGTGAACTGCCTTCTCTCAATGCTTGTGGACTTAGCCGCAAATCTGCTTTGTAAACTATTACGCTTTGACTGTCTATGCTTTACTCAGTGCTTCTTGGCATCTAGCGTTGAGTGAACTGACTTCACTCAATGCTTGTGGACTTATATGAATTTCTATATGTCCAGCATTCTTCCTTGATATCTGGCATTGAGTGAACTGGCTTCACTCAACTCCTGTGGACTTTGATAAATTTCTATCTCTTCACCTTTCTTCCTTGTGACCACCTGTCACAAATGTTAAAATTTCACGGACCTTGGAGTGAGCAGGGGTTATCTCAACTAAAGTTAGTCACAACCAGAAACGCATGCAGCAACAAGAGTCTTTATTTATAACAGCAATCTTCTTTATAATGCGAGACATACATAGCGAGACATGATTCACCAAAAACAACACAGGGAAAGCAGAGACAACTACAAATACAAGACAAGTCAAGCCGCGCAGACTCAACACGTAGCCGCCGGATCTACTGCTGCACTAAGCAGTCTGCATAGTCCGCTAGGTCGCCAGACTGCAACCAAGGTCATGTGGACTACCCCTTATTCCAATACTAAGCTCTAGTCGCCGATCTACAAGCCGCCTGACTGCGAGGTCGCCTAGCCGCCAGACCACAAAAGCTGCGATGTCGAACTGAACAGCCCGCCTGAAGTAGGCGACTTATTGAACCCGAACACAAGTTGCTAAAGAGAAGACTGTTGATGCACGAAAACACAAGGGAGGTCGAGCACAACCAGCTAACTGTTCGAACACGGGGGAAAAAGAGAGACTGCGAGTAGCGATCTACTAAGCGGATGAGGACTGAAAGAAGAGCAGGGCCGTGAACCACGGCGACAACAGACTTCGCCCGTCGCGGCCTGAATGCCTCTCTTGCGACGGGCTTTCTCTTGATTGAAGAAGGGTTTGGTTACAAGTGAAAGGAAAAGACTAGTGAAGCAGAGCAAAGGGGAGTCCGCAAGGCACAAGAATCGAGTCCGCAGCCTGTAACAAGTAGGCTCCGGGGTCCGAGTCAGCGTCCCTTGAGTACACCACCTCCCCCCTATTTATAGGATAGGGGGCCTGCCCAAGCGGGCAGGGCTAAAATAACCGGCTGCCCAGGGTACAGGAGAACCGGGCAGCGGTGACGGGAAGCAAAAAGAAAGAACACGCCAGTCCGCACAGAAGGGGCGGACTGGGCTCGCGAACTGGAGCTTCCACTGCTGTTGCTGGGCGCGGCCACTGGAGTCTGGCGGCCTGGGCGGACGGGATACTGCGTCCGCCGCTGGAGACTTGCCCAACGCGCCGGCGGACTGAGCGGACTGTGCTTTGCGTCCGCTGCTGGAGTATCACCCTTGGCGACTGGTGACAGTGCCGGACTGGGCGGACGGCCAAATCATGTCCGCGCCTGCTGAATGGGGGCTTTTGGGAACTTGGAGTATGTTGCGGACTGAGGGGTTAACATAATCCCCGCACATTTTTAAGTTTCCAGAAAAACTTCGAAAATGTTACTTTAACCGCCGAGTCCGCAAACCTTGAAAATGCCGCCAAAGCTATAAATACCGCTGGAGGGTCTGGATCTGTTGAGAATCTTGATCGACACGGGGCGATACTCACCACTTGCGGTCTCCACTTTCCAGTCCGGCATGGCAAGACTTGGTACATTCCTCTCTAGCTTCACTGTCAAAGGCGACTCGGAGCCGTCAACGCCAGTGAAGACCAAGAAAATTGCAAAGAGGCCGGCAAGACAAGATCCTGTCCGCCTCGCAGGAGAAAACTCCCAGAGCGAGAAGCCTGCGGAGAAAGCAGTCCGCCACGTCGATGTTTCTGCTCGCAAAGATGCCGTAGTCGACGCCGAACCATTGAGGAGTGAGAAGATGGCAACCTTGTCGGACTCCGCCCCCTCTCAGAAGACTGCGACCTCGGCGGACACTACTGGCGAACACATGGAGACTGACATATCTTCCCCCAATGCCTTGTTGCAAATCGTTGACTTGGACGAAGAAGACCGGCGGACTGAGGTAGAGGACAACGCGCCCTCAAAGGCATTGTCTGCTGTGAATCCTGAACCTGTCCGCGCTGACCAGCCTGATTTAGGGGGGTCCGCCGCGGATGCTGTTGAGAAGACCGCCAAGAGGAAGAAGAGGAAGAGAGACGGAGAGACCGTTGCTGAGCGGGTTGAGAGGAGGCTGCGCGCTATGAAGGAGAAGAACATCTCCAAGCGGACTGGAGAAGCGGACCTACAACACAGGCCGCGCGACAAAGAAGTTCCAGACGGCGATCTGGTTACTCCGGAGGCCCAAATCCAGGGAGAGAATTCCCTCTCAACGGTCAGTCTTTCCACGGATGAGATACTTGATTCTATAGACGTCGATCAACTTGACTTAATCCAGGACTCCTTGCTGGTTATGGTGCAGCAGAATGAGGCAGGGACTGCTGGAGATAAGGGTGACGAACTCCCTTCCTTGTCCGCTGCGGAGGAAGAGGAGAGGGTGAGGCTGAAGGAGAAGATAGAGGAACAAAAGAAGCAAATCGTTGCTCATGTTGCTGTGGTCGAGGCAGCCTCGAAGCAGGCCGCGGCGGACAAAGCTGCTGAGGATCTGAGGATTGCGGCGGAGCTGATGCGGTCAGGTAAACTTCAGCCGGCGCCCAAATACTTTCAGCGCAAGTGGCTTTATAGGTCGCCGCCGCGGACGTCAAGACCGATCAAAATTATCACCAAGACGGACGATATCGTGGTCTCAACAAGTGCGGCTGCCGAGAGAAGAGCAAGGGTTCACCGTGAATGGAAAAAGCGATTAAGCGCCTTCGACCCAGAGCGGGCAAGGCGGCCAATCATCTTTGATAGTCGGAAACTCGCTGCCGCTATATCTAAAAGTGATCTTTTATCCTTTCTTTGAGTCCGTCGCGAACTGCCTTTGAATGCGAAGTTTGACTTTATTTGTTGCAGGTAGAAAGTCGCTGCCGGGCTCCATAGAGAGTGGCGAGATCGTGGTGACGCCCAACGCTGGCGCCGACGCGGTCTCACATGTGGAGTCCGCGGAAGAGGAGCCCCCCAGCCTGAACATGGTTCAAGAGTTAGAGAAAAAATTTCAATCAGAAATAGAATGTATGAAAAAAGAGTTGGAGAAGGCCAAGGAGCGCGAGGAAGCGTTCGCCGCGCGCGAAAAACAGTTCGCTGAGAGCGAGATGGCTTTGAAGGATCAGGTCGCCAACATTTCCAGGGCGCTGGAGAGATCTGATAAAGAGAAGAAAAGGCTTGCGGATGATGTCCGCTACTACAAAGGCAAACATTTCTCGTCTGTGCGTGAGGAGAAAGGGAAGCGGGCTGCAGAGATCGCTGACCGGAGGCCGCGAGCACCGGACCGTGCGGCTTCGGAGATCGCCGCACCGTCAGGTGGCGTCCCGCGCGCTGCGGACGAGGAGCCGAGGCCGGCGGTGGAGCCAATGGTGCCTCTCAGTCGAGTAGACCGGGAAGCCGCCCATATGCACCGGACTATAAACGTCATCCATCACCATCTCTGCCGGGTATACAGTGAAATTCTTCAGATAAGTGATCAGGCGGCTCATCTATGCAGGGACAGAGCAGAAAAGCCGGCGCGGACTGATAACAGGGACCGCTGAGTCCGCAATTCCTTGAACTTTTCTGATTAAATGTATATTGTTTGTATGATTGCTCCAAACAATGCTGTGTGATGTGTGATTGAACTTTATTTGATCTGTGCGGATCCAGATTATATGTCCGCTATTCTTATGTAGCTTTATCTTTGGCATGCTTTGTTGCGGACTGTGCGGACTAGCGCTGTGTCCGCTTCTTGCTAACCTGCAGGTGGGAATATTCGCGATCTGAGCGGATAGGGAACTGCGACGGCTATAACTTGGCCTTGAATCTTTTTTGGAAAATTAGCTTGTCTTTTCTGTCCGCGTTATTTGTTTGGCTGCTTTTTAATTCTTTGCGGATTGTGCGGATTGAATATGCGACCTGCGCGGACTGGCCAAAAAGCTGTCAGACATTTCATCTATAAATACTGCCTTCTGTCCTCTATGCAGGAAACTGCTGTAGACGAAACCCTGCGGCCTGCAACATGGTGTCCGCTCGCGCTGATGCTGCAGTCGCCTTCCACTCTGCGGACCACAAAAAATGCACTTTGACAGAGGCTGATCTGGCGGCCTTTGTTGAAAAGAAAATGGCGGACTCCAATATTCTTGTCCGCCTACCCGCACACCAAGAAAGATTGAACTTCTCGACGGCGACCCAGATCGCCATTCCTATTGATCATTTTGACAGCGGATTTAAGTTCCCACTCCTATGGGAACTTGCCGCGATTTTCGAGCATTATGGGATGGTGCCCGGCCAGCTCGCGCCGAACACACTTGCTGCGATCTGCAGCTACCTCTCCTACTTGCGATCTGAAAGGATCGCCTTTTCAATGAACATCTTCCGGAAAATATTTTCCGTCCGCTCCATTACTGCCTCCGGAGGTCGCCCCTATAAGGGTGTGATCTATTTCTACTGCAGGGGGATGAAAGTTGCGGGTCTTCCAAACAAGATCCACAACTGGACCTCAAGGTTCTTGATCTTTGAAGGCGACCTCGGGTTCGCGCACACCTATCCGCAGGTGCGCGCGGACTCCGCTTTCAAGGCTGCGCAGCTGGACGACTTGGAATCCGCGATTGTGGAGTTCCTGGCCAATGCCAGGCTTGATGTCGAGCACTACCTCCCGCTGCTAGCGGGCCTAGCGGACGTCGTGCCTGAGGACAGTAAGTAGCTCTGCGGACTCAACTTTTGTATCCGCCGCGACCACGCTTTTTAACTGGTTCTCTTCTTGCAGCGACCTTGGCGGTGCCCGCCAACCTGCCGCAGACGCCGAGCGGCTTTGTTCCTACTCAAAAGGAGAAAAAAGAAGCGGTTGCAAAGAAGAGGAAGGAGGAAGGGGATCCCGCAGCGGACTACTCCTCCTCCGACAGCTTCTCCATGGCCGGCTTCGGTACCAGCCAAAGGGACCTTAGGGGAAACCCTATGGTCCATTGGCATAGCAAGGATAAGCACGTCCGCTTATCCACTGCGCTCCCCTCATGGAGGAGTCCGCGGATAACGCGACATGCCCATGTTGCGCTTTCCACTCTCTACGGGAAGCGCAACTTGAGCGATCTGAAGAAGGTACCCGCCGCCGACCTCCCTCTGCTGGCCTCTCAGGCCTCTGCGAACAGTGCGGTGACAAACCATTATGTTGCCACTCTGGCCAGAGACCTAATAAGGCAAAATGAGGAACTTCAGAAGGATAACAAAGTATTAAAGGAAAGGAACGCGCGGATAGGAGAAAGAAATGCTCGGCAAAGAGAGGAGCTGGCGGTAAGTTGAATTCGCCGCGATCTAGTTTGGCTGTCCGCCGCGATCTGTCTGATGTTCGCAATCTTGCTTTTGCAGGTCGCCTATGACTTGGGGAACACTAAGTTCCAGGCCGCCACGCTCCCCTTTGTAATGGAGACAGTTGAGATTGCCGTTGAGCGGCTTGCCCGCGACGGCCTCATGAAAGAGGGAGTGGACGGCGTCCCCTTTGTCTCCATCTTTCCGGAGCTGGCTCCTCAGATCGCAGCGATGGAAAAATCTAAAAAAGGGAAAGAGGTTATCGAGGAAAATGATGATGATGAAGAAGAAGAAGACGACGGAGGCTCTCAAGGCGAAGGGCAAGTCCCTGCGGACAATGCTGAATCAAGCCGGCGAGGAGAGGGTCTGTCCGCCGAGTCCGGCTCTTCTGCTTCTTCCTCTGCTACTGGCAGCTCGCATAGCGGGTCCGCCACTAGTTCAGGATCAGGTAGCAGCGGGAGCAGCTCGGGGGGCTACTCTCCAGATGTCGACATCATTGGTGACAGCCCTGCACCTGCTGAGAAGAGACAGCGGACTGACTGATGATCAATGCATATGTATACATTTTGCAATTTACTTGTAAAAAGTGGCGGACGCAAAATTGCAGTCCGCCGAACATTTTGAATGATGTAAAATTTTTGAAGAAATAGAAAGGATATTTTGCCATGTGTGCTTTCTGCAATGTTCTTTCTCCACGCTCACCGCACCGATATTTAGCAGTCCGCACAACACAGATAAGCTCAGGCCTTTGTTGATTAGAGAATTACAATTCTATTTTGGAACAACTGTCGGGCAGACTCCGTTGAGTCTTACTTTCAGTCCGCATGATATATTATTAGTAAACTTTGTTGATTAAAGAACTAGGTATCAACTTATTCAGTATCCGGCTTAGAGAACAACCAGCTGATGCCCAACATAAATCAAATTTAGGGTTGCAGTCCGCAAGCCAGATCGCACAATATAAAAGCTCATTGATGAACTTATCAAATAATGCAAATCATTCTACGGACTGAGCGGATACAGAAAACCAATCCGCTCACAATAGAAGTGATCAAAACTTATAACATGAAAATCATTCTGCGAACTGAGCGGATATAAGAGACCAATCCGCTTATAACAGGAAAATAAACTTGAATATGTACCCTGCGGACTGAGCGGATACAGAAAACCAATCCGCTCATAATAGAAATGACCTATAGCTTGTGACCAGGTGGGCAGGTGAGCCTGAGCGGCATACTTTCCTCACCGGGCTACAAGCTATAAGATCAACCCAAGTCGGCGGACTGACCGGATAGAGAAAATCAGTCCGCCAAAGATAACCAGCTTGCAATCCCAAGGAAACCACCAAACTCTTTGAATAATGAATCCAGTCCGCCAAAGATAGAAATGACCCATAGTTTGTGACCAGGTGGGCAGGTGAGCCTCAGCGGCATACTTTCCTCACCGGGTTACAAGCTATAAGATCAACCCAAAAAGGCGGCCTGAGCGGACAAAGAAAACCAGTCCGCAAACATACAGAAATGACCCCATAACTTGCGACCAGGTGGGCAGGTGAGCCTGCGCGGCATACTTTCCTCACCGGGCTACAAGTTATAAGGTCAACCCAAAGAGGCGGACTGCGCGGACAGAGAAAAACAGTCCGCACAAACTTCCCTGCAAAAAGCAAGACCCTCAATTGGCAGAACGGTTCCCTGCCCTCTTGCCTGGAGTACAGCCTAAGCTGTGGGTCTCCTGCAGGCACTGCTTGAGGGTACCACGGAGTGTTCGAGGGTTACGAGCTATGATGATCAGGTGGGCAGGTGAGCCGGAACGGCATACTTTCCTCATGTGATCATCGAAGTTGTAACCATATCCTTAAGGCGGCATGGTAGAGCTTTACACCCACCTTGCCCTCCATAATGCAAAGGTGGGGTCAGGTACCTGCCGGGATCCGAAGTCCAGAATCCAACCGCGCTAGAGCCTGCAAGCTCCCACTACACGGTGCGAAATCTCCTCGCAACACGTGGTCTTCGTGGTGTTATGCTAATGACAACGGCTCTAGGGGAGGTCTAGCTGAACTCGGCGATGTCTCCTGGTATCAGGGAACCGTCATAGGTGTTTGGGAGAGAGAAAACACTAGAAAAAATGTCAGTATGGATTCTGTGATTAAGAAAATGTATTGCAAAGGGAACATGAGAGAAAAAAGAGAGTTCGGGTGTCAAACCGTTTTCGAAAACTCTCTTAGTACTTTATCTGTTATGATTACAACAAAAACACTCGAAGAAGTGTCAGCAAGCAGTTTCTACTCATAATAATTCTTGAAGAGGATATACAAAATAGAAAGGGGGTTTAAGAATAGAACCGCTTGAGATCATCCCCACTCCACGTGTGCGGTATGTCCTCTCCTTCGTAAGTTTGTAAGCGGTAAGCGCCGCTTTTTAATGCTTCCTTGACGACAAAAGGGCCGGCCCAATTTGGATTGAGCTTTCCAACTGAACTAGCCCTTGCAGCAGCATCAACCTTCTTCAGAACTAGATCTCCCACTTGAAAGTGTTTGACCCTTATATTTTGATCGAAGTGACGGGCCATCCTCCTTTTGACTTCCTCCTGCCTGATAGCTGCTTGATCTCTGACCTCCCCGATGTGTTCCAAGCTGAACCTCATCTCCTCATGATTCAGCTCCACCCAGTCATCAATACCTTCTCTTGCAAGCAGCACTCTGGGTGACGGGACTTCAAACTCAACCGGGATGAGTGCTTCTGAGCCATGAGAGAGTTTGAATGGGGTCTCCCCAGTAGCAGATGAAGGCGTTGTTCTAAGGGACCAGAGGACTGACTGAAGCTGATCAGCCCAACTGCCTTTGAGATTCTGTACTTTCTTTTTGAGCAAATTGATGATCTGCTTGTTGGCTGCTTCTACCTGGCCATTGCTTCTGGGATGATGAACTGATGCAAAACGCAGCTCTGTTCCGATCTGCCTGCAAAAATCTATCATCTCTGAGTTATTGAACTGTGGCCCATTGTCAGTGATTATTGTCATTGGTATCCCGTGCCTGCAGACAATTTCTCCCCAAATGAAGTTCCTGACGATTTGAGTAGTTGTCTTAGCCAGTGCCTTGGCTTCGATCCACTTGCTGAAATAGTCGATCATTACAATGATGAAACGCCGTTGCCCGCTTGCCAAGGGAAAAGGACCAATGAGATCCATTCCCCAAACCGCAAAGGGCCAAGGAGTTGCAATCGACCTGAGGGACTGAGCTGCGTGGTGCTGAAGTGGAGCAAACTTCTGGCACTGAACACACCTTCTGGCATAGATCTCTGAGTCTTTCTTCATTGTGGGCCAGAAATACCCTTGCCGCAGGACTCGCTTTTCAAGAGTTCTTGCTCCAGAGTGGCTTCCACACTCCCCTGAATGAACCTCTTGCAAAACGGTAAGAGCTTCTTCCTCTGAAACACATCGGGCCATTGTTGAGAGGAAAGTCTTTCTGTAAAGGACTCCCGCCACTAGGAAGTAGTGAGCTGCTTTTATTCTGAAATTTCTCTTGTCCTTGACTGTACGATGGTAATTTCCTGTTGATAGGTAAAGGATAAATGGGTCCATCCAAGAGGCTCGCTGGTCAACTTGCATTAAATCTCCTTCCTCTACTGCCGGACGGAAGAGTTCGGAAGTTGTGCCTCCTGAAGGTATCCCATGCTTAGAGAGAAAATCGGCCTCCTCATTCTCTGTTCTCGGAATATGTTCGATAGTGAAGCTTTTAAACCTGCCGATTTCTGTCTTCACAAGAGCCAAATACTTTTTCAAGACTGGTTCCCTTGCTTCGAAGTTACCAAGGACTTGCGACGCCATTACAAGAGAATCAGTTCTGATGTGAACATGATCGATTCCCAATTCCCTTGCGAGCCTCAAGCCTGCTAGCAGTGATTCATACTCGGCCTGATTGTTGGTTACTGGAAAGTAGAACTTGATGGCCTGCTCCAGCTTGACTCCATTTGGGTTGATGAGGACCACTCCTGCTCCAGAAGAACTTTTGCCTGAGGCACCATCAACATAGATGGTCCAAGCCAAAGGTGACCTCTCTGCCTGATCAGAACTGGACTCTGGCATGTCAATCAGAAAATCTGCTAGGACTTGAGCCTTGATGGCTGTCTTGGGCACATAAGAAATTTCAAATTCACTTAGCTCTACTGCCCACTTAGCTAGCCTGCCGGAATGCTCGGGCCTTTCCAACACACTCTTCAAAGGTTGATCGGTGATGACTTGGATTGAATGTGCTTGGAAGTATGGACGGAGCCTACGAGCTGACATGACCAGTGCCAAGGCTAACTTCTCTAAGATCGGATACCGCGTCTCAGCACTCTTCAAGATATGGCTGACATAATAGATTGGAAACTGCTTTCTGCTTTCTTCCCGAAGGAGAACGGAGCTGACGGCCTCAGGGCCAACTCCTAGGTACAAGAAAAGGATCTCTCCTGGCCTGGGGCTCTGAAGCAGAGGGGACGAGGTAAGCTGCATCTTTAACTGCTCAAAAGCATGAGTGCACTCTTCTGTCCATTCAAACTTGGATGCACCGCGGAGAGTTTTGAAAAAGGGGGCACTCCTATCTCCAACCCGAGAGAGGAATCTTGCAAGACCTGCCAGCCTTCCCCCTAACTGCTGAACTTCCTTCGGTGAACGAGGGGTAGGCATTTCAAGAATAGCTTTTACCTTGTCAGGATTGGGGGCAAGTCCCTCCGGAGTTAGGAGATGACCAAGGAACTTCCCCTTACTCGCTCCAAAGGTACACTTCAAAGGGTTGAGTTTCATCTTGTATCTACGCAGAGTAGCGAACGTCTCTGCTAGATCTAGCAAGTGCAGCGAAAACGATTTACTCTTAATCAAGAGGTCGTCTACATACACTTCTAGGTTTCTCCCTTTTTGATGGTTAAACACACGGTCCATCATCCGTTGGTAAGTTGCGCCAGCATTCTTAAGCCCAAAGGGCATCACAAGATAGCAAAAACATCCATCGTTTGTAATGAACGATGTGTGAGGAACGTCGGGCTTATGCATTCTTATCTGGTGATAACCAGAAAACGCATCTAAAAAACTCATGTAAGAGTATCTTACCGCGGAATCAACTAAAGAATCTATCCGAGGCAGGGGGTAGCAATCTTTAGGACATGCTTTATTAAGTTTTGTAAAGTCTACACACATTCGCCACTTTCCCCCTGGTTTTTTAACCATTACAACATTTGAAATCCAGGTGGGGTATTGCACTTCTTTAATAAAATTCGCCTTGAGGAGTTTTGCAACCTCCTCCCTTATTGGCTCTGCAAGCTTTGTTGCCACGTCCCTCTTCTTCTGTTGGATGGGCTTGCAGTTTGGATCAACACTTAGATGGTGGCAAGCTACATCAGGATCCACCCCCGGCATGTCTTCTGCTGACCAGGCAAAGACATCTAGGTTCTTCAGCAGGAAGGAAATCAACTCGGCCTTTTGATCTTCAGGCAGCTCCGAGTTGATGGAGAGTTTCCTCTCCTCCCCCTCTGCAATGGGGACTCCTTGCGTCACCTGGGCAGGTTCCAGGTGAGCACCTTCATCAGTAGCAGCTTTCGAGCTGGAAGAGGCTTCTGCGGCTTCTGCTGGAGCAAGGGAAGCTTCAACCATGTTGACAGTGCGAACGTAGCACTCCCTTGCTCTCCTTGGGTCGCTCCTGACCCGGCACATCCTCCCATCGGCAAAGAACTTGATGGCGAGGTGGTAAGTGGAAATTACTGCTTGGTACTTGTTCAGCAGGGGCCTGCCGAAGATGGCATGATAGCTGCTGGGGGCGTCGACCACTATGAACTGTATCTGCTTTGTTGCCCCTCCAAGCTTTACTGGCAAGGTGACGCTGCCCTCCACCTCTTTCCTTTCTCCAGAGAATCCATAGAGCGGCCCCTCAGTGGAAAGCAGAGGCTTCCCAGTCCTCAGGGCCTCGAAGGTAGACTTGAAGAGGAGGTTGACTGAACTGCCCGTGTCAACAAGAATTCTGTCCACTGTGAAGTCTCCCAGCACAGCCATGATAACAACAGCATCGTCGAATGGATTGGCTGTTTGCGGCAGGTCTTCTGGACCAAAAGTGACGACCTCCCTTGGAGGAGCAACGGAAGAAGAGGCCACCTCTGACTGAGTGACCCTTGAAATTGAAGATTTCCGAGTTGACTCGGTTCCTGCTCCTCCATGGATGAAGAAGAGGCGTCCCAGAACTCCCTCATCATCTGCATCAAAACATTCCACTGGGACGTTGATCGGCCCCAGACGGCCTTCGTCCTCCACATCTACACACTCCTGGTAAGCCTCGGCTACCTCTTTGCCCTTCGAGGTGGATGGCTTTGACGAGGAAGGAGAATCCTTCTTGGACAGATCAATCTTGCCCTCGGCAAGCAACTTAACAATCAACGCACGAAGGGCCTTGCAATCCTCAGTCAGATGACCCTTTTCCTTGTGGAATTGGCAGTATTGCGAATTGTTCCTCGGCTTCCACAGCCTCTGAGGCTCTTGCCTCTTTTCTTCTGATCTCCTTTGCAGGATCTGGATGACTTCGTCAAGATCCAGATCTGCAGGGTCCCCCATGGGACTTTCTTCATATTGGCACGGGGCAGGCAAGGCTGCCTGCTGGAGGATGGGAAGAGCCTGCAAAGGCACGGCGGGAGTGGCGGCCAACGGCAGTCTCTGCTCGTGAAACTGTTGATGGCCTTGGAAAGGTTTTTTGTTGCGGAAGTTCCTGCCTCTTTGGGACGGAGGCTGGAAATCTGGGCGAGGGGGCTTGCCATGGGAAGAAGAAGCGGAGGCATCCCTTCCTTCAGCCTTGGCTGTCAGGGATGAGACGTAAGTCGGATTGGCATTCTCCCCTTCTATGAAACGGTTGACCATGGCGATCAACTCCTGATAGGTCTCTGGATCCTTGGTTGTGGCTTTGAACTTCAGAGGGCCCTCCCGGAGGCCATGAATCAAGGCAACTTTGTAGCAGTCGGGGTTCACATTTCTCACCCCCTGGATCTCCCTCTGAAAGCGATCAACGAATCTTGCTACTGATTCGTTATCCCTTTGCTTGATCTCGAATAGGGCAGCTGGCCCATCCTTTCTCTTCTTCGAGGTAGCAAACCTCAGCAGTAACTGGCTACGGAGCTCTGCAAAAGAAGAAATAGTGCCCGAAGGCAGCTCGTAGAACCACTCTCTCGCTTGCCCCTCGAGAGTGGTAACCAACAATTTGCACTTAATTGCATCTGAGAGGCATCTCAACGAAACTGCACCCTCAAATGCCTGGAGATGAGCAATGGGATCTGTCGATCCTGAATAGAATGGGATGCGAGGCTCCCTGAAGTTGCTTGGAGCTGATTCCCATCGAATTCGGTCAACAAAAGGGGACGGGGTGTCAAACTCTGCAGGATAGAAATGGCGGACTGGAGCCGAGGAGTCCGCGGGCTCGGCGGACTGGCGATCAGCAAAGTGGAGTTGGCGGGCAGGAGTGCCCCTAGCAGCTTCTCTGAAGAACTCTCTGAAAGCAAACTCTTCCTCTTGAGGGCGCAGAGGAGCAGCGGACTGAGCAGCGTTCCGGGGAGTTGCTGACGACTGCCGAAGCGGAGTTCGGCGAGCTGGGGTCTGGCGGACAGGCGAGTCCGCTGGGTCCGCCGCGGCCTGAGGAGCAAGCCGCTGGGCCAAGGCAAGCAGAGCTTGGCTGATTGTGTCAAGGCGCTGGTCGGTCTGCCGGCGAGACTGCTCGGCCTCAAGGCGAGCTTGTTCAATCGCGTCCCAAAGGGAGTCTTCTGAAGAGCTGGAGCGGTCTGAAGAGCGGGCTCTGCGGTCTGACATCTTTCGTCCGCTGATTTCAAAACACTACTCGGATCTGAAGGTCGCGTGTTAACTGTTGATGCACGAAAACACAAGGGAGGTCGAGCACAACCAGCTAACTGTTCGAACACGGGGGAAAAAGAGAGACTGCGAGTAGCGATCTACTAAGCAGATGAGGACTGAAAGAAGAGCAGGGCCGTGAACCACGGCGACAACAGACTTCGCCCGTCGCGGCCTGAATGCCTCTCTTGCGACGGGCTTTCTCTTGATTGAAGAAGGGTTTGGTTACAAGTGAAAGGAAAAGACTAGTGAAGCAGAGCAAAGGGGAGTCCGCAAGGCACAAGAATCGAGTCCGCAGCCTGTAACAAGTAGGCTCCTGGGTCCGAGTCAGCGTCCCTTGAGTACACCACCTCCCCCCTATTTATAGGATAGGGGGCCTGCCCATGCGGGCAGGGCTAAAATAACCGGCTGCCCGGGGTACAGGAGAACCGGGCAGCGGTGACGGGAAGCAAAAAGAAAGAACACGCCAGTCCGCACAGAAGGGGCGTACTGGGCTCGCGAACTGGAGCTTCCACTGCTGTTGCTGGGCGCGGCCACTGGAGTCTGGCGGCCTGGGCGGACGGGATACTGCGTCCGCCGCTGGAGACTTGCCCAACGCGCCGGCGGACTGAGCGGACTGTGCTTTGCGTCCGCTGCTGGAGTATCACCCTTGGCGACTGGTGACAGTGCCGGACTGGGCGGACGGCCAAATCATGTCCGCGCCTGCTGAATGGGGGCTTTTGGGAACTTGGAGTATGTTGCGGACTGAGGGGTTAACAAAGACCGTCTGGTCGCTCTCCACGACTTGTTGTTTATAGCCTGTTGCTTAACCGTAGAGTCCGCACTGTACCTGACATAAATCAGAGACAAGCCCTGGCTTTCTAGCGTTATCTGCACAACCTGCACAGCACAACCCGGTCAACTCTATCAAACCATGCGGATACTAAAATCTAGTCCGCAGCAACAATTGGCGGGCTCACTTACTGTTCATTCTCTCTCTTTGTTTTCTATTCCTGATGTGACATGGGTCTTATTTATAGGCACAATGAGGAGTGTGGTCACTGCCCTAGCCGATAGGATCACCACCACATCCTGCAGTAAGAACAAGTGTATCCGCAAGCCCGCGGATAAACTCCAGTCTGCCGCTACCTGTGCAGGATACTCGGTCCGCCTATGCTTCACCAAGGCCGGACAACAACACCAGTCTGCCTTGTCGTCAAAGGCCAAGCCAAGACTGTCACAGCCAAACTCTGCAACAACTGTCGGCCTATCCGCGGACACAGCTTTAGTCTGCTTATCCCGAGCCAACAACCTCGCCACCAAGGCAACTGGCAGACTCAGCGGATACAGCTTCAGTCCACTTATCTCAAACCCACAGCCTCGTCACCAAGGCAACTGCCAGACTCAGCGGACACAGCTCCAGTCTGCTTATACTACGGAAACCTCCAGTCTGCGTATCCCGCAGACTGCTCCAGTCCGCATAACCCGCAGAATGCTCCAGTCTGCATAACCTGAGTCCACAACCACGCCAGTAAGGCAGCTGTCGGACTCAGCGGACCCAGCTCCAGTCCCCACGCCCTTGCGGACGCAATCTCCAGTATGAATCCTCCAAGCTCACAACCAAGGCACACAACACTACTGCCGAGCTTGTCAGATTGAGAAGCAGTCTGCGCTCCAATGCACAATCTCCCCGGACTGAGCCAAACCTGGAATTAGTTCAGGACCAACCAAGTCCACACAACTAGCCACAAGGGCCAGTCCGCACTTACTGGCGGACACTGGAACCAGTTCGTCAGCCCTGGCGACCTCCAGCACCTGTCTGCACTAACTAGCGATCTCCGCAGCTTTCACTTGCCGCTTCACAAGAGCAAGACTAAGGCTTCTGCCAAGCCGGTCTGCCAAGCTCCAGTCCTTCAGTCCGCTTCTTTCCGTACTCTGCGGATAGAGTCGCTATCCTCCTGGTTACCTTCTGGGATCCAACTGTTTGTAGATCATAAGCCGACCTGGCAAACCGCCGATGTTGTTCGCTTCGTCCGCGCAAACAGACCGCACAGGCCGCCATAGAACAAGCTGTCTGCACCAGCCCCGCCAACCTAGCTGTGGGCCAACCCTATTTGCGTAGTCCGCACTGATAGGTTGCCCAAGTCCTCCATTCACCCACTTTCACTTCATAATTTTCAACACTCCCCCTTGAAGTGAGAAGTGGTGAACAACTCCAGCAGCTCTCGTAACCTTACACCTGGTCCCTCTGATAGCACCTTCGAGGAGATGTTCAAGACATAGTCCTCGTCCTGCATATCCTGGACCATGAGGGAGCCCTACAACATCTCCCATAAAGAGCCATGATTCCCTCTGCCTTCGTCTTCAGCTTCGACCTCCACTCATGCATCACAGGAGTAACACCAATGACCTTGGGTACAGGAGCCCAAGCGTCATCACCTCAGAGATTAGTCACCTCCTCAGCTTTGGCGTCAACCACCTCCTTGACTCTAGTAGGGTCATCATAGCTAGAAGGTACTCGCTCGACCTAAGGGCTTGCAAGGAAACATGAGACCTAGCTCGCCATGTTCCCTTCGCTATATCGAGCTGGTGGGTTACTAATCCTCTTCGACCTCCGAAGAACTTGATTACGGCTAACCACCTCCGCTGCTTCTCTTGAACTAGCTCTGTTCCCGGGCAAACCCGGAACAATGCTCCCCTTGCTTCCTGAATAAGAAGTCACCGCACTGGAACCAGGAGCACGTGGAGAAACGCTCCCCCTACTTCCTGAACCAGAAGCCTCTGCTCTTGAACAAGAACTAGTTGGAACATCGATCCTCCTACTTCCCAAACTAGAAGCCTCTGCCTTCGAGCCAGAAGTACCTGGAGCATCGCTCCCCATGCTTCCCGACCCTGACGCCTTTGCCCCGAAGCTAGAATAACCTGGAGCTCCTGGTGACTCAGGCAGCTCCAATTGATCCTTAGCAGCAGCCTCCTTCAGCCCACCATCTGACCTGATCATCTCTAGCTCCACATATGAGCTATCCCAATACGACGTCAGCTCATTGAAGACAACGTCTCTCGACATGATGAACCTCTTCGTCGCAGGATCCATACACCTCCATCTTCTCTTCTGCTCATCATAACCAACAAAGACTAGCTTCGTCTTGAGAACATCCGGAGCCTGTAAGTAGCAGGTAGATCCAAAAACCCGTAGGTGATTTACACTGGGCTTCACCTCTAACATTAACTCATATGGAGTCTTCACATTGATCAGACTAAGAGGCATCTGATTGACGACATATGCCGCACAGGCCATCCCTTCCGCCCAAAAGGCCCTAGGAATGCCTTTGCATTGAACCCAACACTCGTAGGTCTCTGTCAATAGACGGATCATCCGAACTGTAACACCAGCTTGATGTGAAGTATGTCCACAAGAAAGCTCCCTCCAGATCCCATGCTTCCTGCAAAAGTTCGAGAACTCGGTTGAGCCGAACTCACCAACGATACTTGTCCTTAACTTCTTGATCTGCAGGCCAAGTTGGCCTTCCACAAGCTTCTTGAACTCCACAAACAAGCGGAACATGTTCGACTTCTCCTTCATGAAGTATACCCAAGTATACCTCGAATAGTCATCAACCAATATCAGCATGTATCTGCTGCCTCCAAGACTGGCAGTGACAGTCGGTCCAACCAGATCACAGTGGACAACCTCCAAAGGTGCTTTACATCTGGACTGCATCTTATCAACCATAAAGCAATAAGATTCACCATGCTGACGTCCCACACATCCCTGACCATCGCCAAAGGATGACAATCTAGGCAAGCCTCTCACGAGTCTTCTTACTGTCATTGCTTTCAGCTTGTCCATCACTACATGCCCCAGTCTTTCATGTCAGATAGCTGCACTATTACTGGCCTTCATCCGATCAGCACCTGAACTTGTAGATGACCCAACTAAGTTCTTCTCCTTACTCCCAACATGAGCCACGTTCACCGAGAGCAAATCAACCTTACACTCCTTCCTGAGATGACCATGCTGCTTGCATCTATAGCAACTTGGTCCTTCCTTCATCTTCCCATCACGCCTAGGAGAAACACTCCTCTCTTGTTGATATGAAGTAGAAGGACCATCCTCCGCAGCAACCTTCACCTCCTTGTTGAACAACCCTACAAGGGAAGTCCAAACCTCCGAAGCTGACTGACATCCACTGATGTGGTCCAAGAGCTCCGATGAGATCACCTGCTTAAGAATAGACTCCGCATTCGCATTTGTCTCCTTCCAAGCTCTCATCTCTTCAGCATTTCCAGCAGTAAACTCTTGTCTTCCTGCTCCACATACCACCTCCCAAAGGTCCTCGCTAAGAATAAAGCTCTCCATACAAGACTTCCACCTATCAAAGTTCGTCTCTGTAAGGAGTTCAATTCCAAGACCACTTGCATCTTCTACTATCATGGTTCTACCATTGGTTCCCTCTTCACAAAAGCTAACAACCATTTCAGTTGATCACTGCTTATCCACTACAACCTTTCTCTGATACCATGTTGAAATTTCTCGGACCTTGGAGTGAGCATGGGTTATCTCAACTAAAGTTAGTCACAACCAGAAACACATGCAACAATAAGAGTCTTTATTGGTAACAACAATCGTATTTACAAGGCGAGACATACATGGCGAGATATGATTCACCAAAAACACCACAGAAAAAGCAGAGACAACTACAAATACAAGACAAGTCAAGCTGCGCGGACTCAACACGTAGCCACTGGATCTACTGTTTCACTAAGGAGTCTACATAGTCCGCCAGGTAGCCAGACTGCAACCAAGGCCGCGCGGACTACCCCTTATTCCAATGTTAAGCTCTAGCCACTGATCTGCAAGACGCCTGACCGTGAGGTCGCCAGGTCGCCAGACCGCACAAGCTGCGATGCTGAACTGAACAGTCCGCCTGAAGCAGGCGACTTATTGAACCTCAAACACAAGTTGTCAAAGAGAAGATCGTTTGGTCGCTATCCATGACCTACTGTTTACTGCATGTTGCTTAACCGTAGAGTTCGCACTGTCCCTGACCACAATCATAGCCAAGTCCTGGCTTTCCAGCGCTATCCGCACAACCTGCACAACACAACACAGTCAACACTATCAAACCGCGCGGATACTATAATCCAGTCTGCAGCAACTGTTGGCGGGCTCACTTACTCTTTATTCTCTCTCTTTGTTCTCTATTCCTGATGTGACATGGGTCCTATTTATAGGCATGATGAGGAGTGTGGTCACCGCCCTAGCTGATAGGATCACTGCCACATCCTGAAGCAAGAACAAGTATATCCACAAGCCCGCGAATACACTCCAGTCCGCAGCGACCTGTGCAAGATAGCCAGTCTGCCTATGTTTCACCATGGCCGGACAGCAACACCAGTTTGCCTTATTGCCAAAGGCCAAGCCAAGACTGCCACAGCCGAACTCTGCAACAATTGCCTGCCTATCCGCGGACACAGCTCCAGTCTACTTATCCTGAGCTAACAGCCTCGCCACCAAGGCAACTACAGGACTCAGCGGTCACAGCTCCAGTCTGCTTATCCCGAGCCCACAGCCTCGTCACCAAGGCAACTGCCGGACTCAGCGGACACAGCTCCAGTCTGCTTATACTGCGGATACCTCCAATCTGCATATCCCGCAGACTACTCCAATCCGCATAACCCGCAGACTACTCTAGTCCGCATAACCTGAGTCCACAACCACGCCAGTAAGGCAGCTATCAGACTCAGCGGACCCAGCTCTAGTCCGTAAGACCTTGCGGATGCAATCTCCAGTCTGAATCCTCCAAGCTCACAACCAAGGCACACGGCACTACTGCCGATCTTGGCGGACTGAGAAGCAGTCTGTGCTCCGCTGCACAATCTCCCCGGACTGAGCTAAACCTGGACTTGGTTCAGGACCAACCAAGTCCACACCAATGGCCACAAGGGCCAGTCCGCACTTACTGGCAGACACTGGAACCAGTTCACCAGCCCTAGCGACCTCCAGCACTTATCCGCACTAACTGGTGATCTCTGCGGCTTTCACTTGCCACTTCACTAGAGCAAGACCAAGGCTTCTGCCAAGCCGGTCTGTCGAGCTCCATTCCTTCAGTCCCTTCTTGTCGGACTCCGTGGATAGAGTCGTTATCTGCCTGATTACCTTCTGGGATCCAACTGCTTGTAGAGCATAAGCTGGCCTGGTAAACCGCCGTTGTTGTTCGCTTAGTTTGCGCAAATAGACCGCCCAGGCTGCCACAGAACAAGCCGTCTGAACAAGCCCCGCCGACCTGACTGTCCGCCAACCCTGTTCGCATAGTCCGCACGGATAGGTTGCCCAAGTCCTCCATTCACCCACATTCACTTCACAATTTTCAACAACAATAACTTATACAACCTGTCTAAACTTGTTCCAAGGAACATCCTGCACATAATGAACTTGAACAACATCAAATATAATTATTATCTTAGTATTGATTGTGATGCCTCTTCAAATCTAGGGAATATTGAGGGCAATATTCCCAACATAGAGTTTAATGAAACTCTCATATCAACCACCTTATTTCCCCATCCAACCAACCAACACCACTGCTCCTTCCTCATACATAAGGTGCATCGTCGGGTGGTGAATTGGTGGGCCAGAGATGGTCAGAACAACAAATAGGAACATAGATTTCAGTCATCCCTCCATGGCTTACTCTCAAATCAAACTCAATTGAGTTTGATGTCTTGTCTAGTTTTGATCTAAGAAACTAGAAGCAAGGGAGAGGGGAGGAATATCACTGAGTGTCCATGCATTCTACCCAATAGCCATATATGCGGTGTGTAACATCCTCACCCGTCACATAGCATATAACAGAAGGTCCGGTCAGGGCCTAATGCCATATACTATTGATAATTAAAGGAGTTACTAATTGAAACTATAATCCAATTTCACTCATCTAACACAGAGTGCATTCTAGCGGTAGTAATTTAAAGGTTTATAAGAACCCAACCTATTGAATGTCCACTAACTTAGAATTAGGAATGAGAAACCAAATACACAACTATTATGGCCTTAAGGCCTTACAATGTTCAACTTAGAATAAATTGTCTTGCATACATCGGCACGTAGGTCAGCCATACATGAACGGTAAAGTAAACAAATAATTCGCTTTGGCCTTCAAGGTCCAGATTAGTAATACTGGACTCCAGCCTGCTATTTCCCGCTAGGCTCGACTGCACCTGCACAAAACATTCCACCATAATGGTGGCAAAACAATAGCAACGATCAGCATTAGCTGACCAAATTATAACGACCCCACCCCTCACTCGGGGTGGCGGTACTCCTTCCCTGCGGGCATCAGCATATATATATCATGGCAACCAGAACGTGCAAATTAAGCACCATTTGCCACATACATTGGAACAAACGCCAAATGCCCCGTGCTCTTAGGGCATATTCTCGGTGTACATGACCTCAAGGGTCACACCTCCATTCTTTGCGACGGTCGGCAATGTTTGAGCTTTTAGTCTTTTGGAACCAAAGCCGAAGACAACGCCCCTAATCTTCCACAAAGACATGATGATCTTCAAATACACACTTTGTCTCACTCCAAGTCGAATGACTAGGGTTGGGTATAGTTCAGCTATTTCTCGTGCTCAAATCATCAAGCGCGTCAGCCACGATGCGGGTCAGCATACCCTTTCCCATTTTGTATGATCCATAACCTCATTATTATCCGAGGATAGCACTCACGACCGCCTAAACTAGGCCACAAAGGCTCTCAGCACCACAAAATTGGCCCACAGGTCTTCAAGAGGCATGCCTCAACAACCAAAAGCAACCAGGCCTCCCAGAAACAGGCTTCAATAATCAATAGCCTTCAGGTCTCCCAGAGGCATACTTTACAAACAAACATAACTCACTGGGAGCTATTGCCGGAGGTAGCGCTACCGCAGCGCGGTAGGGGACAAACTATAGATTCTTCCCCCCTTTCGGGTGTTTTACTGGAGACTACCTCTGGTACTCTCAACGCAGTCATCTGTGTTGGGTATTTTATCCACAATAACTCTGATTTGAAGAAGGGTTCAGTCAAGCTAAGATGAATCGAGTTTGTATTTGATGCTACTATTTAGTTATGTACTTGCAGGTCTACAATGCCAAGTACACACCAATGTCAGGTTACAGTGGGTTAGTAAACACAGGACTAGACAATGCAATTCCTCATTGTATAGGACAATGTGTTGACTCATGTTTAATCTTTCTATTGGGGTGTACTTCTATCCTAAGTACAAGATAAGGCTCAAGGATGGTCAAGGGCTAGACCCAGGAAAAATAGGAATTTTACCTAAGTAAAATTCGGCGAGTATGGTTAAGCATACACGTCGAATTCATCGAGTATTGTTGATGATACACGCCAAATTCGTCAAGTATACTTACCAATACCCGTCGAATTCGTCTTATATACTTAAGGAAAATTCATTGGAGAAATAAAAAAAATTCACCAAGTAAAATTCGCCGAGTAACGTTGTGCATACTCGCCGAATTCGTCGAATGTATCTAATGATAATCGCCGAATTCATCGAATATGTTAAGTGATACACGCCGAATTTGTCGAGTCCAGTCGACACTACTTGTCTAAATTTTTGCAAGTTTAATTCGTCGAATATCGAAGCATTGAGTGTGTTGAGTCATCTCAACGATATTCGACGAATGCAGCCTTTGGCGTTCAGTCAATTAAATTCGCCAAATATCATAATGTAGAGAGCATTGAGTCATCTCAACGTTATTCGATGAATGCTGCTCTTAGCATTGAGTGATCAAAAAGCATTGAGTGTGCAATGACATTGAGTGTTTCAGCTGATACTTGACGAATTTGTCGAGTATACCTGCTGATACTCGACGAATTCGTCGAGTATGACTCAACACCATGGCATTGAGTAACCAGCCTGCCTGGGATGATTTAGCTAAGTCATTTTCGTTGTATATCAAGATGTATTCGGCGAGTATAAATATGATACTCGACGAATTTGATTTGGGACATTTTCCAAAAAAATTTCAAACTAGTCTTGGGTTGTAGTCGGCCATGCACAGTATTTCCACCTTTCATTTTTGGTAAATTTCTTTTTACCGTTGGAGGGTTTATCTCTATAAATACCTAGGGATATTCCTCTTAATTGCTAATCTTGCTTTTGTGTTAATTTTCTCTTCGATTCAAACGAGAAAAAGTTTACAAAATCAGTGATCGTTGGTCTCTTGTACGCGCGACATTTTCTGATCGGCCGATACCACAAGCACAGCAAGATCTCGTCTTCCTTGAACTCTACATCTAGATCACTTCCTTTGAAAGACTTCTATTCCTCCAGATCTAGATGGGTGAAGACTCAAGTTTCAAGATCTCCAGAAGATTTTAGATTTCCCCTTGTTCTCCAAAGCATAATCAAGATCAACCTTTTTCGAAGAACGGAGGACTGAAGTTTTCAGATCTTACAAAAGATTAATTATAATAATTGTTGTAACATTTATTTATTCTTGTAGAAGATTTTTCTTTGAGTTTGTGGATCAAGAGAGTAGATCTATTTGTGGATCGAGTGTGTAGATCTGGTTTGTGGATCGAGTTGTAGGAGAGGTTGTTCTCTGAGTGGTAGGAGCATCGTCTCCGAGTTGTAGGAGTTGTGGATTTGAGGCGTAAGATTTGATGAAATTGAGTTTTGTAAAGTAGTCGAATCTAGCCCTTTATGGTAGATAGGTGAGGCAGGAAAGTAAACGTACCCAACTCGAGGAACCACTATAAAATCTCTGTGTTTGTGTTCTTGTTTTTAAGCGATTTTTTATTCCGCGAAAAGACACAAACATCACATATTCACCCCCCTCTAGGTGATTTAGGTAGATGCTAGATACTTTCAATTGGTATTAGAGGGAGGCTTTGTTCGATAAGGCTAACACCTTGAACAAGATCCCTGATCTAGCATTTAGAGATTTCGCATATTCACCATGGATAGAAGCAAGGACATGTCATCTATGAAGCTGCCTTTATGCACGAAAGAGAATTTTCCCATGTTGAAAGAAAGAGTCAGGTTCTTCATGGAAGCTGCGATTCCCAGAATATTTCAGATAGTGGAAGAAGGACCACATATACCTACTCAAGTTTTAGCTCTGAATCCGACAACAATGATCCCTAAGAAAATGATGGATTTAACGAAGGATGAAATTGTTTTGGTCTCCTTGGATAAGAAAGCAAAGAACATTATAGCAAGCGTAGTGGACGATTCTATGCTCCAAAACTTATTCCACTGCAAGTCTGCCAAGGAAATGTGAGATTGCTTAGTAGTTCTGATGGAAGTTACTGAGGAAGTTCGAGATGATCGAAGATCTTTATTGAATCAAGAGTATGAAGCGTTTAAGCAAGGATCAAGTGACTCTATTGCTGACAGCTTCGAAAAAATTTTCAAGATCGTCAACGGCCTTAGGAATTATGGTCGCACATTCACTAATCAAGAGCTCAACGACAAATTTCCAAGATCACTGACTAAGGACTGGGATACCAAAGTTGTTACCATTAGCGAATTTGGGAAGCTGCCGGAAATCGACCCCCAGAACCTGTTTGGCAAATTTCTCTCCTACGAACTCCAGATGAACACCAGGAAGAAGGAGGAGCAAAGCAACAGAACTTCTAGTAGAAAAAAGACAATGGCTCTAAAGGCTGAAGGTTTGAGAAAGACTAAAGCTGTGTCACTCGTAAGGACACGAGCTCTTAATACTCCTGAATACTCTGAGCCAAGCACGTTAGGCTCTGAGCTATCAGATGAAGAATTTTCTCTTATTTCCAAACAGTTCAAGAAACTGCTGAGCAAGAGGAGACAAATGAAAAATTGATCATCCTCTTCAGATTCCAGGAGCTCACATCATGATGTTGATCGAACAACGAAAAGCTACAATAAGGAGGACAGGTATAAATCAAAATCGAACAAACAATTTTCCTCTGACATTATTTACTACTGTTGTAATATGTAAGGACATGTGATTGTGAAGTGTCCCTATAAGAAGAAGGATGGTTCTAAGAAGGAAGAAAAGAGATCCTTCAAGGGAAAGAGAAAAGTAGAAAAGTGCTTCGTCACAAATTAGTCGAAGACTCTAAGTGACAGTGAGTCGAGCTCATAAAATGACGAAGCCTACTTCAGGCTTATAGAATAGTCAGACAAGGAACTGGGTGACTCTGAGTACCACATGAAGGTACATTAGCACACCATACTCTCTGAGTCTGAAACGTCCACTAATGCTCTTGAAGGCTACTCTTCTGATGCGGACGAATCAGGATTGATGGCTCAGCACGAGAACATATTGAAGGCTTTCGACCAATGTCATAAGGTAGTCCAAAAGCAGTCAAAAGAGATAGCCTCCCTCAAGGCAGTTGAAACTAATCTGAAGGAAGAAATTGCAAAATTACTTCCTCTCAGAGATGAAGTCCACTCCTTGAAAGAGGAACTCAAGGGCTCCGCTAAGATATTGAGTCTGAAAGAAAAATTTCTTAATGAGCTGGAAGAAAAGCTCGTGGTGGAGAGAAAACTTGTTGAGATTTCTCTAAGTCGAAGACTATTCTCCCTCTTATTGATGAGTTTTCAGCTCAAAAGAAGGGTAGTGGTCTTGGTCATGTAGCCGGAAAGAGTAAGGTTGCCAGGAAGGCTAGTGCCAAGGAAAAGGGGAAGGCGCCTATGGGTTAACCCTCGTTTAGGAAGATAATCTTCCCAACGAATAAGTTTGACCTTGAGTCGTCCTATGGTCATCATGTTAGGCCTACTTATGTAGAGCCCAAAAAACAAATACCAGGGATGGACCCGTCCCCGTGACTATGGTGTCAGTGTTTTCAGCACCATTTGAAGAAATTCAGATGAAGAGTAATGGTCCATATGTCCACGGACACAATATTAAGAAGGCATCAAAAGGCAAAAATGTTATACCTAAGGATAAGGAGATGGGGAGCTTCTGTGTATGCTGCAACCAGAAGGCCTCCAACTCAAAGAATGTTTCCCCTACTAGACCTCAGTTCCAAAGGGTAAAGAATGAGTACAAAAGGAGGTATAATAGGTTTGACTGTTGGTGCTGCGACAAGATTGGTCATTTTGGCGCAGACTGTTGGTACAATCCTACTAATTTTATAACCTCACGAGTTAGCAATGTGAGACCGACCACTCACAAGATTAATGTTTCTAGTGGTGTTAAGCTGACCAGGAATCAAGGACCCAAATATGTTTGGGTTCCTAAGGTAAAGTGAATTGCTTTTGCAGGTGTGTCCAAACGCCACCAAAAATACTATCAGGAATTTGGACAGTGGATGCTCTCAACACATGACCGAGACAAGAAGCCTTTTACTTGAGTATACCCCAGTCGAAGACGGACCAAAAGTGATCTTTAGAGGGTCAAACAGGGGAACAACAAAAGGTTATGGTATAATTTCTAATAATGTAGTATCTTTCACAGACGTAGCTTATATTGAATGATTACACCATAATCTTATAAGCATAAGTCAACTATGTGATAAATGCTACATCATTGAGTTCTGCAATGACAAGTGTTTGATAAAATTATCTGTAAATTTGGAGATGGTCTTAACAGACACTCGAAGCAGAAATATTTTTTGTTTAAATTTTCTTTGCTTATACAGCTCTACCCTAGTGTGTTTTATGGCTAAAAGTACTGTGTCTCTTTGTGACCAATGACACAAGAGATTAGCATATATTAATTTCAAAACTATAAATATGCTATTTTCTCATAACTTAATTCATGATTCCCCCAACATTAAGTGCCTTAAAGAGAGTCCATGTCACTCATGTCAAATGGGTAAGCAGACACGGGCTACTTTCAAGGGTATTACTGAAAAAGATTCTTCTAGAAGTTTATACTTACTTCATGTGGACTTATTCGGTCCTATGCCAATTCACAGCTTAGGAGGTAAGGTATATATGTTAGTATTGTTGATGACTACTCGCGTTTTACTTGGGTGTTCTTTTTGAAACAAAAGTCAAACACCTTCGAGTCTTTCACCAATTTTGTCCGGCAAATTCAGAACGAACTGAACTGCTCTGTGGTCAAAATCAGAAGTGACCACGGAATAGAGTTTGAGTCTGGTGCCATGACAGAATTCTGTGAAAGTCAAGGTATCTTTCATGAGTTTTCCTCTCCGTGTACTCAACAACAAAATGGAGTTATTGAGAGAAAGAATAGAACCCTAATTAAAGCATATACAACTATGTTGAACGACACTTCACTTTCGGAGTACTTCTGAGCTGAAGCGGTCAACATAGCGTGTCACATGCAAAACCAAGCACTAATCAACAAAAGCTATCGTAAGACCCCCTATGAGTTATTAAAGGATATAAAACCAATTGTGTCCTACTTTAGACTCTTTTGAAGTAAATGCTTCATACTTAATAATGAGAAGTATTACCACACAAAATTTAGTCAAAAGTATTTTGAAGGTATTTTTGTAGGATATAGTAGCCATATTAAGACATATAGGATTTTTAAGAAGAAAACTCTGGTGGTAGAAGAGTAATTAAATATTGTATTTGATGAGACAAGCCTGCTCCCAAGTAGCTCGTCTAGTATTATTGGTGCAAATGCAGGTACCGGGCTCGAGGAGCTAAGCTTGGATGAAGCTATCAAGGAAGAAGCTCCAAGATTAGTCAAGCTCGTCGATACAGGCTTGGAAGATGAAGAACCACTAGAGGAAGAATTGTCACAACCTAGAGAGGATGCATCAGATATTGTAGAGCCTGCTGGAGGTAGAGCAACGAATCTAGGGTTCAATCACCTAAGAGATAACCTAGCTGATCAAATAATAGGAGAGCCAGATGACAGTATTAGAACTAGAAGAGGTACACCTAATGAGCTTATGCATCTAAGTTTTCTATCGCAGGTTGAGTCAAAGAACGTCGAAGCGGAGAACAAGGATTCATCTTGGATATTGACAATGCAAGAGGAGCTCAAGTAGTTTGAACGTTGCAGAGTCTGGGAGTTGGTACCCAGACCCAAGGGATGGAATGTGATCGGCACCAAGTAGATATTCAGAAACAGGCTGGACGAACACAGAGTAATCAATAAGAACAAAGCCAAACTTGTAGCACAAGGATACAGATAAGAAGAGGGAATCGACTTCGACTAAACCTTTGCTCTAGTGGCTCAGCTTGAGGCGATCAGGTTGTTTCTTGTGTATGCTGCCCTCAAAGGCTTCACAGTCTACCAAATGGACGTGAAGTCAGCATTCCTCAATGGGAATTTGAAAGACGAAGTATACGTAGCGCAACCCCTAGGTTTTGTAAACTCGCAATTCCCTGAACATATTTACTTTTGAAATAAAGTCATATATGCCCTGAAACAAGCTTCAAGAGCTTGGTGTGGGATGTTGTCTAGCTTTCTTCTTGAGAACAAGTTCATAAGGGGAAAGATAGACAAAACATTATTTCTTAGGGAAATAAAATGCAAGATTCTGCTAGTGAAAATCTATATCGATGATATTATTTTTGGCTCTATGGAAGACAACCTTTATAAAAAGTTTCCCAAACTTATGCAAGGGAAGTTTGAAATGAGCAGTATGAGAGAGCTGGAGTATTTCTTAGTACTTCAGGTGAAGCAATCTGAAGATGGAATTTTCATCTCTCAAACGAAGTTCACCAAGGAGATTCTTAAGAAATTTGGAATGGAGAATGCAACCTCTATGACGACTCCAACGGGTTCAACTGTGTCTCTAGACAAGGATGAGAAAGGGAAACCTTTTGATGAAACCAAGTATAGAAACATAATTAGATCCTTGCTCTACCTCACTGCCTGTAGACCAGATATAATGTTTTCAACATATGTTTTTGTTAGATTTCAGGAAGTAGGGATGACAAGAAAAGCACTTCCGAGACATGTCCATTCCTCGGAAGACGGCTTATCTCATGGAGTAGTAAGAGGCAGAATTGTATGGCAACTTCTACCATCGCGTCAGAGTATACCTCTGCGGGTAGTTATTGCGCACAGATTCTTTGGATAAGGAATTAATTAGAATACTACAACTTGACGTTTAAAGAATTCCAACATATTGCGACTTATCCAGCACAATTGCAATCACAAACAATCCAGTCTCCCACAGTCGGAAAAAGCATATTGAGCTGTGGAGAACAAGGGCATAGCCCTCAGCTATGTCCTGATGGACAAGTAGATCGACGACATCTTTATGAAGCCGCTAGACATAGCCAAGTTCTCATTTTCAAAACAGAACTAGGTATGCTGAATATTGACCCCTAAAGAAGTCCAAGCAAGCAAAAGATCTCTCGGGAACTACTTTAGAAAAGAAGAAATTTTTTCAAAGGAAAATTCTATGAATATCATCGGGAAACTCACTGATTCATCGGATATATGTGGGTTCTCGCCGAATCAGATTCTGTATCTGGTGAATCTTGCCGAATTTAACTTGTGCGGAAAATTCTTTCTTACTATATTGGATCCGAAAAACTGACGACAAATAATAAACGTGCTTCTAGGCAAATTTGAAAACCATATATATATATAAAGGGGGCAGCCGCAAAGTCCATTCGTCGAAGTTCAGTCGATTCGCCGAAATCAGAAATTTGACCCATCGGCTATCGTGCTACAGTCGTTGTTCCCGTCAAAATTTTTTTTGAACTGCGCGCTTCTTCTCCCTCTACTAGGGTTGTCAACTCCTTCCAAGCCCTAGGCGATAGTGATATAAGGTTTTCTAGTCGGCATTGTTTCAACCCGCATTTTCTTCGCATAAAGGATGAATCAGAGTAAGAAGAAAACATATATCGTGATGGAACGTCGGTAGGGGATAACTGCAAACGTTCAGGAGAGACCACAACTGAACACTTTTCGAAAGATTTATGAGTTATTTAAGGAAAAATTCTGTTTTAAGTTAAGCAGTTAGATGTATCCCTCGGCTTAGTGGATCAACTAGTCCACGAATAAAAATATAGTTACACGCTGCAGAAAAATACTTGTTTAAGTTGATTTTGACATCCTACATGAGTATAAATGTCCTCTAAGGACAACTCATGCTATGCAAAACTCTAGATTCAATAAGTATAGAAAATGTCTTTATGCTAACTAGAAAGTAGTGTTTTAGTTTTGAAAGAGATGATAAGTATGAAGTACTAATAGTAGAGTTTGTAAGTTAAAATAACTAACATGCAATCTTACAGAAAGCCTTCCTAGAGAACAAGTATAAACAGCAACAGAAAAACGGCAACTTAGCAGCTTAGCAAGGTAATTAGCATTTCAAGAGAAAACCACCATTGGGTGTCAAAAACCTAACACGAACCGACTGGTGAGCATGTATGTCTGTACTAAAGTAAACAATCCAAGAAAATAGCTCACAAGGGTGAGGAAAACTACTGCAACAAGCAGTCCACTAGCAAGCTCTCAAAGTTAGCCGCTCAACTGGATACTGCCCTGAACTTGAGACATTCAAAGGAAGAACGTCTCAGTAAGAAAATACAAGTGGAAAAGGGAAGTAAACAGGTAAAAGTGCAAGATAAGAGATGGGTTTACCAAACCCGAGTACAAAATACTGAAGACCACAACTGGATAACCAAATTATTATAAGTACAGTAAAATCAGAAGTAAATGAAACAACCACGTAATTGCACAAACTGTGGAACGAAGACATGCTTCGACAATATCTGCAATGATTAGCAAAAGAAAAGCATAGATTGATCCAGAAGCAAACTGAGCATAAAACAGCTCGAATAAAACGTGAATCATTAATAGTTGGCAAAATCAACCGGGCAGAGTCGGTGACCAATTGTCCCAAACCAGGCTCCCAAACCCAAATGTCTCAAAAACATAGAGGCCATGCGGTGGTGGCCACTTGTCCAAACCCAAACCAACAGTCCTCAAAAACAGAGACCAAACATCCGCCAAGTGCAATGATCCACAACCGATGTCCAGTTGGTGGTCCTTTATCCACTACCAACTTTCATAGTCGAAAAAAACCTCAGAACCTACCCAAGTCCCAAGTTCAAATCTTATGATAAACTAAACAAGTCCTAAAACCATCCTAAGGACTAAACCCACCAAAATTTGACAAAAACGGCGAAAATTCTAAGTCCCAGCAAATTCGACAAATTTTCCTTAACTCGACGAAACTGTCATGTGACAACCGGCAATATTCATCGAACTCCGGACGACGCTCGACGAATGTCCAACGATAATCATCAAACTTCGTTCGACGCTCGACGATTAGACGGCGATATTCGTCGAACTCCGTTCGACGCTCAGAGATATTCGTTGAACTCCGTTCGACGAATGGGCAACGATATTCGTCGATCTTTGCTCGATGCTCAATGAATGAACAACGATATTCGTCGAACTCCGTTCGAAGAATGGACTGATGCTCGACGAATGAACAACGATAATCGTCGAACTCTGTTCGACGAACGGACCGATGCTCGATGAATGAACAACGATAATCATCAAACTCCTTTCGCTAACTTACGATACTCGTCAAAAATGACTTAACCTAAACTCAGCTATACTTGACGAATCATTACATGATATTCACCGAATTTTACTTGTCCCGATTTCTTCCTAAACTCTATGGTTTGGCCAAAAATCTAGATCTAACCTAGAGGGATATTTTCATGCTTTATATACTACTCCTAAACTCTAAGGGAGGAAAACAAAGGAAGGATATCAAATAAAAATGAACAAGCAAGGGAGAGAGATCCACTTGCCTCAAAACTTTGGAGAAATGTCGCCTGCTCGCGCCGCTTCAAGGATCGACCGTAGAAAGCCCTAAGCAACGTTTCTTGAAACTTTTGGAGGAGAAAAGAGTTCAAAATCTCAAACCCTAACGTACAAAAAAATCGGGGAAACGGGTAGATCTTACCACGATCGCAAAGCCCTTGCCGAAAGCTTTACAAATCTCTACTCAAACGTCGAAACCGACCACTAAATCACCCGAAATCGCTGGCTGAAAGATCCGTCCGCCGCACGTCTCCTGTCTCGTGAAACTACGCAGTCGGGTAGGGGAAAGACGATGAATAGTAATACTAGGGTTTTCGTTTATCACGTATATTTATATATATTATAATATTAATTAATTTATTTACAAATCAATATCACATCACATTAAATCCTAAAATGATACAAAATTCATAACAACTCTGAATTCTATGAAATTCACACCGTAGCTAAATACCGGCGCTACGAAACCAACGGTGAAGTAGAAACTCAAATTCGACAAACAAAACTCGGTTAAACACCTCTCGTAGACAAAACACAAGCATTCCCAAAAAGGCTCCACCGAATCACAAAAACACACCCGACTCGCAAGGGAATCTTGCAAACAGGCTAAACCCAGCCACACAGAAAACTCAAAAAATAAAACCACGCTCTAACCATGGCACAAGACAATCATGCGCTAACGTAACGCCCTGGCATCAAAATTACGCCATTACAGGAATAAAAATAAATACCGCAAAATCAGGGGCGTTACAGCCACCCCTCCTAAAAGAAAGTTTCGTCTCGAAACTTAACATAAATAGGATCAAATCCCAATCAGAATAAAAATAATGATATGCAAAGAGAGGAAACACTTACCAAAATATCAGGAGAACGTATGAGGATGAGCCTCCCTCATAGCTGACTCCAACTCCCAAGTCGCGCATTCCACGTTTTGGTTCCTCCACAAAACTTTAACCATCGTTATTGTCTTCCTTCGCAATACCCGATCTTGAGTATTCAAAACACGAGCAGGCACCTCCAAATAAGAAAGGTTAGGCTCCAAGTGGGGCACGTAATCAAGAACTTGCCTGTCTCTTAGCACACATTTCCGCAATTGGCTTACGTGAAAAACATCATGCACACCAGGAGAACTTGCGGGTAAATCCAACTTGTAAGCTGCCACACCAATCCGTTCAATAATTTCAAAATGTCCCACATACCTCGAGTCCAACTTGTGGTTCTTACCAAACCTTTTAACTCCAGACATCGGGGAAACCTTAAGAAACATCATATCCCCTACACCAAACTCCAAATCGGTCTTACGCCGATTGACATACTTCTCATATCACTCTTGAGCTACCCAAAGCTTCCCTCGAATAAGCTTTATAGAAACTTCCATCTCCTCTAATGCTTCAGGATCCAACAATGGTCTTTCACCTACCTCAACCCAAAATAAAGGAGTTCTACAACGGCTCTCGTACAATGCCTCAAACGGGGTCATCTGCAAACTTTCATGATAACTGTAATTATAAGCGAATTCCATTAGCCTCAAATGCTCATCCCACGCACCTTCGTGGTCCAATATATAACATATGATCATATCTTCAACGATCTGAATTACTCTTTCTGTTTGACCATTAGTCTGCGGATGATAAGCGGTGGAATACCGCAGATCGGTACCCAATCCTTCATGTAAACTCTTCCAAAAGCGAGACGTAAACCTAGAGTATTGATCTGATATAATACTGACAGGCACTCTATGTAACCTGATGACTTCTTGCAAGTATAACTCAGCTATTTTCTTCATGGAGTAATTGATCTTAAACGGCACAAAGTGAGCACACTTCGTCAATCTGTCCACTATAACCCACACTTAATCGTGTCTACGGGGAGATCTCGGCAAACCAGTAAGAAAATCCATTGAGATGCTCTCCCACTTCCAACGTGGAATCTCTAAGGGCGTCAACTTGCCTCCAGGCCTACCATGATCGGCCTTCACTCTCTTGCAAGTAAAACACTCTGATACGTACTTAGCTATATCACCCTTCATACCATACCACCAGACAATCTGCTTCAAGTCTCGATATATTTTAGTGGAACCAGGGTGGTAGGCAACACTAGAACCATGTGCCTCCTTGCACAATTTAACGCGAATATCTTCAATATTGGGGATGCAAAGTCTATTGCGGTATTTCAAGGTACCCGTGTCATCAATCGAAAAGTTCGACAGTTCCCCTTTCGCGGTTCTATTATAAAGGTGCTTCAAATCAGGATCATCCTTTTGATGTAGCCTCGTCAGTGAAATCCATGAAGGCTCTAACATTTTCATACTACTGGGCGAGTCGCTACTCTCCATCGATATATCCATCAGAATAAACTCTACCACCAACGAATCCACATAAATATTAAAAATCTTCGCTGACTTCCTACTCAAGGCATCGGCTACCACGTTAGCTTTGCCGGTATGGTATTGAATCTCAACATCATAGTCAGCCACATACTCTAACCACCTCAGTTGGGGAAAATTCAATTCCTTTTGAGTGAAGACGTACTTCAAAGTCTTATGATCGATGTAAATTTTGCACAAAGCTCCATATAAAAGATGTCTCCATAACTTTAAGGCATAAATCACAGCAGCAAATTCTAGATCATGTGTAGGGTAATTCCTTTCATGAGTCTTTAAATGTCTCGACCTATATGCTATTACTTTACCTTCTTGCATTAGCACGCAACCAAGTCTGACATGCGATGCGTCCACATACACAACATACTCTATCCCTTCAGTAGGCAAGGCCAAAATCGGAGTTGTGCTCAATCTTCTTTTCAATTCCAGAAAGGCATCCTCGCACTTATCGCTCCACACAAAAGTTGTATTCTTCTGTGTAAGCTTAGTCAGTGGCGCTGATAACGTAGAGAAACCCTCAACAAACCTTCTATAATATCCTGCCAACCTTAGGAAGCTCCTTATCTCCTTAGAAGATGCGGGCCTATTCCAATCCATAACAGCAGGTATCTTTTCAGGTTCCACAGAAATTTCATTTTTATTGACCACATGACCCAGAAACGAAACCTGAGGAAGCCAAAACTCGCATTTACTTAGCTTGGTATATAACTTATGCTCCCTCAAGGCAGACAAAACTAGGCGCAAGTGATGGGCATGCTCTTCAACAATGTGGGAGTACACCAGTACATCATCTATGAAAACCACCACAAAACGGTCTAAGTAATCCTTAAATACCATGTTCATCATATCCATAAAGGCAGAGGGCGTATTAGTTAATCCGAAAGACATCACCAAAAACTCAAAATGCCCATGCCGTGAACGGAAAGCAGTCCGTGGAATATCTGCCTCACGAATCCTCAACTGGTGGTAGCTTGAACGAAGATCAATATTTGAAAATAATGAGTTACCATGCAACTGATCGAACAGGTTATCAATCCTTGACTGCGGATATCTATTCTTGATAGTCACCTTATTGAGCTCTCTATAATCGAGAAAAAGCCTCATCGATCCATCCTTCTTCTTTATAAACAGAATAGGAGCATCCCACGGAGAAGAACTCGGCCTAATAAAACCATTATAAAGTAACTCATCCAATTGGGTATGCAACTCCTCTAGCTCACGCGGGGCCATACGGTACGGCGCCTTAGCAATAAGATGAGTACCTGGCTCTAGATCTATGACGAACACCACGTCTCTCTCGGGTGGAAGACCAGGAAGATTATCAGGAAACATATCCGGAAACTCGCACACAACAACAATCTCCACCACTCGGGGCAAACAACCATCGGTCGCCAACACCGAAACCAAACAAGCAAAATATTCGTAATTAATAGCTTTCAAGCATGTACCGTAGATATAATTGGAGAAAATTGGTGCGGAAAACCATAAACGCTCCTGGGTTGAACATTGTCCATCTTGAAGTCCAAGCGCTTAACCTTGTACTGGATAACCGCATCATACTTGGAAAACCAATCCATGCCCAGAATTACATCAAAATCTTTCAAGTCTATTATCTTCAAATTCACAACCACTAGAAAATCACCAAACAGAATCGGACAGCTCTGAATGCCATGGTTTGATACCACAGATTCGCCAGAGGGATACTTAACACTAACCGCATAGCCAACCTGATCGAGAGTCAAATGATGATGCTCTACAAAAGTCATAGCCACGAATGAGTGGGTAGCGCTGGAATCGAACAGAACATGGGCCCAACGGTTCTTGACCTTAAACTTTCCTATATAAAATCGTATACCCAACTAAAGAAACGAACATCGAATTACTGCTACATACGGAAAACAATGAACAGGTTAGGATCTAACCTATAATAACTTGTGAAGATGTCTGAGCTTCCTACAAAGACACCACATTCAGCTTGCTCTTCCCCTTGTCCAATAGCTGCGGCGGCAACAAAGCCTGGAGTGGAACTGGTTGCAATGGGGGCTGATACCGTGGGCACTTCTACTTAACATGACCCTTCTGCCCACACTGGATGTAGGTCCTGTCCTTATGCCAATAATGGGCAGCATCATGTCCCCTCTGCTTACATGCAGAACAAACCAAATCTCAGTTAGGAGCACCCTGAATAGCATGCACTATTCTTTCTTATGGGCTCCTAATCTTTGGTAACACCTCTCAAACGGATGGCCTGGCCGGCCAAAGAAACTGCATATCTCTTTGCTTCCTATCCCCAAAGCGGTACCAGATTATTGGGAACTCCTACCCTCACCGGCCTTCCTCTTATCCTTTCTCATTTGTTGACCTCGACTCTTGGCGTTGTCAATCGCCTCCACCTTCAGATCATCCTCCACAACTTTAGCATAACTTTCAGATCCATAAGCACTAGCTAGCTGCTAGATGTCATTCCTAAGACCGCCTAGAAATCTCTTAACTCGGTTCGATTCTAAAGACACTATGTCCGGGGCAAAACGACTCAATTTGCTGAACTTCACCTCATACTCAGTAACAGTAAGCTATCTTTGCTTAAGGTGTAGAAAATCATTCATCAGACGGTCTCTCTCGACCGAAGGTAGAAACTTCTTCAGCAGCAACTCCTTGAAAGATTCTCATGAGAATCCATCCTTCAAATTCTCCTTCTCCCTTAGCCACCAACTCTTAGAAAGTCCCTTGAGTTGATACGCAGCGACCATCACCCTCTGGTCCACTGAAATTCTTGAGTAAGCAAACATCTCTTTGATGGCAATTATCCAGTCATCTAAGGCCATAAAGTCTGCCCTACCATCATAAGTAGGGGTCCTTGTCTCTGGAAGTGTGAGATAAATGTCATCTCTGGTGGCAACAACACCGAGAGCACCAGAGGAACAGGGGGAACAGGAACAGCCTGACCCACAATAGGGTCCTGTATACACAGCAACTGTCCTGACACAACCGTTAACAACACTTGGATTTGCGACTGCATCTCCACCATCTGTCTGGACAAAGTCTCATTACTCTGTCGCAGACTTTCAATCATCACTTTGGTTTCCACACCTAAAGACTCGCCCTCCGACAGGGGAGTCGTCCTAGTCGCCACACGCTTAGGTCTTATTTAAACCAATAGTGAACATCTAATCAAAACCTAGACCAACAGCTAGCACCAAACAACATAGTCCAGACAAAACATGCTTAAGTACCTGCTAAAGCTGCAAACTTGATCTGGGATTTTCAATCATGATGTCATGCCTATACTTAGGATGATAAGCTGTCATCCTACTGACTCATGTGCCTAATGCATGAATTTCTTATTCTTTTTTACTCAAAACCATATGTATACTAGTGTCATCATGTATATCTTTAGCTTGGCATGTGTGCAGATGCAATGTTATGTCATGCATGTTGTGCTATGCAATCTAAAAAGGTCTTAATGCATGTTATGAGCGGAGTACATATGAAATGTTATGCATCTCATACTACAAACATCACATGTAACAGAAAAATAAAACGTGCTAATATCACCCATATGATGATGGTTATGCATCTCATACTACATAACCGTCACATGTTGCCACCTATGGTGGATCCATATACAAATACATTATTCATCTCATACTACATAATATGCCCCCTATACTTCTTATCATGTTATGAGTGTAGTGTTCATGCTTCAGCCAAGACGTACTGATGACACATTGGTGTGTGTATGAAATGATACTAGACAACTAACACAAACTAAAGAAGGTTGCTCAAACAATTGTCAAACAACCTCCCTCTGATACCAACTGTCACAACCTGCATTTTCTTTGCATAAAAGGATGAATCAGAGTAAGGAGAAAACACGTGTCGTGATGCCCCGTCAGCAGGGGATAATTGCAGACGTTCAGGCGAGACCACAACTGAACACATTTCGAAAGACTTATGAGTTATTTAAGGAAAAATCCAGGTTTAAGTTAAGCAGTTTGTTGGGTACATTGGAAAATATGTACCAGATTTGAAGAAGCCTCGCCCTACTCAATGATATACATCAAGGTCTATTTGATGTACTTTGAGTTTATATATGCAGGTTAAGTAATTGCAGGAAATGCAGAAAAGTTTCTAAGTCCATGTGTCGACACCTAGAGATGCAGTGTCGACACTTATGAAGGCTTGTGTCGACACCTAGAGAAGCTGTGTCGACTCTTAGAGTATTTGTGTCGACACCAGGAAAGGCAGAGTCGACACCAGAAGAAATGTGTCGACACATACAGGCAGTGTCAACACACTGTGAAGAATTATCAACATAAATTATGTCGACACTTAGAGGCAGTGTCGACACCCAGAGAAGCATAGTCTACATCAAATGTGTCGACACCAGGAGGCTGTGTCGACACTCAGCAAGCTTCAACAAAGTTAAAGTAAAAGAAGGCTTGTGTCAACACAAAGGAGATGTGTCGACACTTAGCAAGTTTCAACATAAGAAGGCATGTGTCGACACAAAGGAGTTGTGTCGACACACAGCAGGATTCAACTAAGTATTAAAGAAGAAGTACTTGTGTCGACACACAGAATTAGTGTCGACACATTCAACAGAAGGCTTGTGTCGACATACAGAACCAGTGTCGACACATTCTGAAGAAGCAGTGTCGAGAAGCTGTTACAACAACACTAGGAGTTGTGTCGACACCATCAAGGCTAGTATCGACACTTAGTTCACTTATGTCGACACTTGGTTTATTTGTGTCGACACATAATGAAGATCAGTCTCGACACTTTCAGACAGAGACAGTGATTTCAAGAAGTGACTGGATGACTTGACAGCTGCTATTATAGTCGGTCTACTACAACTATCAGAGCTGTCAGAAGTTCGTAAGAAACCGGATCAGCCGGTTACCTTGGAGGAAGTCTATATAAAGGTCGTTCTCCTTCAACAGAAGAGCATTGATCACAATTAAAAGAATCGAACTTTCAACAAAATTGAGAGATCATCAATCAATCAGAAGATTAAGAAGATCAATACAGATCCAGAGAAAACTGTAAATCAGTATTTTGAAGAAACTTCAGATTTACTTGGAGAGAGAGAACTCCAGTAATTGAAGTCAAGAAAGAGACTTGTTAATCAAATCTCTTAAGAAGCAGATTCTGAACCAGACTGCAAAGTAGGATCCATATTTAATTCTCCATCCTAAGAAGGAAGTTGCCAGCCAGTCTACTTCAAGAAGATCATCTTTACTGAGTTCAGACTCAAGAAGCCTTGAAGAAAGCAAAGATAAAGTTGATCTCAGGAATCAGTGCTATCAAGAACTGATCAAGAAGGTTGCCCTCTTCATTCTCTCAAACTGAGTGGTGATCTACAAACTTTTATTATCTTTTTGTAGGATCCTAAGGGATCTGAGTTGTAAGCCTAAATTTATAAAGGTTGAGGTAGAGCTTTTGAGCATGAGTGTAGGAGAATCAATTCTCTGAGTGTAGGTCTTGTTGAATGCTGAGGTAGGGTTGTTTAGCTTGAGTTTAGGTCTTGTTGAAGACTGAGTGGTAGGCCTTTGTGCCTGAGTTGTAGGATTGGTGACACTCTGAGTTGTAGGAACCTGTTTGGGGTTCTGAACTGTAAGATCTGAGGATCTGAGGAGAAGTGCAGGAGTTAGGCCAAATCTAGTACACTACTAGATAGGCGAAGGGGGAAAGTGGATGTACCCAGACCTTGGGGAACCACTATAAACACTGTGTGCACTCTGTGAATGTTTGTTTCTGTGGTTGCTATGTTGTGATAGTTGTAGAATATTGCAAATACAGGTTTAATTGTACAGAGTTTCTGCCTTAAAATTAAAAAGGAAAAGTACACCTATTCACCCCCCCCCCCCCCCTCTAGGTGGTTAGGCACTATTTCTTTCAAGTGGTATCAGAGGGAGGTTACTTAAAAGGGGACTTAACAATCTGAGTAAGATCCTGTAGGCAGATTCAGAACAAACAAGAATCAAGAAAATGGGTTCTAGTGAGAATCACAAAGAGCTGGGGTCTATGAAATTGTCAATATGTAGAAAAGAGATATTTGGCATATGGAAAGAGAGGGTTAGACTCTTTATGGAAGCTTCTGACCCAAGGATATATATTACAGTCAAAGAAGACCCATATGTGCCAATGAAGGTATCCATTCTGGATGCAAATCAGAAAACTCCCAAGTACTTCTCTGAAATGACTAAGGATGAAATCATTTTGGCCACTATGGACAAGAGAGCCCAGAATATAATTGTTAGTGTCATTGATGATGCAACATTTCAGAACTTAATTCATTGTAAAACCTCTAAAGAAATGTGGGACACATTAATAGTCTATATGGAGGGTTCAGAGGAAGTAAGACAAGATAGGAAGTCCTTGTTAAATCAGGAATATAAAAGCTTCAGACAAGGAAAGTGTGAGAGCATTACAGAATGTTATAAGAAGTTCTATAGGATAGTTAATGAGTTGATGTCCTATGGAAGAGACTTCAGCAACTATGAGATGAATGACAAGTTCTTAAGATACCTGACTAAGGACTGGGACACCAAGATTTGTGCCATTAGGGAAGTGGCCAACTAGCTGATATACCTCCTCCAACTTTGTTTGGAAAACTGCTATCTTATGAGATGCAGTTAATGGCTAGAAAGGAGGAAGAGAAGAATACTAGAGTGGAGCACAAGGAAAATACTGTGGCCTTCAAGACTGAAGCCACTAATAAGTATAGAAGCAAGTATCCATCTCCACCTCAAATAATTGCTGAGGATGTAACAGATAATTCAGATATCAAGAATTCAGATAGCAGTGAAAGTGATGAAGACTTTGCTGCTTTTGCTAGTCATTTTCAAAAATTTCTGAAGAAGAAGCAGTGGAGGACTAAGCCTTCCACTTCTCAGCCAAAAGATGACTACTATCAGAAGAGAAAGTCATCCAGTAATGACAGAAGAAGGTCCAAGCCAAGCAAAGCTACATCCTCAAAGATTGTGTGCTATTACTGCAATAGACAGGGACATGTAGTGGCTGACTGTCCTGAAAAGAGGAAGGAGTCAGCTGACAAAAAGAAGACTCGGGTTAAGGGCAAAAAGGAAAAGTCCTTTGTTGCTAAGAAAGACAAGAGTCTGACAGATTAGTCATCTTCAGAAACAGAATCAGAAGCTGAAGCCTACATTGGATTATTTGCTGAAGAGGAAGAAGATGAGTTCATGCAGCTAATGAACTCAATTTATGAGCATGAGGACCATCAGTGCAAGGGACTGATGGCTTTATCTGAAGGAGACAAGAACCAGGATCAGCCTGGACCAAGTAAGGTACAAAGTTGTTCTTCTAATTCAATTTATAGTACTGAGTCAGAATCAGATACATCTGCATCAAGTGATGTGGGTGGGTCTGAATCTGAAGGAGATATTCATCAGTTAATTGATGAATATGAGGACATATTGCAGGCCTTGAAGAAAAGCAAAACCTTGGCCAAAACTCAGGCAAAGGAGATTGCTAGTCTTAAATTGGCTACTGCTGATTCAGACAAGTTGTTAGATCAGAAACTGAATGAGATTGCTAGATTGAAGAACATAACTGTTATTCAAATGGGCACAATCACATTCAAGAATGATCAGATTAGAAATCTGGAGGTTAGACTTCAGAAAGAGAGACAGATAGTAGCAAGTTTTTCTAAATCTAAATCTGTTTTACCCTTGATAGATGAGTTTGTACTTCAAAAGGGTAAGGCTGGATTGGGATTTAAAAAACCTGCCTGAACTGCTAGGTCCAAATCTAAAGGCAAAACCCCAGCACAAAACATAAAGCCTGCTGTAGATACTTCATCCAGGGTAGTACCTAAACAAAGGTACAAAAGGTTTGAGTGTTGGTGTTGTGGCAAGATAAGCCACTTTGCCTTAGATTGTGGGCACAATTCTAGTGTCAAAGAGAGTAGCAAACTGCCTGCTAGAAGAGCTACAGGTAGTTTTGTTAAAGTTCAGACTAACCTGCACCAAGGACCCAAGAGTTATTTGGGTTCTAAGGTTAAGTAATCTGTTTTGTAGGTGAGTCCAAGTGGCCATGCCCCTATATGGTACTTGGACAGTGGATGTTCCAGGCATATGACTGGAACTAGGGGGTTGCTGAAGGACTACACACCTATCAAGGATGGCTCTAAATTACCTTTGATGGTTCAGAAAAAGGAATCATCAAAGGCTTTAGTAACATTTCTGGTAACCAAATTAATATCACTCAAGTGGCCTATGTGAAGGGTTTGAAACATAACCTCATTAGCATAAGTCAGCTGAGTGATTTAGGATATGACATCTCATTTGTCAAGAATGGTTGTCATATCAAAAGGTCAAGTGATCAAAAGATCATTTTGACAGGATATAGGAAGAGAAATGTCTATTGTCTTGACTTTGTGTGTGAGAACAATGTTTCTCCTATTTGTCTTATAGCTGATGAGAGAGTCTCACATTGTGTTAAATTTCACAAGAGGCTGGCTCATCTTAACTATAAGATAATTGGCCAACTCTTTAGCAAAGAGTTAGGGAGGAATGGTCCTCAAGTTAAGTGTATAAAGGATGGGATATGCTCAGCTTGTCAAAGAGGCAAGCAGACCAAATCCACCTTTCATAGCCTTGAAAACAAGGATTCTGTGAGGTGTTTATACATATTGCATATGAATCTTTTTGGTCCTATGCCAGTTCACAGTCTAGGTAGGAAGGTCTACACATTTGTGGTAGTAGATGACTATTCAAGATATTCCTGGGTGTTCTTCCTAAGACAAAAATCTGAAACCCCAAGTATCTTATATAGTTTGGTTAAACAAATTCAGAATGAGTTGGACAGTACAGTGGTCAAAATCAGAAGTGACCATGGTACTGAATTTCAGTCTGAAAGTATGACAAAACTGTGTGAAGAGTTTGGGATTTTTCAGGAATTTTCTTCACCAAGAACACCTCAACAAAATGGTATTGTTGAAAGGAAGAATAGAACATTGATAGAGGCTGGTAGAACCCTATTGAGTGAAACTTCTCTCCCAGAATATTTCTGGGCTAAGGCAGTAAACACTGCATGTCATGTAATTAATAGGGCTACTATCACCAAGTGCCACAAAAAGACTCCCTATGAGATTGTGAAGGGCAGGAAACCAAATTTATCCTATTTCAGGATCTTTGGTTGCAAGTGCTATATACTTAACAATGGAAAGTCTTATCTAACCAAGTTTGCTGCCAAATCCCTAGAGGGGATCTTTGTTGGGTACAGCAACAATAGTAAGGCTTATAGGGTCTACAACTTGATTACTCAAGTTGTAGAAGAGTCTGTATATGTAGTTTTTGATGAAGCAAGGCTCATTAATAGTGAATTGCCAAGTAGTGTTTGCAGCTCTACAGGTGTAACTGAGAAGATGGACAAGCTTACCATTACAGAACGTTCTACTGCAACTCAGTAAGTGGAAAATGGTGGCTGTTTTCCAGGGGGAGTACAAGACTCTCTAGATGCAGAAGAAGACCAAGAGGTGCAGCTAAATGAAGAGGCTGAAGGTGTATAACCCGAAGACAGACTACCTCCAGCAAATAGGCACTTAAAGGATCATCCAGCCAATCAGATAATTGGTGATCCCAAATAAGAAGTGCAAATAAGAAGCAGGAATCTGAGTACAGTTCTTTACTCCAGCTTCCTATCACAAGTAGAGCCAAAGAAATTTGAAGAAGCAGTTCTAGACCCTCATTGGATTGAGGCCATGCAAGAGGAGCTGAATCAGTTCAGGAGGTGCAAAGTCTGGAAGCTTGTTCCTAAACCCAAAGACCACAATATCATTGGAACAAAGTGGATCTTCAGGAACAAATTGGATGAGAATGGAATCATCATAAAGAATAAAGATAGACTTGTTGCAAAAGGATATAAGCAGGAAGAAGGTATTGATTTTGATCAAACCTTTGCTCCAGTAGTAAGACTGGAGGCAATCAGGATGTTCCCTGCCTATGCAATATACCAAGGGTTTAAGGTATTCCAAATGGATGTTAAGTTAGTTTTCCTAAATGGAGATATAAAGGAAGAAGTCTATGTAGAGCAGCCCTCAGGTTTTATTGATTCTCTTAAACCTGATTATGTATATAGACTTAGGAAGGCTTTGTATGGGTTAAAATAAGCCCCAAGGGCTTGGTATGAAACCCTGTCTAGTTTCCTCATTGAGAACAAATTCTCAAGGGGGAAAATAGACAAGACTCTATTCCTTAGGGAATCTAAAGGCAAGTTTATCTTAGTCCAAATATATGTAGATGACATAATATTTGGGTCTATAGAAAGTAATCTTTGCAGAAAGATTGCAAAACTTGTGCAAGGAAAATTTGAAATAAGCAGTATGGGGGAACTTAAGTTCTTCTTGGGTCTCCAAGTAAGACAGACTGAAGATGGCCTGTCCATATGCCAGTCTAAGTTCACCCTAGAGTTGATAAAGAAGTATGGTATGGAATCATCCACTACCATGAAAACTCCTATGGGGTCAAGCATGTCTCTAAGCAAAGATGATCTAGGTAAACCTGTAGATGAGACTTTGTATAGAGGGATAGTTGGCTCCCTACTGTATTTGACTGCTAGTAGACCAGATATCTTGTATGCTACATGTGTCTGTGCTAGGTACCAAGCATGCCCTAAAGAATCTCATCTGACTGCAGTCAAAAGGATTTTGAGATATCTTAAGGGCACACCTTATCTAGGCCTTTGGTACCCTAGGAATGGAGATTTTATACTGACAGGTTATTCAGATGCAGATTTTGCAGGCTGCAAGAAAGATAGGAAGAGTACTACAGGAACCTGTCAATTTCTAGGTGGAAGGCTGGTGTCTTGGAGTAGTAAGAAGCAGACTAGTGTGGCCATCTCCATAGCTGAGTCAGGATATGTTGCTGCAGGAAGTTGCTGTGCACAACTTTTGTGGATACAACATAAGCTAGAAGACTATGGTATTCAAGTAGAACACGTTTGTTTTGTGATTCTACAAGTGTCATTTCTATTGCAAATAATCCTGTCTCACATAGTAGGACTAAGCACATAGAAATTAAATACCATTTTCTTAGAGAACATGTAGAAAAAGAAGACATTTCACTAGAATATGTTAACACAGATAATCAGATTGCTGATATGTTTACTAAGCCACTAGATGAAACCAAATTCAATAATTTTAAAATTGAATTAGGTATGTTGAACTTAGAATAGGTTCATAAAATTGGCTAAGTAAAATGGTGTCGACACATGAAGTTGTTTGTGTCGACACATAGAAGTGGTGTCGACATTTCAGAGAAATAGTGTCGACACATCTAGACAGTCAGTGTCGACACTTCAGAGAAGTAGTGTCGACACATGCAGAGTAGGTGTCGACACATCCAAGGTGGTGTCGACACTTAGATTTAACACTAATTTCGTCGAGTAGAGTTTTGACTAATCGTCGAGCTGAGATGTATAAGTGTCGACACATATATTCTTTCGACTATATTTGTGTCGACACATAGTTGTCGAGACATTAGAAGTAAGTGTCGACACTTTTCAACAGTGTCGACACATTTCAAGTAGTTCGACGCGCCTTTTCACCTTTGATTTTAGAAAGGTATAAATAGGTCTTCCATATTATTTGTCGACACGCTCACCATAGTTTCGAGACCAATCTTGTGTGTCGACATCTCTATTCTCTAAGTTCAAAATTTCTACAAACCCTAATGGCACCCAAGATAGAAGAGAACATCAATGAAGGTTATGAGCTAGTGTGACATGCTTTTGACGACGCGGAACCAGAAATTCAAAGTGTTGTAACCCTAGTTACAGAGACTGGGTTAGAGTATCTAATTTCAGAGCCAATCAAGATTTGGAAGAAGGAGGTCCTCAAATTCTTTAGTGCAGCTACCCTTGATGAAATAGGTCTTAAGATTAAATCCAAAGTCCATGGAGTTAAGGTGAAAGTCACCTAGAAAAATCTAAGAAATGTTCTACATCTACCTAGAACTAAAGAAGAGGAAGATGTACCTGCATCAAAGACAAGGGAGGCACTGCAATGGTGTGGACTTGATTCAAGAATGAAGATCGGATCAGTTCTTAAAAGGAAAGGCATGAACATGCAAGACAAGTTCTTGTCTGAAATAGTAGGAAAGGTGATTCTGAGCAAGCCAGGTGGGCATGATAGGATATCAGCTCGCATGTTCAGTTTAATGACAAGGATCATTTTCAAAATCAAAACTGATTGGTCAGTAGTGATGTTTGAAAAGATAAAGGAAAGTCTGAAGAAGTCCAATCTGGGTAGGATTATGAGTTTGTACTTGGCTGGAAGTATTCCAGAAGTCCTGAACCAAGCTGCTGGTTCTAAGATAAACCACATGAGGAAAATGGACATCAGAATAATCTAAAGATGGGATAGAGTGTTAACTAAATAAATGCCTACACCAGAGAAGGAAACACCTCAGAAGAAGAAGAAGAAAGCCATAGTGGCTCCTGAATCCTCTAGTAGCTCAGAAGAGCAAGTAGTTTTTAGTTCTCATGATGGAGAGGCTGGAAATGTTGGACAGTCACCAGCAAGAAATGAAGATGCACTAAGGCAGGGGGAGCAACCATCTGCTAGCCCCATTCACCTGGATCGACTCCAGGGGGAGCCTCAACATGTGGATGAGCCAACTCACTTAGACAGTGAAAGGGCAACCCAAACAAGTCTTAAGGTAATCAATGAAGTTAATTAATCAATTTTCAATATTGAGGATGAAGTATTGACTGAATCATTACTTGATGTTGATCAGCAAACTCAGATACATAGTCAACCACAAGATGTTATCATGGAAGACACATCAGCTGCAAATCATGCTCCTTAGATAAGAGATTCTCCAGTCCCTACTCAATAGGAGTTTACTCTAGAAGAGATGTTCCCTGATCTATTACAGACTGATTTTGAGGGAGCAAAAGTAGCTTTTGAGGGGGAGTCAGCTAACCTTAAGGGGGAGCATGTAGAGTTTCATAAGGAAACTACAAGAAATGAGACTGAGGAGCAAAGGAATGCTGAGGAGCTACCAAGTGCAGAGAAGGAATTGCCACCTACTCCACAGGATAGAGTAGACATTGCCAGTACTTCTGCTTCTAAGGATGAATAAACTGCTAGAGCCAAGAAAAGAACGCTCACGGTATTCAAGAGAAGAAGCCAGAATTACAAGAAAGCATTGCAAACTGTGGCTCCACAACAAGATCCAACTGCTGATTCTAGTTCATTGTTGGTGGCTTTGTAGATCAAAATGGATGAGCAAAGAAAGGCTCTAGAAAAATATATGGATGAAGGACATAAATCCCTTCAATTTGATCTGGCTCAAGACATCAAATCTATAAGATTTGAAGTTAATCTGAACAAGAAAGGCACGACTGATTGCTTCCATAAGGGAGGTAATGTAGTGGTATATCTGGCTACTCATCAAGAGAAGATAAAGACACAAGTTGATGATATGGCAGTGAAACAAGGATATGTCCTGGAAAATCAGATTAGGATGAATGATAATCTGTCTGCCTCTCATAATGCCATTGTAAGTGAAATGAAAAATATTGCTAATGCACAAACTGAGGCTAGCACTACAGCCAAAGCAGAGTTTGCTAAGCAATTACAAGAAAACTTAACTGCTGTAAAAACTGTTGGGTATTACATCCACACTAATCCAAATTTGATGAAGTCACCCTGGAACTCAGATGAATTAAGTTGTATTTGATGCTTGGTTTGAGTTATATGTTTGTAGGAATTTCACTGGGAAGTGTAGACCAATGTCAGTCCACAGTGTGTCACCAAACACAGGAACTATGCAATGTAATCCCTCATTGCATATTCCAAGGTGTTGACTCATGTGTGGTCTCTCTATTGGGATAAACTTCATATTCAAGCTATTGGACCTTGGGAAAATGATTGGAAGTTGACTACATTAGAAGAAAGAGTTTTTAACAACAAAAATTCTCTAAGTCTTTTACTCGAGTAGGTCCATAACTACTCGAGTAGATTGGTTATAATTTACTCGAGTAAAGAAACTTTGTACTCGAGTACTTAAGTGTATCTCTCGTGTAGCTAAGTCATGTACTCGAGTAGACTTAGTCATATACTCGAGTAGCATGTTTATATACTCGAGTAGATCACTCATTATACCCGAGTATTAAAGGCTTCACTCGTCAAAATTCTTCTAAGTCAGGAACTCGAGAAAAAACACGCTTATACTCGAGTAAGTATACTCACATACTCGAGTAGATAGAAACATACTCGAGTAGTTCATTATACCTGCTCGAGTAGATCGTGTTTCACTCGTGTACTTTGAAATTTTCCTAACTCCAGAATTTTCTAAGTCTTTTACTCGAGTAGAACTTTCACGTACTCGAGTAGATCACTTCCTCTCGAGTAGTTTAGTTCAACTACTCGAGTAGCTGCTTGATGACGTCTTCAGAATTTATTCTAAGTATTCCACTCGAGTAGATTCTTCAGGAACTCGATTAGTTTATGTAATATACTCGAGTAGTCTTTCTTATACTCGAGTAGATCCTTCATGTACTCGAGTAAGTCACTATAGATACTTGAGTAGTTCTATCTGCTTACTCGAGTAGTTGATTTCTACCTACTCGAGTAGCCTATCTTTATATACCCGAGTATGTTCTCCTTCATGTACTCGAGTAGTTATTCAACTACTCGAGTAGATCTTCTCTTACTCGTATATATGGCTGAACTTTCCTGAAATTTCGTCTAATTCCTTTTTTGACGGAATTTTCAAATCACGCGACATGATTGGTCCACGTGTACATCATTATGACCGATTATGACCGATTATGACCGTTATTCTCTCCTATATAAAGTCTTATCAGAAAATGACAAACCCTAAGTATTCTCAAAGCCTTCTTGTCATTTTATTTTGAGAAAGTTTTCATCTAACTCCTCTGTCTGTCCTTCACGGAACGGAAGCCGCCGCCGACACCATCTTCTCCAGCCACTGCTTCTAATTTGAGAGGACTCATTCTGAAGAAAGTTACAGATCGAGATCGACATCACTGTTCATATTCTCTCTCTGATTCTGTAAAAGCAAAGAAGATCCAGATCTGGGCCGAGATTCTCTTCACCTATTTCTGATAGTGTTGCAAAGTCCATAAGAAGAAGTTTTTTGGTCATCTCATCAGATCTGATTGGATTTACTGTTTGTATAATTTTTCCAAAACTTTATTAATCTTGTAGGAGAAAGTTTCTCCGAGTGTAGGAGTTTTTCACTCAAAGTTTGTAGGAAGTGTTATCTTCTGAGGTGTAGATACCTTTGTTTGGATCGAGTTTGTAGGAACTTTGTTCCGAGGGTAGGATCGGTTTTTGATCCGAGATAGTGGAGTCGCCGAGTCTAGTTGATTGCTAGATCGGTGAGGGAAAGTGGATGTTCCTAAGGTCGTGGAACCACTATAAATCTTGTGTCGTCTGTGATATTGGTAGATAGTTCTGTGTTGTGCTCTAATTTTTTTTATTCCGCAAAAGACTCACAACTCACCTATTCACCCCCTCTAGGTGATTTAGGTTGACAACCGTTTTCTTTCATTTGGTATCAGAGGGAGGTTGATCGTCAAAAGGTTAACACCTTGATCAGATCCAAATCTGTTTTCTGAAAGATTCTACCATAAAATGGACAAGGGCAAAGATTTCGCCAAGCTTCCACTGTGCAACAAAATAACTTTCCCATGTGGAAAGAAAGGATAAAATTTTTCATGGAAGCTGTGGATCCAAGGATCTTCATGATCGTTGAAGAAGGTCCTTACGTTCCCATGACTGTGTCCACTATCGACCCTACCAAGAAAGTTCCCAAAAAGCTAATGGATCTCGACAAAGATGAGATTGCACTTGTCTCCCTCGACAAGAAAGCTAAGGACATTATAGCAAGTGCAGTCGATGACTCGATGCTGTAGAATTTTATTCACTGTCAATCGGCTAAGGAGATGTGGCATTCCTTAGTCACTTTGATGGAAGGAACTGAATAAGTAAGGGATGATCAGAGATCCCTTCTCAACCAAAAATATGAAGCGTTCCGACAAGGGAACAAGGAAACAATTGTCGACACCTTTGAAAACTTCTTCAAAATTGTGAATGGCGTAAGGGTGTATGGCCGTGTCTTCACCAACGGAGAACTGAATGATAAATTCTTGAGATCCCTAACCAAGGAATGGGATAACAAGGTATGCTCCATCAGGGAGTTCGGGAAGCTAGCTGAAACGAACTCACAAAATCTCTTTGGAAAGCTTATGTCTTATGAACTCCAAATCAATACAAGAAAAGCTAAAGAAGAGAAAGGCAGGTCTGCACTCAAGGAGAAATCTGTCGCTTTGAAGGCAGACAGCTCCAAAAAGACTAAGGCTGCCTCCCCCGCTCAGGCAGCTCCAGAAGTTGATGAAGAAGAAGAAACATCAGAGATCATCTAGCCGAATGCGGCTGAAAGGAAACTTGTTGAGAGTTTCTCGAAGCCCAAAAAGTTCTTCCATTCGTTGCTGAATCGCAGCAAAGGCCAAAGCTGGACTAGGCCATAAAGAAGCTCCTAGTAAATCCTCTAGGAGAAACAAGAATCAACGGAAAAATAAGGCCGCCAAAAAGGCCTCAGCCGAAGAAAAGGGGAAAGCCCCTCAAAATCAAACTACATTCAAAAAGGTCATCTTTCCATCAAATGAGTTTGATTTTGACTCATCCTACGGGCACTTTTCTAGGCCTACCTATGTAGAGCCAAAGTCCGGCTATCAAGGATGGACTCGACCCCGAAACTTTGGCAAGAGTGTCTTTAAGGCACCTTATGAAGAAATTATTCTTCAGAGCTATGGCCCTTTCAATCATGGGCACAACTTCAAGAAGGCACCAAAGACAAAGCCTATTGTAGAGAAGCCCATAAAGGAGAAGAAGCCATGTGATTGCCATCATCATGAGGCATCTTCCTCCAAGAATGCTACCCCTTCTAGACCAAAATTCCAAAAAGTCAAGCAGGAGATCTTGAGTCAAAGGTACAATAGATTTGACTGTTGGTGCTGTGGCAAGGTTGGTCACTTCGTCATAGATTGCTGGTTCAATTCCAGAAATGTTGTAACCCCTTATGTCAGCAATATGAGAAAGACCGCTCATAATGCTAACACTCGTAGGGGGAGCACTCTAACCCGAGACCAAGGACCCAAATGTGTTTGGGTTCCTAAGGCAAATTGATTATGATTACAGGGATGTCCAAAGGCCAACAGAACGCCCATCTGGTACTTGGACAGCGGATGCTCTCGGCATATGAACGGGACTAGAAGCCTCATTCAGAACTTTACTCCAGTCGTGAACGGACCAAAGGTCATCTTTGGAGGTTCAGACCGAGGAATTACAAGAGGCTACGGTATGATTACTAACGACAATGTATCCCTCTCGGATGTGGCCTATGTCGAAGGATTGGAACACAATCTCATTAGCATAAGCCAATTCTGCGATAAAGGATACATAGTTGAGTTCCATGCTGATAAGTGCTTGATAAAATCCATTGACAATATGGAAATGATTATGTCCGGCACTCGAAGCAGGAATATTTTCTGTTTAAATTTCATCTGTATAGATTCCTCTACACCAGTGTGTCTTTTCGCAAATGATAGTGCATCTCTTGGTGACCAATGGCACAAGAGACTAGCACATATTAATTTCAAAACTGTTAATAAACTATTTTCAATGAACTTAGTACATGGTGCCCCAAATGTCAAATGCGTCAAAGACAGGCCTTGTCATGCATGTGTAAAAGGCAAGCAAACAAGGGATACCTTTAAAAGCATTATGGGCAAAGACTCTAACAGATGTCTCCATCTACTGCACATGGACTTGTTTGGTCCACTGCAAGTTAGAAGTTTGGGAGGTAAGGACTATACATTGGTAATTGTTGATGACTACTCGAGGTTTGCGTGGGTGTTCTTTATGAAACACAAGTCAGATACCTTCAACATCTTTACAAATTTTGTCAGGCAAGTCCAGAATGAATACAACTGCTCCATAGTCAAAATCACAAGTGATAACGGAACAGAGTTCAAATCTGGGGCCATGACAGAATTCTGTGAAAGCTTAGATATCTTTCATGAGTTTTCCTCTCCTCGTACTCCACAACAAAATGGAGTGGCTGAGAGAAGGAACAGAACACTCATAGAGGCCTGCAGGACCATGTTGAGTGATGTTTCACTACCGGAGTACTTCTGGGCTGAAGCCGTCAACACAGCATGCCACGTGAAAAATCGAGCACTCATACACAAAGACTACAATAAGACACCTTACGAACTTCTGAAAGGCAGGAAACCAACAGTCTCATACTTTAGAATCTTTGGTTGTAAATGCTTCGTACTTAACAATGGTAAGTATCATACTACCAAGTTCAGCGAAAAGAGCTTTGAAGGTATTTGTTTAGGCTATAGTAGCCATAGTAAGGCATATAGGATATTTAATAGAAAAACCCCGGTGGTAGAAGAATCAATACATGTTGTATTTGACGAGATGAGCTTGCTGCAAAGCAATCCGTCTAGTGTGCTCATTGAAGATGCAGGTGAAAAGCTGAAAGAAACTAGCTTGGATGATCCGTCCAAAGATGAAGGTAAGAAATTCATTAAGATCACCACTCCAACTCCTATTGGAGAGGCTGATGATCAAAATGAACAAGACATCCAGGATGAAGAAATCACTCCAGTGAATGAAGATAATCCAGATGCAAGAACTCTAGAGCTCAGACATCTAAAGGATCACCCCATGGACCAGATCATAGGAGATCGTCGGGATGGTGTCAGAACTCGAAGAGGTACAACTAATGAGAATCTTCATTTGAGTTTTCTCTCCCAGGTTGAACCAAAGAAATTTGAGGAAGCAAACTCAGACGCATCATGGATAATGGTAATGGAAGAAGAGCTAAATCAGTTCAAGCGCTGCAATGTGTGGGTGCTTGTTCCAAAACCCAAAGGAAAGAACATCATTGGAACAAAATGGGTCTACAGGAACAAGATGGACGAAGACGGAACTATCATAAAGAACAAGGCCAGACTCGTCGTTAAAGGCTATCGTCAAGAAGAAGGAATCGACTTCGACCAGACATATGCTCCAGTGGCGAGGCTGGAGGCAATAAGGTTGTTCCTAGCATATGCTGCTTTCAAAGGCTTCACCGTCTATCAGATGGACGTGAAGTCGGCCTTCCTAAATGGTAACATATAGGAGGAAGTATATGTGGAACAACCTCCAGGTTTCATTGATCCTAACTTTCCTGATTATGTTTATCTTCATCACAAGGCCCTATATGATTTGAAACAAGCTCCTAGAGCTTGGTATGAAACGATGTCTACCTTTCTACTTGAGAACAAGTTCACAAGGAGAAAGATAGACAAGACATTATTTCTTAGGGAAATAAAAGGCAAGATTTTGCTAGTGCAAATCTATGTCGACGACATTATTTTTGACTCTACAGATGACAACCTCTGCAAAAAGTTCTCAAAACTTATGCAAGGGAAGTTTGAAATGAGCAGTATGGGCGAGCTAAAGTATTTCTTAGGGCTTCAGGTGAAACAATCTGAAGATGGAATTTTCATCTCACAGACTAAGTTCACCAAAGAGTTAATTAAGAAATTCGGAATGGAGAACGCAACCTCTATGAGGACTCCAATGGGCTCAACTATGTCTCTGGACAAGGATGAAAAAGGGAAACCTATTGATGAAACCAAGTATAGAAACATAATTGGATTCTTACTCTACCTTACTGCCAGTAGGCCTGACATAATATTTTCAACATGTGTATGTGCTAAATTTCAGGTGAACTCTAAGGAATCTCATTACGCTACTGCAAAGCGGATCCTGAGATACCTTAAAGGCACACCAAATATTGCCTTATGGTACCCAAGAAGTAATGACAGCGAACTAATTGGGGTTTCAGATGCAGATTTTGCAGGTAGCAAAGACGACCGAAAAAGCACCTCAGGGACTTGCCAATTCTTCGGAAGAAGGCTAATCTCCTGGAGTAGCAAGAAGCAAAACTGTGTCGCAATCTCAACGGCCGAGTCAGAGTATATCTCTGCAGGCAGTTGTTGCGCACAGTTGTTATGGATAAAGAATCAGTTCGAGGACTACAACCTGTAGTTCAAGGATATTCCTTTGTTTTGCAACTCTTCCAGCGTAATTGTAATAGCCAACAATCCAGTCTCCCACAGCCGGACAAAGCACATCGAGCTAAGGTATCACTTCATCCGGGAACATGTGGAGCATGGAGACATAGATCTCCAATATGTGCCCACAGATAGGCAAGTTGCAGATATCTTCACAAAGCCACTGGACGAGACCAAGTTCTCGTTCTTCAAGACTGAGCATGGGATGCTCAACAAAGATGACTAAAGAAGGCTGGATGACTAAGAAGCAATTAATTCCAAGGAGTTAGTCTAAATCTATATTTTCTAAATTTTTTCAAAGTTTGACTCAAGAAGCATAAGACATACTCGAGTATGTTAATTCACCTACTCGAGTCACTGCAGACTTACTCGAGTAACTACTGACATACTCGAGTACGTAAATTTACCTACTAGAGTACTCTTCTCTACTTACTCAGATATAAGAGTGTGCCTACTCGAGTACCTACTTACCTACTCGAGTACCTACTTACCTACTCGAGTAAGTCACTTACCTACTCGAATAAGTCACTCACCTACTCGAGTAAGTCACTTACCTACTCGAGTAAGTCACTCACCTACTCGAGTAAGTCACTTACCTACTCGAGTAAGTCACTGACCTACTCGAGTATTTTTCTCCACCTACTCGAGTACTTTCTACAGACCGACTCGAGTAATTTCTGAAGATCTACTCGAGTAACCTCTTACCTACTCGCGTAGTCTATATCTTTCTCATGTACTGTTTCCCAGATTTTGAAATTTGTTCTATTCGCCACCCAAGGCTAAATGCCGCCTCTTCCCTCGATTTAGTTAATTTCCTTCAAATTAATTAGATGTAATTTTAGGTTATATATATGAATTTTCGAAAAACCCAACCTACACGAAATCATTTCGTTCTCTCGAGTACCCTCTGCCGCTTCGCCTACTCTGCCATTTCGCCTACTCGCCACTGCCGCTGTTGCAGAGCCGCTTCCCTGCTAACCACTTCCAGTCAACCGCAGCCATGGCCGCTTCTTCCAAGATAGGCGTCGGATCAGAACTCGTCACCGCAGGTATTGCAGAGCTCTCAGATGACTTCCACAACCTTCTCATCCTTCTCGACACAACCGGCCTCTCCTTCATCCTCTAGGAACCCTGTCAAATTTTATTCCCAGAAGTTGTCGCATTCTTTTCCAATCTAAAGGTCAGAAGGAATGGGAAAATCCTGAAATCCAAAGTGAAGGGTTTGAAAATTAAGCTCACCAAGACCTCTGTCTCTCAGCTTCTCCGACTGCCGCTTGTCGATGAAGAAGATCACTTAGTTGCTGAAGACTCTGACAGAACATCCCTTTTCTGTGGTTTTTCAACTGATGCTCAGTATTTCAAAAGGTCAGATATGAATATAGAAGGCAAATTTTTTGTTGATGTTACTAGCAAAATTTTACTGTGCAAGACACACTCCATCAGAGACATTCCATCATATTTCTTCGACATAATGCAAGCAATTGTCTGCCGCAAGAAATACCAATTTGGTATGCTGATTCTGGATAAAATCAAGGACAGTTTAAAATCCCCCAACTACGCCAGAATTATCTCTCTGCTCCTCCATGAGACAAATCCTGAGGTCTTCAACTTCTCCAAAGGGACCCCTCTTCACCACATGAAGAAGGTCTCTATCTCTTCCATTCAGAGATGGGATCTCAAGCTAAAGAATTCTTCCCAAGCTGCCAAGATCTCAGAAGTTCCAGATGTTCCAGCTATAGAGGACAGGACTCCATCTCCCTCTCCTCATCATGTGACCAGCTCCTCTGGTGCACTCAGTGAGGGGGAGCCTGCTCCTTCTATCCAAGTCAGGCAGCCCTCTCCTCAGCCAGAAATTCCTTCCCTACCTCATACTCCACAAAGTCCAGCCACTCCTTCAGATCAAATACCTCAAGACTCTCTTCTGTCCACAGCTGCTGCTATAGATGTTATGATTGCAGAGCTTTCTGAAGAAGTGATACCCATTCCTCCTCTATCTCCTCCAGCTCCAACCTCTGAATGTTACAAGGACTCCACTCCAGCACTGTCTCCTGCCCATTCTCCAGCCAGGACTCCAACACCATCTCCAGATACCCCAAAAGACAAGCAAGACACCATTCTTATTTCTGATGAGACCTCTCCAGAGCCAGCTGAGGCCCCTCTCAGAAACATAGATTTCTCCATTCCCCATGATATAGAAGAAAGGGATACTATAATTCATACCACCAGAGCTCTCAGCTCTGTCATCATTGAAGAAATAGCTCCTTGGGTAACTCCTCCTATCCCTACTGCTGCTCCCTCTACTACTGCTACAGTCTCTTCCTCCTCAGATTTGCCGCAACATATTGCACTTCTTCTTCAAGAACAGAGAAATTATTTTGACACCTCTCTAAAGATAGTCACTGACAAGGTAACTGCTCTTGAGACTGAGATGAGCAGAGGCTTTGCTGAAATTCAGCATAATACTGATAACCTCAAGTATTTATTTCAAATTGGTGGCAAAGCCCTTGACCACACTATCACTAGTGTTGGAAATGTTATGGAACAAGGTGTCACCCTGGCAAACAATCAGATAGAGGTAGACAAGAGAAATGAGGCTAACAAAATGAAATTCTGTGAAGTTGGTATTTTCAAAGAAGACACCATAGAGAAACTATCTGTTGAAATCAGAAAGGGGGAGGGTTTGATAAAAGAACTCAAAGAACAGGTAGAAAAATCTGCTGCTCAGAAGATAGATGTATGGGAAGCTCATGTCAAGACCATTCATGATGATGTGCTAGCACAGATATAGAGTGTCAAATTTCTGTATGGGAAGCTCATGTGAAGACCATTCATGATGATGTGCTAGCCCAGATACAGAGTGTCAAATTTCACACCTATGACATTGCTGTCTGGATGCACAATCAGATTTTGTCAGACCTTGCAGTTGATCCCAACATCATTCCCCATCATCTCAACCCTCTATCTATAGTTGTCACTGCCCCAGCTGTCCCTCTGCAACCTTCGTTCTCTCCCAGGCCTGGAGACAGAGTTGACCCTCCAGACTCCTATACTCCAGAAGACCCTGCTGATATCTTCCTTCAAGCACCTCCAGAGATCAGAACCTACAAGAAAAAAGGAAGTATGGTGAAGGCCCCTCTGCTAGCAGGACTACTCCTTGCAAAGCCACTGAATATGCAGAATCTTGGTCTCCAACTTCCAAGTCTCTAATTTTGGACACACTCAGACTAGTTATGGATCTTAATGAAAACATGAGCATTCATTATAGTTCCCAGGAATGGGAGTTATATGAGAAATCAATGCTAAAAAGGAAGATCCATGACAGAGAGTTTGGGAGAAATAATCCTGCTGCTCCTCCAAGGCCTCCTAAATATTTCCCTAAGCCTTTCAGATATCTAAGAAGACAGCAAGAAAAGATGGATAAGCAGCAAACCCAAGCCTAAACCTAAAAGATGTTGAGAGATTGAAATGACAAGTTGTAGACTCGATGTTTTTGGAAATTTACATATATACAATTCTAAATTTCTGTCTAATTATCTTTTTCATTGTCTATTGCTTACCTGCTCATGTTTTTCTACTTAGTTTCTTTTATGTCTATAATTCACCTTAGTGTAAAAGGGTTCTGACTTCAACAAATATGGGGAGATTGTTGGGTATTACATCCACACTAACCCAGATTTGATGAAGTCACCCTGAAACTAAGATGAATTAAGTTGTATTTGATGTTTGGTTTGAGTTATATGTTTGCAGGAATTTCACTGGGAAGTGTAGACCAATGTTAGTCCATAGTTCGTCACCAAACACGGGAACTATGCAATGTAATCTCTCATTGCATATTCCAAGGTGTTGACTCATGTGTGGTCTCTCTATTGGGATACACTTCATATTCAAGCTATTGGACCTTGGGAAAAGGATTGGAAGTTGACTACATTAGAAGAAAGAGTTTTTCAACAACAAAAATTCTCTAAGTCTTTTACTCGAGTAGGTCCATAACTACTCGAGTAGATTGGTTATAATATACTCGAGTAAAGAAACTTTGTACTCGAGTACTTAAGTGTATCTCTCGTGTAGCTAAGTCATGTACTCGAGTAGACTTAGTCATATACTCGAGTAGCATGTTTATATACTCGAGTAGATCACTCATTATACCCTAGTATTAAAGGCTTCACTCGTCAAAATTCTTCTAAGTCATGGACTCGAGTAAAAACACGCTTATACTCGAGTAAGTATACTCACATACTCGAGTAGATAGAAACATACTCGAGTAGTTCATTATACCTACTCGAGTAGATCGTGTTTCACTGGTGTACTTTAAAATTTTCCTAACTTCAGAATTTTCTAAGTCTTTTACTCGAGTAGAACTTTCACGTACTCTAGTAGATCACTTCCTCTCAAGTAGTTTAGTTCAACTACTCGAGTAGCTGCTTGCTGACGTCTTCAGAATTTATTCTAAGTATTCCACTTGAGTAGATTCTTCAGGTACTCGAGTAGTTTATGTAATATACTCGAGTAGTCTTTCTTATACTCGAGTAGATCCTTCATGTACTCGAGTAAGTCACTATACATACTCGAGTAGTTCTATCTGCTTACTCGAGTAGTTGATTTCTACCTACTCGAGTAGCTTATCTTTATATACCCGAGTATGTTCTCCTTCATGTACTCGAGTAGTTATTCAACTACTCTAGTAGATCTTCTCTTACTCGTGTATATGGCTGAACTTTCCTGAAATTTCATCTAAGTCCTTTTCTGACGGAATTTTCAAATCACGCGACATGATTGGTCCACGTGTACATCATTATGACCGATTATGACCGTTATTCTCTCCTATATAAAGTATTATCATAAAATGACAAACCCTAAGTATTCTCCAACCCTTCTTGTCATTTTATTTTGAGAAAGTTTTCAGCCGACTCCTTTGTCTGTCCTTCACGGAACGGAAGCCGCCGCCGACACCATATTCTCCGGCCACTGCTTCTAATTTCAGAGGACTCATTCTGAAGAAAGTTACAGATCGAGATCGACATCACTGTTCATCTTATCTCTCTAATTCTGTAAAAGCAAAGAAGATCCAGATCTGGGCCGAGATTCTCTTCACCGATTTCTAATAGTGCTGCAAAGTCCATAAGAAGAAGTTTTCTGGCCGTCTCATCAGATCTGATTGGATTTACTGTTTGTATAATTTTTCCAAAACTTTATTAATCTTGTAGGAGAAAGTTTCTCCGAGTGTAGGAGTTTTTCACTCCGAGTTTGTAGGAAGTGTTATCTTCCGAGGTGTAGATCCCTTTGTTTGGATCGAGTTTGTAGGAACTTTGTTGCGAGGGTAGGATCGGTTTTTGATCTGAGATAGTGGAGTAGTCGAGTCTAGTTGATTGCTAGATCGGTGAGGGATAGTGGATGTACCCAAGGTCGGGGAACCACTATAAATCTTGTGTCGTCTGTGATATTGGTAGATAGTTCTGTGCTGTGCTCTAATTTTTTTATTCCACAAAAGACGCACAACTCACCTATTCACCCCCCTCTAGGTGATTTAGGTTGACAACTGTTTTCTTTCAAAAACTGCAATTGAAGATTCTCAAAAGGCTATTACTGAAAAGCTCCAAAAGTTAAAACTTTTTTATAAAGATGGTGTTAACTATCTGAATGCTCAGATCAGATTTCAGAAGGATGATCTTAGGGATCATATAGAAAGAGAAGTCATAAAGGGGGAGAGGGTATTAGTCAAAGCAGGCTCTGACCATGCTAAATGGATTTCAAACAGCATCAAGGCTACCCTTGGATATCCACCTTTGTGTGATGATGATAATGTTGCTGAATCTGGTATAAATCCTGCTGTTTTTGGAGGTGAGCAAGCTGAAGTGGCTCAAGTGATCTACCCTCCAGCAGATTTTGAAATGATACATCAAGAGATACAATCTATGTATAGTCCTCCAGAAGGTGCTCAAAATGTGATCATTGAGAAGGTAGTACAGCCTGTACCAGAGGCAGTATTAAAAGAGCAAGAAGCTCAATTATCTAAGAAGAGGTTCAGAGAACAGGCAGAGTTAAGGCATGATTTTGAGCAGTGGAGCCCAACTTCTAGAAATATTATACTGACTGCTTGGAAGGCTGCAAAGGATAATATCCTAGAAAGGGGCAAATGGTATTCTGAGCAAGAATAGAGAAAACATGAAGGCCGACAAGAAGCCATAGTACAATATCGAAGGAAGGCTAAACTTGGGAAGCTACCTCCTAATGCACAGGAGCCTAGCAAGTATTTCCCTAAGCCTTATCATTATTTTGAGAGACAAAAGATAAGGGCTGAAGAACAGAAGAAGAAAGATCTTAAGGGTAAGAAGCCTGTTGATGACAATGATGCTCCAGTTCAAGCCAAGATTCAATCTGGAAAGGGCATTGTTATCAAGGAGCCAGAGCAGCCATAGAATAGAATTTTCTTAAGTTTACTACTCTGTAATCATTTGCATTAAAATTCATGTAAACTTTTGATTAATGAAACTATTGGAAGTTATAACAAAACAATGTTTGATGTTCAATCTGTTACATTTTTATTCTGTGAAGATTGTTTATACATGTTTTGTTTAGTATTTACCCTGTCATATAATATTGTTATACATCATAATGTGTATTTGTTATGTATGGTGTATATCATTGACTAAGGGTTATGACTTCTCCAAATAGGGGGAGATTGTTGGGTACATTGGAAAATATGTACCAGATTTGAATAAGCCTCACCCTACTCAATGATATACATCAAGGTGTATCTGATGTACTTTGAGTTTATATATGCATGTTAAGTAATTGCAGGAAATGCAAAAAAGTTTCTAAGTTCATGTGTCGACACCTAGAGATGCAGTGTCGACACTTATGAAGGCTTGTGTCGACACCTAGAGAAGCTGTGTCGACACTTGGAGTATTTATGTCGAAACCAAGAAATGCAGAGTCGACACCAGAAGAAAAGTGTCGACACATACAGGCAGTGTCGACACACTGTGAAGAATTGTCAACATAAATTGTGTCGACACTTAGAGGCAGTGTCGACACCCAGAGAAGCATAGTCGACATCAAATGTGTCGACACCAGGAGGCTGTGTCGACACTCAGCAAGTTTCAACAAAGTTAAAGTAAAAGAAGGCTTGTGTCGACACAAAGGAGATGTGTCGACACTTAGCAAGTTTCAACACAAGAAGGCATGTGTCGACACAAAGGAGTTGTGTCGACACACAGTAGGATTCAACTAAGTATTAAAGAATAAGTACTTGTGTCGACAAACAGAATCAGTGTTGACACATTCAACAGAAGGCTTGTGTCGACACACAGAATCAGTGTCGACACATTCTGAAGAAGTAGTGTTGAGAAGTTATTACAACAACACAAGGAGTTGTGTCGACACCATCAAGGCTAGTGTCGACACTTAGTTCACTTGTGTCGACACTTGGTCTATTTGTGTCGACATATAGTGAAGATCAGTCTCAACACTTTCAGACAGAGACAGTGATTTCAAAAAGTGACTGGATGACTTGACAGCTGCCATTTCAGCCGGTCTACTGCAACTTTCAGAGCTTTCAGAAATTCGTTAGAAACCGGATCAGCCGGTTACCTTGGAGGAAGTCTATATAAAGGCATTTCTCCTTAAACAGAAGAGCATTGATCACAATTAAAAGAATCGAACTTTCAACAAAATTAAGAGATCATCAATCAATCAGAAGATTAAGAATATCAATACAGATCCAGAGAAAACTGTAAATCAGTATTTTGAAGAAACTTCTGATTTACTTGGAGAGAGAGAACTCCAGTATTTGAAGTCAAGAAAGAGACTTATTAATCAAATCTCTTAAGAAGCAGATTCTGAACCAGACTGCAAAGTAGGATCCAGATTTAATTCTCCATCCTAAGAAGGAAGTTGTCAGCCGGTCTACTTCAAGAAGATCATCTTTACTGAGTTCAGACTCAAGAAGCCTTGAAGAAAGCAAAGACAAAGTTGATCTCAGGAATCAGTGCTATCAAGAACTGATCAAGAAGGTTGCCCTCTTCATTCTCTCAAACTGAGTGGTGATCTACAAACTTTAATTATCTTTTTGTAGGATCCTAAGGGATCAGAGTTGTAAGCCTAAATTTAGAAAGGCTGAGGTAGGGCGTTTGAGCCTGAGTGTAGGAGAATCAATTCTCTGAGTGTAGGCCTTGTTGAAGGCTGAGGTAGGGCTGTTTAGCCTGAGTGTAGGTCTTGTTGAAGACTGAGTGGTAGAGCTTTGTGCCTGAGTTGTAGGAGTGGGGACACTCTGAGTTGTAGGAACCTTTTTGGGTTTTTGAGCTATAAGATCTGAGGATCTGAGGAGAAGTGCAGGAGTTAGGCCAAATCTAGTACACTACTAGATAGGCGAAGGGGAAAGTGGATGTACCCAGACCTTGGGGAACCACTATAAACACTGTGTGCACTTTGTGAATGTTTGTTTCTGTGGTTGCTGTGTTGTGATAGTTGTAGAATATTGCAAATACAGGTTTAATTGTACATAGTTTCTGCCTTAAAATTAAAAAGGAAAAGTACACCTATTCACCCCCCCCCCCTCTAGGTGGTTAGGCACTATTTCTTTCACAGTTAGTCGTATCACTCGGCTTAGTGGATCAACTAGTCCACGAATAAAAATATAGTTATACGCTGTTGAAAAATACTTGTTTAAGTTTATTTTGACATCCTACATGAGTATAAACGTCTCTTGTAGACAACTCATACTATGCAAGACTCTAGATTTAATAAGTATAGAAAATGTCTTTACACTAACTAGAAAGTAGTGTTTTAGTTTTGAATGAGATGACAAGTATGAAGTACTAATAATAGAGTTTGTAAGTTAAAATATCTAACATGCAACCTAGCATAAAGACTCCCCGGAGAGTAAGTATAAATAGCTACAGAAAACCGACAACTCAGCAGCTTAGCAAGGTAATTTGCATTTCAAGAGAATACCACCAGTGGTAGCCAACAACCTGACACGAACCCACTGGTGAGCATGTATGTTTGTATTAAATTAAACAACCCAAGAAATTACCTCATAAGCGCGAGGAAAACTCATGCGACAAGCAGTCCACTAGAAAGCTCCCAAACTTAGCCGCTCAACCGTCTACTGCCCTAAACCTGAGGCATTCAAAGGAAGAACACCTCAACAAGAAAATACAAGTGGCAAAGTGAAGTAATCAGGTAAAAGTGCAAGGTAAGAGATGGGTTTACCAAACCCGAGTACAAAATGCTGAAGACCACTGCTAGATAAACAAATGATTATAAGTACAGTAAAATCAGTAGTAAATGAAACAACCACGTAATTGCACCAAGTGCGGAACAAAACCATGCTTCGACAATATCTGCAAGGATTAGCAAAAGAAAAACATAGATTTATCCAGAAGCAAACTGAGCATAAAACAGCTCGAATAAAACGTGAATCATTAACACTTAGCAAAATCAATCAGGAGAAGTAGGTGACCAATTGTCCCAAACCAGGCTCCCAAGCTCAAATGTCTCAAAAACACAAAGGCCCTGTGGTGGTGGCCACTTGTCCAAACCCAAACCAGCAGTCCTAAAAAACAAAGACCAAACATCTGCTAAGTGCAACGATCCACAACTGACATCAAATTGGTGGTCCTTTATCCACTACCAACCTTCATAGTCGAAGAAACCTCAAAACCTACCCAAGTCCCAAGTTCAAATCTTATGATAAACTAAACCAGTCCTAAAACCATACTAAGGACTAAACCCGCTGAAATTTGACAAAAATGGCGAAAATTCTAAGTCCCAGCAAATTCGGTGAATTTTCCTTAACTCGACGAAACTGTCATGTGAAAACTGGCAATATTCGTCTTACTCCGAACAGCGCTCAACGAATGGCCAATGATAATCGTCGAACTCCGTTCGACGTTTGACAAATAGACGGCGATATTCATCGAACTCCGTTCGACGCTCAGCGATATTCGTCGAACTCCGTTCGAAGAATGGGCAATGATATTCATCGAACTCCGCTCCACGCTCAACGAATGAACAATGATATTCGTCGAACTCCGTTCGACGAATGGACCGACGCTAGACGAATGAACAGCGATAATTGTCAAACTCCTTTCGCTAACTTACGATAGTCGTCGAAAATGAATTAACCCAAACTCAGCGATACTCGACGAATCACTGCATGATATATGCCGAATTTTACTTGTCTCAATTTCTACCTAAACTCTATGGTTTGGCCAAAAATCTAGATCTAACCTAGAGGGATATTTTCGTGCTTTCTATACTACTCCTAAACTCTAAGGGAGGAAAACAAAGGAAAGAGATCAAATAAAAATGAACAAGCAAGGGAGAGAAATCCACTTGCCTCAAAACTGAAAGATAAGAGTTGTCAACTTAAATCACCTAGAGGGGGGTGAATAGGTGAGTTGTGCTTCTTTTGCGGAATAAAAAAAATCTCAACCAAAGAACAGATCTATCTACCAAACAAGCAAACACAGACGAGGCAAGATTTATAGTGGTTCCTCAACCTTGGGTACATCCACTTTCCCTTACCGATCTAGCAATATACTAGACTTGGCTACTCCACTATCTCGGATTGGAAAATAATCCTACCCTCGGAACAACGTTCCTACAAACTCGATCGACAAACGGATCTACACTCGGAAGACAAAACTTCCTACAATCTCGGAGTTGAAAACTCCTACACTCGGAGAAATCTTCTCCTACAATAATGAAATAAAGTAGTGCAAAAATACAAATAGTAAATTATCTGGTTCAGATCTGCCATAGAAAATCTGAAAATCCTTCTTCTAGGCGTGCGACTTTATCAGGATATTGAAGAAGAATTTCGGCAATATCAGATCTGGAACTTCTCGACTTTACACGATCGAAAGAGTAGATGAAGCGTTGAGCGGAGATCTCGATCTGTAGATTATTCTTAATCTGAATCCTCTGAAAAGAAGAAACCCTAGCCGGTCGGAAAAAAGAGATGGCAGTGACGGCAAGTTTTCGGATCTTGCAGAGAGAGAGAGGAGACAGAAATCTTTTTTTTGGAAAGAGACGATTGCAAAAACTTTCTTAGAATAATTTTCTTTGAAAATGTAGGGTTTGTCGGTTTGACAAGACCTTTTGTAGGAGACAAGAAGATTAGACTTAAATGATTCATAAAGAGAAAGACACGTAGACCAATCACGTCAGAGTTTAAGAATAAGACCGTTAGGTCTGGACTTAAGGAATTTCTGAAAATGGTCAGAGTAAATTACTCGAGTCAGGCAGGACTACTCGAGTATATGCAGCACTACTCAAGTAGGTAGAAAGTGACTACTCGAGTACATGAGGAAACTTAATTGGGAGATAACGAAAATCATTACTCGAGTACATGGAGTCAAGTACTCGAGTAAATAAGAATGAGAGGGACTTAGTTACTCGAGTAACAAAAATGACTTACTCGAGTACTTAAGTACTTACATGAGAGGTGGAGTATATTACTCGAGTTCAAGAAGTACTACTCGAGTATATAGAAATGAACTACTCGAGTATATAAGAGACTACTCGAGACAAACACTTGGAAAATTTTCTAAAACAGGAAAAATTGAACTACTCGAGTATGTAGCATGAACTACTCGAGTAATTCACTTAGAGAAATTTTCTGGAGGGGAATCTGGATTACTCGAGTAAGGGCACGTGACTACTCGAGTAGTAGAAGAGCTACTCGAGTATATGATTTAGACTACTCGAGTAAGTAGAAACTACACGAGAGTCAGAATACAATTAACTCGAGATAGAAGATAGAACTACTCGAGTATATATAATACTACTCGAGTATTTCACTTGGACAAATTCGAGAAGAAAGAATCTGAAAAACTCGAGAGATAAAATGAAGCTACTCGAGTATACCGGATGAACTACTCGAGAGCCATAATTAGACTACTCGAGTATATCTTAACTACTCGAGTAAGTGAATTACTACTCGAGTATAAACTCAGTAGCTTACTTGAGTAAGTAAGGAGGTACTCGAGTACTTTACTTAGGAAAAATTTTTCTGACAGATTTTCTTTTTCTAAGGGAAATCAGCATCAAGTCTTTTCACATAGTCCTAGAGCTTGAATATGAAGTGTGTCCCAATAGAGAGGCTACATATGAGTCAATACTTTGGAACACACAATGAGGGATTACATTGTATGGTCCTATGTTTGGAGACACACTGTAGACTGACATTGGTCTACACTTCCCATTAGAATCCTGCAAACACATAACTCAAACCAAGTATCAAATACAACTTAATTCATCTTAGTTCAAGGGTGACTTCATCAAATCTCGGTTAGTGTGGATACAATACCCAATAATCTCCCCCTAATTGTAGAAGTCAGAACCCTTTACACTAAGGTGAATTATGGACATAAAAAGAATACAAAGTAATCAAGTCGTGTAAGCAAACAAGGAACGATGAAAACGATAAGATCAAAAACTTTGAATTATATAAATATGATTATCCATAAATATCATAAACAACTAAAATCCATTTCCATAGCTCATGAGTCTATTGGGCTAGCTCTGATGATGTTGCTTATCTTGTTTCTCTTATTGTCTTCTCTGATAGCTGTAAGGTTTAGGATAATACTTGGGGGGTCTGGGAGGAGCAGCTGGATTATTTCTTCCATATTCTCTGTCATAGATTCTCCTTTTGGTCAAGGACTTCTCATATAACTCCCATTATTGGGAACTGTAGTGAATGTTTCTGCTTTCATGGAAGTCCAGAACTAACTTGAGAGTTTTCAGGATGAGAGACTTGGAAGTAGGAGACCAGACCTCAGCATGTTCAGGAGCATTAGCAGGAACAGACTTGCTAGCAGAGGGACCCTCACCATATTTCCTTTTCTTCTTGTAAGTCAGTATCTCGGGAGGTGCTTTGAGAAATATATCAGCAGGATCATCTTCCCAATCCTGAGCATAAGAATCAAGAGGAGTAACAGAATCACTAGGTCTTGGAGAGAATGTGAGTTGCAGAGGAGGAGCAGGAGCAGGAGCATCAACAATAGTTAGTGGGTTCAGGTGATGAGGAATAATGTTAGGATCAGTAGTAAATTCTGGCAGAATCTGGTTGTGCATCCAAACAGCAATATCATAAGTGTGGAATTTGACACTCTGTATCTGAGCTAGAACATCATCATGGACCTCTTTAACTTTGGATTCCCATAATTCTTTCTGGAGGGCATCAGATTTTTCTAAATATTCTTTTACCAACTTCTCCCCCTTTCTGACTTAAATAGATCGCTGGGAGATAGCATCATCTTTGAAAGTTCCAACTTCCTCACATATCTTCATCTTGGTTGTTTTAGCCCTTTTGTCCAGTTCCATTTGATTGTTGGCAAGAGTCAGGCCTTGCTCCATAACCTGTCCAACAATGGTGATGGTGTGGTCTAATGCTTTGCCACCAATCTGGAAGAGATGTTTGAGCTGATCAGTGTTGTGCTGGATCTCAGCAAATCCTCTGCTCATCTCAGTTTCGAGAGCAGTTACTTTGTCTGTGACAGTCTTGATACAAGTATCAAAGTACGTTTTCTGGTTTTGAAGAAGAAGTACAATCTGATTCATCAAATCTGTGGAGGCAGGAGCTGGAGTAGCAGGAGGAGCAGAAGGAATAGGAGGGGCCACCCATGGAGCTATTTCAGAGAGAGTGACTGAGCTCTGAGCTCTTATAGTGGGTATCATAGCATCCTCTTCATTCATAATCTGAGGGATAGAGAAATCCAAATTTCTGAGAGGAGCTTCAGCTGGCTCAAGTGAGAGCTCATCAGAAATGAGAATTGTTGCTGGCTGATCTTTGGGGCATCGGGGGATTTTGCTGGAGTCCTTGCTGGGGAAGTGTCTGGAGATTGTCCAGGAGTTTGGTCCTTGGGAATTTCAGAGGATGGAGCTGGTGGAGATAGAGGAGGAGGTGATACACCTGCGTTTAACTCTTCTATCATTTCATTTATGGCAGCATCAGTAGAAAGGAGTGCTTCTTGAACCTGTTGATCTGAGAGGATATCTTCTGGGGTGACTGGAGGAGGAGTAGGTGGAGGAGGAGTGGGTGGCCTGGCCTGAACAGTAGGAGCAGGCTCCCCCTCAATAGGTGCACCAGAGGAGCTGGAGACCTGAGATGGAGAAGGAGATGGAGTCATGTCCTCTGTGTCTACAACTTCAGTAATTTTGGCAGCTTGAGAAGGATTTTGTAATTTTAACTCCCATCTCTGGATGGAGGAGATGGAGACCTTCTTCATGTGATGAATTATACTTCCTTTGGAGAAACTAAAAACCTCTGGATTGATCTCATGGAGAAGCAGGGAAATTATCCTTGTATAGTTGGGGGACTTTATACTCTCCTTAATCTTATTCAGAATCAACAAGCCAAACTGAAAGGCTTTTTTACAGACTATAGCTTGCATCAATTCAAAGAAATAAAGGGGTATGGCCTTGATGGAGTTGGTTTTGCATAGAAGAATCTTACCAATAACATCAACCAAGAATTTCCCTTCAGCATGCATATCAGACCTATTGATGTATTTAGCATCAGCAGAAAGTCCACAGAATGAACAGGTTCTGGAATAGTCTTCATCACTCAGACAATTGTCTGCATCTGGAGATGGCAGTCGGAGAAGTCGAGAAACAGAGGTTGCAGTGAGTTTAATGGTGATACCTTTGACTGAAGACTTCATGGTTGTGTCATGGTGCTTGACCTTGACATTCCTGAAAAACTCTGCAACTTCGGGGAAGAGGATACGACATGGTTCTTGGAGAACAAATGTTAAGCCGACGGTGTCGAGCAAAATCAGAAGATTATGGAAATCAGCGGATTGGTCTGCAATCCCTGCGGCGACTAATTCTGAACCAACACCAATCTTAGATGAGGTCGCCATGATTCAGAAGTCTTGGAGATGGAGAAACGCTAGAGAGCGTCGACAGAGAGACGGAAGGGATGCGGCTCTGCAACTGAAGGAGGAAGGCGAAGAGGCAGCCGGGTACTCGAGAGATGGAAATGATTTCGTGTAGATGAAATTTCTGGATTTTATTATTTATATAACCCTAGATTTAGGTCTAATTATTTGAAAAGAAATACTGAAGTAAACTATAGAATAGGCGGCATAAGCCCTTGGTTTACGCATAAGAAAATTTGAATAAGAGATGACTCGTTATATACACTAGTGAGGAGAATATCTTGAGTAAATAAGTCTTGAGTACTCGGGTAAGAATACAGAAGTACTCGAGTGGATGTATGGAAGTACTCAAGGTCAATTATGTACTCGAGTAAGTGAAGTGGACTACTCGAGTATGTCAGTCTGCTACTCGAGTAGGTCAAGTCGACTACTCGAGTATAACATTCCACTATTCGAGTAGGTCAAGTCAATTACTCAAGTATGTCATTCTACTACTCGAGTAGGTCATATACTTACTCGAGTATGATGTTACTTACTCGAGTCAAAAACTTAATCTTTTGGAAAAATCCAACTTTTGACTAACCTTTGAGTCTTGAGCCTTCTTGAAAGTCCAGCCCCTTCTATTCATCCTTATTGAGCATCCCAAGTTCTGTTTTGAAGAATGAGAACTTGGTCTCGTCCAGCGGCTTTGTGAAAATATCTGCAATTTGCTTGTCTGCAGGGACATATTGTAGGTCTATGTCCCTATGTTCCACATGCTCCCAGATGAAGTGATACCTTAGCTCTATATGCTTTGTCCGGCTATGCGATACTGGGTTGTTGGCTATTGCTATTGCGTTGGAGGAGTCGCAAAACAGTGGAATCTTTGCAAACTTCATGTTGTAGTCTTTGAACTGATTCTTTATCCAAAGTAACTGTGCACAGCAACTGCCTGCATAGATGTACGCTGACTCGGCCGTTGAGATTGCTACACAGTTTTGCTTCTTGCTACTCCAGGAGATAAGAATTCTTCCAAAGAATTGGCAAGTCCCTGAAGTGCTTTTCTTGTCGTCTTTGCTACCTGCAAAATCTGCATCTGAAAAACCTATCAGTTCGTTATCATTACTTCTTGGGTACCATAAGCCAAGATTTGGTGTACCTTTAAGGTATCTCAAAATCCTCTTCGCAGTAGCATAGTGAGATTCCTTAGAGTTCACCTGAAATCTAGCACAGACACATGTTGAGAACATTATGTTATGTCTACTTGCAGTAAGGTAGAGCAAGGATCCAATAATGCTTATGTACTTGGTTTCATCAAAAGGTTTCCCTTTTTCATCCTTGTCCAGAGATATTGTTGAGCCCATTGGAGTCCTCATCGTGGTTGCGTTCTCCATTCTGAATTTCTTAATCAGCTCTTTGGTAAACTCAGTCTGCGAGATGAAAATTCCATCTTCAAACTGTTTTACCTGAAGCCCTAATAAATACTTCAGCTCGTCCATACTGCTCATTTCAAACTTCCCTTACATAAGTTTTGAAAACTTCTTGCAGAGGTTGTCATCAATAGAGCCAAAAATAATGTCATCGACATAGATTTGTACTAGCAAAATCTTGCCGTTAATTTCACTAAGAAATAATTTTTTGTCTATCTTTCCCCTTATGAACTTGTTCTTAAGTAGAAAGCTAGACAGCGTCTCATACCAAGCTCGAGGAGCTTGTTTCAGACCATATAATGTTTTATGCAATAGATAAACGTAATCAGGAAAGTTAGGATCAACGAAACCTGGAGGTTGTTTCACATACACCTCTTCCTTTATGTCACCATTAAGGAAGGCAGACTTCACGTCCATCTGGTAGACAGTGAAGCCTTTGAGTGCAGCATATAGCCTCTAGCCTTGCCACTGGAGCGTACGTCTGGTCGAAGTCGATTCCTTCTTCTTGATGATAACCTTTGGCGACAAGTCTGGCCTTGTTCTTTACTATCATTCCATCCTCATCCATCTTGTTCCTGTAGACCCATTTTGTCCCAATGACGTTCTAACCTTTGGGTCTTGGAACAAGCTTCCATACTTTACAGTGCTTGAACTGGTTCAGTTCTTCTTCCATTGCCATTATCCACGATGCATCTGAGTTTGCTTCCTCAAACTTCTTTGGTTCAACTTGCGAGAGAAAACTTAAATATAGATTCTCATTAGTTGTACCTCTATGAGTTCTGACACCATCTCGGGGATCTCCTATGATCTGGTCCATGGGATGATCCTTCAAATGTCTGAGCTCTAGAGTCCTAGCATCTGGATTTTCTTTTATCACCGGAGTGACTTCTTTATCTTGGATGACTTCTTCATCTTGATCATCAGCCTCTCCAATATGGGTTGGAGTGGTGATCTTGATGAACTTTTCACCTTTGTATTCAGACGGTTCATCCAAGCAAATTTCTTTCAACTTTGCACCTGCATCTTCAATAAGCACACTAGAAGAGTTGCTTTGCAGCAAACTCGTCTCATCAAATACAACATGTATTGATTCTTCTACCACTACGGTTTTTCTATTAAAAATCCTATATGCCTTACTATGGCTACTATAACCTACAAAAATACCTTCAAACCTCTTTTCGCTAAACTTAGTAGTATGATACTTGTCATTGTTTAGCACGAAGCATTTACAGCCAAAAATTCTAAAATATGAGACTATTGGTTTCCTGCCCTTCAGAAGTTCGTAAGTTGTCTTATCGTGGTTTTTGATTATGAGTGCTCGGTTCTACACGTGGCATGTAGTGTTGACGGCTTCAGCGCAGAAATATTCCGGATGTGAAGCATCACTCAACATGGTCCTGCAGGCCTCTATGAGCATTCTATTCCTTCTCTCGGCCACTCCGTTTTGTTGAGCAGTGCGAGGAGAGGAAAACTCATGAAAGATACCTAAGCTTTCACAAAATTCTGTCATGACCCCAGACTTGAACTCTGTTCCATTGTCACTTCTGATTTTCACTATGGAGCAGTTGTACTCATTCTGGACTTGCCTGACAAAATTAGTAAAGATGTCGAAGGTATCTGACTTGTGTTTCAGAAAGAACACCCACGCAAAGTGCGAGTAATCATCAACAATTACCAACGTATAGTCCTTACCTCCCAAACTTCTAATTTGCAGCGGACCAAACAAGTCCATGTGTAGTAGAGGAAGACATCTATTGGAATCTTTGCCAATAACGCTTTTAAAGGTAGCCCTTATTTGCTTGCCTTTTACACATGCATGACAAGGTATATCTTTGACGTACTTGACATTTGGGGCATCACGTACTAGGTTCATTGAAAATAATTTATTTATAGTTTTGGAATTAATATGTGCTAATCTCTTGTGCCATTGGTCACCAAGAGACGCACTATCTTTTGCTAAAAAGCACACTGATGTCGAAGAATCTATACAAATGAAATTTAAACAGAAAATATTTCTGCTTCGAGTGCCGGATAGAATCGTTTCCATATTGTCAACGGATTTTATCAAACACTTGTCAGCATGAAACTCAACTATGTATCCTTTATCGTAGAGTTAGCTTATGCTTATAAGGTTATGTTCCAAACCTTCAACGTAAGCCACATTTGAGAAAGATACATTACCGTTAGTAATCATACCATAGCCTCTAGTAATTCCATGGTCTGAACCTCCAAAGATGACCTTCGTTCCGTTCACAACTGGAGTAAAGTTTTGAATAAGGCTTCTTGTCCCGGTCATATGCCGAGAGCATCCACTGTCCAAGTACTAGATTGGCGTTTTGTGGCCTTTGGACATTCCTGCAATCACAATCAGTTAGCCTTAGGAACCCAAATACGTTTGGGTCCTTGGTCTTGATTTAGAACACTCCCCCTACGAGTATTAGCATTAGGAGTGGTCTTCCTAATATTGCCAACATGTGGGGTTGTAGCATTTCTAGGATTAAACCAATAATCAATGGCAAAGCGACCAATTCTGCCACAACACCAACAGTCAAATTTATTGTATCTTCGCCTTAAGTTCTCCTGCTTGACCTTTTGGAATTGTGGTCTAGCAGGGGTAGCATTCTTGGAGGAAGATGCCTCATGATGATGGCAATCACATGGCTTCTTCTCCTTTACAGCCTTTTCTACAACAGGTTTTTTCTTTGGTGCCTTCTTGAAGTTATGCCCATGATTGAAAGGGTCATAGCTCTGAAGGATGACTTCTTCATAAGGTGTCTTAAAGACACTTTCGCCAAAGTTTCTGGGTCGAGTCCATCCTTGATAACGAGACTTTGGCTCTACATAGGTAGGCCTGGCAAAGTGCTCGTAGGATGAGTCAAAATCAAACTCATTTGAAGGAAATATAACCTTCTTGAACGTGGTCTGATCTTGAGGGGCTTTCCCCTTCTCTTTGGCTATGCCCTTTTTGGCAGCCTTATTCTTTCGTTGAGCCTTATTTCTCCTAGAGGATTTACTACGAGCTTCTTCATGGCCTAATCCAGCACCCTTGGCCTTGGCTGAGAATTCAGCAACGAATTTAAGAACTGTCTTGGGCTTCGAGAAACTTTCAACTAGTTTCTTTTCAGCAGCAAGTTGGGCTTCCAGTTTTTTGATGATTTTCTCTTTGAGGTCAAGGTGCTCAAGAGCCTTTTTATATTCTTCAATAGTATTATTGAAGTTTTCTTCGAGGGAGTCAGTTTTTGCGACTTTCTCTCTCAAGATGCTCTCTTCAGCTTTGAGAGACTTTATCTCTTTAGCCTGAGTTTTCACGACTCGGCGATATTTGTCGTAAGCTATGATTAACTCCTTATATTGGGCCATGAGTTTTGACTCATCGTCAGAAGAGCTATCCTCACAATCATGTTCAGAAACTTCAGAATTAGAGAGAGGAGTGTGAGAGTTTACCTTCCCAGTGAACTGGGGCTCTTATTCATCAACATTTTGAGCCATGAGTCCAAAATAGGCTTCTTCTTCTTCACTCGACTCTGATGAGTCAGTGTCACTAAGAGTCTTGCCCTTTTTGGCCATCAAGCTCTTCTCTGTCCTCTTCTTATTGTACGAGGACTTCTTTTCCTCTCTTCTACCACTCTCCTTCTTTTTGTGAGGGCAGTCAGCGATGACGTGTCCTGGCTTATTACAATAGTAGCAAATAATGTCAGTCGAAATATGTTTGTTCTATTTAGTATTATACCTGTCATGACTACTTGAGCCTTTTCTTTGCCGATCACCATCGCGTTGTGATCTTCTATAAGAGGCATCCTTGCCTTTCCATTGCTTCTTCTTGTTCAAGAATTTCTTGAACTGCCGAGACAGTAGTGAGAACTCTCCTTCTGATAGTTCAGAGCCTGAGGTGCTTGGCTCTGAGGTTTCTTCTTCACTAACTTCTGGTGCTGGAGTAGGAGGAACAACCTTGTACTTCTTAGAGGTGTCTGCCTTTAAAGAAACAGACTTCTCTTTGAATGCAGACCTATTTTTCTCTTCTTCAGCCTTCTTGGTGTTGAGTTGGACCTCATAGGACATCAGCTTCTCGAAGAGATTCTGGAGATCTGTCTCGGCCAGTTTTCCAAACTCCCTTATAGCACAGACCTTGTTATCCCATTCCTTAGTCAGGGATCTCAAGAACTTATCATTTAGCTCTCCATTAGTGAAGACTCTTCCATAGACCCTTAGCCCATTCACTATGTTGAAGAAGTTCTCAAATGTGTCAGCAATGGTTTCTTTATTTCCTTGTCAGAAAGCCTCATACTTCTGATTAAGTAGGGATTGTAACAACCCCATCCGTTCATATACTATATACTAGAAGGTCCGGTCGGGGCCCCACAGCATATACTACAAAACAGACGATGAAGCTACGGAGTGATACCAGAGTAACGCAGCGCACCTAACACAAAGTATTCTAGCGGAAGCCTATAAACTTGAACTCCTCTCTTGAATGTCCAACATATAAAAACACCACATTTTATAGCATATAGGAATGTCTTACAACATGTCAACATTGTTGGCCTTATGGCCTTACAAGGCTTTCAAACAGTGGCCTAAACATTGGCGCGCAGCCCGGCCACAATAAAAGAAAACACAACAAGCATTCCAAATAGCCTTCGAGGGCTAGCCGTAGCAGCAGCAGCAGCAGGGACCTCAACCTTTATGTGTCCCGCTTGGCTCTCCAGCACCTGTACAGGACAATCCACCCAATGGTGTCAAACAGAAGCAACGGTCAGCGTTCAGCTGACCAAATTATAACGACCCTACCCCTTTTCTTGGGGAAGCGGTAATCTTCCCAGCAGGCATATAATATGACAAGCATGGCAATATATCTCATATAATGTGCTTTCATGCGCACATGCCATCACAACCGTTTGCCACTCGGCCCAACGGTCCGTGCACTCAGGGCACATTCTTGGTGTTCTGGCAAAGCACTTGCCCACCACCGTATCAGGGTCACAACTCAACGGTAAGTCTCTTGGGCATTTACTCCATGGCGTGCAGCCGGAGTTCTAGTCTTACTACACCGGGATGGCCCGTAGCCCCCTATTATGTCATGACACGCATGCCTAAGACTCTTGTTATGTGCTCCAACATACCACACCTTCTGGTCCACGTCAGATGAACATAATGCAGGTCGGATCCTCCACCCCCCGTTGCTCAAATCGCCTTGCCTTCACCGAGTACGGAGCACTCGCGGCTTAATCAAAGGCGCGGGTCGGTCTCACCAATCCTGTTCTTGACATTCAACCTGGGTATTTCTCTTACACCCATTCTCTCATAATAACAGCGGGTCTTTCCTGGACACACCAGTACTTCCTATTACTCGTTCACAGGTACGACACCGCAAGAGCACAAATATCAGGGGTCTTTCCTGTCTATCATGCTAGTACTTCCTGTTACTCGCTTCACAGGTGGACACCCTATGACATCAAGCATCATAAAGGGCCTTTCCTGGTCACACCAGTACTTCCTGTTACTCATTCACAGGTACGACCCAATAGCACAAACATACACGGATATTTTCCTGGACTACCACTCCAGTACTTCCTGCTACTACCCTTCACAGGCATAAGTCGTTGACTCCTTAAACGACACGTTTATCCCGAAGTCTTCTCCGATTCGTATGCAACATCACCAATCCAGACCAACCTATCCAGATGGGCTTCACATAACATGCCTATTCTGTACTCCATTTCCGGATCTATATGCCAACAAAGGGGATTTCATGAATCCGCCCAAAGACTCACAAAAACAGCCACCTATTGGTGGGGGAATCGCAAACATATGCCAAAAGGAAGCCTTCACATGGCTAGGAAGAAAATTCATTACCCTTGAAGACCGTTTCGGTTCCATGAAGCTCCTAGTTGGCTAGAAAGAGGTTTTCCTCCGCAAAACTGGCCTCGAAACGCAGCTTGACACTCTCAAGCTCCACCAGCAGCAGCCCTTCCTCTTCTTCCTCCTTCTTCCTCTCCCTTTCTCTCTCTAACTTGTAGAAAGATGAAGGCACTAATCAAAATGAGAAAATGGTCTCAGTTTTCGGCCTTAAGGAAAACAGGAAAGAAGCTCAGCCCTTGGATCCCAGCTGAAGGATTGGACGGCCACAAATTTCCAGAAAAGCCTAATTTTTTGCCTGACACGGCCTGTGACACGCCCGTGTCCCAGGCCCTGTGCCTCAAGCGGTGTTCAACCGACTTATCCAGTCCAGTGACACGCCCGTGTCATGGGCTGTGTCACCCAACACGCCTTCAGACACGCCCATGTCTGTGGCCGTGTTCATCAGGCTGAAAAAAATCCCAAAATTGCCCGAGACTCACACGGCCTGTGACACGCCCGTGTCCCAGGCCGTGTGCATATACACGACACTAGACACGCCCCAGCTCCACTTCGTCAAGCTGAGTTCATCGAGCACGCTGACACGCCATGTGACACGCCCGTGTCACAGGCCGTGTCCTAAGCAGTCGACGATCGTCGACCAAATTGTGTCAACCACTCGTCGACTGTTCCTCTCGACACTCGACGCATGCAGGACACGCCCTAGGACATGCCCGTGTCCCAGGCCGTGTCACCCGAAAATTACCTGCTGATAAAAATTGGGGTTGTTACAACCCTCCCCTCCTACAAAAAATTTCATCCTCGAAATTAGTACACAGGAAGGCAACCAGCAACCAAATAGTTTATCACATGAAACGTTTACAATGAAATTTTCACTATCCACTCAATTACAGAAACAACTCGGGAAACTCCGCTCGCATGGTCTGCTCTCGCTCCCATGTAAGCTCCTCACGGCCGCAGTTGTCCCATCGGACTTTAATCATCCCGACCGTCTTGTTCCGTAACTGTTTCTCAGCTCGATCTTAGATCTGAATGGGTCTAACTCTCGTTGTTAGCCCATACTCCACCGGCACACGCTCATCCGCGATCACTTGAGCTGGATCTTTAACGGCCTTTCGAAGCACTGAGATGTGAAACACATCATGTAATCTACCCAATTCTGCCGACAGAGCTAGCCGATAATCCGCTTCTCCGACGCGCTCCACCACTTCAAATGGACCCAAATATTTTGGACTCAACTTTTTCAAACGTCGAATCCTGGAGACACCTTTGAAGGGTTTGATCTTCAAGTAGACCCAATCGCCAACCGCAAATTCCACGTTCCGGTGCTTGGCGTTGTAGTACTTTGCTTGTCGATCTTGCTCAATGAGTAGCTTCTCTCGAATAGTCCGTATGGTTGCGTTTGCTTCATCAACCTCATTAGGTTTATACACTCGAGCTTCGCCCGCTTCTACCCAAGCCAAAGGAGTACGACACTTCCTTCCATACAGAGCTTCATATGGTGTCATCTCAATGCTCGTCTGGAAGCTGTTATTATACACAAACTCCACCATATAGAGATGATCTTCCCATCTCTTTCCGAAGTCAAGGGCGCACATCCTGAGCATGTCCTCCATCATTCTGTTGGTACGTCCAGTTTGGCCATCCGTTTGGGAATGAAAGGTCGTACTGAAAGTCAACTTCGTGCCCAACAGTCGATGAACTAGCCTCCAGTCATTTGATGTGAATCGCCCATCTCGATCACTAACGATGCTCTGAGGAACACCGTGAAGCCGTATAATCTGGTAAACATATAATTTTGCCAAACTTTCGACTGAATAATCCCGCCTGTTCGGGAGAAAATGTGCCACTTTCGTTAGCCGGTCAACAATCACCCAAATGGAATCATTTCCTCGCTGCGATCTCGACAATCCGTGCACAAAATCCATGGAAATATCATCAAATTTCCACTATGTGATCGACAACGACTTCAAGTAACCACCCGTCTTTTGGCATTCTGCCTTCACCATCGCACATGTTTGCCATTTGGCCACATAGAGGGCAACATCTTTATTTAGCCCTGGCCACCAGAACAGCTTTTTCATATCATTGAACATCTTCGTGCTCCCGGGGTGAATGAAATACTTTGTATAATGTGTTTCATACATCAGTTCTTCCCTCAATTTACCCACATTCGGGACGCACAAACGGCCCTCTTTTCGCAAAAGACCATCATTCCAGGAGAATTTGCCCTCTGGCCCCTCATTAGCATAGCGTAAGAGATCGCAAGCAACTCCGTTGCCCGTCGAACTCGGTCCGTAAGGTCACATTGCACCTCCGTCCAGTTCAAACATGCATTGGCAATAGCATTTTTGTCAACACAATATATCTCTAATGCTTCCAGCTCCTGGATAAGACGTTCATCATGCCTTTGTAACCAATTCGCTCTAGCCGGAACCCGCCAACTCAAGGCATCCGCGACAACATTCCCCTTCCCGGGAGTATAGTGAATCTCAAAAGTGCAGTCCCCAAGGACCTCCAACCACCTTCGTTGTCGCATATTCAAGTCCTTCTGCTCCAAGAGGTACTTTAAGCTCTTATGATCTGTATAGATCTCCACCTTCACTCCATAAAGGTAGTGCCGCCACAACTTTAGTGCAAAAATCTCTGCCTCTAATTCCAAGTCATGGATGGGATAATTTCGCTCGTGCACCTTTAGCTGGCATGAGCCATAAGCAATTACCTTTCCATGTTGCAGAAGAACGCAGCCTAAGCCACTCCCTGAGGCATCACTATAAATAACAAATCCATCGATCCCACTTGGTGAAGACAACACCGGCGCCGTGGTCAATCGAACCTTCAGCTCTTCAAAAGCTCGTGCGCACTCTGGCGTCCAAACAAACTTCGGATCTTTTCTCGTCAGCATGGTTAGCGACAAAGCGATACGCGAGAAATTCTCATCAAATCTTCGATAGTAGCCCGCAAGTCCAAGGAAACTCCTGACCTCGGCCACTGAAGACAATACCGGCCACTCCTCGATGGCCCTGATCTTTGTTGGATCCACTGCAATGCCCGCTCCACTCACCACATGGCCTAGGAAAGCCACCGACGATAACCAAAACTCGCACTTCGAGAGCTTGGCATAGAGCTGATTTTGCCTCAAAGTATTCAACACCAACCGCAAGTGAGTCTCATGCTCAGCTTTCGACTTCGAGTACACCAGGATGTCATCAATGAACACTATCACAAACAGATCCAGGTACTCTCGGAACGTGCAGTGCATCAAATCCATAAACACTGATGGCGCATTGCACAGTCCAAATGGCATGACTGTGAACTCATAGTGCCCGTAACGCGTTCCAAATGCGGTTTTGGGAATCTCACCTTCCCGAATTCTTAACTGGTAATAACCAGACTTCAGGTCCAACTTCAAATAGACGTTGGATCCCACCAGCTGATCGAATAACTCATCAATCCGGGGTATCAAATATTTATTCTTTTCGGTCAGCTTATTCAGTTCACGGTAGTCAATACATAACCGCAACCCACCGTCTTTCTTCTTCACAAAAAGCACAGGCGCGCTCCAAGGTGACAAACTTGGGCGTATATAACCTTGCTCCAGCAATTCTTGAAGTTGGATCTTCAACTCAGCCATCTCTTTTGGCGCGATGTGATATGGCGAGCGGGCCACAGGTTTCGCACCTGGCACCAACTCGATCGTGAAGTCAATCTCCCGCTGGGGTGGTAGCCCAGGGAGATCCGTGGGAAACACATCTGTAAATTCCGCCACAATCAGAACCGCGCACACACTGGCCTTAGGCTCAACAGCCTGAATCAATGCAAAGTAACACTCTGCACCCTTCCGAATAGCCTTGACTACCTAGAGTGCAGACATTAACGTCTCGTCCACTCCTCGCATACCCGCGAACTTTGTCTCATGTTCGGTATTCTGGCCCAACGTGATCTCTTTGGACTGTCAATCAATCTTGGCATACTGCTCCGCAAGCTAATCCGTACCAAAAATCACGTCAAATTCCGATATCGGCAAAACAGATGCAGTCAAACAGAAATCCCGACTTCCTATTTGGACCGCCACATCGCAAGCTTGATCTGCAAGCATCCAACAGTCATTCGGCAATATCAATCTGACGCTATCTATCTTTGCACGACTAGGTATCCCAAGCCGTGCTATAAACTCGCGAGACAAAAAAGAATGTGACGCACCAATATCAAACAGTGCTCACGCCAGCGTGTCCCGAATAATCACAAAGCCTGTGACAATCATGTCACACACACAAACCGCAAACATAGATGCACTAAACAAATCATACAAGCAATATACTATACCAAACTAAACTCATACCTGTGATGATGTCACTCTTCTTGATGGCCTCCTGCAGGCCAAGATTTTAGACCCGGGGTTGCGCCTGAGAGGCAGAGGAGTCCATGACTACCTTGCCCTTCTCCGCATACGACGCTCCCGCCTTCTTTTCAGTCTTTGGCGGCACCCGACAATCTCGAGCGATATGCTCCACCCGGCCACAATTATAGCATATACGAGTATCTGGCTTTGAGGTAGCCCCTGACGTTGCTCCCGATGCAACTGATGAAGGAGCTTGTCCACTTGTCTTGGACTTCTTGCCCCATTTCTTCATATAAAATGGTTTCCCAGATCGGGCACCTTCCACTCCGGTTGCGTCACAGCCAAAGCCCTCTTCCCCTGCACCCTCTTCATATCCTTTTCCAGCACGCTCGCAGTGTCAAACAAAGCCTGGAAGCCTTGGTTCACAGAACTAGAAACCAGGAACCTCAACTCGTCCCTCAGTCCTTCATAGAACTGATTTGTCTTCCTCTGCTCATCAGCAAAAATAGAACCCACATACCGCCTAAGCGAGTAAACTCATGGAGGTACGCGTCAACACTGCCATCACCTTGCGTCAGTCGTTGGAATTCATTCTCCATGGCTATCCGTTGAGCCGCAGGAAGGTGCTTCGCTAGGAAGAGTCGGGAGAATTCTTCCATGGATATTTGTGTTAAGGGACGACCCGCAAAGTGATGCAACTCCATCTCATCCCACCATAATCTAGCTTCTCCTTCAATCAGGAAGGTAGCTAATGTGACTTTCTGATGCTCCTCCGATCCAATCGCCGTCATGATGCGCTTGACGCGTGATAGCCAATCCTCAGCCTGTGTAGGAGTTCCCGTTCTCGAGAACGTAGGCGGATGGAAACTCATAAACCGCGTCAACTGCTTCTCAGCCGCTCGAGGAGCCACATCCACTACAGGTTCAGGCCTTGCCGCCACCTGCTCTGGTTGTACCGCCGGTTGTTCCTGCCTAAGTGGCTGTCCTTGGATCATGGCAAACAAAGCCTCAGCAACTAAACACACATGTTCCGCATACGGTGTAGGTGTAGCACCTCAGCTGGTGTCGTGCTTTCATCAGAATGCTGGGGCTCTAACTGCCCAACCCCACTCCGTGTCACCTAAAGGTGGACAAGACACATACATTAGCGGCCTTACACAAACAAACAACACAAACTAGGAACACGCAGGTTCCTCAAACACAAATTTGCATTCCTATCATGGACATTCAGGAGTTTAATCGCATAACTTGGTTTGCACAAACACGTGCTCGCCACCCCACAAAAGAAGTCGACCACAACTTCGAGAGGGAAAGACCAAGACAGCCGATACCAAAAATGTAACAACCTCATCCGTTCATATACTATATACTAGAAGGTCTGGCCGGGGCCCCACAGCATATACCACAAAACAGACGATGAAGCTACGGAGTGATACTAGAGTAACACAGCGCACCTAACACAAAGCATTCTAGCGGAAGCCTATAAACTTGAACTCCTCTCTTGAATGTCCAACATACAAAAACACCACATTTTATAGCATATAGGAATGTCTTACAACATGTCAACATTGTTGGCCTTATGGCGTTACAAGGCTTTCAAACAGTGGCCTAAACATTGGCGCACAGGACAGCCACAATAAAAGAAAACACAATAAGCATTCCAAATAGCCTTCGAGGGCTAGCCGTAGCAGCAGCAGCAGCAGGGACCTCAACCTTTATGTGTCATGCGTGGCTCTCCAGCACCTGTACAGAGACAATCTACCCAACGGTGGCAAACAGAAGCAACGGTCAGCGTTCAGCTGACCAAATTATAACGACCCTACCCCTTTTCTTGGGGCAGCGGTAATCTTCCCTGCATGCATATAATATCACAAGCATGTCGATATATCTCATATAATGTGCTTTCACGCACACATGCCATCACAACCGTTTGCCACTCGGCCCAACGGTCCGTGCACTCAGGGCACATTATTGGTGTTCTGGCAAAGCACTTGCCCACCACCGTATCAGGGTCACACCCCAACGGTAAGTATCTTGAGCATTTACTCCATGGCGTGCAGCCGGAGTTCTAGTCTTACTACACTGGGATGGCCCGTAGCCCCCCATTGTGTCATGGAGCGCAGGCCTAAGACTCTTATTATGCGCTCCAACAGACCACACCTTCTGGTCCACATCGGACGGACATAACGCAGGTTGGATCCTCCACCCCCCGTTGCTCAAATCGCCTTGCCTTCACCGAGTACGCCGTACTCGCGGCTTAATCAAAGGCGCGGGTTGGTCTCACCAATCCTGTACTTGGCATTCAGCCTGGGTATTTCTCTTACACCCATTCTCTCATAATAACAGCGGGTCTTTCCTAGGAACACCAGTACTTCATGTTACTCGTTCACAGGTACGACACCGCAAGAGCACAAATGTCAGGGGTCTTTCCTGGCTATCATGCCAGTACTTCCTGTTACTCGCTTCATAGGTGGACACCCTATGACATCAAGCATCATAAAGGGCCTTTCCTGGTCACACCAGTACTTCCTGTTACTCATTCACTAGTACGACCCAATAGCACAAACATACACGGATATTTTCCTGAACTACCACTCCAGTACTTCCTGCTACTACCCTTCACAGGCATAACCCGTTGACTCCTTAAACGACACGTTTATCCCGGAGTCTTCTCTGATTCGTATGCAACATCACCAATCCAGACCAACCTGTCCAGATGGGCTTCACACAGCATGCCTATCGTACTCCATTTCCGAATCTATATGCCAATAAAGGGGATTTCATGAATCCGCCCAAAGACTCCCAAAAATAGCCACCTCTTGGTGGGGGAATCACAAACATATGCCAAAAGGAAGCCTTCACATGTCTAGGAAGAAAAGTCGTTACCCTTGAAGACCGTTTCGGTGCCATGAAGCTCCTAGTTGGCTAGAAAGAGGTTTTTATCCGCAAAACTAGCCTCGAAAAGCAGCTTGACACTCTCAAGCTCCACCAACAGCAGCCCTTCCTCTTCTTCCTCCTTCTTCCTCTCCCTTTCTCTCTCTAACTTGTAGAAAGATGAAGGCACTAATCAAAATGAGAAAATGGTCTCTGTTTTCGGCCTTAAGGAAAACAGGAAAGAAGCTCAGCCCTTGGATCCCAGCTGAAGGAATGGACGGCCACAAATTTCCAAAAAAGCCTAATTTTTTGCCTAACACGGCCTGTGACACGCCTGTGTCCCAGGCCGTGTGCCTCAAGAGGTGTTCAACCGACTTATCCAGACCAGTGACATGCCCATGTGACACGCCCGTGTCATGGGCCGTGTCACCCAACACGCCTTCAGACACGCCCATATCTGTGGCCGTGTTCATCAGGCTGAAAAAAATCCCAAAATTGCCCGAGACTCACACGGCCTGTGACACACTCGTGTCCTAGGCCGTGTGTCCATACACGGCACTAGACATGCCCCAGCTCCACTTCGTCAAGCTGAGTTCGTCGAGCACGCTGACACGCCCTGTGATACGCCCGTGTCACAGGTCATGTCCTATGCACTCGACGATTGTCGACCAAATTTTGTCGACCACTCTTCGAATGTTCCTCTTCACACTCTACGCATGCAGGACACGCCATGGGACACGCCCGTGTCCCAAGCCGTGTCACCCGAAAATTGCCTGCTGATAAAAATTTGGGTTGTTACAGGGATCTTCTATCATCCCTCACTTCTTCGGTACCTTCCATCAAGGTAACTAATGACTGTCACATCTCCTTTGCAGACTGGCAGTGAATCAGATTTTGCAGCATTGAATCATCGACTGCACTTGCTACTATTTTTTTCGCCTTTTTGTCCAATGAGACAAGTGCAATCTCATCCTTGTCTAGATCCATGAGTTTCTTGGGGACTTTCTTAGTAGGATCTATAGTGGAGACAGTCATGGGAATATAAGGACCTTCTTCAATTATCATGAAGATCCTTAGATCCACAGCTTCCATGAAGAACTTGATCCTTTCTTTCCACATAGGGAAATTATTTTTGTTACACAAAGGAAGCTTGGCAAAATCTTTAGCCTTGTCCATTTGGTATATCTCAAATGACAACTATTTAAGGATCTGATCAAGGTGTTAACCTTTTAACGATGAACCTGGCTCTGATAGCAATTGAAAGATAATAGTTGCCAACCTAAATCACCAAGAGGTTGGGTGAATACATGAGTTGTGCGTCTTTTTGCAGAAAAAAAATCTCAACCAAAGCACAAATCTATCTACCAAACAAGAAAACACAGACGAGGCAAGATTTATAGTGGTTCCCCTACCTTGGGTACAACCACTTTCCCTCACTGATTTAGCAATATACTAGACTCGGCTACTCCACTATCTCGGATTGGAAAACAATCCTAGCCTCGGAACAACGTTCCTACAAACTCGATCCACAAACGGATCTACACTCGGAAGACAAAACTTCCTACAATCTCGGAGTTGAAAACTCCTACACTCGGAGAAATCTTCTCCTACAACAATGAAATAAATTAGTGCAAAAATACAAACAGTAAATTATATAGTTCAGATCTGCCACAGAAAATCAGAAAATCCTTCTTCTAGGCGTGCGGCTTTATCAGAATATTGAAGAAGAATTTTGGTAATATCATATCTGGAACTTCTCGTCTTTACACGATCGAAAGAGTAGATAAAGCGTTGAGCGAAGATCTCGATCTGTAGAGTCTTCTTAATCTGAATCCTCTGAAAAGAAGAAACCCTAGCCGGTCGGAAAATAGAGATGGCGGCGGCGGCGAGTTTCCGGATCTTGCAGAGAGAGAGAGGAGACAGAAATCCTTTTTTTGGAAAGAGACGGCTGCAAAAACTTTCTTAGAATAATTTTCTTTGAAAACTTACGGTTTGTCGGTTTGACAAGACCTTTTACATGGAGTCAACTACTCGAGTAAATAAGAATGTGAGGGACTCAGTTACTCGAGTAACAAAAATTACTTACTCGAGTACTTAAGTACTTACACGAGAGGTGGAGTATATTACTCAAATTCAAGAAGTACTACTCGAGTATATAGAAATGAACTTCTCGAGTATATAAGAGACTACTCGAGACAAACACTTGAAAAATTTTCTGAAACAGGAAAAATTGAACTACTCGAGTATGTAGCATGAACTACTCGAGTAATTCACTTAGAGAAATTTTCTGGAGGGGAATCTGGATTACTCGAGTAAGAGCACTTGACTACTCGAGTAGTAGATGAGCTACTCGAGTATATGGTTTAGACTACTTGAGTAAGTATAAACTACACAAGAGTCAGAATATAATTAACTCGAGATAGAAGATAGAACTACTCGAGTATATATAATACTACTCGAGTATTTCACTTGGACAAATTCGAGAAGAAAGAATCTGAAAAACTCGAGAGATAAAATGAAGCTACTCGAGTATACCGGATGAACTACTCGAGAGCCATAATTGGACTACTTGAGTATATCTTAACTACTCAAGTAAGTGAATTACTACTCGAGTATAAACTCAGTAGCTTACTCGAGCAAGTAAGGAGGTACTCGAGTACTTTACTTAGGAAAATTTTTCTGTCAGATTTTCTTCTTTTAAGGGAAATCAGCATCAAGCCTTTTCACATAGTACTAGAGCTTGAATATGAAGTGTGTCCCAATAGAGAGGCTACATATGAGTCAACACTTTGGAACACACAATGAGGGATTACATTGTATGCTCATGTGTTTGGTGACCCACTGTAGACTTACATTGGTCTACACTTCCCATTAGAATCCTGCAAACACATAACTGAAACCAAGCATCAAATACAACTTAATTCATGTTAGTTCAAGGGTGACTTCATCAAATCTGGGCTAGTGTGGATACAATACCCAACCAAAACTTTGGAGAAAGGCCGCCCGCTCGCACCACTTCAAGGATCAGCCATAGAAAGCCCTAAGCTACATTTCCTGAAACTTTTGGAGGAGAAAGGAGGTCAAAATCTCAAACCCTAACGTACAAAAAAATCATGGAAACAGGAAGATCTTACCACGATGGCGAAGCCATCGCCGAAAGCTTTCCAAATCTCTACTCAAACGTCGAAACCGACCACTAAATTACCTGAAATCGCCGGCCGAAAGCTCCGTCTGCCGCACGTCTCCTGTCTCGCGAAAATACGTCGTCGGGTAGGGGAAAGACGATGAATAGTAATATTAGGATTTTCGTTTATTACGTATATATATATATGTTGGGTTTCTCTATGAGTATGGCACAACACTTGTGCACGCAGCGGAAGAATAAAAAACATCAAGAAAAACCCAAAAGAGATGGGATCGGGCCATGGTAGTTGAATCAAGAAGTTAACATACAACTAGGCAAAAATTACCTCGGTGGCGTTGAGTCACAACTCAACGGAGATGCTCCAAGCTTCGTGTTCTTGCTGCTGGCGAGTTCTACGTGGAATGATATCCACGTCTCTGCATGAATCCACACGAGCGGGAGAACACCGACTTTTCGGTCGCACGGATAATCGGGAAGGAGAATGACCATACCTTGCTTTTCCACAGACTGCTAGGTCCGCGCCAGGGATAGCAACACCAGCGACAATCGCCGGAGAGGAGGAGGTCGACGGAGCGAGCACGGCGGCGGAACACTTCCGTCGGCTGGATTCGGGATCGGCGGAACGAACGGAGAACGGCGGAACACTTCCGTCGCTTTCATCTCGGTCAAAGGGCCGACAATCGCATCCGATTCGATCAGAGAGCATTCCCGAAGACCCTAAGTATCTATTTATACCAAAGGCATAAACAGACTTAGGAATATCGCTATCCGCAGACCACCCAGAAAATTAGGGTTCCAGAATCGGCGAGAATCACCTAGCAGATTCAATGATAATCAATCGGCGAGAATCACCTAGGATCGGCGAGAATCAGTAGGCAAGTATCAGTCGGCGAGAATCAGAGTACAATACTCGACGATTCACGTCGAACGTGGGTTGATGATAATCATCGATCTGCGATCGACGATCGTCGACATTGCGGACGACGATACACGTCGACCCGCGGTCGACGATACACGTCGACCCGCGGTCGACGATACACGTCGACCCGCGGTCGACGATACACGTCGACCCGCGGTCGACGATACACGTCGACCCGCGGTCGACGATACACGTCGACCCGCGGTCGACGATACACGTCGACCCGCGGTCGACGATACACGTCGACCCGCGGTCGACGATACACGTCGACCCGCGGTCGACGATACACGTCGACCCGCGGTCGACGATACACGTCGACCCGCGGTCGACGATACACGTCGACCCGCGGTCGACGATACACGTCGACCCGCGGTCGACGATACACGTCGACCCGCGGTCGACGATACACGTCGACCCGCGGTCGACGATACACGTCGACCCGCGGTCGACGATACACGTCGACCCGCGGTCGACGATACACGTCGACCCGCGGTCGAATATTCTTACCAATCCTTCAAGGCAACATTTGCCCAACCCGACGATCCTTTAAGGCAACACTTTGCCCATAACCCCATTCAGGTCGGTGATTGGTAACCTTTACCAACACAGTCAATCATCCAACTTCTCCACATCTCTTATGTGCGACCCTGCAGGCTCATATCGCGTTGGCAGTGAGATTACATGTTTGACCACTTCTAGATCGCCATTGTAACTCCAACAGTCTCCCACTTGATCTTGAAAGTATCAAACCAAAAATCTCACAAACAATGAGCGGCATCTAGCAATGCATCATTGCTCCCCATGAAAAAAGAGTTTATAACTCATAAGCCTTTATGACCAATGTATCAGCGTTATCTTTGTCCCTTTGTCCCTTACATCCGGAAAGAACTAGAGGCATGGACCGTGTCACCCTCGTAATAGCTCAATCCAAGTTTCTTGATCCAGGACGGACTTCCAGAGAATGGTGAGTCCAATATCACATATTGACTCAACCAAGTATGGCCATGCATTTCTCAGTCCAGTTCCATCAAGGGGCCCATGGATGCAACTCCTGTCATACAGGAGGACAAATCTCATATCTGCTCACACACAAACACCCAAATGATTCGTAACATGCCCAACAACCACCCTTATCATCAACCTTTCTCAAGGAAGACTTTAGATGGCATCAAAGCACGCTCTTCCTCAAAGGACGACAACACCATTGTCAATTGAGACCTACTCATGACACGATTGGATGACAATCCACAGAGTAGTCTCAGGTTGGGTCTGTCCAGTACAACTTGTTCACTAACAAGTACCAACTTGATGACTTGATATCACAATATCATGACCTATGAGAACCGGTCATCAGTCAACGCACGTGCTAGCCTTCATGTACCATCATCACCCTTAGCTTCTATGATGATACTCGACCAGGTACCTTTTAAGATTGAAGCTTCAAATAAATCATAGGCTCTCACATTCAAGTCACGTACTTGATGTCCCATTGAAGAGAACATTCTAAGGGTATCTATTATGTTAACATGTAACTATCATATAGAAAAACTCATAATAAAAGAACTTGCCATTAATTGTAAGAGAAAAACTAGGTACACTGTTCATCATATGAACAAATAACCAACAAAATACATGTTTACATGCAATCCACAAGATTCTCACTAGAGTTGATCATTTAGGTATCGTATACCCATCGATCTAGTATGACCATCATGCTTTCTCTGCGCGAGAGGCTTTGTTAGTGGATCCGCAAAATTCTCCTCAGTCGGCACTCTGCAAATGTTCACATCTCCTCGTTCGACAATCTCACGAATAAGATGAAACCGCCGAAGTATGTGCTTGGAGCGCTGATGTGATCTAGGTTCCTTAGATTGTGGAATTTCACCATTGTTATCACAGTAGAGAACTACAGGACCAATAATGCTAGGAACTACATCAAGCTCGCTGATGAATTTCCTAATCCATACAGCCTCCTTCGCCGCATTAGCTGCGGCGATATACTCGTCCTCTGTTGTAGAATCAGTAACTGTCTCTTGCTTGGAACTCTTCCAGCTCACAGCTCCTCCATTCAGGCAAAACACAAAACCTGACTGAGACTTGGAGTCGTCTCTATCAGTTTGGAAGCTAGCATTCGTGTAACCACTTACAACGAGCTCTTCCTCTCCACCATACACCAAGAACACATCCTTAGTCCTTCTCAAGTACTTCAGGACATTCTTGACTGTAATCCAGTGACACTCACCGGGGTCTGACTGATACCTGCTAGTCATGCTCAAAGCAAAGGAGACGTCGGGTCGAGTACATAACATCGCGTACATGATTGATCTAATTGCCGAAGCATATGGAATCAACTTCATGCGGTCCTTATCTTCACAAGACTTTGGACACTGGTCCTTAGAGAGATTCACACCATGAGACATGGGCAAAAATCCTTTCTTGGACTCAAGCATGTTGAACCGCTTCAACACCTTTTCGATGTACGTACTCTGGGTCAAACCCAGCAACTTCTTCGATCTATCTCTATAGATATTAATACCGAGTATATAAGTCGCTTCACCCAAATCCTTCATTGAAAAGCAGTTCCCTAGGTTGTTCTTAACAACTTTCAGGGTAGGAATGTCATTCCCAATCAATAGTATGTCATCTACAAACAATATCAGGAAGACAACAATGCTCCCACTGATTCGCTTGTAAACACAAGGCTCATCTTCATTCTTGATGAAACCAAACTCTTTGATTTTCTCATCAAAACGAAGATTCCAACTTTGAGAGGCCTGTTTCAGTCCATAGATGGACTTATTCAGCTTGTATATTTTAGTGGCTTCATCTTGGGATACAAAACCCTCGGGTTGTGTCATATACACTTCCTCAAGGAGGTTTCCATTAAGGAAAGCCGTTTTGACATCCATCTGCCAGATCTCATAGTCATAATACGCACCAACAGCAAGCAATATCCTTATGGACTTTACCATGTCAACATGGGAAAAGGTCTCATCATAGTCAATACCATGAATTTTCTTGAAACCCTTAGCCACCAGTCGCCCTTTGAATGTCTGTACATTCCCATCCATGTCAGTCTTCTTCTTGAAGACCCACTTGCACCCTATGGGTCGTACCCCTTCAGGTGGTTCCACCAAGTTCCAAACTTGGTTTGCATACATGGAGTCCATTTCGGATTTCATAGCCTCAAGACATTTGTCGGAGTCCGGTCCATTCATAGCCTCTTGGTAGGTTGCTGGTTCATCATCATGATCCATAAGCAACACATTACCTATTTGAGACACGAGAAATCCATATCTCTCAGGCTCAAACCTCGGTCTACCAGATCTACGTAGGACTTGTGTTCCTTGAGCAGTTTCTCTAGCTACAACATCTTGTAGTCCTGTCTCAGAATCCAATTCCGGTTCATTCACTACATGTGGTTCTTGAACTTCTTCAAGCTCTACCTTTTCAGTCTCTCTTGATAAGAACTCTTTCTCCAAGAAGACACCAGTCCTTGCGACAAACACTTTGCCCTCGGACGGTAGGTAAAAGTAATACCCTTTCGTTTCCTTAGGATATCCCACCAGATAACATTTATCCGATTTGGGTTCCAGCTTGCCAGGCATTTGACGTCTCACGTATGCCTCACAACCCCAAATTTTAATGAACGACATACTATGACGCTTCCCAGTCCATATCTCATATGGTGTCTTCAGAACTGTTTTCGTTGGAGGGCGATTCAATGTCATTGCAACAGTCTCTAAAGCAAAACCCCAAAAGGAAACAGGCAAGTCTGCATGACTCATCATCGAACGTACCATGTCTAACAGAGTACGATTTCTCCTCTCAGACACACCATTATGTTGTGGTGTTCTAGGTGGAGTGATCTGTGATACAATACCACACTCTTTCAGATGATCACGGAACTCATGACTCAGGTATTCGCCACCTCGATCAGATCGGAGTGCTTTAACCCTTTTAACCAACTGGTTTTCTACTTCATTGTTGAACTCTTTGAACTTTTCAAAGGTCTCGGATTTGCACTTCATAAGATACACATATCCGTATCTACTGAAATCATCAGTAAATGTAACAAAGTAGAAATACCCACCTCTAGCCATGGAACTCATGGGTCTGCATACATCACTATGTACAACACCTAAGAGATCCTCAGCCCTCTCAGTATAACAAGTGAAAGGAGCTTTAGTCATCTTGCCTAACAATCAAGATTCGCATCGCTTAAATGATTCATAATCAAATGAGTCCAAAAGTCCATCTCTTTGGAGCTTGGATATGCGCTTCTCGTTGATATGGCCCAAACGACAATGCTAGAGAAATGTAGGATTCGAGTCATTTGTTCTTAGTCTTTTATTATTTTCTACATTACAGATCAGATGGTCCAAGTTCAAAACATAAAGACCATTAAACAATTGGGCTACAGCATAACAAACATCATTCTTAAATATAGAACAACAGTTGTTCTTAATTATAAAAGAAAATCCAATCATGTCCAAACATGAAATAGATATAATGTTTCTAGTTATGATAGGAACAAAATAACAATTATCTAGTTCTATTACAAGCCCACTGGGCAAAGAAAGACGGTAAACCCCTACGACTACAGCAGCAACTCTTGCTCCATTGCCGACGTGGAGGTCCACCTCCCCTTTACTCAGCAATCTTCTCCTTCCCAGTTCCTTCACATTTGTACAAATGTGTGAACCACATCCGGTATCCAATACCCAAGATGAAGGAGCAGAAAGGTTTATCTCTATAACATGAACATTTGAAGCGAAAGTCATACCTCCCTTCATTTTCTACAGACCTTCAATGTACAAAGGACAGTTCCTCCTCAAATGACCAGCCTTGCCACATTGGTGGCATTTCCCTTCCTTCACCGTGCTTTTCTTTTTCATCAGTGCAGAAGACTTGGGCTCAAGATATGACTTAGGTCCCACCTTCGTCTTCTTAGAGCCCTTGGCCTTGCCCTTGCCCTTATGCACCATCAGTATGGGGCTGGTAGGCTTGGCCTTCTTCATATTGATTTCGGGTGTTCTCAACATGCCTAGGAGTTCGGGCAGTGTGTTGTCTATTTCATTCATGTTGTAGTTCAAGACGAACTGCTCATAACTGTCCGGCAACGATTGCAGGATCAGATCTGTGGCCAACTCTTGACCAAGAGGAAAACCCAGCCTTTCAAGGTTCTTTATATACCCAATCATCTTGAGTACGTGAGTCCCTACTGAGTCTCGAACTCCCATCTTGCACTGAAACAATGCTTTTGTGACGTCGAACCTCTCTTGACAAGCCTGCCCTTGAAACGTTTTCTTGAGATGCTCGTCAATCTCCTTGCACCCCATGTTCTCATGTTGCTTCTGAAGCTCAGAGTTCATAGTGGAAAGCATAAGGCATTCGACATCTAAAGCATCATCAGTATACTTCTTATAAGCATCCTTCTCAGCACGGGAAGAGTTCCCGGTCGGCACCTCGGGGGCTTCTTCTTCCAAGACATAGAGCTTTCGCTCTTGCCTGAGAACAATTCTCAGGTTCCTGTACCAGTCCATTTAATTAGTCCCACTGAGCTTATCCTTCTCAAGGATGGCTCTCAGAGACAACGTGGAGTGTGAAACACTTGCATGGAATTCTACAAGAATTTATGCAGAATAAAATCATTACCAAAATTTCAAATACAATTTATTTTAATTTGGACTTCAATTAAAACACTCCCACTATTTTATTCGAAATGATAGCCCTCACTAACAATTCGGAGAGTTCATGCGAGCTACTCTCTTAGTGAACAAGATCCGTATTTCACCAACACAATGAGTCAGCTTTGGCTTTCCTCTCACGATGCGGTTATTTAGGTAGGCAACGCTTGCCAATTGCATCCTCATGCAATTCTTGTATGGTTGGTGAATAACTCCTTACTCGCATCCATCATATGGTGCATGCCAACCCTATGCCTCTAGGCACTCAACCTTTGAGGTCACCAAGTTAAGCTGGACCCGATGTCGACAGTGGGATATCACAATTATCCGCTCGCACCCTTACCAAGATAGATTAATGCACCTTGCTTTGGCAAGCCCACACTTCATCGATCGAGGCAGGAAGAGTGTCATCCATCGGAAGGCATCCGAACACTTAATATTTGATGAAGGGATTTTAATAATAGGTTAACAGTTAACCATGATCAACATTTGATCAATGTGCACATCCAAAGAAAAACAATTTTTCTAAAACCGCATGCATCCCTTATGTGCACAACCTGACACCATCAACATTTGATAGAAGGAAGGACTAAATCTGAACATCCGGAAACTTCCAAATCCTCAGATTTACATGCATTGGACAAAAGCAAAGACAACTCAACTTAAAGCAGTAGACAAGCTCATCTCTCTATGTTGGATTCAAAATCCAAAACAATCTCGAGGGATGGTTACTGCTAAGGAGACTACAATTTCTAACAATTAGAAATTTACACGAAATCCCAGACGTTCTTGGCGGGGTAACAAGACTAAATCTGGACATTTAGAACACTTCTAAATCCCTAGGTTTACACGCACTGGAATAACAAAAATTCCAATACAACAATCATGGCCGCAACCTCCCTCTGATACCACTGTTGGGTTTCTCTATGAGGATGGCACAACACTTGTGCACGCAGCGGAAGAATAAAAAACATCAAGAAAAACCCAAAAGAGATGGGATCGGGCCATGGTAGTTGAATCAAGAAGTTAACATACAACTAGGCAAAAATTACCTCGGTGGCGTTGAGTCACAACTCAACGGAGATGCTCCAAGCTTCGTGTTCTTGCTGGTGGCGAGTTCTATGTGGAATGATATCCATGTCTCTGCAGAAATCCACACGAGCGGGAGAACACCGACTTTTCGGTCGCACGGATAATCGGGAAAGAGAATGACCACACCTTGCTTTTCCACGGACTGCTAGGTCCGCGCCAGGGATAGCAACACCAGCGACAATCGCCGGAGAGGAGGAGGTCGACGGAGCGAGCACGGCGGCGGAACACTTCCGTCGGCGGGATTCGGGATTGGCGGAACGAACGAAGAACGGCGGAACACTTCCGTCGCTTTTGTCTCGGTCAAAGGGCCGACAATCGCATCCAATTCGATCAGAGAGCATTCCCGAAAACCCTAAGTATCTATTTAACCAAAGGCATAAACAGACTTAGGAATATCGCTATCCGCAGACCACTCAGAAAATTAGGGTTCCAGAATCGGCGAGAATCACCTAGCAGATTCGGTGAGAATCAATCGGCGAGAATCACCTAGGATCGGCGAGAATCAGTCGGCGAGTATCAGTCGGCGAGAATCATAGTACAATACTCGACGATTCACGTCGAACGTGGGTTGACGATAATCATCGATCTGCGGTCGACGATCGTCGACCTTGCGGTCGACGATAGTCGACCCGCGGTCGACGATACTCGTCGACCCGCGGTCGACGATACTCGTCGAAACGCGGTCGACGATACACGTCGACCCGCGGTCGACGATCGTCGACCGAAGGTCGACTATCGTCGACCCTCTGTCGACTAATCTTACCAATCCTTCAAGGCAACATTTGCCCAACCCGACGATCCTTTAAGGCAACACTTTGCCCATAACCCCATTCAGGTTGGTGATTGGTAACCTTTACCAACACAGTCAATCATCCAACTTCTCCACATCTCTAATGTGCGACCCTCCAGGCTCATATCGTGTTGGCAGTGAGATTACATGTTTGACCACTTCTAGATCACCATGGTAACTCCAACAATATATATATATTATAATAATATTAATTAATCAATTTACAAATCAATATCACATCACATTAAATCCTAAAACGATCCAAAATCCATAATAACTCCGAATTCTATGAAATTCGCACCATAGCTAAATACCGACGTTATGAAACCAACGACGAAGTTGAAACTCAAATTCAACAAACAAATCTCGGGCAAACACCTCCCGAAGCCAAAACACAAGCATTCCCAAAAAGCCTCCACCGAGTCACCAAAACAGACCTGGCTCGCAAAGGAATCTTGCAAACAGGCTAAACCCAGCCACACAAAAAACTCAAAGAGCAAAACCACGCTCTAACCATGGCACAAGTCATCATGCGATAACGTAACGCCCTGTTGTCAAAATTACGCCATTATAGGAATAAAAATAAATACCGCAAAACCAGGGACGTTACAGGAATCGTGCAATGGTGGATTCCAGTAACCCTACACACGCCGATTCTGACAAGTCTTGTTTTTGGAGCAACATGGAACTTTTCTTCAGAAATCCAGATCTCGGCTTTCTCCATGGCTCCTAGAAGCACCAGTAGTTTTCTAGGAGGAGGAGAGTTGGTTCGCACGGGCTTTGTTTCTGCTTCAGACGAGTTCGGGAATGTCATTCTCATGTTGGAGACTGTAGGACTGTCCTTTGTCCTAGAACGCCCTTGCAAAGTTCTGTACAAAGAAGTTCTTGAGTTCTTCCAGCACGCCAAGCTCAGACATGAAGACACAGTTATTAAGAGCAAGATTCAAAATTACAAGGTTAAGGTGAAAGCCTCTCTTATGTTAAGGTATTTGCGGCTTCAAGCTTGTGAAGAAGCAGATCACCTCGACGAGGAGGACTTCACAAGGGCTATGCTATCCTACGGTTTGCCCAGAGGTACAAAAGCGATCAAAAGAAAAGGGATAAACGATGACGAAAAACTTCTTTCAGACATCATTGGCAAAGTACTGCTGTGTAAAACTGGATCTTATGACTACCTTTCTACAGAAATGTTCAAGGTGATAGTTGTAATTATCTGCAGGAAGAGGTTGCACTGGGGTGCTCTATTGTTCGACAAAATTAAGGACAGCCTACGCACTCCCAACTTTGGAAGGATTGTGTTGGGTACATTGGAATATGTGTACTAGATTTGGAGAAGCCTCACCTAACTCAATGATATTCATCAAGGTGTATTTGATGTGGTGTTGAGTTTCCATGTGCAGGTTAAGAAAATGAAAGAAAATTTTCTAAGTACAAGTATCGACACTTGAGAAGCATTGTGTCGACACATGGGAAAGGTTATGTCGACACCAGGAGCCAGTTTGTGTCGACACACAGGACTTGTGTCAACACACAGAGATTCTGTCGACAAAGACTGTGTCGACACCGGGAGACAGTTTATGTCGACACACATGACTTATGTTGACACACAGAGATTCTGTCGACACACAGGACTTGTGTCGACACACACCAGAATTTTTGTTAAAGTCAACTATGTTAAGACAAGAAGTGATTGTGTCGACACACAGTACTTGTGTCGACACATTCTGCATAAGCTATGTCAAGGAGATAGAGAAGTGTTGTGTCGACATTATGCAAGCTGTGTTGACAGCACCAAGGATTGTGTCGACACATGAACTATTTGTGTCGACATATCTGCAGTATTGTCTCGACATATTGCTGCTAAGCTGAAGTTCATTGAAGTATCAGATATAATGACTGGAGACTTGACAACTGTCATGATCAACACAGTTGCTCTTTCTGTCAGATCTATCAGAAGGCCATTAGGAACCAGATCAGCCAGTAATCTCAGATGGAGCCTATATAAAGACATGTTCTATTATCAAATCAAAGTAATGAAGAATTAACAACAAGGAGAGAAGTCTTCATCCAGAAATCGACAAGTCATCCAGAGAGGGCAGATCCTGAATAGTATGCAAGAAGAAATCAGAACCACATCTGATTAAGAAGAAGCTGGATTTAGGATCATCTCCAACTTCAAGGAGATCAACCTTACTTTGTTCAGATTCAAGAAACTTTGAAGAAGCTAAGACAGGTTGATTCTAGGGTGGTCAGATCTATCAAGAACTGGTCAAGAAGCCTTCACCCTTTCTCTCTTTATCTGGGTAAAGGAATTATTCTCTTTATTTTCAATTTTTGTAGGATCTTTTACAGATCTGAGTGTAGGAGGATTATTCCTCTAAGTTGTTATCCTAAATTTATAAAGGCTGAGGTAGGGCAGAGTGCCTGAGGTAGGAGATTAAGTTCTCTGAGTTGTAGACCTAGGAAGATCCTGAGGTAGGGCTTAATTGCCTGAGGTGTAGGAGTGTGGACTCACTCTGAGGTAGGATTCTCTAGGAGGATCTGAGTTGTAGTACTTGCTGAAGTCTGAGCTATAGGGACCTTTCAAGGTTCTGAGTTGCAAGATCTGCGAATCTGAGAAGGATGAAGGAAGTTAGGCTGAATCTAGTACAATGCTAGATAGACGAAGGGGAAAAGTGGATGCACCCATCACTTGGGGAACCACTATAAAACTGTGTGTCTTCTGTGTTGCTGTGTTGTTTATTCTGTGTTGTGCTGAATAATCTGTGATCTAACAGTGAAAAGATTATCTGCCTTAAGAAAAAGAATTGAACCTATTCACCCCCCCCCCCCTCTAGGTGTTTAGGACATCTTGAAACCAATTCTTTCAAGTGCTATCAGAGTCAGGTTGCTCAAGAAAAGACTTAACAATCTGAGTTGATCTATAAGGCAGTTAACATTGAGACAAAATGGGTTCAGGAGAAAATCTCAAGGAACTTCGATTCATGAAATTACCTATCTGTAGGAGAGAAATTTTTGGTATTTGGAAAGAGAGATTCAGGTTGTTTATGAAAGCATCTGACCCAATAATCTATATTACACTTAAAGAAGGGTCATTCATTCCTATGAAAATCTCAGTTCTTGATGCAAATCTCAGGACTCCAAAAGATTATTCTGAAATGACAAAGGATGAGATCATCTTAGTTACTATGGATAAGAGAGCACAGAACATAATAGTTAGTGCTATCGATGACTCAACATTCCAAAACTTGATTCACTGCAAAACCTCCAAGGAGATGTGGGACACCTTAATTGTCTACATGGAGGGATTAGAAGAAGTGAGAGAAGACAGGAAGTCTATGCTTAATCAGGAATATGGAAGTTTTAGACAAGCCAAAACAGACAGTATAACTGAGTGCTACAAGAAGATTTTCAGAACAGTCAATGAGCTAATGTCATATGGAAGGGTTTTTAGCACATATGAGCCAAATGATAAGTTTCTTAGATCTCTAACCAAGGACTGGGATACTAAAATATGTGTCATCAGAGAGGTGGCCAAGCTTGCAGATATACCTCCACCAACTCTATTTGGAAAATTATTATCCTATGAGATGCAGCTCACTACTAGAAAGGAGGAGGAGAAAAGCAATAAGTCTGAATACAGAGAGAAGTAAGTTGCCTTCAAGGTTGAAGCCACAAAGAAGGATAGGAGGATGTCTCCATCTCCTCCTAAGAAAGCTGCTAAAGTCATCTCAGAAAATTCTGACAATCATACATCAGACAGCCTTAATTCTGATGAAGACTTTGCTGCTTTTACAAGGTAATTTCAAAGATTCTTAAATAAAAAACAATGGAGATCCAAGCCATCCTCCTCACAGTCCAAGGATGATTATTATCAGAAAAGGAAATCTTCAAGAAAGGATAGGTATGGCACTAAACCTAGTAAATTAACTTCTACTAAGATTGATTGCTATTGTTGCAACAGGCCTGGACAAGTATTTGTTGACTGTCCTGACAAAAGAAAGGAATCAAATGACAAGAAGAAACTGCAAAACAAGAGCAAGAAGGAGAGATCCTTTGTTGTAAAGAAGGATAAAAGTTGGAGTAATTCCTCATCATCAGATTCTAAAGCTGAAGCCTACATTGGACTGTTTACAACTGAAGAAGATTCAGAGGAGACAGAATTCTTGCAAATGTTGGATTCTATCAATGGTATTGATATTCATTGCAAAGGGCTGATGGCTATATCTGAAGAAAATCAGTGCTAGGATCAGCCTAGTCCCAGTAAGGTAAACAACCTTTCATCAGTTTCTGATTATTATAATGGATCAGAATCAGAAGCATCTACATCAAGAGATGTGGATGGTTCAAAATCTGAAGGGGATGTACATCAACTTATTGATGAGTATGGTGATCTACTGCATGCACTTAAGAGAAGAAGAAACCTTGTCAAAAACCAGGCTAAGGAAATTGCTGCTCTTAAGTTGGATGCATCTGATTCAGAAAAATTGCTGGATCAGAAGATGAATGAGGTTGTCAAGCTAAAAAAATATAACTTTTATTTAGATGGGAATAATTACATTCAAAAATGATCAGATCAAGGGTCTGGAAGTCAGACTACAAAGAGAAAATGAACTTGTGGCTAAATTCTCAAAGCCAAATTCTGTCTTACCTTTGATTGATAACTTTATTGCCCAAAAGAGTAAGATATGTCTAGGTTTTAAGAGAAGAACTAGGGCAGTAAATTCTAAAAGAAAAGGCAAAGCCCCAGTTCAGCCACTAATCTTCAAACCCCCTATTTCTTTCAGAAAAGTGGTGCAGCCTACCAACAGGTATGACCATGACAGTACACATGGTCACTGTAAGGCTGGTATTCTAAATATCAAGGGTGCAAGGGTCAATAAGGCAGCCCATGTACAAAAACACCATGTTCTTCAGGAATCATTAGTATTTGATGCACCAGCCTCAGCACTAAACAAAAGGATAGCTGACAGCAAGGCTATTAAGACTGTATCTAAAAGAAGATACAATATACATGAGTGATGGTGTCGTGGCAAGGTTGGGCATTATGCTATAGATTGCTGGCACAACACCAGTGTTAGGAAGAATGTCAGCTTACCTGTTAGAAAGACTGCAGGGAAATCAGTCAAGTTTCAGACTAACCTAAACCTAGAACCCAATACTTATTGGGGTTCTAAGGTTAAGTAATTATATTTGATGTAGGTGAGTCCAAGTGGCCATACACCAATATGTTACTTGGACAGTGGTTGTTCCAGGCACATGACTGGAACAAGAAGGATGCTAAAGGACTACTCTCCCATAGAGAATGGACCCAAAGTAATCTTTGGTGGATCTCAAAAGGGGATCATCAAAGGGTTTGGTAACATTTCCAATGGCACAATTACTATCACACAAGTGGCTTATGTAAAAGGTTTGAAACACAACCTAATAAGCACAAGCCAACTAAGTGATCTTGGTTATGACACTTCATTTATTAATAATGGGTGTCAGATTAGAAGGACCAGTGATCAAGAGGTCATCTTGTCAGGATATATAAAAGGAAATGTTTATTATCTCAGTTTTGATTGTGAGAATAAAATTATCTTATATGTTTAGTTGCAGATGAGAAAGCATCTCATTGTGTCAAATGGCACAAGAGGCTAGCTCACCTTAACTATAAGACTATAGGCCAACTCTATAGCATGGAGTTAGTGAGGAATGGTCCTCAGTTCAAGTGCATAAAAGAGGGTGTATGTTCAGCTTGCCAAAAGGGCAAACAGACCAAGACCTCTTTTCCTGGACATGAAACCAAAGATTTTGTGAAGTGTTTGTACCTCCTGTATAAGGATCTATTTGGTCCTATGCCAGTTCATAGTCTAGGTAGGAAAGTCTATACACTTGTAGTTGTGGATGATATTCTAGATTTACTTGGGTTTTCTTTCCGAGGCAGAAATCTGAAACCCCTACTGTCTTCCACAATTTTGTTAGACAAATTCAGAATGAACTTAACAGTTCAGTGGTCAAAATCAAAAGTGACAATGAGACTGAATTTCAGTCTGAATGCATGACAAGATTTTGTGAAAAATTAGGGATTCATCAAGAGTTCTCCTCACTTAGAACTCCTCAGCAAAATGGTATTGCTGAAAGAAAGAATAGGACTCTTATTGAGGCTAGTAGAACACTACTAAGTGACACTTCTCTCCCAGAATATTTCTGGGCTGACGTAGTAAACACTGCATGTCATGTTCTCAATAGAGCATCCATCACTAAAAGTCATAAAAAGACACCCTATGAGATTATGAAAAGCAGAAAACCAAACATATCCTATTTTAGGATCTTTGGTAGCAAGTGTTATGTATTTAATAATGGAAAGTCTTATTTAACTAAGTTTGCTGCCAAATCCCAAGAAGGGACATTTGTTGGGTACAGCAACAACAGTATAGCTTACAGGGTCTATAACTTGACTACTCAAGTTGTAGAAGAATCTGTTCATATAGTCTTTGATGAAACTGAACTAATCAACTGTGAGCAGTCTAGTGTATCTTGTAGCCCTATAAGTTTGAAGGAAAAGATGGACAAGCTAACCATTAATGAAGACCAACCTGCAAGGCAGGATGAACAAAATAATGGCTGGTGTCCAGGGGGAGTACAAGACCCTCAAGCTGATGAAGAGAACAATGAAGTACAGCATGTTGAAGAGATTGGATAAAATCAAGGTGTAGATGGATTTCCTCTAGTAACAAGGCATATAAAGGATCATCCAGCACACCAAATTATTGGCGATCCAAGACATGATATCCAGACAAGGAGTAGGAAGATGAACACAGTTCTTTGCTCAAGTTTCCTGTCCCAAATGGAACCCAAGAAATTTGAAGAAGCCATACAAGACCCAAACTAGATTGATGCAATGCAGGAGGAGTTGAATCAATTCAGAAGATGTAAAGTATGGGAGCTGGTTCCTAAACCAAAGTATCATAATATCATAGGGACTAAGTGGATCTACAGGAACAAGCTACATGAAAATGGCATCATAGTCAAAAACAAAGCAAGACTGGTAGCAAAAGGCTACAGGCAGGAAGAGGGAATAGACTTTGATCAGACATTTTCTCCAGTGGAAAGGTTGGAAGCAATAAGGCTATTCCTTGCCTATGGAGCATACCAAGGGTTCAAGGTATTCCAAATGGATGTCAAGTCAGCATTTTTAAATGGTGACTTAAAAGAGGAAGTCTATGTTGAACAACCCTCAGGTTTTGTAGATTCTCTCTATCCTAAGTATGTTTATAGGCTTAAGAATGCACTATATGGTTTGAAACAAGCCCCTAGGGCTTGGTATGAAACCATGTTTATATTCCTCATTGAGAACAAATTCTCAAGGGGTAAAATAGACAAAACTCTATTCCTTAGGGAATCAAAGTGCAAGATGATCCTAGTTCAGATATATGTTGATGACATTATCTTTGGATCAACAGAAAACAACCTTTGTAGAAAGTTTGTCAAACTTATGCAAGGGAAGTTTGAGATAAGCAGTATGGGTGAGCTGAAATTCTTCTTGGGACTCCAAGTTAGACAGACTGATGATGGCTTGTCCATATCTCAGTCTAAGTTCACCAAGGAATTGATTAAGAAATATGGTATGGAGTCAGCCTCCGTCATGAGAACTCCAATGGGGTCAAGTATGCCTATAGGCAAAGATGATGTAGGGAAAACTGTAGATGAGTCTTTATATAGAGGGATAATTGGCTCCCTTTTATACTTAACTGCTAGTAGACCAGACATCATGTATGCTACATGTGTCTGTGCTAGGTATCAAGCCTGCCCTAAAGAGTCTCATTATACTACAGTCAAAAGAATTTAGATATATCTTAAGGGAACACCAAATCTTGGCCTTTGTTACCCTAAGAATAGAGATTTTCTACTGACTGGGTATTCAGATGCAGACTTTGCAGGATGTAAAGAAGACAGGAAAAGTACAACTGGCACATATTAGTTTTTAGGAGGAAGATTGGTGTCTTGGAGCAGTAAAAAGCAGACAAGTGTGGCTATTTTCACTGCTGAGTCTGAATATGTTGCTGCAGGCAACTGTTGTGCTCAGTTATTATGGATTCAACATCAACTTGAAAATTATGGAATCCAGGTAAGTAGAACTCCATGATTTTGTGATTCTACTAGTGTCATTTCTATTGCTAGAAATCCTGTTTCACATAGCAGAATAAAGCATATAGAAATAAGATTTCATTTTCTTATAGATCATGTTAAAAAGGAAGATATAAGTTTAGAATTTGTCAATACAAATTTTCAAATTGCTGATATGTTCACCAAACCTCTGGATGAAACTAAATTCAATTATTTTAAAATTTAATTAGGCATGCTGAAATTAGAATAAGAATGACAAATTTAACTAAGTAAATGTGTGTCGACACTTAAAGACAAAGGTGTCGACACTTCGTAGATGGTGTCAACACATAAGAAAAATTTTGTCGACACATCCAGGAGATTGTGTCGACACTCAGAATTTGGTGTCGACACGTAGCTATCTTGATACATAAATGTTGGTGTCGACGCATACAATCGTCTGTGTCGACACGCAGAAATTAGTATAAGCTCTTAAGCTTAGTTGTGTCGACACATCGCAATTAGTGTCGACACATAGAATAGTAATTCTCTGTCGAGACTTTAGTAGATTGTGTCGACACAATCGCAACAGTGTCGACACAATATGTTTATTTCAACCCGCCTTTTGACCTTCTTTATTTGGAAACATATAAATAGGTGGAAATAAACGCCTGTCGACTACGCTCTCAACATTCTCGAGACCTAATCCTTTGTGTCGACAGACCTTCATCTCTTTTCCCTCTCTCTCTCGTCCCTCATGGCGCCAAAGTTGGAAGACAACATCAACGAAGGCTATGAACTGGTTCGTGATGCCTTTGTGAGTGGATCTAGAGACATCAAAGCCATGATTACCCTAATCATAGAAAATGGCTTAAAATACTTGGTCTCAGAACCTACCAAGATTTGAAAGAAGGAGATTCTTGAATTCTACACAACAGCAACACTGGATTCAACGGGCATGAAAATTAAGTCATCCGTTCAAGGAACTTGTTGTGTATTGTATCCACACTAACCTAGATTTGATGAAGTCACCCTTGAACTAAGATGAATTAAGTTGTATTTGATGCTTGGTTTGAGTTATGTGTTTGCAGGATTCCAATGGAAAGTGTAGACCAATGTCAGTCTACAATGGGTCATCAAACACAGGACCATACAATGTAATCCCTCATTGTGTGTTCCAAAGTGTTGACTTATGTGTTGCCTCTCTATTGGGATACACTTCATATTCAAGCTCTAGGACTATGTGAAAAGACTTGATGCCGATTTCCCTTAAAAGAAGAAAATCTGTCTGAAAAATTTTTCCTAAGTAAAGTACTCGAGTACCTTCCAATTTACTCGAGTAAGTTACTGAGTTTATACTCGAGTGGCACTTCACTTACTCGAGTAGTTAAGATATACTCTAGTAGTCCAATTATGGCTCTCGAGTAATTCATCTTGTATACTCGAGTAATTTCCTCTTATCTCGCGAGTTTCCAGACTTTTCTCTTCTCAAATTTGTCTAAGTGAAATACTCGAGTAGTATTATATATACTCGAGTAGTTCTATCTTCTATCTCGAGTTAATGGTATTCTGACTCTCATGTAGTTCCTAGTTACTCGAGTAGTCCAACTCATATACTCGAGTAACTCATCTACTACTCGAGTAGTCAAATGCTTTTACACATGTAATCTAGTATTCTATTCCAGAAAATTTCACTAAGTGATTTACTCGAGTAGTTCATGTTATATACTCGAGTATATCATTCTGTCTCGAGTAGTCCATGTTACATACTCGAGTAGTTCAGTTTTTCCTGTTCTAGAATTTTTCTAAGTGTTTGTCTCGAGTAGTGTCTGATATACTCGAGTAGTTCATTTTTATATACTCGAGTAGTACTTCTTGAACTCGAGTAATATACTCCACCTCTTGTGTAAGTACTTAAGTACTCGAGTAAGTCATTTTTATCTCTTGAGCAACTGAGTCCCTCTCATTCTTATTTACTCGAGTAGTTGACTCCATGTACTCGAGTAATGATTTCTTTTTCTCCCGAGTATTTTTTCTCATATACCCGAGTAGTCCCTTCTACCTACTCGAGTAGTGTTGCATATACTCGAGTAATCCTACTTAACTCGAGTAACTTACTTTGACCATTTTCAAAAGTTCCTTAAGTCCAGACCTAACGGTCTTATTCTTAAACTCTGACGTGATTGGTCCACATGTCTTTCTCTTAATGAATCATTTAAGTCTAATCTTCTTGTTGGGTATTGTATCCACAACATACCTGATTTGAAGAAGCCCCTGAACAAGCTAAGGTAAATAGGCAATGTTTTTGACAAAATATTTCAAGTTGTGCTTGCAGTTATTCCATGCTAAGTGCACACCAATGTCAGGGTGCAGTAGGTCAATATACACGGGTCTGCACGACGTAATCCCTCGTTGAGCAGATCAGTGTGTTGGCCTACATATACTCTCTCTGTTGGAGTGCACTTACTTTCAAGTACAGGGCTGTGTTTATGCAAGAGCAGACAAGGAGCAAGGATGAGTCAAAGAGCAGCTCAGAGGCGTAAGACGAAAAATCATCCAAGTAAGAATCGACGAGAATCACCAAGTGATTCGCGCCGATTCGGCGAGAATCACTAGTGATTCTCGCCGAATCGTCGAGAATCACTGGCTGATTCTCGCCGGCTAAATCAGAGTGCATTCAAGTCAAATTCGACGAGAATCACTTTGTGATTCTCGACGAATCGTCGAGAATCACATTGTGATTCTCGCCGAATCGTCGATAATCACCCTTGATTCTCGACGATTCGACGAGAATCACAGGTGATTCTCGCCGATTTTTACTTGGGCAATTTTCGGGATAAAGGTGGACCGGATTCTGCCGCTGACACTATTTTGAACCGGATTTAGGGTTTCTACTTGTGGGACCCACAACGGTCATATTGAAGTTGTATACAGTATATATACAGGTATTTTTGAACTGTAAAGACACACAGAAAAAAACGAGCAGCCGATCTTGACCTAGAATCGTGAAACAGCTCCGCCGCCGTCGCCGCTCGTGCAAGTTGATCGCCGGTCGTTTGATCGTGGTTTCCTCCAGATCTCCCGGCGACGGAAGCTTAGCCAAGCTTAGAGTCTCACGTGTCTATCCAGAGATCCCTTCTCTCTCGATTTGTTGATCGGGAGAAACTTCCCCGTCCGAATGGATCGAGACGATCGATCCTAGAGTGACCGTTGGAAGACCTACCTAGCTTCACTACGAAGTTTGGATCTCCAAAGTACAGCAGCCGCACACCGTTGTCACCGCCGATCCCGTAAACAAAGTCGCCGCCCATCTTGCCACCGCCGGTTCCGGGGAGATTCTCTCCAAGAGAGATCTAGGGTTGTGGACTCTTCGTGGACTTCAAAAACACGTCGTCAACGAAGAGGGACACCTTAGTCTCCAAACGTAGTTTGTATCTCTTGTACATTCTAGTTTTACTTTTGTTGTAAAGGAATGTTGGTTCCTAGTTGTAAGGGTTGGGTGCAACACGTGTTGTTGGAGTGTTGACTCCTACGTGTGGAAGGGTTCCTTCCTATAGTGCAAGGATTGGATTTCAATCCTGTTGGTGAAGAGACCGAGTCGTCCCTTGTTGGGAGATAGGTCGAAGGGGGAAAGTGGATGTACCCAAATCGGGGAACCACTATAAATAGCTTGTGTACTCTGGTTGCTGTGTTGTTTTATTTTCTTGTGCAGGTACAATTTTAAATTCCGCAAAAATGCTGCACGTCACCTATTCCCCCCCCCCCCCCATAGGTGAAGATAGTTGACACCAGGTGGACTTTCAAGTGGTATCAGAGCCAGGTTCCTCATCAAAAAGGTTAACACCTTGAGTTGAATCCTGTCGCTAGTGTTAAGAAGAAGGAAAACATCTACCATGGACGGGCTCAAGTACATAGGCAAGATCCCAGTGTGCACCAGGATCAACTTTCCTATCTGGAAGGAAAGGATCAGATTCTACATGGAAGCAGTTGATCCTAGACTCTTCATGATCGTGGAGGAGGGACCTTATGTCCCCACTAAGGTCTCCACTATTGATCCTACCAAGAAAGTGCCGAAGAAACTTTTTGAAATGGACAAGGACGAGATGGTTCTAGTAGGACTTGACAAGAAGGCGCAGAACATTCTGGTCAGCGCAGTTGATGACTCAATGATGCAGAACTTCTGCAACTGCAGGACAACAAAGGAGATCTGGCATTGCCTGATCATCCTAATGGAGGGCACTGATGAAGTGAGGGATGATCGTAGATCCCTCCTGAACCAGAAATATGAGGCCTTCAGACAAGGGCCTAAGGAAGAGATCGGAATCACCTTCGAGAACTTCCTCAAGATTGTCAATGCCCTCAAAGGATACGGAAGAGTGTTCACAAATGGTGAACTCAATGATAAATTCCTTAGGTCCCTTACTAAGGAATGGGACACAAAGATCTGCGCCATCCGAGAGTTTGGCAGACTAGCTGAAACAGACCCGCAAATTCTGTTCGGGAAGCTGATGTCCTATGAGCTTCAACTGAACACCAGGAAAGCAGAAGAAGAAGCAGAGAAGGCTGCAGCCAAAGAAAAGACTGTGGCTCTAAAAGCCAGTCACGCCAGAAAAGGCAAGGGTGCGGTTTCATACCGTGCCAGGAAAAAGGATGAGGAGGAGGACCCCGAGCCATGCTCCTCCAGCTCAGAGCAGTCGGAGGAGGATTTCTCCCTCATCACCCGAGAGTTCAAGAAGTTCCTCAAGATGTGGAATCAAAGAAAGAAAGACGGCTCCTCCTCCAGGCTTCAGAAGAAAAATTATTCTTCTGACAGGTATGGTTCTAAACCGAACAAACATCGCTCCTCTGACATTATTTGCTTTGGATGCAATAAGCCAGGACACGTCGTGGCCGACTGCTATCAAGGCAAGAGAGAAAAAGGGAAAGGAGAGGAGCACAAATCCTCTAGAGATAAGAAGAAAGAGCGGAGCTACATCGCCAAAAGGCCAAAGACACTGAGTGAGTCTGATTCCTCAGACTCCAGTGATGATGAGGAAGCCTACTTCGGGCTGGTGGGTCGCTCCGACTCAGAAGGAGAATGCCCCCCATTTACTGGGAAGGTAAAAGCTCACACCCCTCTCTCCGACTCTGAATCTGATCCTGAGTCTCAGGATGATGAACCTGAAGATAGCCTTTCGGCCCGTGAAGCGGAGCTCCTCGAGAAGTATGAGCTTCTGCTCAACACTTTCGAGGAGTGCCGTATGAGATTGAAGGCTGAGAAAAAGGAAGTGAAATTCCTTAAGGGTGAGTGTGTCTCCCTAAGGGAAGAGGTCACCAGTTTGATTTCTCTCCGACAGGAGCACCTTGACCTAACTTCAAAGCATTCAGAGTCTCTTAAACTCCTTGATCTTAAGCAGGAGGAAGTCGACAAGTTGGAAGAACAACTTGCGGCAGAAAGGAAGATCGTCAAGAGCTTCTTTATGCCAAAAACTGTTCTTCCAGTAGTTGATACCTTCTCTGCTCAGGCCAAAGGAGCTGTCTTGGGGCATGTAGGGGTATCTGGTTCCTCATCCAGGAGAAACAGGAACCAGAGGAAGAATAAGGCCGCTAAGAAGGCCTCTGCTGATGAAAAGGGAAAGGCTCCGCTTAGTCCTATTGCGTTCAGAAAGCCTAGCTTTCCTTGCAACCAACATGACTTTGAATCAACCTTTGGTCATCATTTCCGGCCCTCGGTTGCAAAGCCAAAGAGCCGATATGATGGTTGGACCTTTCCCCGGAACTTCGGTGAGAGTGCTCTCAAGGCACCTTATGAGGAAATCCACATGGGAAATTATGGCCAATTCTCTAGCGGCCATAATGGAAAGCAGGCACCAAGAGTCAAGCCTGTTATACTGACGAAACAGAAGGTGAAGAAGTCATGTGACTACAATCACTATGAGGCCTCCAACTCCAGATCCAAGGCCCCGGCTGTACCCACCATTCCCAGGGTAAGGCAGGAGCCTAGGAAGAGGTACAACAGATTCGACTGTTGGTGTTGTGGCAAAGTCGGTCACTTTGCCGTGGATTGTTGGTTTAACCCAAGGTATCACGAGACTCCCTATGTTAGCAATGCGAGGCCGACCACTCGTAGGGTTAACCAACCGAGGGGGAGTATGCTAACCAAGAATCTAGGACCCAAGTTCGATTGGGTTCCTAAGGGAAATTAATTTTGTTTTGCAGGAATGTCCAAAGGCCACCAAAATGCCAATCTGGTACTTGGACAGTGGATGCTCCCGGCACATGACTGGGACAAGAAGCCTGCTGCGTGATTACACTCCAGTCGAGAATGGACCCAAAGTCATCTTTGGAGGGTCTGATCGAGGAGTCACCAGACGTTACGGTATGATTTTCAACGGTATAATCTCTATCACCGACGTGGCTTATGTTGAAGGGTTAAACCATAACCTGATCAGTGTAAGTCAGTTATGTGACAAAGGTTATGATGTTAAGTTCTGCAAGGATAAATGTCTGATAATTTCACGTACCTCTTCTGAGACGGTATTATCAGGCATTAGGAGCAGAAATATCTTCTGCTTAGATTTTCTCAGTTTAGATTCATCTACCCCCGTATGCCTTGTGGCAACAGGCAGTGCATCTCTTTGTGAACAATGGCACAAGAGATTGACACATATTAATTTCAAAACAATTAGTATGCTGTTTTCTAAAAACTTAGTAAGGGATGCTCTCGTTATCAAGTGCATCAAAGATAGCCCCTGTCCTGCATGCCAGATGGGCAAACAGACTCGGGCTACCTTTAAGAGCATTGCAGACAAAGACTCTTCACGATGTCTTTACCTTCTACATATGGACTTGTTTGGTCCAATGCAAGTTCATAGCTTGGGAGGCAAGTCCTATACGCTAGTGATAGTTGATGATCATTCTCGGTTTACATGAGTGTTCTTCTTAAAATGAAAGTCAGATACGTTTGACATCTTCACTAGTTTTGTCAAGCAGGTTCAGAACGAATTTAACTGCTCAGTGGTCAAAATCAGAAGTGACCATGGAACAGAATTCGAATCTGGTGCTATGACAGAGTTTTGTGAAGAACAAGGTATCTTTCATGAGTTTTCCTCCCCGCACACTCCTCAGCAAAATGGAGTTGCGGAGAGGAGAAATAGAACTCTCATTAAAGCCTGCACGACAATGTTGAAAGACGCCTCTCTCCCAGAATACTTCTGGGCAGAGGCGGTCAATACAGCTTGTCATGTACAAAACCGAGCATTGATCAACAAGCATCATTGTAAGACGCCTTACGAGCTACTGAAAGGCAGGAAACCAACCATGTCCTACTTGAGGATCTTTGGTTGCAGATGCTATGTACTGAATAATGGGAAGTACCCGCGTACTAAATTTGGTGAAAAATGCTTCGAAGGCATATTCATGGGCTATAGTTCCCACAGTCAGGCATATAGGGTCTTCAATAAGAAAACCCTAGTGGTAGAAGAATCAATTAATGTTGTATTTGATGAAGGAAGTTTGCTTAACAGCAATTCTTCCAGTGGTATTCTTGAAGATGCAGGTGCACGACTTGAACAGCTGAGTCTCAATGAGACCGCTAAAGATGACACTCCTAAGTACGTCAAAGTTTCCACCTCCACGTCATCTGGAAATGTTGGAGATCAAAATGGAACAAATCTCCTAGAAGGAGGAGAAGCCCAAGAAGTAATCAAAGCTCCAGACGCCAGACTTCTAGAGCTCCGGCACGTGAGGGATCATCCTAGAGATCAGATCATCGGAGATCCTCGTGTCGGTGTCAGAACTCGAAGAGGTACTATTAACGAAGTTTTGCATCTTAGCTTCCTGTCACAGGTTAAGCCAAAGAAGTTCGACGAGGCGAACAAAGATGCGGCATGGATTTTGGCCATGCAAGATGAACTACATCAATTCGAACGATGCAACGTATGGACGCTGGTTCCCAGACCACACAAGCAGAATGTGATTGGCACCAAGTGGATCTTCAGAAACAAACTGGATGAACATGGTGTCATCATAAAGAACAAGGCCAGGCTGGTGGCTCAAGGTTACAGACAGGAGGAGGGGATTGACTTCGACCAGACCTTTGCACCAGTGGCAAGGCTCGAGGCAATCAGACTGTTCCTGGCGTATGTTTCGCACAAAGGATTCACATTCTATCAAATAGATGTGAAATCAGCATTCCTGAACGGAGACCTGAAAGAGGAAGTATACGTCGCTCAACCCCCAGGTTTTGTCAATCCTACTTATCCCAATCATGTATATTTTCTTAATAAAGCTTTATATGGGTTAAAACAAGCTCCACGAGCTTGGTATGAGACTTTATCTAGTTTTCTTCTTGAGAACAAGTTCTCTAGAGGTAAAATAGATAAGACATGTTTCTCCGGGAAGTCAAAGGCAAGATTTTGCTGGTGCAAATCTATGTCGATGACATAATATTCGGCTCAACGGACAACAATCTTTGCAAAACGTTTTCCAAACTTATGCAAGGAAAGTTTGAAATGAGCAGCATGGGAGAGCTAAAGTATTTATTGGGACTTCAAGTGAAACAGTCTGAGGATGGAATCTTCATCTCTCAGACGAAGTTCACAAATGAACTCCTCAAGAAATTCGGTATGGAGAGTGCAACCTCTATGAGGACTCCAATGGGATCCACTATGTCTCTGGACAAGGATGAGAAAGGTAAACCTTTCGATGAAACCAAATACAGAAGCATCATTGGATCCCTGCTCTACCTTACTGCCAGTAGACCGGATATCATGTTCTCCACATTGTCTGTTCCAGATATCAGGTGAACACTAAGGAATCTCACTATGTCGCTGCTAAGCGAATTCTAAGGTACCTTAAAGGTACTCCCAATCTTGGCCTGTGGTACCCGAGAAACAATGATGTCGAGCTAATAGGTTTTTCAGATGCTGATTTTGCAGGGAGTAGGGATGACAGGAAAAGCACCTCCGGGACGTGTCAATTCCTCGGACGAAGGCTTATTTCATGGAATTGCAAGAAACAGAATTGTGTTGCAACCTCCACAGCAGAGTCTGAGTACATCTCGGTAGGCAGCTGTTGCGCACAACTCCTATGGATCAGAAACCAGTTAGCCGACTACGACCTTCAGTTCAAGGAAGTTCCAATGTACTGTGACTCCTCCAGTGCAATTGCAATTGCCAACAATCAGGTATCGCACAGTCGAACGAAGCATATTGAAGTGCGCTACCACTTCATTCGGGAGCACGTGGAGAACAAGGACATCTCTCTCTGTTATGTCCCCACGGAAAAGCAGATTGCAGATATATTCACAAAGCCCTTAGACGAGGCCAAGTTCAGTCTTTTCAAAACTGAATTGGGGATGCTAAATTATGAGGAATGAAGACTACAGAAGCTCCAGGATCATGCCTCTAGGGGGAGCCTCTGCCAGGAACTCCATTGTGAGCACAAGTGTGAGAACTGAGGGGGAGCAAGGGGTCAAATGCTACAGACCCAGATTTGCAGAAGCCGAAAAGGGGGAGATTACCCTATCGGCTAAGGCTAAGGTGGCTCCAAGTTTGCTCTCAAGAAATTGGTATTGGTAATGAATATCTCTCTCAGCTAAATTTCAAGGTTATGATTTTCATTCCCATACGCTTTATTCACCTTAGCTTGTAGGGTTTAGGCTTCTTCAAATAGGGGGAGATTGTTGGGTATTGTATCCACAACGTACCTGATTTGAAGAAGCCCCTGAACAAGCTAAGGTAAATAGGAAATGTTTTTGACAAAATATTTCAAGTTGTGCTTGCAGTTATTCCACGCTAAGTGCACACCAATGTCAGGGTGCAGTAGGTCAATATACACGGGTCTGCACGACGTAATCCCTCGTTGAGCAGATCAGTGTGTTGGCCTACGTGTACTCTCTCTATTGGAGTGCACTTACTTTCAAGTACAGGGCTGTGTTTATGCAAGAGCAGACAAGGAGCAAGGATGAGTCAAAGAGCAGCTCAGAGGCGTAAGACGAAAAATCATCCAAGTAAGAATCGACGAGAATCACAAGTGATTCTCGCCGAATCGTCGAGAATCACTGGCAGATTCTCGCCGGCTAAATCAGAGTGCATTCAAGTCAAATTCGACGAGAATCACTTTGTGATTCTCGCCGAATCGTCGAGAATCACCCTTGATTCTCGACGATTCGACGAGAATCACAGGTGATTCTCGCCGATTTTTACTTGGGCAATTTTCGGGATAAAGCTGGACCGAATTCTGCCGCTGGCACTATTTTGAACCAGATTTAGGTTTTCTACTTGTGGGACCCACAAAGGTCATATTGAAGTTGTCTACAGTATATATACGGGTATTTTTGAACAGTAAAGACACACAGAAAAAAACGAGCAGACGACCTTGACCTAGAATCGCGAAACAGCTCCGCCGCCGTCGCCGCTCGTGCAAGTCGATCGCCGGTCGTTTGATCGTGGTTTCCTCCAGATCTCCCGGCGACAGAAGGTTAGCCATGCTTAGAGTCTCACGCATCTATCCAGAGATTCCTTGTCTCTCGATTTGTTGATCGGGAGAAACTTCCCCGTCCGAATCGATCGAGACGATCGATCCTAGAGTGACCGTTGGAAGACCTAGCTAGCTTCGCTACGAAGTTTGGATCTCCAAAGTACAGCAGCCGCACACCGTTGTCGCCGTCGATCCCGTGAACCAAGCCGCCGCCCATCTTGCCGCCGCCGGTTCCGGGGAGATTCTCTCCAAGAGAGATCTAGGGTTGTGGACTCTTCGTGGACTTCAGAAACACGTCGTCAACGAAGAGGGACACCTTAGTCTCCAAACGTAGTTTGTATCTCTTGTACATTCTAGTTTTACTTTTGTTGTAAAGGAACGTTGGTTCCTAGTTGTAAGGGTTGGGTGCAACCCGTGTTGTGGGAGTGTTGACTACTACGTGTGGAAGGGTTCCTTCCTATAGTGCAAGGATTGGATTTCAATCCTGTTGGTGAAGAGACCGAGTCGTCCCTTGTTGGGAGATAGGTCGAAGGGGGAAAGTGGATGTACCCAAATCGGGGAACCACTATAAATAGCTTGTGTACTCTGGTTGCTATGTTGTTTTATTTTCTTGTGCAGGTACAATTTTAAATTCCGCAAAAACGCTGCACGTCACCTATTCCCCCCCCCCATATGTGAAGATAGTGGACACCAGGTGGACTTTCACTTCTTGTCTCCTATAAAAGGTTTTGTCAAAACGACAAACCCTAAGTTTTTCAAAAAAAAGAAAATTACTCTAAGTTTTGCAGCCGTCTCTTTCCAAAAGAATTCTGTTTCCTCTCTCTCTCTGTAAGATCCGGAAACTCGCCGCCGCCGCCGCCGCTAATTTCCGACCAGCTAGGGTTTCTTCTTTTCAGAGGATTCAGATTAAGAAGACTCTACAGATCAAGATATTCGCTCAACGATTCATCTACTCTTTCGATCGTGTAAAGTCGAGAAGTTCCAGATCTAATCTTGCCGAAATTCTTCTTCAATATTCTGATAAAGCCGCACGCCTAGAAGAAGGATTTTCTGATTTTCTGTTGCAGATCTGAACCAGATATTTCACTGTTTGTATTTTTGTACTGTTGTATTTCATTATTGTAGGAGAAGATTTCTCCGAGTGTAGGACTGTTCAACTCCGAGATTGTAGGAAGTTTTGTCTTCCGAGTGTAGATCTGTTTGTGGATCGAGTTTGTAGGAACCTTATTCCGAGGTTAGGATTGTTTTTCAATCCGAGATAGTGGAGTAGCCGAGTCTAGTATATTGCTAGATCGGTGAGGGAAAGTGGATGTACCCAAGATTTGGGAACCACTATAAATCTTGCCTTGTATGTGTTTGCTTGTTTGGTAGATAGTTTTGTGCTTTGGTTGAGATTTTTTTATTCCGCAAAAAGACGCGCGACTCACCTATTCACCCCCCTCTAGGTGATTTAGGTTGGCAACTATTATCTTTCAGAACTAAGGTCAAACTCACCCTGAAGAGTTTGAGGAAGACACTACACCTGCCTAGGGTTCAAGAAGAAGATGAAGTTGTATCTTCCATGACCAGACAAGCTCTCCAATGGTGTGGACTGGATCCCACCACCAAGATTGGATCATCTATGCACAGAAAGGGAATGAACTCCCAGGGAAAATTTCTTTCTGAAATTATAGGAAAAGTAATTCTGTCCAAACCAGGAGGCCATGAAAGGATATCTACCTATATGTTCAATCTAATGACCAAAGTTATCTTGAAGGTCAAAACCAACTAGTCTATTGTGATCTTTGAAAAGATCAAGGAAAGTTTAAAGAAACCTAATCTAGGCAGAATTCTAAGTATACATCTGGCTGTGAATATTCCTGAAGTGATGAATCACACAGCAGGATCTAAGATAAACCATATGAGAAGAATGGATTTAAGGATACTATCCAGATGGGAAAGGGTCCTGACCAAAGATGTTTCTACACCACAGAAACAAACAAAACAGATACAGCTCAAATGAGGAAAGACCTGAGTATGCTAGAAAATCACCTGCTCCTGAGAATGTAGATGATAGTCTGGTGCAGGGGGAGCAGATTACAGAAAGCAACATACAACTGGATCAAGTCCAGGAAGTGCCTCATCAAGGGGGAGCCAATGAGATTTCTCTAGCTTCAGCTCAACAAGAGGCATTACCTTTAGGGGGAGCTCATGAACAAGAGCCACCTATCAACACAGCTGCATTGGACAGTGAAGCAGCAACTCAATCAATACTTGAGATTGTTCAAGACATCAATCAAACTGTTGTGGATACTGAGAATGATGCATTGGATGTGCTCCAGACTGATATTGATAAAAATATCCAAGACCATGTCCCAGATCAGGACATTACCATGGAAGACACTGTTGACTTTGAAGGAGGAGAATTTACTAAGAAAGAGCAAGCAATTCCTCCTGTTCAAATAAACCAAGAGGTAACTCTAGAAGAGTTATTTCCTGACATCCAAGATGAAAGGACTAACGGGGAGCAGCCAAGAACTGAGACGGAGTTGCCCTCTAGTCCAAAAGACACTGTGGACATAGCAAGATCCTCAGAAACTTCAGAAGATGAAGTAGCCTCTAGGGCCAAAAAGAGAAAGCTTGTGGAACTCAAGAATAGGAGCTCTGGCTATAAGAAAGCCTTGCAAGCTGTTCCACAAACTCCAACCCCAGCAGTTGACTTCAGTTCACTGTTGGTGGCACTGCAGGTTAAAATAGATGAGCAAAGAGTAGCCCTAGAGAGATATGTGGATGAGAGTCACAAAGACCTCCAATTTACTTTGGCCCAAGACATCAAATCAATCAGATTTGAGGTAAATCAGCATAAAAAGGAGATGACGGATTGCTTCCATAAGGGAGGTAATGATATAGTATACCTAGCCAAACAACAACAAGAGGCAAAAACACAGATAGATAATATAGCAGTCAAACAAGGGTATGTTTTGGAAAATCAAATAATAATGAATGACAATCTTACGGAATCTCATAATGTGATTGTTACTGAACTGAAAAATCAAGCCACTGCTGTCACAGACCACATGGTTCAGGAAAAGTCAGAGTTTGACAAACAATTCCAAGCAAATTTGACTGTTGTTAACACTGCTATCCAGGCCTCTCAGAAGGTAATTTCTGATCAGTTGCAGAAATTTAGGTCATTCTACAAAGAAGGTACAAATTATCTCGCTGAACAGATAAGATTTCAAAAGGATGATCTAAGAGACCATGTTGAACAAGAAGTCATAAAGGGGGAGAGAGTGTTAGTCAATGCAGGCTCTGAATATGTCAAATTGATAACTAATACTATCAGAGCCACTCTTGGATATCCACCCCTGTATGATGATGACAACAGAGCTGAGTCAGGCATTCAAGCTGCTTACAATGAAGGGGCTCAGCAGGAAGTGGCTCAAATCATTTATCCACCTGCTGACTTTGAAGGAATTCAAGCTGTTGTTCAACAAATGTATAGTCCTCCACAGGAGGTTCAGAATGTGGTTATTGAGAAAGTTGAGATGTCTGAAGCAGCCTTGAAAAGAGAGCAAGAAGCTCAACTTTCTAAGAAAAGTGTTGGGTACATTGGAAAATGTGTACGAGATTTGAAGAAGCTTCACCTTACTCAATGATATGCATCAAGGTGTATTTGATGTTGTTTTGAGTTTATATGTGCATGTTAAGTAAGTGCAGGAATGCAGGAAAAAGTTTCTAAGTCCATGAGTCGACACCAGAAGAAGTTGTGTCGACACTTATGAAGGCTTGTGTCGACACTTGAGAAAAGCTGTGCCGACACTAGGAGACAATTGTGTCGACACTTGAAAAGGCTGTTTCGACACCTGAAGAAACTGTGTCAACATGACAGAGGCAGTGTCGACATACAGAAAAGCTTAGTCGACATAAACTGTGTCGATATAACAAAGGAAGTGTCGACACACAGAGAAGCATTGTCGACATCAACTATGTCGACACACAGAGGCAATGTCGACACATATAAGACTTTTTCGACATAAACTGTGTCGACACACAGGACTTGTGTCGACACACATTAGAGTTTCAACAAAGTTAAAGAGAAGAAGTGATTGTGTCGACACACAGAATTTGTGTCGACGCATTCTACAGATGCTGTGTCGAGAAGTAGTGTCAACACCAAAGGAGCTATGTCGACACCACCAAGGCTTGTGTCGACACTTAGTCTACTTGTGTCGACACATGATGAAGTTCAGTCTCGACACTTTGCTGACAGAGACAGAGTTTCAAAAAGTGACTGGATGACTTGACAGCTGCCATTACCAACCAGTCTACTGCAACTGTCAGAGCTGTCAGAAGTTTGTTAGAAACCGGATCAGCCGGTTACCATGGAGAAAGTCTATATAAAGGCATTCTCCTTCAACATAAAGAGAGAACAGATATACTAATAGATAAAAGAGTATTCTGATACAGAATACATAAAAACAAAAGAAGATTTTTGTCAGAAGATCAAAGAAGTTGGAGAGAGAGAGCTCCATCTATTGAAGTGAAGAAAGGGACTTATATCAACAAGTCCCTCAAGTGCAGATTATGAACCAGTCTGCCAAGAAGGATTCAGATTGAGATCTGAATTTCAAGAAAGAAGCTGATTGAAGATCAACTTCAAAGGAGATCAACCCTACTGAGTTCAGATTCAAGAAGCTTTGAAGAAAGCTAAGAGTGGTTGTTCTCTGCCATCAGATTCTTCCAAGAACTTATCAAGAAGTCATCCATCCTTTCTCTCTCTACCAGGGTGGTGGTAAAATACATTGTTAAATCTAGTTTCTGTAGGATCTTTTTAAGATCTGAGCTGTAAGCCTGATTTATAAAGGCTGAGTGGTAGGAGATTTAGATCTCTGAGTGGTAGGCCTTGTTGAAGGCTGAGGTAGGGCTGTGAGCCTGAGCTGTAGGAGATTGTTATCTCTGAGTTGTAGGCCTTGTTGAAGGCTGAGGTAGGGTAGATTGCCTGAGCTGTAGGAGTGTGGACTCACTCTGAGTTGTAGGAGCCTTGTTTGGGTTCTGAGCTGTAAGATCTGCGGATCTGAGGTGAAGGAAAAAAGTTAGGCCTAATCTAGCACACTGCTACATAGGCAAAGAGGGAAAGTGGATGTACCCAGACCTTGGGGAACCACTATAAAAACTATGTGCAATCTGTGATTGTGTGATTCTGTGAATTCTGTGCTATGTTAGCTGTTAAATTAGCTGTTATTGATTAAGTAACTGAATAGATATTTTGTCTTAGAAGAAAAAGGAATTACACCTATTCACCCCCCCCTCTAGGTGTTTAGGAACTAATTCTTTCAAGTGGTATCAGAGGGAGGTTCCTCAAAGATAGACTTAACAGTCTTAGTGAGATCTATAAGGCAGAAATAAGTTCAAGAAAATGGGTTCAGGAGAAAACCATAAAGAACTTGGTGCAATGAAATTGCCTATCTGCAGGAAGGAAATATTTGGAATATGGAAGGAAAGGGTCAGATTATTCATGGAGGCATCTGATCCTAGAATTTACATAACAGTTAAGGAAGGACCATATGTTCCTATGGAGATTTCTATTCTTGATGCCAATCAAAGAATTCCAAAGGATTTTTCATAGATGACTAAGGATGAGATCACCCTGGCTATAATGGATAAAAGAGCCCAGAATATTAAAGTGAGTGTCATTGATGATTCAACATTCCAGAATGTAATTCGCTGCAAAACCTCCAAGGAGATGTGGAACACATTGATTGTCTACATGGAGGGTTCTGAAGAGGTTAGGCAAGATAGAAAGTTTATGCTTAATCAAGAATATGAGAGTTTCAGACAAGCCAAGTCTGAAAGTATAACTGAATGTTATAAGAAGTTCTATAGGATTGTCAATGAACTAATGTCTTATGGAAGAATATTCAGTACTTATGAGCTAAATGACAAATTCCTTAGGTCTTTGACTAAGGATTGGGATACTAAGATCTGTGCCATAAGGGAAGGGGCCAGACTGGCTGAGATTTCTCCTCCAACACTGTTTGGCAAATTGCTGTCTTATGTGATACAGCTGTTGGCCAGAAAGGAGGAAGAGAAAAATACAAAGGGTGACTATAAAGAAAAGTCAGTTGCTTTTAAGGTAGAAGCCACAAGGAAGAATAGGAGAATGTCTCCATCTTTTCCTAAGAGAGATGCAGAAATGATCTCAGAAAATTCAGATAATCCCAGTTCAGACACCAGTAATTCTGATGAAGACTTTGCAGCATTCACAAGGCAGTTCCAGAGATTCTTAAAGAATAAGCAGTGGAAATCTAAGCCTTCCACATCTCAGACCAAGGATGATTATTATCAGAAGAGGAAATCATCCAGGAAGGACAGGAATGGGACAAATCCTAGCAAGTCAACTACATCCAAGATTATATGTTATTGCTGCAACAAAGCTGAACATGTTGTGGCTAACTGTCCAGACAAGAGGAAGGAGTCTACTAATAGAAAGAAGTCTCAGCACAAGAGCAAGAAGGAGAAATCCTTGGTTGCTGAGAAAGAGAAAAGTTTGACAAATCAATCAACTTTAGAGTCTGAATCTGAGGCTGAGGCATACATTAGTCTGTTTGCAGAAGAAGAGGATGAGTTCATGCAATTACTGGACTCTATCTATGAGCAGGAAGACCATCAGTACAAAGGATTGATGGCAGTGTCTGAAGAAGACCGGTGTCAGGATCAGCCTGACCCCAATAAGGTAAAAACTGTATCTGTAGATTCAGATTACTTCACTGGGTCAGAACCAGATGCATCTCCATCAAGAGATGAAGATGGGTCTGAATCTGAAGGAGATATTCATCAGCTGATAGATGAATATGGAGATTTATTGCAGGTACTTAAGAGAAGCAAAAACCTGGCCAAAAATCAGGCTAAGGAAATTGCAGCTCTTAAGTTGGCTGCATCTGATTCAGAAAATCTGCTCGATCAAAAGATGAATGAGATTGCCAAATTGAAGAACATAACTGTTATTCAAATGGGAACAATCACATTCAAAAATGATCAGATTAAAAGCCTGGAAAGTATACTTCAGTAAGAGAAGGATATTGTGGCTAGTTTCTCTAAGCCAAAATCTATCGTACCCTTAATAGATGACTGTATGGGCTGCACAGTCCAATAAAAAGGCAAAGCCACAGCACAAAACAAAAGACCTACTGCAAACAATAGAGCTAAGATTATACCTAAAAAGAGGTATAATAAGTTTGAGTGCTGGTGCTGTGGCAAGATAGGCCATTATGCCTTAGACTGTTGGCACAATACCAGTGTCAAGGAGAATAGCAATCTGCATGTTAGAAGAGTTGCATGCTGATTTGTTAAGTTTCAGACTAACTTGAATCAAGGACCCAAAAGTTATTTGGGTTATAAGGTTAAGTAACCTTTGTTGCAGGTGAGTCCAAGTTGTCATGCGCCTATATGGTACTTGGACAGTGGATGTTCCAGGCACATGACTGGAACAAGGGGATTGTTGAAGGACTACTCAGCTATGCTGAATGGTCCTAAAGTAATCTTTGGTGGTTCTGAAAAGGGAATCATCAAAGGTTTTGGTAACATTTCTAACAACTCAATTACAATCACTCAAGTAGCCTATGTAAAGGGTTTGAAACATAACCTAATAAGCATAAGCCAGCTGAGTGATCTAGGATATGACATTTCATTTGTCAAGAATGGGTGTCATATCAATAGGTCAAGTGATCAAAAAGTCATATTGACTGGATATAGGAAAAGAAATATATACTGCCTAAATTTTGAGTATGAGAATAAAAATTCTCCTATCTGTCTTGTGGCTGATGAGAAAGCCTCTCATTGTGTCAAATGGCACAAGAGGCTAGCCCATCTTAACTACAAGATAATTGGCCAACTCTTTAGTAAAGAGTTAGTGAGGAATGGTACTCAAGTTAAGTGTTATGAGGATGGAATATGTTCAGCTTGTCAAAAAGGCAAGCAGACTAGATCCTCCTTTAATAGCCTTGAAACCAAAAACTCAGTGAGGTGCTTATACCTTTTGCATATGGACTTATTTGGTCCTATGTCAGTTCAACGCCTAGGTATGAAGGTCTACACTTTTGTGGTTGTAAATGACTATTCTAGATTCTCATGGGTATTCTTTCTAAGACAGAAATCTGAAACCCTAAAGGTCTTCTACAATTTTGTCAAACAAATTCAGAATGAAATCGATAGTTCAGTGGTCAAAATCAGAAGTGACCATGGAACTGAATTCCAATCTGAAAGTATGACAAGGCTGTATGAAGAATTTGGGATTCTTCAGGAATTCTCCTCACCTAGAACACCTCAGCAAAATGGCATTGCTGAGAGAAAGAATAGGACATTGATTGAGGCTGGAAGAACACTATTGAGTGATACTTCTCTCCCAGAATATTTCTGGGCTGAGGCAGTGAATACTGCATGCCATGTGCTCAATAGGGCTTCCATCACCAAAAGCCACAAAAAAACACCCTATGAGATTATGAAAGGCAGAAAACCAAATTTATCATATTTTAGGATCTTTGGTTGTAAATGTTATGTACTTAACAATGGCAAATCTCACCTAACTAAGTTTGCTACCAATTCCCAAGATGGGATATTTGTTGGGTACAACAACAATAGTAAGGCTTATATGGTCTATAATTTGGCTACTCAAGTTGTAGAAGAGTCATTTCATGTCATCTTTGATGAAACTAGACTTATTAACAGTGAGTTGCCAAGTAGTTCTTGTAGCTCCACAGGTATACAGCAGAAGATGGACCAGCTTACTATCAAAGAAGTTCCAACTGCAAAGCAGGATGAGGAAAATGATAGTTGATGTCCAGGGGGAGTACAAGACACTCAAGATGCTGATGAAGACCATGAGGAGCAGCAAAATGAAGTGATTGGAGAAGGTCAAACTGCTGATAGATTATCTCCAGTAGTTAGACAGTTGAAGGATCATCCTGCACACTAGATCATTGGTGATCCAAGACAAGGAGTACAAACAAGGAGCAGGAACTTGAACACAGTTCTTTGCTCTAGCTTCTTATCTCAAGTGGAACCCAAGAGATTTGAAAAAGCTATTAAGGACCCACACTGGATTGATGTCATGCATGAGAAGTTAAATCAATTCAGAAGGTACAAGGTCTGGGATTTGGTTCCAAAACCAAAGGGCCACAATGTCATAGGGACAAAGTGGATATATAGAAACAAGCTTGATGAGAGTGGGATCATAGTGAAGAATAAGGCAAGACTCTTTGCCAAAGGATACAGACAGGAGGAGGGCATAGACTTTGATCAGACTTTTTCCCCTGTGGCAAGACTGGAAGTTATCAGGCTATTTCTAGCCTATGCAACATATCAAGGCTTCAAAGTGTTCCAGATGGATGTTAAGTCTGCTTTCTTAAATGGAGACTTAAAAGAGGAGGTCTATGTAGAACAGCCCTCAGGTTTTGCTGATCCACTCAATCCTACTTATTTCTATAGACTTAGGAAAGCTTTTTATGGGTTGAAACAAGCCCCAAGGGCTTGGTATGAAACCCTGTTAAATTTCCTCATTGAGAACAAATTCTCAAGGGGGAAAATAGACAAGACTCTATTCCTTAGGGAATCCAAAGGAAAGAGAATTCTAGTCCAAATATATGTTGATGACATAATATTTGGTTCTACTGAAAGTAACATTTGTAGAAAGTTTGCAAAACTTATGCAAGGGAAATTTGAAATGAGCAGTATGGGAGAACTTAAGTTCTTCTTGGGTCTCCAAGTAAGACAGATTGATGATGTCTTGTCCATATCCCAGTCTAAGTTCACCTAGGAGTTAATTAAGAAGTATGGTATGGAGTCATCCACTACCATGAGAACTCCAATGGGGACAAGTGTATCTCTTAGCAAAGATGATGCAGGGAAACATGTAGATGAAACTTTGTATAGAGGAATAGTTGGATCCCTCCTATATCTAACTTCTAGTAGACCAGATATCATGTATGCTACATGTGTCTGTGCTAGGTACCAATCCTGCCCTAAAGAATCTCATCTTACTGCTGTTAAAAGGATTTTGAGATATCTTAAGGGCACACCTAATCTAGGACTTTGGTATCCTAGGAATAGAGATTTTCAACTAATGGGTTATTTAGATGCAGACTTTGCAGGTTGCAAATTAGATAGGAAAAGCACTACAGGCACCTGTCAATTTCTAGGAGGAAGACTGGTGTCTTGGAGCTGTAAGAAGCAGACCAGTGTGGCAATTTCCACTGCTGAGTCTGAGTATGTTGCTACTGGAAGTTACTGTGCACAACTATTATGGATGCAGCATCAGCTAGTAGATTATGGTATTCAGGTAAGTAGAACTCCATTATTATGTGATTCTATTAGTGATATTTCTATTACTCATAATCCTATTTCTCATAGTAGAACAAAGTATATAGAAATAAGATACATTTTCTTAGAGATCATGTAGAGAAAGAAGATATCTCTTTAGAATTTGTTGGTGCTGATTTACAACTAGCTGACATGTTTACTAAGCCTTTAGATGAAACTAAATTCAACAATTTCAAAATTGAATTAGGAATGTTGAACATAAATTAGTTTAACAAATTTGGCTAAGTAAAATTGTGTCGAAACAAGAAGTTGTCTGTGTCGACACATAGTAGTTGGTGTCGACATTCCAGGAAAGTGGTGTCGACACATCTAGAAAATTGGTGTCGACACTCCTGAGAAGTGGTGTCGACGTATCTAGAGAATAGGTGTTGACTCTTCAGAGAAGTTGTGTCAACACATCCAGAAGTTGTGTCGACACTAACAATTAACCGATGTCGAGACATTAGAAGTCTGTGTCGACACTTTTCAACAGTTTCGATACATTAAGAGAATTATGACGCGCATTTTCACCTTCATTATTTACAAAGGTATAAATAGGTCAACAACATAGTCTGTTGACACCCTCTCGAGAAGAAAACCCTATGTCGACAAATTCTCTCTTCTAAATTCAAGATTTCTCTCAACCCTAATGGCGCCAAAGCTAGAAGATAATGTCAACGAAGGCTATGAGCTGGTACACAATGCCTTTGATAATGCGAAACCCGAAATTAAACCAGTAGTAACCCTAATTGCTGAAAATGGGTTGGAATTTCTGGTATCTTAACCAACAAAGATATGGAAGAAAGAAATTCTGAATTTCTATGGCGCAGCTACTTTAGATTCTACTGGACTTAAGATCAAATCTACAGTTCAGGAAACTAAAGTTAAAATTACTTTGAAGAGCTTAAGGAAAACTCTTCAACTCCCAAGAACACAAGAAGAAGAAGAAGTTCCCTCATAAAAGACTAGAGAAGCACTTCAATGGTGTAGATTGGATCCCACCTTGAAGATTGGATCAGCAATAAATAGAAAAGGGATGAATCTATAAGGCAAATTCCTTTCAGAAGTGGTTGGAAAAGTCATCCTCAGCAAGCTAGGGGGCATGATAGGATTTCTGCTTATATGTTCAGCCTGATGACCAGGATTATCTACAGACTAAACACTGATTGGTCAGTAGTAGTTTTTGAAAAGATTAAGGAAAGTATTAAGAAACCAAATCTGGGAAGAATTATGAGTCTGTACTTGGCTAGAACAATTCCTGAAGTAATGGAACAAACTGCTGGTTCAAAAATCAACCATATGAGAAGAATGGACATACAGATCATCTCCAGATGGGACAGAGTCCTCACAAAGGACATGCCTGATGAAGAGAGGCCAGAGATTCCTGAAAATTCTCCTGCACAAGATATTGTTGAAAGTGCTCAGGTGCAGGGGGAGCCTCATCTTGAGGAAGAGCCAACCCACTTGGAAAGTGAAATGGCTACACAAACTATTCTTGAGGTAATTCAAGAGGTTAATCAATCAATTCTCAATGATAAGGATGAAACACTAACTGAATCTTTGATTGATGTTGACCAGCCCACTCAACTAACCAGTCAAGTACAAGATGTTATCATGGAGGATACATCTGCTGCTGCTAATGCTCCTGAGTTGGTGGTGCCTTAAGTCCCTACTCAACACGAGTTTACCCTTGAGGAGTTGTTTCCAGATATAGTACAAGCAAGAACTGAGGGGGAGCAAAGTAACTTTGAGGGGGAGAAAGTAGATTTGAGGGGGAGCAAGTTCACATTGAGGGGAAGCAAGTAAGCCCTGAGAAGGAGGAGTAAGGGACTCAGGGGGAGCTACCTAGGACTGCACAGGAATTGCTTCCTAGTCCTAAAGAAAGAGTTGATATTGCCAGTACCTCAACTTCTGAAGATGAAGCAGAAATTCAAGCCAAAAAGAGGAAGCTGATGGTTTTTAAAAGAAGGAGTCAAACCTATAAAAGGGATTTACAAACTGCTCCTTAACCTGCCCCAGTAACTGATTATAGTTCTTTGTTGATATACTTGCAAGTAAAATTGGATGAATAAAGGATAGCCATGGAGAAATATTTGTATGAGACCCATAAAGATCTGCAATTCTCCTTGGCTCAAGATATCGAATCTATAAGATTTGAAGTAAATCTGAATAACAAGGAAATGACTGATTGTTTCCACAAGGGTGGCAATGTTGTTGTCTTTATTGCAAAAAACAAGAAGGAATAAAGAATCAAGTTGATGATATGGCTATTAAACAAGGCTATTTTCTAGAGAATCAACTTAGAATGAATGATAATCTGATAGAATCACATAATGTGATTGTTACAGAAATGAAGAATATTGCTACTACCCAGAGTGAAGCAAGGGCTAAAGCCAAGGTAGCTTTTGATAAGCAATTCCAGGAAGGCCTAGCTACTGTACAAATAGCTATTGAGCAATATCAAAAGACCATTTCTGCACAGCTCCTAAAGTTAAAGTCATTCTATAAAGATGGTGTTAATTATCTTGATGAACAAATCAGATTTCAGAAAGAAGACCTCAGGGATCATATTGCAAGAGAAGTCATAAAGGGGGTGAGAGTGTTAGTCAAAGCTGGCTCAGATCATGCTAATTTGATATTTAATAGCATCAGAGCCACACTTGGATATCCACCCCTCTGTGATCATGATAATGTAGCTGAGTCAGGTATACACCCTCTTATTTTGGAGGTGACCAACCTGAAGTTGCTCAGGTCATTTACCCTCCAGCAGATTTTGAAATGATTCATCAAGAAGTACAGTCAATGTACATCCCTCCAGAGGGTAATAAAAATGTTATCATTGAGAAAGTTGAAATGTCAGAGGCAGCTATGAATAAGGAGCAAGAAGCTTAACTTTCAAAGAAAAGATTTAGAGAACAGGCTAAGTTGAAGCCTGATTTTGAGAAGTGGAGTCCTACTTCAAGGAATATTATATTGACTTCCTAGAAGGCTGTAAAAGACAAGACCCATGACAGGGGCAAATGGTACACAGAGCAAGAATGGCTAAAGCATGAAGCTAGACAGGAAGCTATTCTGTAATATAGATGAAAGGAAAAGGCTGGGAAGCTACCTCCTAATAATCAGGAGCCTAGCAAATATTTCTCAAAGCCTTTTCATTATTTTGAAAGACAGAGAATAAGGGCTGAAGAACAAAAGAAGAAGGATCTGAAGGGCAAGAAGCCAGCTGAGGATCCAGATGCTCCAGTACAAGCCAAGATCCAATCAGGCAAAGACATAGTCATCAAGGAGCCAGACCAGCCTTAGGATAGAATTACTAGATTTTACAACTTTGTAAACTTTAGTGTTAAAAATCTATGTAAACTATTGTTAAAGAAACTTTTGAAAGTTGAAACAAAATAATGATTGATGCTCATTGTATTAGCATTATTATTCTATGATGATATCTTATATATGTTTTGTTTAAAAGTTACCCTATCATGAAATATTCTTATTCATCATATTGTGTGTTTATTATGAATGGTGTATATCATTGACTAAGGGTTATGACTTCTCCAAATAGGGAGAGATTGTTGGGTACATTGGAAAATGTGTACCAGATTTGAAGAAGCCTCACCTTACTCAATGATACACATCAAGGTGTATTTGATGATGTTTTGAGTTTATATGTGCAGGTTAAGTAAGTGTAGGAATGCAGGAAAAAGTTTCTAAGTCCATGAGTCGACACCAGAAGAAGCTGTGTCGATACTTATGAAAGCTTGTGTCGACACTTGAGAAAAGTTGTGTCGACACTTGGAGACAATTATGTCGACACTTGGAAAGGCTGTGTCAACACCTAAAGAAACTGTGTCAACATAACAGAGGCAGTGTCGATACACATAAAAGCTTAGTCGACATAAACTGTGTCGACATAACAAAGGCAGTATCGACACACAGAGAAGCATTGTCGACATCAACTATGTCGACATATAGAGGCAGTGTCGACACACAGAAGACTTTGTCGACACAGGACTTGTGTCGACACACAGCAGAGTTTCAATAAAGTTAAAGCGAAGAAGTGATTGTGTCGACACACATAATTTGTGTCGACACATTCTACAGATGCTGTGTCGAGAAGTAGTGTCAACACCAAAGGAGCTGTGTCAACACCACCAAGGCTTGTGTCGACACTTAGTCTACTTGTGTCGACACATGATGAAGTTCAGTCTCGACACTTTGCTGATAGAGGCAGAGTTTCAAGAAGTAACTGGATGACTTGACAGCTGTCATTAGCAACCGGTCTACTGCAACTGCCAGAGCTGTCAGAAGTTTGTTAGAAACCGGATCAGCCGGTTACCATGGAGAAAGTCTATATAAAGGCATTATCGTTCAACAGAAAGAGAGGACAAATATACTAATAGAGAAAAGAGTATTCTGATACAGAATACATAAAAACAAAAGAAGATTTTCGTCAGAAGATCAAAGAAGAAGTTGGAGAGAGAGCTCCATCTATTGAAGTGAAGAAAGGGACTTATACCAACAAGTCCCTCAAGTGCAGATTCTGAACTAGTCTGCCAAGAAGGATTCAGATTGATATCTGAATTTCAAGAAAGAAGCTGATTGAAGATCAACTTCAAATGAGATCAACCCTACTGAAGTTAGATTCAAGAAGGTTTGAAGAAAGCTAAGAGTGGTTGTTCTCTGCCATCATATTCTTCCAATAACTGATCAAGAAGCCATCCATCCTTTCTCTCTTTACTAGGGTGGTGGTAAAATACATTGTTAAATCTAGTTTCTGTAGGATCTTTTTAAGATCTGAGCTGTAAGCCTGATTTATAAAGGCTGAGTGGTAGGAGATTTAGATCTCTGAGTGGTAGGCCTTGTTGAAGGCTGAGGTAGGGCTGTAAGCCTGAGCTGTAGGAGATTGTTATCTCTAAGTTGTAGGCCTTATTGAAGGCTGAGGTAGGGCAGATTGCCTGATCTGTAGGAGTGTGGACTCACTCTGAGTTGTAGGAGCCTTGTTTGGGTTTTGATCTGTAAGATCTGTGGATATGAGGTGAAGGAAAGAAGTTAGGCTGAATCTAGCACATTGCTAGATAGGCGAAGGGGAAAGTGGATGTACCCAGACCTTGGGGAACCACTATAAAAACTGTGTGCAATCTGTGATTGTGTGATTCTGTGAATTATGTGCTGTGTTAGCTATTAATTTAGCTGTTTTTGATTAAGTAACTGAATAGATATTCTGCCTTAGAAGAAAAAGGAATTACACCTATCCACCCCCCCCCTCTAGGTGTTTAGGAACTAATTCTTTCAAAAAGGTTTAGAGAGCAGGCTGAACTAAAACCTGATTTTGAAAAATGGAGTCCCACTTCCATGAATGTATTCTCACTGTCTGGCGAGCAGTTAAAGATAATATGCATGATAGGGGCAAATGGTACTCAGAACAAGAATGGAGTAAGTATCAGAAGAGGCAAGATGTCATATTTCAGTTTAGAAGGGATCTTAAAGCTGAAAGATACCTGCTACTATTGTGGAGCCAAACAAATACTTTCCAAAGCCTTATCATTATTTTTAAAGGCAGAAGGTTAAGGCTGAAGAACTCAAGAAGAAGGATCTTAAAGGAAAGAAGCCAGCTGAAGACACTGAAGCTAGTGTACAAGCAAGGATTCAGTCTGGCAAAGGCATTGTAATCAAGGAGCCAGATCAGCCCTAAAATAGATTCACTAGATTTTAGAAATTTGTAATCTTTAGTTTTTAAAATCTATGTAATCTGTTGTTCAGAAACTGAAAGATATGGTACCTAAACACCTAGAGGGGGGGGGGGTGAATAGGTGACCTAATCCTTTTCTAACTTTGTTGGCAGCCAAACAGTTATATCACAGATTTCTAACTAGTTTATTACAGCAATCAGCAATACTCAAACAAACACAGATCATCCACAGCACAAACACAGCACAGCACACAGTGTTTTATAGTGGTTCCCCAAGATATGTGTACATCCACTTTCCCCCTTCGCCTATCTAGCAGTGTATTAGATTCGGCCTAACTTCTCCACTGTCTCAGAACCCAAATTGGTTCCTACCTCAGGCCCAAAGCCTTACACTAAGCTTTATCCCAAAGCCTACACTCAGCCACAAAGGCCTACACTCAGCCACCCAGGCCTACACTCAGCCAATCAAGGCCTACACTCAGAGTTCTTTAACTCCTACACTCAGGCTATCAAGCCCTACCCTCAGCCTTTATAAATTTAGGCTTACAATGCACTCAGATCCAAAGATCCTACAAGTTAAAATAGTATTACAACAAATAACTCAACAACTCAGAAAATAAGAGAGGAGTTGAGAGTTTCTTGCTGAGTTTTTGGAAGAACTCAAATAGATCCAAACTGACTTAGCTTCCTTCAAAGCTTCTTGAGTAGAACTGAATAAGTCTGAATCCTCTGCAGTTGTTCCTTGACCTCTGCTTCTTAAGTTCCAGATGCTTCTGAATCCTTCTTCTCAGCCTAGTTCCAAAGACTGAATACTTGATTGGAGCTCTCTCTCTCCAACTTCTTAGATCTGCCGTTGGACAGCAGGATCTTCTTGATTTGTATCACTTGGATAACTTGATCAGCAACCACTTGAACAAATCTCTTAGATTAATCTGAACTCAATCAGAACTTAATCTTCTTCTGTTAACTCTTAACAACAACCTTAACAACAATTTCTGTAAACTGTAGGTGCCTATTTATAGGCCTTCTTCATGGTAACCGGCTGGTCCGGTTCATAACTGACTTCTGACATTTCTGACAAGTGCTGTAGACCGGCTGGAACGGCAGCTGTCATGTCATCCAGTCAATTCTTGAAATTCTCTAACTGTCAGATAGTGTCGAGACTTTCGGTTCTTAAGTGTCGACACTTATAGACCAAGTGTCGACACATGCTGTGTAAGTGTCGACACAAGTCTACAAGGTGTCGACACAACTCCTTGTATGTCTCGACACAGATTCTTATTCAGGTGTCGACACTTGGAATTGAGTATCGACACAAGTACTTGATCTTCTGTAACTTGTTAAATTCTTCTAAGTGTCGACACATCTCCTTTGTGTCGACACATCTTCATGTGTTGAAACTGTCAAGTGTCGACACTACTTCTTGGTGTCGACACATGTCTTCAATATAGATTCTTCAGCTGAGTATCGACACATTCCCTTAGTGTCGACACTTGTACTTAGAATATTTTTGTAGATATTTCTGTTCTTTGCTAAGTGTCGACACAGCTCCTTGTGTCAACACTTTCTTTGAGTCTTCAACTGAGTGTCGACACATTGTGCTGAGTGTCGACACTTTCTTCAAGTGTTGACTCTTCTGGTTGTGTGTCGACACATTGTGTTGAGTGTCGACACATCTCCTTTGTTGACTCTTTTGGTTGTGTGTCGACACATTGTGCTGAGTGTCGACACATACTTAATATGTTGACTCTTCTGGTTAAGTGTCGACACATTGTGCTAGGTGTCGACACTTGCACTTAGTCTCTGCAGAATTTTGCTGAGTGTCGACACAACTCCAAGTGTCGACACTTTCTGGTGTAGACACAGCTCTTCTAGGTGTCGACACTTCTGCTAAGTGTCGACACTGCTTCTCTGCATTCTTCTTCACTGAGTGTCGACACAGCTCCTTGTGTCGACACTTTTTGTCTGGTGTCGACTCTGCATCCCAGGTGTCGACACAATGAATCCAAGTGTCGACACTGCTTGTCTGGATGTCGACACAAGCTTTCTCAAGTGTCGACACTTTCCCTCTGGGTGTCGACACATGGACTTAGAAAGTTTTAGCTTCAGTCCAGTGAATACCTAACCTGCACAAGTAACTCAAACATACATCAAATATATTATGATGTATATCATTGAGTTGGGTGAGGCTTCTTCAAATCAGGTACATTAGACCAATGTACCCAACAATCTCCCCCTATTTGGAGAAGTCATAACCCTTAGTCAATGATATACATCACTCATAATTAAAAATTATAAAATGATGTAAAGCAGGTATATTTCAACAGGGTAAACTTAAACATGTAATAATGCACACATGTATACACACTAATCATTCCAGAATAAACAAAAAATAGACACCTTTCAGAACAATTATACTATATTAATCATAAATTGTTCTAACATTTTTCTAATACATCTTCAATGATTTACAAAAATGTTTATATGTAAAAGATTACAACATTCTTCAAGTCTATTCCAACTGCTGACTATAGTGCTTTACTTGGGTGATTACAACATCTTCCATATCTTGGTTGGTTCTGAAACCAAGTAATCTAGTCCTGAATCGCTGACTAGGGTAACCACTGACTTGATATCTTGATCGCCATCGTCGAATGCGCCGCGCACAAGTTCGTAGCCTTCGTTGACGTTTTCCTCGAGCTTGGGAGCCATTAGGGTTTGGAGAATTAGGCTTGAGAAAAGAGAAATGTCGACACAAGAGTTTTGGTCTCGAAACTTTGAAAGCGTGTCGACAATCAAAGACAGAACCCTATTTATACCTTTCTGATTTGAAGACAAACAGGCGGGATGGATAACTAAAAATGTGTCGACACTGTCAATAAGTGTCGACACTGACTTATAATGTCTCGACACACATGTGTCGACACAAGTTTAGTCAACAGATATTATGTGTCGACACATGTTTATGTGTCGACACCACTCTACTCGACGAATAGTCGAGTCTTTACTTAGAAAATTCTGAGCAAAACTTAAGTGTCGACACCACATTGGATGTGTCGACACCTACTCGACATGTGTCGACACTAACATTCTGAAGTGTCGACACCAACATCCTAGATGTGTCGACACCTATTTCCTGAAGTGTCGACACTTTAATTCTGTGTCGACATAGACTTGTCTATGTGTCGACACCTTTTTACTTAGCCAATTTTCTATTCTGTAAACTTAGTGTAAGTTTAACATACCTAGTTCAATTTTGAATCTATTGAACTTAGCTTCTTCTAAGGGCTTATTAAACATGTCAGCTATCTGATTATCAGTTTTAACATATTCAAGTGCAATATCATTTCTTTCTACATGCTCCCTAAGAAAGTGATATTTAATCTCAATATGTTTTGTCCTACTATGAGATACATGGTTGTTAGCTATTGAAATAGCACTTGTAGAATCACAGAAGAGTGGAGTTCTACTTACCTGAAATCCATAGTCCACTAGCTGATGTTGAATCCATAGAAGTTGAGCACAGCAACTTCCTACAGCTACATATTCTGACTCAGCTGTGGAGATAGCCACACTAGTCTGCTTTTTGCTGCTCCATGAAATTATTCTTCCACCTAGGAATTGACAGGTTCCAGTTGTGCTCTTTCTATCCTCTTTGCATCCTGCAAAGTCTGCATCTGTATAACCTGTTAGATCAAAATCTCCATTCCTAGGGTACCAGAGGCCTAGATAGGGAGTGCCCTTTAGATATCTCAAAATTCTCTTGACTGCAATCAAGTGAGACTCTTTGGGGCAGGCTTGATACCTGGCACAAACACATGTAGCATACATGATGTCTGGTCTACTAGCAGTTAAGTACAATAGGGAGCCAACTATCCCTCTATACAAGGTTTCATCCACAGGTTTCCCTGCATCATCGTTGCTAAGAGACATACTTGACCCCATAGGAGTCTTCATGGTGCTGGATGAATCCATACCATACTTCCTTATGAGTTCTAGGGTGAACTTGGACTGATAAATGGACAAACCACTTCCAGTCTGTTTAACTTGGAGACCCAAGAAAAACTTCAGCTCTCCCATACTACTCATTTCAAACTGACCTTGCATAAGTTTTGCAAACTTTTTGCAAAGGCTGCTTTCAGTAGACCCAAATATAATGTCATCTACATATATTTGGACAAGTATGACTTTGCCTCTAGATTCCCTAAGGAATAGAGTCTTATCTATTTTCCCCCTTGAGAACTTGTTCTCAATGAGGAAACTAGATAGGATTTCATACCAAGCCCTAGGGGCTTGCTTTAACCCATATAAAGCTTTCCTAAGTCTATAGACATAATGAGGTAGAGTTGGATCAACAAAACCTGAAAGCTGCTCCACATAGACTTCTTCTTTAAGATTACCATTTAAGAATGCTGACTTGACATCCATCTTGTAAATCTTGAATCCTTGATAGGTTGCATAGGCTAAGAACATCCTTATGGCCTCCAGTCTGGCTACTGGGGCAAAGGTTTGATCAAAATCAATACCTTCTTCTTGCCTATATCCTTTTGCAACCAGTCTTGCTTTATTCTTTATGATGACCCCTTGTTCATCCATCTTATTTCTGTAGATCCACTTAACTCCTATTACATTGTGGTCTTTAGGTTTTGGAACCAATTCCCAGACCTTGCATCTCTTGAACTGATTTAGCTCTTCTTGCTAGCTTCAGTCCATTGTGGATCTTGTATTGCTTCTTCAAATTTCTTAGGTTCTATTTGAGACAGAAAACTAGAATATACTGCAGCATTCTGATTTCTGCTCCTTGTCTGAACTCCTTGTCTTGGATCTCCAATAATCAGCTCTACTGGATGATCTCTTAGATGCCTGTTGGCTGGTGGCATCCTAACTTCAGATTGAACTTCTTCAGCATCTGCATCATGCTGTACTTCTTGTATTTCTTCAGCAACTGGCACATGTAGTTCTCCCCCTGGACAGCAGCTACTTTCCTCTCCTTGCTGTCTAGCAGCTGGTACTTCTTCTATAGTAAGCTTGTCCAATTTCTTTGTCAAACTTGTGGGGCTGCATACATTGCTTGACAACTCATTGTTAATTAGTTTTGTCTCATCAAAAACTACATGCACTGATTCTTCTACAACTTGTGTAGTCAAGTTGTAGACTCTATAAGCCTTACTATTATTGATGTACCCAACAAATATTCCCTCTTGGGACTTGGCAGCAAACTTTGTTAAGTAAGACTTCCCATTGTTAAGTATGAAGCATTTACAACCAAAGATCCTAAAATAGGATAGGTTTGGTTTCCTGCCTTTCACTACTTCATAGGGGGTCTTGTTTAGCCTTTTAGTGATGGTAGCCCTATTTATCACATGGCATGCAGTGTTAACTGCTTCAGCCCAGAAATATTCTAGCAGTGATGTATCACTAAGTAGGGTTCTACCAGCCTCTATCAAGGTTCTATTCTTCCTCTCAGCAATGCCATTTTGCTGAGGTGTTCTAGGTGAAGAGAATTCTTGAAATATCCCAAAGTCTTCACATAGTTTTGTCATGCTTTCAGATTGAAACTCAGTACCATGGTCACTTCTAATTTTGACCACAATACTATTTAGTTCATTCTGAATTTGCTTGACAAAGCTGTAGAAGACACTAGGTGTTTCAGATTTCTGCCTTAAGAAGAACACCCAGGAAAACCTTGAGTAGTCATCAACAACTACAAAGGTATATACCTTCCTACCTAAGCTGTGAACTGGCATTGGACCAAAGAGATCCATATGCAAGAGGTATAAGCACCTCACAGCATCTTTGTTCTCAATGCTTTTAAAGGTGGATTTGGTCTGCTTGCCCTTTTGACAAGCTGAGCAAATGCCATCTTTAACACACTTAACTTGAGGACCATTCCTCACTAACTCTTTGCTAAAGAGTTTGCTAATAGTCTTGTAGTTAAGATGAGCTAGCCTCTTGTGCCACTTGACACAATGAGAGACTGTCTCATCAGCTACAAGATAAACAGGAGAACCATTGTTCTCAATCATAATGTCTAGACAGTAGACATTCCTCTTTCTATATCCTGTCAAAATGATCTCTTGATCACTTGACCTCTTGATATGACAACCATTTTTAACAAATGAGATGTCATACCCTACATCACTTAACTGACTTATACTTATAAGGTTGTGTTTCAACCCTTTAACATAAGCCACTTGAGTAATGGTAACAAGGTTTGAAGAAATGTTACCCAACCCTTTGATGATTCCTTTTTCAGAACCACCAAAGGTCACTTTAGGACCATTTTTGATTGGAATGTAGTCCTTCAGTAGTCCCCTTGTTCCAGTCATATGTCTGGAACATCCACTATCAAAGTACCATGTTGGGGTATGGCAACTTGGGCTTACCTGCAAAACAAATTAATGAACCTTAGAACCCAATGGTTTCTTGGGTCCTTGGTGACTGTTAGTTTGCAACTTAACAAGACTACCTACTGGCTTTCCACCAGGTAGCTTGCTACTCCCTTTGGCACTTGCATTGTGCCAACAATCCAAGGCAAAGTGGCCAACCTTGCCACAACACCAACATTCAAACTTATTGTACCTTTGCTTAGGTACAGACTTTGCTGTCTTAACTGCAGCTGACTTATTGAATGTTGGGGCCTTGCCCTTGGACTTGGACTGATCCTGAACAGTCCTAGCAGGTTTAACAAAACCCAGTCCAGCCTTGCCTTTGTGATGAATAAAATCATCAATCAAAGGTAGAACTGATTTAGGCTTTGAAAACTTTGCAACCAGTTCTCTCTCTTTCTGAAGATTTGTCTCCAGTTTCTTAATTTGATCATTCTTAAATGTGATAGTACCCATCTGAATCACTGTAATGTGTTTCAGCCTAGCTACCTCATTCAGTTTTTGATCAAATTGCTTCTCAAATTCTGTTGCAGCAGCCTTGAGATCAGCAATCTCCTTTGCCTGATTTTTGGCAAGGGACTTGCTTTTCTTATAAGCCTGTAACAGCACCTTATATTCATCTATGAGCTGATGAATATCTTCTTCAGACTCAGAAACACTTCCATCATTTGATGAAGATGAATCTGATTCTGAACTAGAACAAGAAACTGAACTTAGAGTTGGACTTTGTACCTGACTAGGTCCTGGCTGTTCCAGGATTTTGGTACTCTCAGTCAATGCCATCAGTCCTTGGCACTGGCAGTCTTCTTGTTCATGAATTGACTCCAAGATCTGCATAAATTCTTCTTCTTCTTCAGCAAATAGACCTATGTAGGCTTCAGCATCAGTATCAGTGTCTGAAGAAGAAATATCTGAAAGAGTCTTCTCATTCTTGGCAACAAAAGACTTCTCTTTCCTCCCTTTGAAGTGAGTCTTTTTCCTGTCACTGGATTCTTTTCTTTTCTCAGGACAATCAGCAATGACATGACCCTGTCTATTGCAGCAGTAGCACACAATCTTTGATCCAGTTGCCTTGCTTGTCTTTGTCTTCTTTCTGTCCTTCTTAGAAGGCTTTTTCTCCTGATACAAGACTTCTTTTCCCTTGTAAGTAGATGGTCTGGACCTCCACTGTTTCTTTTTCAGGAATTTCTGAAAGTGTCTAGTGAAGGCAGCAAAGTCTTCATCACTTTCACTGCTTGTAGACTTTGTACTGACAGACCCTTCTGACTCAAATTCAACTACCTCTGGAGGTGGAGTTGATGACTCAGTTCTGTATTTTCTGGGAACTTCTGTCTTGAAGGCAACAGTCCTTTCCTTGTGCTCAGTCCTTGTTGATTTCTCCTCCTCTTTCCTCACTGTCAGCTGCATCTCATATGACAACAACTTGCCAAATAGTGTAGGAGGTGGAATTTCTCCCAACTTTGCCATTTCTCTTATGGCACAGATCTTGGTGTCCCAATCTTTGGTTAGGGACCTTAGGAATTTGTCATTTAGTTCATAGTTGCTGAACTCTCTTCCATAAGACATGAGTTCATTAACTATTCTATAGAACTTCTTGTAGCATTCAGTGATGTTATCTCCCTTGCCTTGCCTAAAGCTCTCATACTCTTGATTAAGCAAGGACTTCCTATCTTGCCTAACTTTTTCAGAACCTTCCATATAGACAATGAGGGTATCCCACATTTCTTTTGCTGTTTTACAGTGAATTAAGTTCTGAAAAGTTGCATCATCAATGGCACTCACTATTATGTTTTCTGCCCTCTTGTCCATAGTGGCTAGGATAATTTCATCCTTGGTCATCTCAGAGAAATCCTTTGGAGTCCTCTGATTTGCATCCAATACTGAGATCTTCATTGGCACATAAGGCCCTTCCTTTACTGTGATGTATATTCTAGGGTCTGAGGCCTCCATGAATAGCCTTACCCTCTCTTTCCAGATCCCAAAAATTTCCTTTCTGCAAATAGGTAATTTCATGGAACCCAATTCTTTATGATTTTCAAAGGAACCCATGGTTCTTGATTTTCTTGAAGCTGTTTTCTGACCTAAACTGTTTCTGCCAAACAGGATCTCCTTAGACTGTTAGTCCTTGTTTTGAGGAACCTCGCTTTGATACCACTTGAAAGATATGGTACCTAAACACCTAGAAGGGGGGGGGGGTGAATAGGTGACCTAATCCTTTTCTAACTTTGTTGGCAGCCAAACAGTTATATCACAGATTTCTAATTAGTTTATTACAGCAATCAGCAATACTCAAACAAACACAGATCATCCACAGCACAAACACAGCACAGCACACAGTGTTTTATAGTGGTTCCCCAAGATATGGGTACATCCACTTTCCCCCTTCGCCTATCTAGCAGTGTACTAGATTCTGCCTAACTTCTCCACTGTCTCAGAACCCAAATTGGTTCCTACCTCAGGCCCAAAGCCTTACACTCAGCTTTATCCCAAAGCCTACACTAATCCACAAAGGCCTACACTCAGCCACCCAGGCCTACACTCAGCCAATCAAGGCCTACACTCAGAGTTCTTTAACTCCTACACTCAGGCTATCAAGCCCTACCCTCAGCCTTTATAAATTTAGGCTTACAATGCACTCAGATCCAAAGATCCTACAATTTAAAATAGTATTACAACAAATAACTCAACAACTCAGAAAATAAGAGAGGAGTTGAGAGTTTCTTGCTGAGTTCTTGGAAGAACTCAGATAGATCCAAACTGACTTAGCTTCCTTCAAAGCTTCTTGAGTAGAACTGAATAAGTCTGAATCCTCTGCAGTTGTTCCTTGACCTCTGCTTCTTAAGTTCCAGATGCTTCTGAATCCTTCTTCTCAGCCTAGTTCCAAAGACTGAATACTTGATTGAAGCTCTCTCTCTCCAACTTCTTAGATCTGCCGTTGGACAGCAGGATCTTCTTGATTTGTATCACTTGGATAACTTGATCAGCAACCACTTGAACAAATCTCTTAGATTAATCTGAACTCAATCAGAACTTAATCTTCTTCTGTTAACTCTTAACAACAACCTTAACAACAATTTCTGTAAACTGTAGGTGCCTATTTATAGGCCTTCTTCATGGTAACCGGCTGGTCCGGTTCATAACTGACTTCTGACATTTCTGACAAGTGCTGTAGACCGGCTGGAACGGCAGCTGTCATGTCATCCAGTCAATTCTTGAAATTCTCTAACTGTCAGATAGTGTCGAGACTTTCTGTTCTTAAGTGTCGACACTTATAGATCAAGTGTCGACACATGCTGTGTAAGTGTCGACACAAGTCTACAAGGTGTCGACACAACTCCTTGGATGTCTCGACACAGATTCTTATTCGGGTGTCGATACTTGGAATTGAGTGTCGACACAAGTACTTGATCTTCTGTAACTTGTTAAATTCTTCTAAGTGTCGACACATCTCCTTTGTGTCAACACATCTTCATGTGTTGAAACTGTCAAGTGTCGACACTGCTTCTTGGTGTCGACACAAGTCTTCAATATAGATTCTTCAGCTGAGTGTCGACAAATTCCCTTAGTGTCGACACTTGTACTTAGAATATTTTTGTAGATATTTCTGTTCTTTGCTAAGTGTCGACACAGCTCCTTGTGTCAACACTTTCTTTGAGTCTTCAACTGAGTGTCGACACATTGTGCTGGGTGTCGACACTTTCTTCAAGTGTTGACTCTTCTGGTTGTGTGTCGACACATTGTGTTGAGTGTCGACACATCTCCTTTGTTGACTCTTTTGGTTGTGTGTCGACACATTGTGCTGAGTGTCGACACATACTTAATATGTTGACTCTTCTGGTTAAGTGTCGACACATTGTGCTAGGTGTCGACACTTGCACTTAGTCTCTGCAGAATTTTGCTGAGTGTCGACACAACTCCAAGTGTCGACACTTTCTGGTGTAGACACAGCTCTTCTAGGTGTCGACACTTCTGCTAAGTGTCGACACTGCTTCTCTGCATTCTTCTTCACTGAGTGTCGACACAGCTCCTTGTGTCGACACTTTTTGTCTGGTGTCGACTCTGCATCCCAGGTGTCGACACAATGACTCCAAGTGTCGACACTGCTTGTCTGGATGTCGACACAAGCTTTCTCAAGTGTCGACACTTTCCCTCTGGGTGTCGACACATGGACTTAGAAAGTTTTAGCTTCAGTCCAGTGAATACCTAACCTGCACAAGTAACTCAAACATACATCAAATACATTATGATGTATATCATTGAGTTGGGTGAGGCTTCTTCAAATCAGGTACATTTGACAAATGTACCCAACAGAAACTTTTTATAGTTCAACAAAACAGTGATTCATGTTCATTATATTTTATCATATTTTGTGATGATATGATATGCCGATTTTGTTTATGTATTACCCTGTCAAATAATGCTCTTATACATCATGTTCTATGTTTTATTATAAAGTGATGTATATCATTGACTAAGGGTTATGACTTCTCCAAATACGGGGAGATTGTTGGGTACATTGGAATATGTGTACCAGATTTAGAGAAGCCTCACCTAACTCAATGATATTCATCAAGGTGTATTTGATGTGGTGTTGAGTTTCCATGTACAGGTTAAGGAAATGAAAGAAAATTTTTTAAGTGTAAGTGTCGACACTTGAGAAGCATTGTGTCGACACATGGGAAAGGTTGTGTCGACACCAGGAGCCTGTTTGTGTAGACACACAGGATTTGTGTCGACACACGGAGATTCTGTCGACAAAGACTATGTCGACACCGGGAGACAGTTTGTGTCGACACACAAGACTTGTGTCGACACACAGAGATTCTGTCGACAACAACTGTGTCGACACACAGGACTTGTGTCGACACACAGTAAGCATAGTCAACAACAACTGTGTCGACACACAAGACTTGTGTCGACACACACCAGAATTTTTGTTGAAGTCAACTATATCAAGATAAGAAGTGATTGTGTCGACATACAGGACTTGTGTCGACACATTCTGCAGAAGCTATGTCAAGAAGATAGAGAAGTGTTCTGTCGACATTATGCAAGCTATGTCGACATCACCAAGGATTGTGTCGACACATGAACTATTTGTGTCGACAAATCTACAGTATTGTCTCGACACTTTGCTGCTGAGCTGAAGTTCATTGAAGTATCAGATATAATGACTGGAGACTTGACAGCTGTCATGATCAACACAGTTGTTCTTTCTGTTAGAGCTGTCAGAAGGCCGTTAGGAACCGGATCAGCCGGTAACCTCGGATGGAGCCTATATAAAGACATGTTCTATCATCAGATCGAAGTAATGAAGAATTAACAACAAGGAGAGAAGTCTTCATCCAAAAAATGACAAGTCATCAAGAGAGGGCAGATCCTGAACAGTCTGCAAGAAGAAATCAGAACCACATCTGATTAAGAAGAAGCTGGATTGAGGATCATCTCCAACTTCAAGAAGATCAACCTTACTTTATTCAGATTCAAGAAGCTTTGAAGAAGCTAAGACAGGTTGATTCTAGAGTGGTCAAATCTATCAAGAACTGATCAAGAAGTCTTCACCCTTTCTCTCTTTATCTGGGTAAAGGAATTATTCTCTTTATTTTCAATTTTTGTTGGATCTTTTATAGATATGAGTGTAGGAGGATTATTCCTCTAAGTTGTTATCCTAAATTTATAAAGGCTGAGGTAGGGCAGAGTGCCTGAGGTAGGAGATTAAGTTCTCTGAGTTGTAGGCCTTGGAAGAGGCTGAGGTAGGGCTTAATTGCCTGAGCTGTAGGAGTGTGGACTCACTCTGAGGTAGGATTCTCTGGGAGGATCTGAGTTGTAGGACTTGCTGAAGTCTAAGCTATAGGGACCTTTCAAGGTTCTGAGTTGTAAGATCTGCGGATCTGAGCAGGAAGAAGGAAGTTAGGCTGAATCTAATACACTGCTAGATAGGCGAAGGGGGAAAGTGGATGTACCCATCACTTGGGGAACCACTATAAAACTGTGTGTCTTCTCTGTTGTTGTGTTGTTTATTCTGTACTGTGAACTGTACTGTGCTGAATAATCTGTGATCTAACAGTAAAAAGATTATCTGCCTAAAGAAAAAGAATTGAACCTATTCACCCCCCCCCCCTTCTAGGTGTTTAGGACATCTTGAAACCAATTCTTTCAGATTATCAGCTGTACTTGAATCAAATGGATGGTGACAGGTTTGATATGATCAAATGGGTACCTATCCATCACTTAAACAAGATTGACTCAACTATTTTCTCTCAATGGTATAGGTGGAAGTCAAGCAAGTTGGAGCCCCTAACTTGTTAGTGGAGGAGGAAGGACATTCTCCTATGCTCAGGACTACTACTCCACGCCCCAATGAAATTCCTGAAGGATTGAGTGCGAGAATTGAGGGGGAGTCTGTTGAAACACAAGTGGCAACTATCACAGTGCCCTTAAGTGTACCTACTGAGATAGTGACATAGATGCATGATACAGTGCTTCCAACCCCAGATTCATTGTCTGTTGATGCTTTAGAAGAGGCTGCTGATAAAGAGGTTCCAGCTCTGTCAGATAAAGAGGATGCTGACGAATTAGCTGTTGAGAATGTTGATGATGATGACCTAAGGGTTGAGGATTATGAGATTGATGTTCTTGATGATGACTCTGAGATTACTGCTGAAGAGGATATAGTTAATTCAAACAATACTGCTGGTATTGATGTTGTTGTGACTGAGAGTACAAGTATTCCTACTACTGCTGAGCCAATATCAGTGAACAACCTAATAGTTCATCTCCCAAAGATGACTCCTATTGTAGTTTCTGTGGGGGATGAAACTCAGTCCCTGATCTCTGTCTCCACTGTGGTTGATCGGTTCATCCGCAACCTAGAAAAGATACTTGGCAGGATGTCAATGGTGCCCGAAGGCGTAGTTGATCTTTATGATGAGCAAGGAGATGCAGAAGAGCATACTCCTATCCTAGCTATTGAGGATCATGTACTGACTTTGAAAGCTCAGCTTTCTCTGATCAAAGAGCCCTCCATTGAGATCCTATCCAATGTTCCAGTGCCACAGATTGCTGATATTCCATCTTTTAGTGTAAATGACTCTATTCTGAAAGCAGTTGAACTGATGCTGGCCAACCAACAAGCTCAGTTTGAGGCTTCATTGCAGAATGTCATGAAAAGATTTAAGGATTCTAAAAAGTATATGATGAATAGCCTAGCAGAGGTCAAAGTTGAAATAAGCAAGCTGGATAAGAAGTTGGATTCGTGGTTTATTCAGGGTAGCCAAGCTATCGTTCATACAATGTCAGGATTGAAGAATAATATGATGGTTATAAAGAATGTTGATTCAAATATTCTAACAATGATTGATGCCCACAACTGATCGATGGCGCATTTTGATACTTGCATGCACAACTATGTCAATGCCATCACCGCTGAATCCAAAAAGGGGGAGGATGCCCCTATAGTTAAGGTGGATTTGCTGGGAACTTATATGGGACAAAACTTCAATGCAACAAATGACTACATGTATGATAATACTGAGTGGCTATATAATCAGCTAACCGGAAATTAAGTTCTTGTTGTGTCTGTACCAGCACCTAATGAGGTTCATCCTCCCCAGGATTACTCTCAATACTGGTCAGACACTGAGAATCTATAGAATGTTGATCAGGATATTGCTGCTGCTACCACATTATTCCCAGAGGTTTAGAGGACAGAAGACCCTGCTCCCCTAGTATACAATAGAAGAAAATATGGGGAAGGCATGTCTGAAGTCAGGCCAGATCCAGAACCAGTCAGAGTAGAGCAGAATAGAGAAATGGAAAAGGTTTGGAGCCCTATCTCCAGAGGAATCATATTGGATACATTCTCTTTGGTCAATCTTGGAGCAAAAGAAACAACATCACTATGACCAAGAGGAATGAAACAAATACAAGGTGGCATGCACAAAGAGGAGAATACATTTCAAGAACAACCACGATGCTGATCTGATGCCTCCAGCTCCTCCAAGATACTATCCAAAGCCAAGGGCCTACTTTGAAAGACAGCGAGCGAAGAGGTAGAATAGGCAGATTTGAAAATCATATTATATTGTTAAGTGTTGTGGGTTGCCCTCCCAAAACTATAAACATTTATATATATATATATATATATATATGATTTTCTTAAATTGTCTCGAATGCATGGTTGTTTTAATTACATTTATATTTTTGCTTGCATTAAAGTTTATTATTCGTTATGTGCAATTCACTTTAGCTTGTAGGAGTTTAGCTTCGTCAAATATGGGGATATTATTGGGTATTGTATCCACAATAACCCTGATTTAAAGAAGGGTCCAGTCAAGCTAAGAAGAATTGAGATTATATTTGATGTTACCATTTAGTTATGTACTTGCAGGTCTACAATGTCAAGTACACACCAATGTCAGGGTACAGTGGGTCAGTAAACACATGACTATACAATGTAATTCCTCATTGTATAGGCCAATGTGTTGACTCACATGTAATCTCTCTATTAGGGTGTACTTCTATCCCAAATACAAGAGAAGGCTCAAGGATGGTCAACGTTTTGACCCAGGAAAATAGGAATTTTGCCTAAGTAAAATTCAGCGAGTATGGCTAAGCATACACGTCGAATTCGTCGAGTATCGTTGATGATACAGACCAAATTCATTAAGTATACTTACCAATACTCGTCGAATTAGTCATATATACTAAGGGAAAATTCGTTGGAGAAATAGAAAAATCCACCAAGTAAAATTCGCTGAGTATCGTTGTGCATACTCACCGAATTCGTCTAATGTATCTAATGATACTCGCCGAATTCGTCGAATATGCTAAGTGATACACGCCGAATTCGTCGAGTCCAGTCGACACTACTTGTCTAGATTTTTCGAACTTTAATTCGTTTAATATCAAAGCGTTGACTGCATTGAGTGTGTTGAGTCATCTCAAAGATATACGACGAATGCAGCCTTTGGCGTTGAGTCAATTCAATTCGTCGAATATCATGGCATCGAGAGCATTGAGTCATCTCGACGTTATTCAACAAATGCTGCTCTTAGCATTGAGTGATCAAAAAACATTAAGTGTGCAATGGCGTTGAGTGTTTTAGCCAATACTCGACGAATTTGTCGAGTATACCTGCTGATACTCGACGAATTCGTCGAGTATGAATCAACACCATGGCATTGAGTAACCAGCCTGCCTGGGATGATTTGGCTAAGTCATTTTTGTTGTATATCAAGATGTATTCGGCGAGTATCAATATGATACTCGACGAATTTGACTTAGATCATTTTTCTGAAAAAATTTCAAACCAGTCTCGGGTTGCTGCCGACCATGCGCAGTATTTTCGCCTTTCGTTTTTGGAAAATTTCTTTTTATCATTGGAGGGTTTATCTCTATAAATACCTAGGGATATTCCTCTTAATTGGTAATCTTGCTTTTGGGCTTATTTGCTCTTCGATTCAAACGAGAAAAAGTTTCAAAAATCAGTGATCATCGGCCTCCTGTACGCACGACATTTTCGGATCGGGCGATACCACAAGCACATCAAGATCTCATCTTCTTCGACCTCTACATCTGGATCGCTTCCTTTGAAAGACTTCTATTCCTCCAGATCTAGACGGGTGAAGACTCAAGTTTCAAGATCTTCGAAAGATTTCAGATTTTCCATAGTTCTCCAAAGCATAATCAAGATCAACTGTTTTTGAAGAACGGAGGACTCAAGTTTTCAGATCTTGCAAAGGATTAATTGTAATGATTATTGTAACATTTATTTACTCTTGTAGGAGATTTTTCTTCGAGTTTGTAGATCTGTTTATGGATCGAGTGAGTAGATCCATTTATGGATTGAGTGTGTCGGTCCGATTTGTGGATCAAGTTATAGGAGAGGTTGTTCTCTGAGTGGTAGGAGGATCGTCTTTGAGTTGTAGGAGTTGCGGCTCCGAGGTGTAAGATTTGACGAAATCTGACTTTGGTGAAGTAGCTGAATCTATCCCTTTATGGTAGATAGGCAAGGCAGGAAATTGGACGTACCCAACTCGGGGAACCACTATAAAATCTTTGTGTTTGTGTGCTTGTTTTTAAGTGATTTTTTATTCTACGAAAAGACACAAACATCACTTATTCATCCCCCTTTAGGTGATTTAGGTAGACGCTAGATACTTTCAATCTGCACATCTCGTGACTCTAAAATCTACGGGATTACCACAGAGTTTTCTCTGGCATACAAACAAACATCACCAATCCAGACCAATCCATCGGGATCACTATTCTGTACTTTGATTCCGGATCTAAATGCAAAACTAACAGGGATACACTGATCTACCATCGGGAGAACCACATCCACGTGTTCGTGGAGCGTCTACCCTAACATGCCAAAAATAAGGACTTCACATGTCTAAGGAAGAGGATCATTACCCAAGAAGTCTGTTTCAGCGCCATAAGAGAGATTTCGGCCGGATGGAAATGATCGCTTCGACTTTGCCTAAATAGATCCAAACTCACCTCGTGAATCCGAGTTTCGAACCTCCAATGGCGGTGAGATCTCTTTCGAATGGATCTCCTTCTTCCTTCTCCAGCCGCTCAACCCTAAAACTCCAAAATAATGAATTGAAAACGACACTTCCAAGGCTTTAAACCAAGCTACCATCGTGCGGTACCCCCAATCAACTGTTTAATTCACGTGCCACGGCCCAAGCCCTCCAATCACAGGCCGACACATAGCTACGCCATTACAATTTCGCTATCGGCGTACAATAGGATACTACTGCCATGTGGTAACTAGCGTCGGTTACGACACGACCGCTACCGCTACCTCCGCGTGACACCTGCTACTGCCGCACGGTAGAAACCCGAGAGCTTCGCCAATAAATTGACCAAGCTACCGATGGGCGGTATCTCCACCGTTGGGCGGTATCTCCACCGCTGGGCGGTATCTCCACCGCTGGGCGGTATCTCCACCGCTGGGCGGTATCTCCATCGCTGGGCGGTATCTCCACCGCTGGGCGGTATCTTCCCGAGAGTCATTCCAAATTAATCAGGCTCTCTACTGCCGCGCGATAAAAACCTACCATCAGGAGATATCTCCAAGAAACTATTTTCCTGCTTTGGAAAGGTTGGGGCATTACAAATCTTCTCCACTTAAAGAATTTTGTCCCAGAATTAAGCCTCGTAGGAAAACTATAGAAGTAAACAACATCAAAGTGTGTACTTCAAATAATCAACTCGGTGAACTCCGCCTTCATGGTTTACTCCCGCTCCCATGATAGTTCCTCTCGGCCACTATTTTCCCAATGGACCTTGACCATCTTGATTGTTTATTACGAAGTTGCATGATTTCCACATCCTCAATATGAATGGGCTTGACCCTCAATGTCAACCCAACCTTGATTGGTACTCGATGCGCAGCCACCACTTGCGTAGGCTCTTGCACCGCCTTCCACAACACTGATTTGTGCAATACATCGTGCAAACTACTTAGTTTCGTCAAAAGTTTCAACCCATAGGTAGCTTCGCCAACACGCTCCAGAATTTCAAACGACCCAATGTATCTCAGACTTAGCTTTTTCAAGCGTCGAATCCTTGACACGCCATTGAATGGTTTGATCTTCAAATGCACTCAATCGCCCACAGCGATTCGACATTCCTGTGCTTGACGTTGTAGTTTTTAGTCTGCCTATCCTGAGCGATCAACAACTGCTCCCTGATTGTTCGAACACTAGAAGTCGCATCCTCGACTTCCCACTGCTTATACAACTTTGACTCGCCTGTCCCCAATCATGACAACGGAGTGTGATACTTTCTACCATATATCGCCTCGAAGGGCGCCATTTGAATGCTTGCCTAGTAGCTATTATTGTAAGCGAATTTGATCATATAGAAGTGATCCTCCCAACTTTTCCTAAAATCTAGGGCACACATACGATGCATGTCCTCCATCATCATGTTTACCATCTCAGTCTGACCATCTGTCTGCAGATAAAAGGTCGTACTGAACTTCAGCTTGGTACCCAATAGTTGATGTATTAGCCTCCAATCTTTAAACGTGAAGTGCCCATCTCGCTCACTCACAATGCTACGGGGCACACCGTGCTATTGTACAATATTATCCACATACAATTTTGATAGTTTTTCCACTGAATCGTCCTTTCTGTTCGGGATGAAGTGCAACACTTTTGTCAAACGATCATGATACCTAGATGGCGTCGTTTCTCTTCTGTAGCCTCGGCAAACCATGCACGAAGTCCATGCATATGTTGTCGGACTTCCATTCGGGTATTGGCAAAGACTTCAAAAATCCACCGGGCCTCTGGAATTTGTCCTTCACAAGGCACAAGTCTGAGACTTTGCCACATACAGTGTTGTTGGGTATTGTATCCACAGTAACCCAGATATGATGAAGTCACCCTTGAACTAAGATGAATTAAGTTGTATTTGAAGCTTTGTTTAAGTTGTGTTTGTAGGACTGTATTGTCAAGTGTAGACCAATGTCAGTCTATAATGGGTCACCAAACACATGACCATACAATGTAATCTCTCATTGTGTGATCCATGGTGTTGACTCATGTGTAGCCTCTCTATTTGGATACACTTTATATTCAAGCACTAGGACTAATTGGAGAAAGGCTTGTTGCTGAATTCTCTAAAGAAGAGAAAATTCTGTTGAAGGAATTTTTGCCAAGTACTTTACTCGAGTAGATACTTACATACTCGAGTGAAATACTTAGTCAATACTCGAGTAAGATATTCTGTGCTCGAGTAAGGGAATTAGATCTCGAGTAGTCAAATTATCGCTCTCGAGTAGCTAAGTCAATTACTCTAGTAGATCCTCTCTCATTCTCGAGTTAACAAAACTTCCTCTCCAGAAAATTTTCTAAGTAAATTACTCGAGTAGTTATAATAGTACTCGAGTAATTTAGTATTTTATCTCGAGTTATAGAAGACGGGATTTCATGTAATTTTTTCTTCACTCGAGTTGTCAAGTTCATATACTCGAGTAGTCCATCTACTACTCGAGTAGTCCATCTACTACTCGAGTATTCCAGAGTAAATACTCGAGTGATAAGCTTTTCATCCCTCAAAATTTTTCTAAGTCCAAGTCCATTACTCGAGTAGTTGTATCTATATACTCGAATAGTTTATCTTCTCTCGAGTAGTCCAGTTCCACTACTCGAGTAACCCAGATTTTTCTTCCAGAAATTATTCTAAGTCCTTGACTCGAGTAGTTCCTCTACCTCTCGAGTAGTTACTTTCTATTCTCTCGGGTAGTACTTATTATACTCGAGTAGTTTAACTCCATATCTCGAGTAACTATCTTAGCACTCGAGTAAGTCTTTGTGCACTCGAGCAGCTGCTCATCATTTCTGGATTTTCTCCAAGTCACTTACTCGAGTAGTTTTCTTCTATTCACTCGAGTAATCTCATTAGGTACTCGAGTAGGTAAATCTTCACTCGAGTATCTCAGTCATCTTTTTCAGAAAAATCGTTAAGTCCAGATTTGACAGAAATTTCAAACAGCCTTGACGTGATTGGTCCACGTGTACGTCATTAAGACTAATTATGACTGTTAGGGAAGATCCTATATAAAGCCTTGTCAAAACCAAGAAACCCTAACAAGTACTAACAAGATTATTCTAAGTATTTTTCTGAATCTCATTCTCTCTCTCTAAAAACGGAAGTCACCGTCGTCGACCTTCATCGCGCATATTTGGCTAGGGTTTTCGATCCTGAAGATTCAGATCAAGAAGACTTCCAGATCGAGATTGCTTTTCATTCCTCATCATCCATCTGATCGTGTGAAGTCAAAGAATTTCAGATCTACTATTGTCGAGACTCTTCTTCAACTTCTCTAATAGAGCCGCAAAGATCAAAGAAGAAGATTCAGGCCGACTATTTCCAGATCTGAGAAAGTTCTACTGTTTGTATTTTCACATACTTTCAATTTCATTCTTGTAGGAGAATTCTCTCCGAGTGTAGGAGCTTTTGCCTCCGAGTTGTAGGAAGTTTTATCTTCCGAGTGTAGATCCATTTTGAGGATCGAGATTGTAGGAACTTTGTTCCGAGTCGTAGGATTAGTTTTTCAATCCGAGATAGTGGAGTAGCCGAGTCTAGTGGATTGCTAGACCGGTGAGGGAAAGTGGATGAACCCAAGGTTGGGGAACCACTATAAATCTTTTGTCGTCTGTGATTGCTTGGTAGATAATTGTGTGCATAGATCTTAAATTTTTATTCCGCAAAAATACGCACAACTCACCTATTCACCCCCATCTAGGTGATTTAGATAGACAACTGAACATTTTCAATTGGTATCAGAGGGAGGTTAATCATTAAAAGGTTAACACCTTGATCAGATCCTTCTCTAGCTGTCTTTTGAGATCCACCAAGCATGAACAAGGCTAAAGATTTTGTCAAGCTTCCTTTGTGCACCAAGAATAACTTTCCCATGTGGAAAGAAAGAATCAAATTTTTTATGCAAGCTGTGGATCCAAGGATCTTCATGATAGTTGAAGAAGCTCCTTACATTCCCATGACCATCACCACAATAGATTCAACTAAAAAAGTTCCAAAGAAATTAATGGATCTAGACAAAGACGATATTGCACTTGTGTCTTTAGATAAGAAGGCCAAGAACATAATAGCAAGTGCATTCGATCACTACATGCTACAAAACTTGATACATTGTCAGTCTGTAAAGGAGATGTTGCAGTCCTAAGTCACTTTGATGGAAGGTACATAAGAAGTTAAGGATGATTGAAGATCACTTATAAATCATAAGTATGAAGCCTTCCGACGAGGACACAAGGACACCATTTCTGACACTTTTGAGAATTTCTTCAAGATAGTCAATGGCCTAAGGGTCTATGGCTAAGTCTTCACAAACGGATAATTAAATGATAAGTTCTTGAGATCCCTAACCAAGAAATGGGATAACAAGGTCTGTGCCATCAGGGAATTTAGAAAGCTAGCTGAAACAGTCCCGCAGAATCTCTTCGGGAAGCTTATATCATATGAGCTTCAACTCAACACCAGAAAGGCTGAAGAAGAGAAGAGCAGGTCTGCATCCAAAGAGAAATCTGTTGCTCTAAAGGCAGACACCTCAAGGAATTTAAAGGTTTTCTCTCCTTCCCCAGCACAAGAAGTAAGTGAAGAAGTGTAAGACCCCCTTTTTTTGAAACACCGGGGTCTTAGGCCCAGAACCGCCGCTTTGCGGTGATACCTTGGCACCCGGGAAGGTCATCACTACAAAATGCCGATTCTGCCGGCCAAATCGATCACATCTGTAGCAAAATAATCAAGTAAGTCCACGCAAATCACATATATAGTAAATGAACTCCACGAAGGGAGTGTACATAGAAATAATAAAAGTACTAAATCTTGGGCTCATGCCAAGTACATCAACTCCTCACTACATGTCTCTCATCGCGGAAGCAAAATAAATATAACTACTGGTGATCAGGACTCACAGTCCCTGCTGTCTGAACTCCGGTGCTAGACTGTCCCATCTCCAAGCGTGCCGACCTTCGGGGTGCTCCTCCATGCTGGGCGCCACGGTCCCCTAAAATGATGTGGTTCGAAAATCGTTAGTCTAAGAGACTAAGCCCTATCATCCCCCGCCCCTTCCCCCATGGCTCCTAGGCACCGAGCAGGGAGAAGGAAAGGAGAGGACATGAAGGTGGAGAATAACAAAATGAGCAGATGGAGGAACTAAACTAGCAGTTTTATAGTGTATAAGGAAGTAATAAATGTATGAAAATTTGAACGAGAAAAATAACCTTAACTTATGCGAAAACACATAAGCCAAGGGATATTTTGCAGGGCTCCTATCATATAAAAAGTCTCATACCAATTTATACGACAGGGTGTCGGTTTCCTAACAATCATATATATATTTACTGAATAAAACCTTGACTTATAAGCACGCTCGCATGAACTTATAAACCAAGGGGTCGTTTTGCAGGGCCTATTGTATAAGCGTCTCATACCACTTATACAATAGGTGTAGGGTTATATGCAATGAATATGCTATGAAATACAATTATGCCATGATGTGAACATGCAAGTGCAACTCACCCACTCGACTCTGTGTACACAGACCTTTAGTTCCCCCTTTCTGGAGTCGAACCTCCCAGGATACCTCCATAGTGGCAAACAGAAGCGGTGGGTTGGGCATCGCCCACCTCTAAATCGACAATTGCACTACCAGTCAGACCTATCATATGCCTCGACACAGGTGCACAAAGCGGAGCTCCTGCGTACTCTTGTCGGCTGGCGCACCGGACTTTATTTGGCCAAGTGCTAAACCACACTTGCCGAGTCAACGTATTGGCGTCGGTGCATCGACTCTCCAATATCGAAGACCCACCACCTTATACTTTATGCAATGCAACCTTGATGTATAACCACCGAGCTAAAGATCACCGGACTAACCCGTCAGTCACAAACAAAAACCGAGCCAAAGCTTGCCGGGTCAACCTGACCATTACAAAATCCACCGAGCCTACTGCCTGAGTGACCCCAACCTAACATCACGAGACATCGAGGTGAGTGAAAGTGAACCCCTAGTTACACTAGTTACTCTTGCAATTTACTTTTACCTACAGTTTATGTTAGACCAGGACTGCCCAAGGTATACCCCGTGAAGGTCTCTCGAAGGCACTAGGAACTACGATGAGATTACGCCCAAAGCTCCCTTTTGCAAGGCACTTACTATTATTTGTTGCTACCAGATTTCTCAAACCCTTACTTGTTGTAGTGGATCTAACCCTAGAGTATTGGACACTTCCTCCCCACAGGAAAGACGATCTTTCGTCGATCCCGAACACCACTTAACACTAGCCAATCCAACACTCTGCTCATTCTATCTTCCAATGATGTACTCATTTTTATTTAACCAAACCAGCAAAATCTCTAACCCCAACTCATGTGCACAAATTCATATTCCGACATAATTTCTGCAGTTTTACTAAATGCAGACCAAGTTAAGATATATGACATGTAAAATGGGAGGTACACAAAATAATCACCCAGTACCCCTACAATAATTACTGGAGGGCTTTCATGACATTTTTAACCTAAGTCCAGAAATTTATAATTTTCCAATTTTATTTGATAATTTATTTAATTAATCTAGTAATCCAAAAACCCTAAGTTGAACATGAAGTAGCAATTTCAGATAAGAAAATGCTCCACAAAATTTATGATAATTTCAATATGACTATTTAAAATAAAATTCAGAGTCTCCCATTTTTCCAGCAAGGTTTAGCCTCAAATTCTAGTTTTTGAATATATCCTATTTTTATCAATTTTAAGAGGCAAGTGCAGCAAAAACATTTCCCAAAATTCTGAGAAAATTCAGGAATGATTGTAAGAATATAAAGGCTCTGGTTCAAGTTTCATAATTTATTAGCAAGTAATGAGCTCTAAGCAAATTATTGAATAATTTTCCAAATTAATGAGCTTGAGAAGTAAGTACTGCAAATATATATTCAAAAAATCCAACAAAATTCATACAAAAGCAATGAGATCTGAAATTCCCTCTGCCAAATTTTCATGAACTTTCAATGGGCAGTGGGATCATAAAATCCAGATAAATAATTAGGGCTAACTCATACATTTATAAAGAAGGTACTAAAATTTATGAACCAAAATTCTCAATGAAATTACCAGAGCTTCAGTCTACCCCTGTGATCACACCACCCAAATTTCGTTGTTGTTCAAGGAGTTTTGCTAACCTTTTCTAGCACTACAAAGTTTGTGCCTAAAACTAGGGTTAGGGTTTTGGGAGGCCTACCCTTTCCCAAATCCCCTAAGATTTTTACCAGAGGACTTTATCTACCCTAGCACCCTCTCTACCAAATTTTAAAAATTAAAAATTAAAAACATTAATTATATTATGTGTGACAGAAATAAATAAACATTAATCATAGCTTATAGTTTACTTTTTGATACTAGCACGAATCTTGGCGCATAATTGGATGGCATCCCGTCATCATCCCCGCGCGCCAACGGCTATGATTCAATCTTCATGGGCCAACTTCAAAGCCCTGCCGTCGGCCACCCAGCCATCTCTATGGTCGGCCACCTCCACCACCACCTCCGTTAAGGTGGTGGTCGTCGCCAAGCGGCGGCACAGCCGCTGGAGTGGCCTTTTCCGGCGATCCAGACAGGAAGAAAAACATGGAAAACCCAGGAAATTTCCAACTTTGATCGAGCTCAACTGAGCCCGATTCCCTTTCTAAATGAATCCTATGATCTACCCATGGAAGAAGGAGTGGATGAGGACTTGAGTCGCGGCATGAGAGCGGGTGTTGTGCCTCCTCGCCATTTCCGACCACCGAGCTTCGGATCCTCTATAACCTCCACACCAACTTCTCTAGAACTAGGATCTGATCGGGGGAATCTCTTCCCCTTGCCCTGGTGAAGGTGTCTAATGAAGGAATTGGGGAGAGGAGGTTTGTAACTCCCCAATTCTTCAAGACACCATTAAGGCCATAAATGGGGGGTTTTCGGTTTCACCAAATTTGAATGGCTGAGCTACTCCACTGGCCGGCCATCACCTGAAAACTCCTCCCCTGCCTCCAAGGAGTTAAAGCCCCATCAAAAGGGGGAGTTATGGGGCCTCCATGGCCATGATGGCCATTAAGCTCCTCTTTCTCTCTCCTCCAATTTTAGGTAACTCCATCTTTCTCTCTACTAGTCAGCCATTTCTGAAATTGGTGGGCCCAAAATGTGCCTCACCACCTCCTAGACCAATGGGCCACACTTGCCTAGGCCTAGCCTACTTGAATTGGGCATGAGTTAGCCATTTAGGCTAGTTTGACCATTTTGACCCAAGGGTTGACTTTGGTCAAATTAGCCACTAGGGCTGACCCCAATGGGTCCTTGGTGACCCTTGGACCTCCCCTAAAGTAAAGAAGTACTCGGGTGGGGTCAACTTGCAAACTATAGGTCACTTGCCCCTTAGTTAGGGCACTTTGACCCCTTTGGGGACTAAGGTTGACATGGTTCAACTTAGGCTATAGAGTTGACCCTAATGGGTCCTAGGTGACCCATTGACCTTACTTTAGAGTTAGGAGGGCATGAGTGGGGTCCACTAGGCTAAGAGAAGGTCAGTTGACCCAATATAGGTCAATTTGACCCATTTAGTGTTAGAGTTGACTTTGGTCAACTTAACCTCTTTGACTGCCCTACATGGGGTCCATAGTGACCCATTGACCCCATGTTAGGTCTAGGAAGACCCTGGTTGGGTTAGTTGTGCTTTACTAGGGCACACTACCCTTAGTTAGGGCACCCTGCCCAATTTAGGCCTAGAGTGGTTCTAGGTCAACTTGGCCACCCTGGGTCAACTCCACTGGACCCTTAGGGCTCTAATGGATCTTACAATGGATTGGTGAGACCATGGTGGGGTCTTGAAGTCTTGGTGAAGCCCCATGCTCATCTTAAACTAGAGTTCAAAAATCTACTATTTGCAGACCCTAGTGGTCTTACCTACATTCCTAAGTTCTCTTGGCCTTCTTGGGCTTCCTAGGGTTTTGTCATGACCTAGGCATGACAAAACCACTCCTAGGGGTTTAGTTGTTTGAGGGATATTACAAATCGCAATATATAAACAAAAAAAATTCGTCCTCGAAATTCTAGTTAGGCCTGCGGGTTTCACATATTTAAGGAAAATTGTAACATCCCGAGAGGTTGTGAGTAATACCTGACTGAAAAGCTCCAGGTACCTTTGTTGCATCAAGTCCTAAGGCTCCCAAGTGTGCTCCTTGCGCCCATGATTCCTCCACAGGACCTTGACCAATGGAACCTTCTTGCAGCGCAAGACTCGTATTCCCTTGTCGTCAATTCGGACTGATTCTAGGGGAACTGACCGATCAGATGCTAACGGCCCATCCGTGGTCGTAATCAGCTGCTATGGGCGTAGTAGAGCCCTCCTGAGAGAGGATACATAGAACACGTCGTGCAGGCTTGCCAGTTCTGGTGGCATCTCCAGCATGTATGCCTAGGGACCGATCCGCTCCCGGATCCTATAAGGCCTCATATATCTTGGGATGAGATTCTTCTTCCGACCGCGTACCCGTGAAATCTCATGCATCAGTTGGATCTTCAAGAACACCTGGTCCACAACCTAGAACTCCACCTGACGATGCTGAGCATCATAATACTTAGCCTATCGGCTCTGTGCCTCTAGCATCTTGTCCCGTATCATCCTCACCTGAGCCTCGGTGTCCTCAACAAACTCTGAACCCAAAGCCTTCGGATCCTCGTCCTGTATCCATGAAAGCGGAGTCCTACACCACCGTCCGTATATGGCCTCATAAGGAGCCATCCTTATGCTAGACTGGTAGTTATTACTATATGAGAACTCGATCAGTGGAAATAGCTTCTTCCAAGGCTCACCACGATCCAATATACAAAGTCGCAACAGATCTTCCAGTGTCCGGTTGGTGCGTTCTGTCTGCCCATAGGTCTGGTGATGAAATGTTGTACTGAATGTTAGTCGAGTGCCCAAATAAGTCTGCACTGATCTCCACTTCCTGGACGTATGTAACACCGCCTATCTGTCGCATAAAATATAGCAGTAGGTCCGGCCGAGGCCCGACGTCATATACTACAGACAGACCGGGTGGTTACTCAATGGAAACCATCCAACCAATCCAACGTCCTACACAAAGTCATTCTAGTGGAAGCAATTTTATTAGTTGCAAGAATAAGAACCCAGCACTAGCATGAATGTCCACTAAACAGAACCAAAAGAAATGAAGTACAAATACACAAGTACTGGTCTTATGGCCTTACAATTGTTTTCCTCAAATTACATGTTTTTTCCAAACGTCGGCACGCAGACCGGCCATACATGAATAATAGAAAACACTCAAAATTAGGCCTTCAAGGGCTGACTCAGCAACTTGGGCTTTAGCCCGCTATTTTATCGCTCGGCTCGGACGCACCTGCAAGCAACAATCCACCGCACGGTGGCAAACAAAAGCAACGGTCAGCTATGCTGACCAAATTACAACGATCCCGCCCCCGAACTCGGGGCAGCGATGCTCCTTCCCTGCACTTTATTAGCATAATCAAGCAGTGGAGTAATAACATTACATCACAGGCGCAGGCATGCATGGCCACACACGCCGTGATCTCAGGGCACATTCTCGGTGATCACGGCCTAAGTCCGCCGACTCACCACTGCCCCCAGGAGGGCAATATCTCATGAGCATCTAGTCTTTCTGGCCACTTCCTAAGACCCTCCATCTATGCCAACGACAAGTGTCAAGTAACTTTAGGTCTCTTTAACCGAACGACATAGATTGGGTACGGTTCCACCTGACCCGTTGCTCACACCGCAACGTCAATTAAGTCATCTGCGCAGGTCAAGCTTCCCTGAGTCCTGTATCTCCCATACAATCACATAACCCAGTTATGTTCAGATTGCCTCCCAGGCCAACATTTTGGCAGAACCACGCATCTGCCCAGTTTTCCAGGTGCACCTTGGAGTTAATCCCCAAGGCTTCCTGTTGCAATCTACCACGTAGAAAACCCGAAAAACAAACATTCGCACAGAGTTTTCTCCGGCTATTTATGCAATGCAACATCACCGATCCAGACCAACTTGTCCGGGTAGGCTTCACATATCATGTCTATATCCGTTCTCGATTATGGACCCTACATGTACACAACGGGGACTATTCATGTCTACCCGAAGGAACGCCTCAAACTCACCGCAAACTCGCGAGAGCGGGCTTCCCTATGCAAAAGAAGTAGAGTTTCACATGCTCAAGTAGAGAATCATTACCCTAGCGTTCTTCCTTGGCGCCATGGAAAAGTATGCGGATGAAAAGCACCGCCCTCTCATTGCCACCGAAGATCCGAAGTCGGTTCGTGATTTGGAGCTCTGAAGCTTCGTCGGTGATCCGATCTAGGCTTCTTCTTCCTCCTTTGCTCTACCCTCTCTCTAGACTTAGAAAGAAAACCACTCAAGTAAAATGAGGTTTTCAAAGCCCAATCCCGGTTATATCCCAGTAGGAACAACCCCCAACCATCGGATCCCAAAATAAGGAAACGAACGGCTACGATCCGTAGCCGAAATGTAAAACCTGGGCCGAACACGGCCTGCGACGCGCCCATGTCTAGGGTCGTGTCCCTCATTCACCGTCAAAGTCGACGAGTCTTGAAAAACACACGGGCACCCGACACGCCCGTGTTCGACCTGACACGCCTGTGTCAGCCAGTACACGCCCGTGTTCCCGGGCGTGTTCCCGGGCGTGTTCCCCTATCAACACAGGACCAACACCAACCCGAGACTCACATGGGTCTTGGACACGCCCATGTCCTAATTGACACGCCCGTGTCATACCCGAACACACCTGGGCTCCAGGCCGTGTTCACTGTCTCGACACTTTGTCTAGCGCAGTTCGTTGATCACCCGACATGGCCTTGGACACGCCCGTGTCCTAGGCTGTGTTCCCTGTCTCGACACATCGTCGAGCGAAAATGTCGACTTCCCGGGCTGATCGTCAACACGAGCTCGACACGCCCCAAGACGCGCCCGTGTCTCAGGCCGCGTTCACTGCTCGACAATCGTCGTCTCCAAAATTCGTCGACCTCTCGGCCAAATCGTCGACTCGAGCCTGACACGCCCTGGGACATGCCCGTGTCCCAGGTTGTGTACCCCCTGCCAAATTCCAAATTTGGCCCAAAACGCCTCCCGTCGCTCTTTTGAGTTTCGGGGCGTTACAACTCTCCCCTCTTAAAAGAATTTCGTCCACAAAATTACATAAAGGAAAGAAACATGAAACGTAAACGGTACCTGAGTGAAATAACTACGGGTACTCCTCAAGCATAGTCTGCTCTTGCTCCCAAGAGAGCTCCTCCCGACCGCAATTGTCCCAACGGACCTTGACCATCCCGATCTCTTTATTGCGTAATCGCTTGACTTTCGAGTCCTCAATATGCTTGAGGAGTACTATGGGCTTGACCTTCGTCGTCAACCCACTATCAACCGGCACTTGATCGACCGCGATCACTAGCATAGGCTCTTGCACCGCCTTCCATAGCACCGATATATGGAATACAACATGTAGACCACTAAGCTCCACTAACAGCTTCAACCGGTACGTTGCTTCCCCAATCCGCTCCAAAACCTCAAATGGTCCAAGGTACCTCGGGCTTAGCTTCTTCAAGCGTCGCACCCGCGAGACACCCTTGAACGGTTTGATCTTCAAGTACACCCAATTGCCAACATCGAACTCCATATTCCTCTGCTTGGCATTATAATACTTAGCCTGGCAGTCCTGAGTGATTAGCAACCTCTCCCGAATGGTTCTCACCAAAGAAGTAGCATCCTCCACCTCTAGTCGCTTATACAACTTTGATTCACCCGTTTCCAACCAGGACAACGGCGTGCGACATTTTCTACCATAAAGGGCCTCGAAGGGCGCCATTTGAATGCTTGCCTGGTAGCTATTGTTGTACGCGAACTCCACCAAGTATAGGTGATCTTCCCATTGTTTTCCAAAGTCCAGGACACACATGCGAAGCATGTCTTCCATTGTCCTATTGACCCTCTCAGTCTGCCCATCCCTTTGCGGATGAAAGGCTGTGTTAAAACTCATCTTTATCCCCAACATTTGCTGCACCAGCCTCCAATCATTGGATGTGAACCGTCCATCTCGGTCACTCACGATACTGTGGGGTACACCATGAAGCCGCACAATATTATCCATATACAACTTTGCCAATTTCTCAACCGGATCATCCTTTCTATGTGGAATGAAATGTAACACCTTCGTTAGATGATCTAAGACCACCCAAATGCCGTCGTTCCCTTTTTGCGACCTTGGCAACCCGTGCACAAAGTCCATAGTAATGTCGTCGAACTTCCACTCCGGAATAGGCAAGGACTTCAAGAATCCTCCCGGCTTTGGGCACTCCGCCTTCACCAAGGCACACATCTGGCACTTCGCCATGTATAGTGCCACATCCTTCTTCAATCCTGGCCACCAGAACAATTTCTTAACATCGCCGTACAACTTCGTGCTCCCCGGGAGAATTGATTACTTGGTATGATACGCCTCGTACAACAAATCCACCCGCAAATTGCCCATGCTTGGGACGCACAGACGACAGTCTTTCCAAAGTATTTCGTCCTCCACAACGAATTGGGATGTGACCCATCCAGGGCCTCTATCATGTGTTGCTTCATGTGGACATCTATATCCAAAGCCTGTTGAATCCGATCAGCCAGGTCATATTGGACTTCAGTCCAATTCAATAATGTTTCAGCACTTGATTGCTTGTCAACGCAAAAGATCTCCAATGCCTCTAACTCCCGAACCAACCGCTCGTCATAGACCAACAGCCAATTGGCTTGAGCTGGGGCCCGACAACTCAATGCGTCCACAACCGCATTGCCTTTACCAAGTACGTAGTGGATCTTGATTGTATAGTCCCCCGGGAACTCCATCCACATCTGCTGCCGCATGTTCAGATCTTTCTGATCCAACAAATATTTCAGGCTCTTATGATCGGTATAGATTTCGAGCCTTACTCCATACAAGTAGTGCCTCCACAGCTTCAAGGAAAATATCACGGCCGCTAACTCCAAGTCATGGACCGGATAATTTCTCTTGTGCACTTTCAGCTGTCTCGAGCCATACGCTATAATGCTTCAATGCTGCAGTAGCACGCAACCCAAAGCACTGCCTGAAGCATCGCTATAAATCTCAAAACCTTCAGTACCACTCGTCGAACTCAGCACAGGCGCCGTGGTCAACCGACACTTCAACACTTCAAAAGCTCGCACGCACTCCGGCATCCAAATGAACTTCTGCTCCTTCCTCGTCAATGTAGTGAGAGGTAACGCTATCCGCGAGAAGTTCTCCACGAAGCTCCTATAATAGCCGGTAAGCCCCAGAAAGCTTCGGACTTCCGCTACCATAGAAAGCTCAGGACACTCTCGTATCTCAACAATCTTCGCCGTATCCACTACAATACCTTCCACACTCATTATATGACCGAGGAATGCCACTGAGGACAACCAAGACTCGCATTTAGAGAACTTGTCGTATAGTTAATTCCTCCTCAGCGTCTCCAATACCAAATGAAGATGTTTGTAGTGATCTTCCTCACTCTGCGAGTAGACCAAAATATCGTCGATGAAGACGATCACAAAATGGTCCAAGTACTCCCTGAACGTCCGATTCATCAAATCCATAAACACTGGTGATGCATTAGTCAGCCAAACGGCATGACCGTAAACTCGTAATGTCGTATCTCGTACTAAAAGCTGTTTTGGGGATATCACTCTCCCTTATCCTCAGCTGATAGTAGCCAGACTTGAGATCCAACTTTGAGTACACCGTCGATCCGACCAACTGATCAAATAGATCATCAATTCTCGGGATCAGGTACTTATTCTTTTCTGTTAGCTCGTTCAACTCTCGATAATCAATACAAAGTCTCAAGCTCCCGTCCTTTTTCTTTACAAAGAGGACCGGTGTGCTCCAAGGCGACGAACTTGGACGCACAAACCCTTGCTCCAACAACTCTTGAAGTTGCACCTTCAGCTCCGCCATTTCTTTAGGCGCTAGCCGATCCGGAGATCGTGACACAGGCTTCGCACCTGGCACTAGCTCAATCGTAAAATCTATCTCTCGTTGAGGCGGGGCTCCAGGAAGATCGCTAAGGAACACACCTGGGTACTCCGATACCACTGAAATACTATCCAAAGTAGGCTCCGGCTTCGCAACCTCCACTAGTGTAAAGAATAGCTCTGCACCAGCACGAACCGCCTTCACCACCTGAAGAGCAGACATCAACGTCTTGCTCGACCCTTTCAAGCCTGTAAAGGTCGTCTCACGACTTGCTCCCAACTTGACTTCCTTGCAACTGCAATCAAAATAGGCTTGCTGCTCCGAGAGTCAGTCCATGCCAAATATTACGTCGAACTCCTCCAGCGGCAGTAGCGACGCTATCAAATGGAACTCCTGACTCCCAATCCAAACCTAAGCGCAACAAATTCTACCCACGCACATTGAGCACTATTGGACCATAACACATCCAATTAGTCTCTTACCATCGAAGGAGGTACTCCGACGCGCAATAAAATTCATAAATAAAGGAATGTGAAGTTCCCTAAAAGAACGGTGCTCTCACCAGATAAATGAAAATCAGAACAAAGCTTAGCACAAGTAGTTCTAAGCTAACTTGTACAAGGGAGACAAGTATTTAAGGCTAAACTATCTTTAAACCACACCTGTCCTCATGACGGCGTTCTTCCTCTCGGGCTTTCGGCCCCTACGGGCATAATGCCCTGGCTCCCCACAATTGTAACATGTGCCCGGGGTTTGGCCTGTAAATGCCCCTGAAGCACCGAAAGGAGGGGCTAGACCAAAAGTCCTAGCCTTCTTATACCACCTTCGATATCCAGACTTTGAGGTGTTCGGCACTTTGAATGTTGTTTCCTTTACACTAAAGTCCTCAAATGCTCCTGACATAACTTTCTTAGTCTTCTGAGCACCATTCCAACACTCTCGGGCAAACTGCCCTTTCCTTCCACAAGTATGACAAGTGTAAGTAGCTTTGTTAGTCGATGTTGTAGCCCCCTTCTCCAGCATTATGCCGGATGCAGCTCTTATGGGGCTTGCATAGTTCGATACCATGGTCACTGGCATCGAGTGAGTCTTCCTCAAGTCTGCTTCCAAAGATCTAGCCGACTCCACCAAGGCTCGGAATCCCAATAATTTTGGTCCTAGTAGTAGGATTTGAAGCTCGCCACGCAGACCATTATAAAATCTATCGACTATAGCCTGCTCGTTCTCCAACTCAAAGCATGGGTAGCAGCTTATTATAAGAAATGCTTGCAAATATTCGTCAACTGAGTGCGCTCCCTGCACTAAACGCATATTCAACTGCTGCCCCGATGGTCTACCAAAAGTCATCTGCTCCATCACGCCACCCGACGTTGAAGCCACAACAGGGGCACAGTGTTGTACATTTCTTCCATGTTGTGCACTCGTCAGAGTGAACATCGCTTCAACAATCCTTCTTACGTTTCAGATGAAGGAGGGGTCTCAAATACCTCACCGGGTGCACTATACTCCTCAGAAACCGGACATTATGGCAGCCCAGCAGCGCTTCTGGTCACCTATAGTTGTACAAAACACCGTTAAGCGACCATACAAAATTGCAAAAAACAATTATAGGAGCACGTAGGTTCCTCAAACACGTGTATCTTCATTCCTAAGTGGACATTCATGGGTTCTTTTACTGTTATAATGATGACGCACACACATGTGCTGATGATGCACACACATGTGCTCACCACCCCTTAAAAAGAATTCGTCCACGAATTCATTTTAAGCCTGACCAAAACCAGCAGTCTGATATTAAATTGTAACACCTCCTATCCGCCGCATAGCATATAGCAGTAGGTCCGGCCAGGGCCCGATGCCATATACCACAGACAGACCGAGTGGTTACTCAATGGAAACCATCCAACCAATCCAACGTCCTACACAGAGTCATTCTAGCGTAAGTAATTTTATTAGTTGCAACAACAAAAACCCAGCACTAGCATGAATGTACACTAAACAGAATCAAAAGGAATGAAGTACAAATACACAACTACTGGCCTTATGGCCTTACATTTGTTTTCCTCAAATTACATGTTTTTTTGCAAACCTCGGCACACAGGCCGGTCATACATGAATAACAGAAAACGCTCAAAATTAGGCCTTCGAGGGTCGGCTCAACAACTTGGGCTTTAGCCCGCTATTTTATCGCTCGGCTCCGCAGCACCTGCAAGCAACAATCCACCGCACGGTGGCAAACAAAAGCAACGGTCAGCTATGCTGACTAAATTATAATGATCCTGCCCCCGAACTCGGGGCAGCGATGCTCCTTCACTGCACTTTATTAGCATAATCATGCAGTAGAGTAATAAAATTACATCACAGGCGCATGCACGTATGGCCACACGCCCCGTGCTCTCAGGGCACATTCTCGGTGATCACGGCCTAAGTCCTCCGACTCACCACCGCCCCCAGGACGGCAATATCTCGTGAGCATCTGGTCTTTCTGGCCACTGCCTAAGACCCTCCATCTATGCCAACGGCAAGTGCTCAGTAACTTTAGGTCTCTTTAACCGAATGACATAGATTGGGTACGGTTCCACCTGACCCGTTGCTCACACCGCAATGTCAATTAAGTCATATGCGCAGGTCAAGCTTCCCCGAGTCCCGTATCTCCCATACAATCACATAACCCAGTTATGTTCAGGTTGGCTCCCAGGCCACCATGTTGGCAGAACCACGCATCTCCCCAGTTTTCGGGGTGCACCTTGGAGTTAATCCCCAAGGCTCCCTATTATAATCTACCACGTAGAAAACCCAAAAAACAAACATTCACACTGAGTTTTCTCCGGCCATTTATGCAATGCAACATCACCGATCCAGACCAACTTGTCCGGGTAGACTTCACACAACATGCCTATATCCGTTCTCGATTACGGACTCTACATGTACACAATGGGGACTATTCATGTCTACCTGAAGGAACGGCTCAAACTCACTGCAAACTCGTGAGAGCGGGGTTCCATATGCAAAATAAGTAGAGCTTCACATGCTTAAGTAGAGAATCTTTACCCTAGCATTCTTCCTTGGCGCCATGGAAAAGTATGTGGATGAAAAAGCACCGCCCTCTCCTTGCCTCCGTAGATCCGAAGTCAGTTCGCGATTTGGAGCTCCGAAGCTCCGCCGGTAACCGGATCTAGGCTTCTTCTTCCTCCTTTGCTCTCCCCTCTCTCTAGACTTAGAAAGAGAACCACTCAAGTAAAATGAGGGTTTCAAAGGCCCAATCCTGGGTATATCTCAGTAGGAACAACCCCCAACCGTCGGATCCCAAAATAAGGAAACGAACGGCTACGATCCGTAGCCGAAATGTAAAACCTTGGCCGAACACGGCCTGCGACACGCCCGTGTCCAGGGCCGTGTCCCTTATTCGCCGTCAAAATCGACGCGTCTCGAAAAACACACGGGCACTCGACACGCCCGTGTTTGACCTGACACGCCCGTATCAGCCAGTACACGCCCGTGTTCCCGAGCGTGTTCCCCCATCAACACGGGACCAACCCCGACCCGAGACTCACACTGGTCTTGGACACGCCCGTGTCCTAATTAACATGCCCGTGTCATACCCGAACACGCCTGGGCTCCAGGCCGTGTTCACTGTCTCGACACTTCGTCGAGTGCAGTTCGTCGATCACCCGACACGGCCTTCGACACGCCCGTGTCCTAGGCCGTGTTCCCTATCTCGACACATCATTGAGCGAAAATGTCAACTTCCCAGGCCAATTGTTGATACGAGCACGACACGCCATGAGACACGCCCGTGTCACAGACCGTGTTCGCTGCTCGACAATCGTCAACTCCAAAATTTGTCGACCTCTCGGCCAAATTGTCGACTCGAGCTTGACACGCCCTGGGACACGCCCGTGTCCCAGTCCGTGTGCCCCCTGCCAAATTCCAAATTTGGCCCAAAACGCCTCCCGTCGCTCTTTTGAGTTTTGGGGCGTTACAACGTAAACCGTCCATCCTGATCCGACACAATTGACCTAGGTACGCCATGATAGCGGACGAACTGCTCCACGAATTTCCGAACCAGCACACCAACTGAGTCAACCTTCCTGATCGGAATAAATCTGGCCACTTTTGTCAGCCGGTCGACGATCACCCAGAACGAATCGTTTCCCATCCGTGATCGGGGAAGCCCGTGTTTGAAGTCAATCGCGATATCATCGAACTTCCACTCCTATATTGGGAGTGGCTGTAACAATCCTGCAGGGTTTCTGCATTCTGCCTTCACCAGCTGGCATGCCTCGCAATGGGTCACAAAGTGGGTGATATCCTTCCTCATGCCTGGCCAGTACATGGTATTCTTCAGATACGCAGTCATCTTTGTAATCCCGGGTATAACGAATACCGACTGCAGTGAGCCTTCGTCATAATATCCTCCCGGACCTGGCCTCCCTTTGGTATGTAAGCCCTTCCTCTGAAACACACTAAACCATCCCTCAGCGAGTAATCTCCAGCTGTGCCTGCTTCCAAGGCCCGAAATATCAGCTCTAGCCGGGCATCCTGCCTCTGCCCATCTCTGACTCGGTCTCGAATGTCATCTGGGGAAACCAACTCCAAGGCCATCAACTCAGGGTGATCCTCGGACAAAAAGTATATATGCATCTTTTCTAACATCTGGACCAACTCCAAGGCCATCAACTGTGGTCCTGCTCCAGGGTTTGTGGCCTTCCGGCTCAGCGCATCGGCCATCACATTTTCCTTCCCTGGGTGGTATTGCATCTCGTACTGATAATCTGCTAGAAAATCCACCCATCATCTCTGCCTGATATTCAGCTCTTTCTGCGTGTCCACATAACTCAAGTTCTTGTGATTAGAGTAAATGTAGCAGTGGACACCGTACAAATAGTGTCGCCAGACTTTCAGAGCAAATATGATCGCTCCCATCTCTAAGTCATGAACTGGGTAGTTCTGCTCATGCTTCTTCAGCTGCCGAGAAGCGTATGATGTCACATGACCATTCTCCATCAGCACCGCACCATGACCTGGTAGGAAGCATCGATGTAGACCTGGAATCCTTCTTTCCCCGAAGGGATGGCAAGTATATGAGTCGAGGTGAGTCGCTCCTTCAGCTCCTGAAAATCCACCTCGCACTGCGGGGTCCAGACAAAGGGCACATCCTTCCTCGTCAGGGATGTGAGCGGAAGGGCAATACGAGAAAATCCCTCCACGAACTTCCGGTAGTAACCGGCAAGTCCTAGAAAACTCTGCACATCTGTGGCCGACTTCAGCTGCGGCCAATCCCGAACTGCCTGAATCTTAGCCAGGTCCACTGCCAACCCAGCACCACTGATGATATGGCCTAGGAAAGCCACCTCCCTCAATTAGAACTGGCATTTGCTGAACTTCGCATAAAGCTGGTGCTCCCGCAGTCTCTCCAGAGTTAGCGTCAGATGTCGTATGTGCTCCTCCTCTGTCCTCAAGTAGATGAGGATGTCATCAATAAACACGATGATGAACACATCCAAATATGACTCGAACACCCATTTCATGAGGCTCATGAATGCCGACGGTGCATTCGTGAGCCCGAAGGGCATCACGATAAACTCGAATAACCCATATCTGCTACTGAAGGCAGTCTTCAGAATGTCCTCCTCCTAGATCCGCAGCTGGTAGTAGCCCAACCTCAAGTCCAATTTTGAAAAGAAATGTGCCCCTCGAGCTGATCAAAAAGCTTATCTATCCTTGGCAATGGATAGGTATTCCGGACTGTTAATCGATTCAGTGCCCGGTATTCGATGCAAAATCTCAGTGTCTCATCCTTCTTCTTGACGAACAAGACCGGGGCTCCCCATGGTGAAGAGCTTGGCCGGACAAATCCGGCCTCCACTAGTTCATGGAGCTGGCTTCGAAACTCTGTCAGCTCCTTCGGGGACATCCGGTAAGGGGCTCTAGATGTCGGCTTAGCCCCTAGCACCAGCTGTATCCGGAAGTCTTGCTTCTGGTGTGGGGGTAGCCCTGGCAGCTTCTCTGGAAATATGTCAGCAAAATCTCGTACTACCGGGATATCCGAGATGGAACCCTTGGCCTCAGCCATTTCAAACAACACTTCATAGACTTCCTCCCCCTGTAAGTGGGCCTTGACGGCCTGCACGGATGATAGCAAGAGAGGGGGAATAGGTCTAATACCTTCGATGACGATGTAGGAGTCTCCATGCCTCACAGTGATCCTTTCTAATAGGAAGTCGATCTGAGCATGGTTCCAATGCAACCATGTCATGCCCAGGATCAAGTCGAAGACTGGCATCTTCAGGATCATTGCTGGTGCTTCAAATGTCTTCCCACCGATCTCCGACTCCATGTTGCAACGGGCGGAGGTGAATAGCTCTGATTCGTCTGGTAGTCGTATCCTCATCATCAAGCCTGTGAACCGCTCCACGCCTTCCAGTCCTTCCACGAAGGCTTCTGACACGAATGAGTGCGAAGCACCCGTATCGAACAGTGTATAGGCGGGCTTGCCACTAACGAAGACTATGTCTGGGGTAGTTTAAAGTCTTAGAAATCTAGTTGTGGTTTTCTTTCCTAGTTTATCAATTCTATATCCAACACTCTAACTATCTAGGAAGGAGAAAACTAAAAATCAAACTGGCGTACCTGTGATCACTTGCTCCGGATTCCGTTGCTGAGTTAGATCCAGTATATACACTTGTTCCCTCTCCTGTCTGCGGTCTCTGCCCTGGTATCCACGACCTCAACCATGTCCTCAGCCTCCAAAATACTGTGCTGGCGGGGCAGCCGATGGTGCTGGTGGTGGTGCCCCCCTCATGGGGCAGTTCCTCTGAATATGCCGCACTTGGTGACAGTTGAAGTACTCTGGCGGGGGATATGCCATACCCTCGGGTCTCTACACCTCTTGCATCTGGGGTGGCTGAGGGGACACCACTACTGGTTCCCTCTGCTCTTGTCTCGCCTACTGACGAGGATGGTCTTCTCCTCTTCTCCCATCTGTGATGTGTCCCTATCGTTGATCATTCCTGGCTCCCCGGCCCTGATCCTCAGTTGGCCTCTTCCGGCCTCGGGTAGTATGCCAATCTGCCTCGATCCTTTTCGCCATCTCCAATATCCGAGGAATAGGCCCGTCGAACACGAACAGTAGAGCCTCCCTCAGATCCTCCCGCAGGCCCGTATAGAACCTCCTAGTGTAACCTGCCTCATCCAACTGATAAGAATCCGCAAAACGGGCTAGGAGGTTGAACTCCTGATGATACTCCACCACTGTCTTGCTACCCTGTCTCAACTGTAGAAATCTATCCTCCAGCTCGTCTCTGGCCGATTGCGGAACAAAATGCTCCAACAGTGCGGCCTCGAATTCCCCCCAAGCTATCTCAGCAACCTCTCTGTCAGCAAACGTCGTGTCCAGCGAAGTCTTCCACCATCTCTTGGCATGGGACTCCAAGAAAGAGACGACCAAGGACACTCTCTCCTCCCATGGGCACCGGATCCCAGTCAGCATCTCATACATAATGTCCAGCCACTCCTTCGTCTGAACGACCGACTCTGTCCCCAAGTAGGATGGGGGAGAAAGTCCTCGAAAAATACTTAGCCAATTGGCCCCCGGGTTTGGCTGCGGAGCCGGAACCTGTTGAGCCCTAAAATCCTCCAAGATAGCTATCAGAGTCTGCCCCATCTCTGACTATAGTAATGGAGTGGGGACCGGGGGAGGTGGTGCAACATTCGGAGTCTATTGGACTCTGCCTTGTGGCGCAGGCTGTGTCGGGGACTGCAAAACAAACTCCATTAGTAAGCAATCAACTCAAACCTAATTAAAAGTTGACAATTTACATGTGATCCCCCATATGGGCACACCACTGCATCCGCTGCTTAGTTTGTCCCCAAACTAAACTCGCGTGAGGGTGACCCAGGGGTTGTGGACTGCTACTTTTCGATCGAGGTCTGCTCTGATACCACTTGTAAGACCCCCCCCCACACTTTTTTTTTGAACACCGGGGTCTTAGGCCTAGAACCGCCGCTTTGCGGTGACACCTTCACACCCGGGAAGGTCATCACTACAAAATGCCGATTCTACCGGCCAAATCGATCACATCTGTAGCAAAATAATCAAGTAAGTCCACGCAAAACACATATATAGTAAATAAACTCCACGATGGGAGTGTCCACAGAAATAATAAAAGTACTAAATCTTGGGCTCATACCCAGTCTATCAAATCCTCACTACATGTCTCTCATCACGGAAGCAAAATAAATATAACTACTGGTGATCAGGACTCACAGTCCCTACTGTCTGAACTCCGGTGCTAGACTGCCCCATCTCCAATAGTGCCGACCTCCGGGGTTTCTCCTCCGTGTTGGGCGCCATAGTCTCCTAAAATGATGTGGTTCGAAAACCGTTAGTCTAAGAGACTAAGCCCTATCATCCCCCGCCCCTTCCCCCATGGCTCCTAGGCACCGAGCGAGTAGAAGGAAAGGAGAGGACATGAAGGTGGAGAATAACAAAATGAGCAGATGGAGGAACTAAACTAGCAGTTCTATAGTATATTAGAAAGTAATAAAGGTATGTAAATTTGAACGAGAAAAGTAACCTTAACTTATGCGAAAACACATAAGCCAAGAGATTTTTTGCAGGGCTCCTATCGTATAAAAAGTCTCATACCAATTTATACGACATGGTGTCAGTTTCCTAACAATTATATATATAATTACTGAATAAAACCTTGACTTATAAGCACGCTCGCACGAACTTATAAACTAAGGGGTCGTTTTGCAGGGCCTATTGTATAAGCGTCCCATACCACTTATACAATAGGTGTCGGGTTATATGCAATGAATATGCTATGAAATACAATTATGCCATGATGTGAACATGCAAGTGCAACTAACCCACTCGACTCTGTGTACACAGACCTTTAGTTCCCCCTTTCTGGAGCCGAACCTCCCAGGATACCTCCGTAGTGCCAAACGGAAGCGGTGGGATGGGCCTTGCCCACCTATAAACCGGCAATTGCACTACCAGTCAGACCTATTGTATGCCTTGACACTGGTGCACTAAGCGGAGCTCCTGCATACTCTTATCGGCTGGCGCACCGGACTTTATTTGGACAAGTGCTAAACCACACTTGCCGAGTCAACATATTGGCGTCGGTGCATCAAATCCCCAATATCGAAGACCCACCACCTTATACTTTATACACATGCAACCTTGATGTATAACCACCGAGCTAAAGCTCCCCAGACTAACCCGTCCGTCACAAACAACAACCGAGCCAAAGCTCGTCGGGCCAACCTGCCCATCACAAAATCCACCGAGCCTACTGCCCTAGTGACCCCAACCTAACATATCGAGACATCGAGGTGAGTGAAAGTGAACCCATAGTTACACTAGTTACTCTTGCAATTTAGTTTTACCTATAGTTTAGGTTAAACCAGGACTGCCCAAGGTATATCCCGTGAAGGGCTCTCGAAGGCACTAGGAACTATGATGGGATTACGCCCAAAGCTCCATTTTGCAAGCCACTTACTATTATTTGTTGCTACCAGATTTCCCAAACCCTTACTTGTTGTACTGGATCTAACCCTAGAGTATTGGACACTTCCTCCCCACGGGAAAGACGATCTTTTGTCGATCCCGAGCACCGCTTAACACTAGCCAATCCAACACTCTGCTCATCCTATCTTCCAATGATGTACTCATTTTTATTTAACCAAACCATCAAAATTTCTAACCCCAACTCATGTGCCCAAATTCATATTCCGACATAATTTCTGCAGTTTACTAAATGCAGACCAAGTTAAGCTATATGACCTGTAAATGGGAGGTACACAAAATAATCACCCAGTACCCCTACAATAATTACTGGAGGGCTTTCATGACCTTTTTAACCTAAGTCCAGAAATTTATAATTTTCCAATTTTATCTGATAATTTATTTAATTAATCTAGTAATCCAAAAACCTCAAGTTGAACATGAAGTAGTAATTTCAAACAAGCAAATGCTCCGCAAAATTTATGATAATTTCAATATGACTATTTAAAATAAAATCCATAGTACCCCAATTTTCCAGCAAGGTTTAGCCTCAAATTCTATTTTTTGAATATATCTTGTTTTTATCAATTTTAAGAGGCAAGTACAGCAAAAACATTTCCAAATATTCTGAGAAAATTCAAGAAAGATTATAAGGATAAAGGCTCTGGTTTAAGTTTCATAATTTATTAGCAAGTAATGAGCTCTAAGAAAAATATTGAACAATTTTCCAAATTAATGAGCTTGAGAAGTAAGTACTGCAAATATATATTCAAAAATCCCAACAAAATTCATACAAAAGCAATGAGGTTTGAAATTCCCTCTGCCAAATTTTCATGAACTTCCAATGGGCAGTGGGATCATAAAATAAAGAGAAATAATTAGGGCTAACTCATGCATTTATAAAGAAGGTACTAAACTTTATGATCCAAAATTCTCAATTAAATTACCAGAGGTTCATTCTACCCCTATGACCACACCACCCAAATTCCATTGTTGTTCAAGGAGTTTTGCTAACCTTTTCTAGCACTACAAAGTTTGTGCCTAAAACTAGGGTTAGGATTTTGTGGGGCCTACCCTTTCCCAAATCCCCTAAGATTTTTACCAGAGGACTTTATCTACCCTAGCACCCTCCCTACCAAATTTTAAGTTCATTAAAGGTTTTTTGGCCTCATGTCCTTCACATGGCACAAAAGTCCTTCCTTAGGGTTTGGTCTTAGATCATAGGGCAAAACTATTACAATCTACCCCGTCTTGTATGGGAAGGTTCTAATAGCCATGCTAAGTCAGTGGCCCCAATATCAACCTCTGTTGAGGTGATTTGGTCACTCAAACCCAAAGTGCACTTTTTGACCAAAATACCCTTTTAGAGGCAACCCTTTGACCTACCCTAAGGTCTAGGGAGACTTGGATAGGGTTGTTTTGAAAACTTGGTCATAACTTGAACCTTAATTAGGACACTTTGAACACTTTGGGGCTAGGGTTGACTTTGGTCAACTTGACTTCTTTAGTTGAACCCAGTGGGTGCTTATTGACCCTATGGACCTCTTAAAGGGTTAGGGAGGTTTAGGTGGGGTAATTTTCGCAAGTTGGAGGTCCATTGGCCCTAGATAGGCTACTTTGACCATTTTATGGTCAGGGTTGACTTTGGTCAACTTGACCACCTTAATTGACAGGCCTGCGGGGTTTCTACTGAGATTAACTGCATGTAACATCCCTCTGAAATTGAAGTTATCCCTGATGCAAAGAACTCCAGGTACTTCTGCTGTATCAGATCTAGTGGCTACCTGGTATGCTCCACCTGACCAAGATTTGTCCACATGATCTTGATGACCGGAACCTTCTCGCACCATAAGACTCACACTGGTACATCATCTATCCTAACCGGCTCTAAGCGGATCGATCGATCAGAAGCTGCCGATCCATCTATACTAGTAACCTGCTGCTTCGGTCATAGTAGAGCCTTCCGAAGAGAGGAGATGTGGAAGACGTCGTGCAAACCCGCTAACACCGGCGGTAGCTCCAGTCCGTAAGCCAATGGACCAATCCACTCTAAGATCCTATAAGGCCCCTATATCTTGGATGAGCATTTTCCGCCCGCATATCTGCGAGACTCCATGCACCGTACGTATCTTTAGGAACCCCCCTATCTCTAACTTGGAACTCTAATTTACAATGTCGTGCATCGTAATACTTGGTCGGTCTTCTTTGGGCCTCCAGTATCCTATCTCGACTCAGTGACACCTGGGTATCTGTATCCTCCACAAATTCTGAGCCGAGTACTTATTGATCCTCATTCTATATCCAAGACGGTGGACTCCTGCACCTCTGTCCGTATAATGCCTCATAAGGGCCATGCCTTTGTTGGGCTGATGACTGTTCTTATAAGAGAGCTCGATTAGCGGCAACAGTCTCTCGCATGGCTCTCTGCAGTCCAAAATGAATAAGTATAAAAGATTCTTTAGTGTCAGGATGGTTTTCTACGTCTACCTGCCCGTCTGAGGGTGGAGATCTGTGTTGAAAATCGATCGAAGTCCCAAATAAGCCAAGACTGATCTTCTTTCCTTTGAAACAAACCGTCCATCCCTATCTGACACAATCGTCTAGGACACTTGACCTTCTCTAGCCGATGAACGTCACCGTGCGTCATAAAATCCATAACGTCTTTCCTTATTCCGGGGAAATATACGATCTGATAAACACAATTTCCTTCTGGTAAATTGAATTCTCGTTTGTACGTTTAGATGGCGACCCCATATCCTTCATCTACAAAATCAGGTTCTTATTCCTTCGAGTACGCCCGAGTAACATTGAATAAGTCCAACTTCAACATCACTATATTTGGGATAACACATTTTCTAAATTAGGTCTAAGAAAAACCAAACCAATAACTAATTTGTCCCATAAACAAAGGACAAGCACCTAATAAACAAAAGATAAGCCTCTATCTATCTTGGGTTAAGTATCTTCGATATCACTATGTTATATTTGGGCTAGATTTGCACACAATCCATAGGGCGTGCTTCCTTAGACTTGGGGTTCCATCCTGAACTTGTTGATATACTCCATACTTTAGACTCTCCAGGTTATCATTTACGACAATCCTCTCTAGATCAACATGTGACCCAGTCCCAAATGGGTCTCTTCTAAACTTGAATTCTTATCCGACCCTTGGTACTTGGCATGATGGTTATCTCAGCCTAATTATGACATCGGTATGTGGGTTGAGTCTATGAGTCCCCTCCTATTCCGCTAATGGATTGTAGGCATCAATTCTCCTTAAGGCAGTCCTATATGTTTGGGTAATAAGCAATAGTACAACTTGATAAGTAAAGTAGGGACATCAGAGTTTAAGCCTTAAGTAGCTTTTCTCGATTAGACTCTTCCCCTAGTCATTTCGGGTATCCTCGTACCCTCACCGAATTTATACCAAAGGTCACTTTTGACCAGGATACATTAAGAATCTTCTAGTAAGTCGAGTTTCCTAGTTGGGTTGGCCGAACTCATAGATTTAAGGACTATATATTGTGATCTTTACACATGGTCACACCACAGCTTCAGCTGCTTAGTGTGTCCCCAAACTACTGCTCGCGCGGGGTGACCCAGTGTTTATGTGGACTTCTTCTCTTTGGAGTTCTTCTCCTTGGATCGATGTTTGCTTTGATACCAGTTTGTAAGACCCCTTTTTTTGATACGCTACCAGGTCTTACGGCCAGAATCATCATATAGTAGTGGTAGTGCACAAAAAATACTCCATATGTCCTGCCTACTTTTCCTGCTAGTGCTGATGCTCCCGTTGCTTGGTCCCCTAAAATGATGTGGTACACCGACCGTAAGTGAAAAGACTAAGCCACGATCGTCCTCGCCTCACCCCCATAAATCCTAGGCACCGTGCAAGGAGGATGAAAGCGGAGGACAACAAAGCAGAGTGGAACAAGCAGGTGACAACTACCCTAGCAGGTGTATGTACAAAAGAACTATAATAATGAAGTAGTAATGTAAACATAGTAAAGTAGAGCAGTAAGTACATGTAAAGTAAACTATGGAACAAGTAACAAAAGTACAAGCAAAGTAAGCTATGAAATAAGTAACCTTAACTTATTAGAATGCCCATACAAACTTATAAATTAAGGGGTCTTTTGAAAGGATCTCATCATATATGCAATCTCATACTAGTTTACACGATGGGGTGTCATGTTTAATACAGGTATGAGTGTAGTCATATGTTATGCCATGATTCTTGCAAGTTCAACACACACATGACTCTATGCGCACAGACCTTTAGTTCCCCCATTTTAGAAGCTAGCTTCACTCCCAGGAGCCTCTGTAGTGGCCAACGGAGACAGTGGGTCGAACCACCCCACTTCTAGGTGGGTAACCACACTACCAGGCCTAGCCCTTACGTACGCCTCTGAAGGAAACACCAGAGTCACCGCATACTATGCTGACCAACCGCCAGACTTTTCCTTGGATAAGTGAAAACCACACTTACCGAGTCAATGTATCGACATCAGTGCGATAGACCATCTAATACCGAAGACCCGCCACTTTATGTACATGCAACCATGAATTTCTAAGACATCGGCTCCCCGGGCTAACTTGCGCATTTCCAAAACCACCGAGCCTACCGCTCGGAAGTCTAGACCAAACTAACCTCCCGAGTCACTCGGGTGAGTGAAAGTGAAGCCCTAGTATATTGCTAATTACTCTTGTATTCATTTTACTCTTACGGTTTAAGGTTAACCTTGGACTGCCCAAGGAATTCCCTCTGAAGGGCTCTCGAGGGCACTAGGAACTACGATGGGCTGAAGCCCAAAGCTCCATTTCATAAGATACTTATTATTGTTGGTATTTACCCCTAGCCAATCCCATTTAATGTTATACTAAATCTAACACTAGTGTATTTTGACTCTCTTTCTCCATAGGAAAGACGATCTTTCGTCGATCCCGAGCACCATTTAACACTAGTCAACACAATACCCTCCCCATCGTTACTCATAATGATGAAATCTTTTTCAACTTACCAAATCAGTGTACTATTATATCAAACTCTCTATGTCCATCCAACATGTTATCACAATTCTTTAATTTTACTATATGCAGACCAAGCGAAGCTATATGATGAGCATAAGTGGTGAACCCTTCAAATATTCATCTAAATTCCCTAGAATTATTATTCAGAGTCTATCATGACATATTTAGACAAAATATAGGAACTTGTAATTTTCCTAATTAATTTAGCATTTATTAAAGTTTCCCCAAAATTAAGCCATGTGTGGTTTTGAACATGAAGTACTAGAATTCCATAAGTTATGGCCACCCAAAAATTATGAACACTATATGATGCCAAAATATAAGAGAATACCAAGTTTCCCAAATTTTCATAAATTTATTAGCCCCTAATTAAATAATTCAAGATAATTGCAATAAATAAAGGTAAAGAGGGAATTGCCACCAAACATTATCAAAACAATTACACAAAAATTACCAAAGCTTTAATATGATCATAAAACATTACTGACTAAGTTTTATATGATTCCAATGTCAGTAAGTTATATAGAAAAACACTTCAAATAAATCCCTAATAGGGCACTTTGTGAAGAAACATACTTGTAATATCTTCCAAACAACATGCAATAATTTTCCAAGGTTTAATATGCCCTAAAAGGTTCTCTGCCCAAGAAACTTAATTCTCTAGCAATATATAGTATTTGTTATCTATTTATCAAGACAAGGTGTGTAACACCTCCAATTGTCACATGAAATATATTAGAGTGTCCGGCCGGGGCCCACACCATATTCCACAGACAGACGACGACTTTACTTACTAATATAAAAAACAATTACACGTATCCTAACTCAGAGCATTCTAGCAGAAGCATTAGGGGTTAAACTTGAACTCATTAGTCATGAATGTCCACTATATATAAACCACCATATTTATATATATATCCAACAGAAATGTATGCAAATTACACCAAAGTGTTTGGCCTTAAGGCCAACCAAGTTTTCTTCATACGTGTGGGTTACATACATCGGCATGCAGGTTGGCCACACATGAAAATCACAAAACACTTTTCTTTAATTGGCCTTCGAGGGCCAGCATAGCAGCATTAGCAGAAAGGGCTTCAACCACTATTTTCCCTCGGCTCTCCAGCACCTGTATGGGGACAGTCCACCGCAACAGTGGCAAACAAAGTAATGGTCAGCATTCAGAAGACCAATTTATAACAACCCCACCCCTTACCCGGGGAAGTGATATTCCTTCCCTGTAGGCATAGCATTTCACAAGCAGATATATCATAAGATATACACTCAAGCACCATAAATACATTAGAAACGTCGACCAAATGGCCCGACGCTCCGTGCACTCACGACACATTCTCGGTGTACCGAAAAAACTGGGTCCCACAACCATTCTCGGGATTCATACACAACGGTATACTTGTGCATTGCGCTGCACGGCCTACATCCGCAGACTTTAGTCTTAATGGCGTACAAGCCTAAGACTCTCATTATGTGTTACAACGAATGCCCAATAACACAGGCAACTGAAGTTGACAACCATAACGCGGAGACAGGTCAGCCTTACCCATTTCTCAAATCGCCACAACTCAAGGTGGTCGGAATCTCCCTTATCCATTTGGCATGAAGCATTTTAAGTTCTCATAGCTCAAAATAGCCACACTGTCCCTTAACGACTGGCTTCACAATCAAAAAGGGAGTTAATGACAGCGTTCATTACAATCAATTGGAGGTATCCACAGAACTCTCTTTCTGCGCCCAAACTCAATCCAAACCCTGCAGCAACCAGTAGTGCCAGAAAACTGGTCTTTCACATCAAAAATAGCTCTTTGGGAGCTATCGCCATCGGCGACACCCACTGACGCCTTGCGATATCAACAGTTTTCGAAACTGTGATTTCAGCTGGCTATTTTCCTAAAGATCGTCTCCAGTACATCCTGTTACTCCAACTCGCAGGAAAAACCCACAGACCCCGTAAAATACTCATTTATACGTGGAGTCTTCTCTGGTTCGCAAAATAAAGCATTACCAATTCAGACTAACCTGTCCAGATGTGCTTCATGCAACATGCCTATTTCGTACTACACATTTTCGGATCTATATCCAAACAGACTTGTGGATATGAGTATCGACCGATCGGAATACCCTTAACAATTCCACCTTTTGGTGGAAAATTCTAGACACATGCAAAATTAGGACTTCATTTGTCCATGAAAGAGGATCGTTACACTTGAATTTCTCTTCGGAGCCATGACCAAGATTTTCTATTCGGACGGAAGGTAGCACACAACTCTCCTCCTCGCGGACCTAGCCTCGGATCCTTCTTCAGAAGAGGGAATCTCCTTCAGCACCTTCACAAAGGTCAGCCCAAACGCTTTGCTCCAGCCTTTAGTTCTTTTCTCAAGAACTTGGATGAAAGGAAGAGAGAGAGATGGAAAGAGAATGATTTCTCATTCCTATTCTCTGGTTAAGTGGAGTCGGGATTAATCCCATCCACATGATCTCTCATTAAATACAAAGCAAAGTCCAGGATGAAAGAGAGGGTTATACCTGATTTATTCTAGAGGGGGGGGGGGGGGTGAATAGAGTAAATTGAAAGCTTTTTTGATATTTATATTATAATATCAGAGTAATGAAATAAGAGATACCAAGATTTTCAGAAGGTAAAAGCAACCTAAGTTAATCTAATCTAATACATCGCAGGTAATCTAATCTATCACAGCCACAGTAAAAACAAAAAGAAAAGGGCAACGAGACAACACAAGAACTTTTATAGTGGTTCCCCAACCTGGGTACATCCACTCTTCTACCACCCGGGTAGGAATCCACTTGCAGGTTTTGATCATGTGACTGCCACCAATGAGCTTTTGATCAGGTACCCAAAAACCAAAGTAAACTTTTGAAGGGAGTTAATAAATCCTTTATAAAGAGGGGGGAGAGAGATTGATGGTGTCTTCTATTTCTCTTTTCAACAGAGAATACTAGTTGATTTTGCTGTTGTCAAGAACTCCTCTCAATAACACTTAGACTCTTACACAGGGTGTAGGTCTTCAGTCTTCAGCCTTGACTTCAAAATGAGATCCATGAACTTCTGACTGATATGGATGTGTTGTCCTTGAAAGCTCCTGGAATGAAGGTTGAAGAAGACTCTTGATTTGTAATGATTGTTCTTCTTCTTCTTCAGCAATGTCAAGGTGAAAATAATTTGTTTTCTATACAGAGAAGGTTTAGAGTATTGTTGTTGTTGATCTCTTCTCAGTGTATCTATATTCATGTATTCTATCAGTTCTTTGTATATTCTATTGTGTGTATTCTCTTCTCTGCTGCTTCTGAAAAAGAAAGAATATTTTATATCTTCATTCAAATTCTGCTTTTGAATTTTGAATTTCATTCCATTAATTGCTAACGACCTGCAAAATGAAAATCGGCTGGAGAAAATATTGCATTAATGGATTTCCCCAACTGTCCCATTAAAAATATCAAGTAAAATTCCTGATGAAGATCATAATTAATGCTGCCACTAATGGCTATATTCAAAGAATATAAGCATTAATTATTCAGGGATTACTGCTATAGAATGTGGACAAATTGAGGAAAATTCCAAGTTTGGAACTGCATAGCAATCGTCGACCAGAGAACAGATTTTGTCGACCTGAGATCCAAGTTCGTCGAGCTGAGAAATCATGTACATTGACCAGAGAAAGTTTGTTCGTCGACCTGAGAACCAAGTTCGTCGACCTGAGAACCAAGTTCGTCGACCTGAGAACCAAGTTAGTTGACCTAAGTTCAACTAACTGCTTTTTGAGAAAACTTCCAAATTCTGTGCTCCAAGTTGGTCGAGCTGATAACATAACTTCGTCAACCTGAGTTCAGAGAAAGTTTTCTGGACTTAATGTGTTGAAGTTGATCTCCCAAAATTCGTCGACCTGAGCTCGAATATTGTCGAGCTCAACTCAGAGAATTGACTCTGAGTTTGTCGAGCGGAGCATGGCTTTCGTCGAGCTGAGTTCGACGAACGTCAAACTCATTTTTCTGAACTGATTTTCTACTAAGTCTGAGTCTCCTGCAGTCTTCAGTTAGCTGGTCCATGCAAGGTTAAATCTAAGGAATTATCCTAAACTCTAGGACACAATGACATGACCCTGGATATACATGCTGGGTCAATTATCCTAGTTAGTGAACCTAGCCCAAATCAACTAGGGATCCAACAATTTCCCCCTATTTGTATGAAGTCACTAATATAAATAAAATAAAAACAATCACAAAACAGGAAAATATATCTGGTAGAAAAATAAAAATATGCAGCAGATATTTATAGTAGCTTTGTGATAATACATAAATAAAGAGTTCAGAAAGACAGAAACTTAAACAAAATGAACTCATTAATTTTTCTTCAGTTTCTCCTTTTGCTTGTCCTCTTTTTCTTTATCAGTAGGCTATGTAAACTTGATCTCTCTGCTGGGATTAGCTGCTTGTTTCTTGGACATTGTCATATCAGCAGCTCCAATGATATTGAGAGATGTGGCTCTAGGCACAATAGCCTCTAGGTGTAGATTCATATAGGCATCAACATTAAAGAATTTATTTGCTTTGTCATACCTTTTTAATTCTTCTTTTTTGTATTTGGACATTGTTGAATATTGGGAAGGGTCTTTTCCTTCAACTTTATCTTTGTTTATCATTGAAAGTCCAACCAGTTTCTGGAACCTGGCCATTCTTGCAGTTGTCTCTGTCTCTGGATCCACAAATGGAATGGGAGGAGACTCTGGCCTTTTAGGACTGTCAGCTTTTTCTGGTTCAGGAACTTGATGTTGCTGTTGCTGAGGATGTTGATGTTGTTGCTGTTGTTGAGGTTGTTGATGTTGTTGCCTGTTGGAAGAGTACCTCTGTTGGCTGCTTGCTTGATGAGATGATGATCTACCTTATTCTCTATGATATGTTTGAGTATGTGAGGTAGACCTCTGAGATGAGCTGCCTGAAGCACCAGCAATAGGTGGAGGAGGAGGAGGTCCTTTCCAATATCTCTGAGGAGGAGAAGAATATCTCCTGCTCTTCTTCTTTGCTTTCTGCTCATTTTTAGACATCCACTTCCAGGCTGTCATCCCAGGATAAGGAGTAATTTTCTGAAGGATATAATAAGGTGTATCATGTGTTGGATTTAGCTTGGGATCAACAACTGGAGGAGCCTTCCTTTTCTTTGAAACTTTCTTCTTTGCAGAAGGGCTATCATCAGAATCATCATTATCATCATCATCATCTTTGTCTGAGGAGGATCCCTGAGTATTATCATATAAATCATCCCAAGCTTTCAGAAGATATTTGTCAATTAACTTGTCTGCTTGAGGCTGAGATTAAGGTACTGGAGCTGGAGCTGGAGTAGGAACTGGAGCAACTGCTTGAGGTTTTGGAGCCTGAGGCTGTTCAGAAACTGATAAGTTTTCTGCCTCTATATCTGCCATTATTATTTCATCTAGATCTCGTAGTGGACTATTATCCATTTTGTAGGTGGGAGGTGAAATGGCTTTTGGGGAAGCAATGTTCTTGGGAGATGATACTATAAGAGGCTCTGCAACTGCAAGAGTAGCCTTAAGTTGCTTGGTAACTATGCGGCTGATTGTTGTAGTGTATTGTACAATGGCCAAAGAGTGATGATAAGAATAGCTGGGCAGATTATTTCTATAAATAGGATTGAATAAATCTAATAAAGAATTCAAATTAACTGTGGGATTTAGAATATAATCATCAACAATTTCAATTTCAGTCATAACAAGCTCATCCATATCTGCATCTGAATCAATTAAATCTATTATATCAGAAGGAGTGACTGCTTCTTCTGAAGAGTCTGACATTAAAGAATCTGTTTCTACTTCTACTGCTGCTGCCGCCACTGGAACTTCTTCATCATGGAGCATCTCCCCCTGAATGGCTGTAGAGGGTCCTGGAGCCAGTCCCCCAGAAGAAGGGACAGGGGATAGAGTAGTAACTTTGGCAGAGAGAGTATGGATGGAGGTAGTAAGGGGAGATAGAGCATTATCTATGAGTTTCTGTAGAGTGGGAGAGATGAAGGTTAGCAGATCTTTAGCAATATCAGAGAAGTTAAGATAGAGGGGTTCTGGAGAAGAAGTGGAATATGGAGTGTGATACCACAATTAGAGCAAATAGAGAAGGCATTTGTGAAATCTGTATGTGTATACTCTAAATGTGGACAATCAGGTAGGATGGCTAGAGGGATAGGAATAGATGGAGTAGCAGAAGTAGAAAGTGGAACTGTTATTGTGGGGGAGGAGATGTGTTCCTGGATGGGAGAGTGATGTGGTTATTGGTGTGGATACTGGTGTGATGATGGTGAAGGTGATTGATGTGGGGATGGTTATAGTGATTGATGTGGTGAAGACAGGAGGTTGAACGTTGGTTCCTGAATGGGGGAGGATGGTATTTCAGAGATATTTACTTGGGAAGAAGGTGGAGGTGGAGATGGTGGTGGTGGAGAACGTTCAAGAGATGGAGCTGGAGTAGGAATGTGAATTGGTTGTTGTTGTTGTGGTGGTTGAGGCTGTAGAGAAGAAGGAATGGTGGAGGTGAAGGGAGCATCTTCTGGGGGTGGAGGAGCGGCTATGACAGCCCTTGTGCTCTCAGAAGGCCTGGAGGAGGAGGAAGGCATGGATGGCTTTGTGATCCTCCTTTCCCATCTACCAAAGAGTGCAAAGGTTAGCCTCTTGGAGGCATTTATGAACACTGGTGTGGGAACCAGATGTTCAGATGCCTTCTCCTGCATAAAAATCCCCAAAACCCGTCCAAAGCAGACTTCTTTCTTGTTGTTTTTCTTCTTAATCAGATCAAATAATAACTTTCCCCAGTTAATAACTTTCTTATCAACCTGGGCACCCATCACCAAGAACTGGTGCCTGGTGATGTAGTCATGTGTTGTATGCTTGTCTAATAGCACCTTCCCGACTACATCAGCTAAGAACTTGTATTCAGTAGACAAGTTCTTATTCAACATCTTGTTAGGGTTATCTCCAGAATGACCCATATTGATTAACATATTGTTATACTCCTCAGAGTCCATTTCTATGTCATCAACACAATTCAATAGACCGAAGATTTTTGTTAGTACATTCGAGGAAAGGGAAACTTGATTACCAGAAATAGATCTCGTCATGTTATCTTCAGAGGTTGATGAAGTAAAGACCCATTCCTTGATTTCTGTCATTGCAATCTTTATTCTGTGGGTCATGAACCTTTTCAGATTTTGTTCTTCAAATAGCTTCAGAATTTCTATAAAGATTGGGTCAGAGAACTGGAAGGAGTCAAAATCAATATCGAAACCCATATCGAATTTCATGGTGGAAAGAGCGCTTGTTAGAATCGCCATGGATGCACCTACAAGAGAGAAACAAAGATCAAGTGCAAAGGAAATGAAAGTGCGGGATGGAGGTCGAAGAAAACCTAGATATAAGGTTTTCAGAATATGAACCGGTAGGCTCCGTTCGACGAATAATAAAAATTCTTCGATCTGAGGTCAATGAAATATTTTATAGTCAAGAGAATTTGTCGATCTCTGTCAGAAGATGTGAAAATATATCATCGAGCTCCGTTCGACGAAAGTGTTTCTGAAGCAAATTTGTCGATCTCTGCTCGACGAAAATAACTTCACTCACAAAGAATTTGTCGATCTCCGTTCGATGAATTTCTCTAGAACCTTTCTCTATTCGTCGATCTCCGTTCGACGGACTTTGAAAAATTCGTCGACCATAGACATAAATCAAATTAAATCTTCTCCGTTTATCATACCAATCTAATTTATGAAGAACAAATGGTTCCTCTAATCTAATCGTTTGGTGAAGATATCTGCTCTATGTAAATCAGTGTACATATAGACAAGATTAATTTTATTTTTGTCTAGACACTCTCTAATGAAATGTTGCCTATTGTCTATATGCTTAGTCCTACTATGATGAACTGGATTTTGTGCTATGGATATAGCACTTGTGTTGTCACATAGTAAAGTTGAATTATTTTAGTTGAACCCATAGTCTAGAAGTTGGTTCTGAATCCACAACATCTGGGAAAAGCAACTGCTAGCTGCTATATATTCTTCTTCAGCAGTTGAAGTGGACACAGATGACTGCTTCTTGCAAAATAAAGAGACTAATCTCATACCATGGAACTGACATGTTCCTGAGGTACTTTTTTTGTCTACTCTGCATCCAACAAAGTCAGCATCTGAGTATCCAGTTAACTCAAAGTTTAGCTCAGTGGGATACCAAAGCTCTAGACTAGGACAACTGTTTATATATCTTAAAATCCTTTTTAAGAAAATTAGGTGAGATTCTTTATGGTTCAATTGGAACCTAGCATAAAGACATATATGAAACATTATGTCAGGTCTGCTTGCTGTAAGATAGAGTATGGACCCAACAATAGCCCTATATAGTTTTTGATTAACAGGTTTCCCATGCACATCAGAATCTATTACAACATTTGTAGTCATGGGTGTTTTCTTTACTGAGGCATCAGCCATCCCAAACTTTTTGAGAAGCCCCTTAGTATACTTAGCCTAGGATATGAAGATGCCATCAGGTAGCTGCTTCACTTAGAGACCAAGGAAGTAGGAGAGCTCACCCATGCTACTCATTTCAAACTTTGAATGCATGAGGTTAGAAAACCTCTTGCATAGTTTGGAATCAGTAGACCCAAATATAATATCATCTACATAAATTTGTACTAACAATATTTGATCATTATGGTGCCTATTGAATAATGTCCTATCTGCAATGCCTCTAGAAAATTTATGATTTATCAAGAAGCTAGCTAAGGTTTAATACCAAGCTCTTGGAGCTTGCTTTAAACCATAGAGAGCTTTATGCAATCTAAAGACATATAAGTGATGAGTTGGAGAGATGAAACCTAGAGGTTGTTCAATATAAACCTCTTCTTTGAGTTCTCCATTTAGAAAGACACTTTTAACGTACATTTGAAAGCTTTGAATTTCTTATAGGCAGTATATGCAAAGAAGATCCTGATTGCTTCCAGCCTTACAATAAGAGCAAAAGTCTAGTCATAGTCAATCCCTTCCTCTTGCCTATAACCTTGAGCAACAAGCCTTACTTTATTCATTATGATGATACCTTGTGCATCGAGCTTGTTTCTATATACCCACTTAGTTACAATGACTGGGTAGTCTTTGGGTCATGGAACTAAGTCCCAAACTCTGCATTTTTCAAATTGATTGAGCTCCTCTTGCATTGCAATACTCCAGTGTGGATCTTGCTCTGCATCTTTGATGGATTGGGGCTCAATTTGAGATATGAAGTAGGCATGCAACAAATATTGGTTGAGTTGATGCCTTGTCTGCACACCAACTGACATGTCTCCAATCACTTGAGATATGGGGTTATCTCTGAGTGTGACAAATTCAGTGGGTGGAGTTGGTTGTTCAATAGCATGGGGAATAAATTCCTCTTGTGCAATTAAGTTAGCTATTGTTGGTTCATAACTAATTACAGTGTCTTCTTCTTCACTATCTTCAGCACCTTGTGGAGAAGGATGTCTTACTTCCTCATTGGTGAGGGACAGTTCATTAAGCTTCTCACACAAATTATGTTCCGACAAAGCTTCATTGGTAGAAGAAGTCTTCTCCTTGAAAAACATGTGAGTCTCATCAAAGAAAACATGGATAGATTCTTTAATTTTTAAAGTAGATTTGTTATACACCCTATAAGCCTTGCTTACTTGAGAATAACCAAGAAACATTCTCATTTCACCCTTGGCTTCAAACTTTCTAATGTGTTTCTTATTGTTGTTATGTACAAAACATAAACATACAAAAATTTTAAAATAGTCTACTTTAGGTTTCTTTCCTTTTAGTAACTCATATGGAGTCTTATTCTTAAGCTTGTGTATAAGACTTCTATTCAGTACATAATTCGATATGCTTATAGCCTCTGCCCAAAAGGATAGGGGCAAATAAGCATTTGCAAGTAATGTGCCTGCTGATTCAATTAGTGTTCTATTCTTCCTTTCAGCAACCCCATCTTGTTGAGGTGTTCTAGGAGATGAGAAGCAATGTATGATACCTTCCTTCCAACAGAACTCTTGCATAAGAAGAGACTCAAACTTAGTACCATGATCACTTCTGATCAATGCAACTAGAGTAGAGTAATCAATCTGTATGTTCTTGAGAAAATCTGTAAGAACCTTAAAGTTATCAGACTTAGATCTCAGAAAGAAAACCCAAGTGAATCTACAGAAGTCATCTACAATTACTAAAGTATAAGATTTCCCCCCTAGACTTTGTACTGCTATAGGGCTAAAAAGGTATATATGTAGTAAGTATAATATCGTAGGTGAGTCACTTTTGCTTAATGATTTAAAATTATTTTTAGTTTGCTTGCCTAATTGACAAGCCCTGCAAAGGATTTCCTTCTTGTAGGGGCAAGAAGGAAATCCTCTAACAAGGTTGTCCCTAGATAGTTTGACAATATTTTTCAAGTTAACATGACCTAATCTCCTATGCCAAAGGTCATTATTATTACTAGTTGAATTGAACAAGCAACTTTTGGATTTAGCTGACTGGAAGTTTACTATATAAATGTTTCCTAATCTGGTGCCAGTCAATACTACAAGATTATCTAAAGAAGTAATAATATAGGAAGTTTTAGTAAATTATACCTGATACCTTCATCACATAATTGACTTATAGAGATAATGTTATTCTTCAGTCCACGTACATATGCAACATTCCTGAAGGTGACAGCTCAAATTTTTACTTGTCCATAGCCTTCAGTCTGACCACAATTGGAGTCACCAAATATTACTTTTTGTCCTAGCTTTGCCTTGTAATGTATTAAGTTGTCCTTATTTCCAGTCATGTGCTTAGAACAGCCACTGTCCAGATACCATTGTTGCTCTGTGGTAGAACAGTCTTTTACCTGCAATGAAGCAGATTAGCCATTCCTGACCCAGGTTATCTTGGGTCCTTCTTTCTTTACAAAACTAAAACTGGAAATAAATGAACATTCAGGTTGGCTTTTATATCCTAAAGGGTGATATTTCCTAGGTGGAATTATCCATTGATTAAATTGATTATCAAATGTTCTTTGTTGGTTATAAGTTTTAGATAAATTAAAATTTTTGTTAAACTAATCTGCGTTCGGCGAATTCTGGTGAGTTCGTCGACCTGCGTTCGATGAATTGGGATGAGTTCGACGAACTCCACTCAAAGAATGATAGAAGTCATTTTCTGAGCCCCAAAGTTGTCTATCTCTGGTCGATGAACCACACTGGTTTCGTCGATCGCAGTTCAACAAATAATTATTATATAAATCTGCATTTGGAGTTCGTCGAATGGAGTTCGACGAACTGTACATATTTCGTCGATCGGAGTTCGACAAAGTCTGCTGAACATTGTTTTTATTTGGATTTTTCTTGTTTTATTTTCTTTTCTTATTCTTTAGTTTTAATTCAATTTGTTCAACATTTTTATCATTTTCTATTTTCTCTTTTCCTTTTTCAAACACAAATTTAATTGGTATTGTTAATATATTTTTCTAAATGAGCGAGGGTCGGCTTGATGATGCACCTAAGCCCAGCTTGCCATTTAACCTGGCATTGACTATGCTTGTGATGTCCATGAACTTGATACTTCTCACATTTAGGGATTCTTCAAGTTTCCTAGCTTCAGCTAATTCAGATTTTAATGAAATTATTTGTTCATTTGCTAAAAATAAATCATCTTTTAATTTAACATTTTCAGAGATACACTTTTCATGATGAGTTTGTTTTTCTCTAATTAGTTTGATTTCTTTTTCAGAGTTTATTAAATCTATACAAATGGTTTTGAATTCAATTTTAAAACCATCAGAACTATAATTAAATGATGATAGTACCTGATCAGCTTCTGATTCTGAAGTTTCTTCATTATCAGATTCTTCTTCAGCATCTGATGGGCTGGAAGAAGTATTGATATCCATGAGGCAGACTTCCATTCCCTTTGCCTCTTCTTCCTCTTCACTGGAACTAGAAGATGTGGATTCATATTCTGTGTCACTCCAAGTCTCAGCCACAAAGCCCTTCTCCTTCTTTTTGTACTTGTTGGAGGAAAGCCTGCTGTATTGCTTGCTTCTGGAGTATTTCTCTCATCTCCTTTCCTTCTTTTGATTTTCAGGGCATTCAAAAATGAAGTGTCCTTGCTTCCTGCATGCAAAACTTAATATTTCTTTAGTAGGAGTTTTATCATACCTGGGCTAGTCATCATTTCTGGATGACGTTCTCCTGAAGTCATTTCTTGTCATTTTGTAGAATATCTTAGCAAAGAGACTCATCAGTTCTACATTAACTGTTGAGGCTTCAGTCTCTTCAGCTGCTTTGAATGCTATATTCTACTGCTTTCTTGCTGGTGGAGCAGTCCTTTGTTCTGCAGCTTCCATGGATTTGATCAGCTACTCATAAGATTTGAGCTTTCCCAGGAGAGATTCAGTAGAAATCTCATTCAAGCTTCTGGCCTCCTTGATTGGCAAGATCATAGAATCCCATGAGCTTGGGAAGCACATTAGGATCTTGTCATTCACCTCTGTGAGAGAAATGTCTTTGTCCAAGATCTTCAACTCACTGATAATGAAGCTTAATCTGTTGTACATGTCATTAATAGATTCAACTTGATCTTTCTTGAAGTTCTCATACTGTGAGATGAGAGCTGATCTTCTATCTTTTCTCTTATCTGCTGATCCAGCAACTATCTGGTTGAGAGAATCCTAGATTCCTTTTGAAGAGGTGCACTCAGCCATTTTTTGGAAAATATCATCTGACATGGTTTGAGCCAATATATTCATGGCTTTGGCATCTGCAATTTTGGCTTTCTTTTGAGCATCAGTCCACTCAAGTGGCGGAACTGCATGAGTGCTTGAAGTTGCTGTAGAAGTAGATGATGTAGGTTGAGGAGGACCTGTAAAAATAGAATTGTAGATGTCCTCATCAATGGAATTCATATACAACGTAATTCTTGCCTTCCAAATAGCAAATTTATTTAAATTGCAAACTGGAGGTCTCGTGCTTGCATAATCCTTGTTCTGTGGCATGCTGTGAACTAAATAAACCTAAGAGAATTAAAGGTCAGATCTAACACAGGATCTTTTGGTCCAAGAGTCAGCTTGTATAACCAAAGGAAACTACTATGATAGCAATTGAAAGAGATGGTTAGACCTGATTTACTCTAGAGGGGGGGGGGGGTGAATAGAGTAAATTGAAAGCTTTTTGCTATTTATATTATAATATTAGAGTAATGAAATAAGAGATACCAAGATTTACAGAAGGAAAAAAGCAACCTAAGTTAATCTAATCTATCACTGCCACAGCAAGAAAAAAAAAGAAAATGGTAACCCGACAACACAAGAACTTTTATAGTGGTTCCCCAACTTGGGTACATCCACTCTTCTACCACCCTGGTAGGAATCCACTTGTAGGTTTTGATCAGGTGACTGCCACCAATGAGCTTTTGATCAGGTGCTCAAAAACCAAAATAAACTTTTGAAGGGAGTTAATAAATCTTTTATATAGAGGTGGGAGAGAGATTGATGGTGTCTTCTCTTTCTCTTTTCAACAGAAAAGACTAGTGGATTTTGCTGTTGTCAAGAACTCCTCTCAATAACACTTGCAGTCTTGCACAGGGTATAGGTCTTCAGTCTTCAGCCTTGACTTCAAAATGAGATCCAAGAACTTCTGACTGATCTGGATGTGTTGTCCTTAAAAGCTCCCGGAATGAAGGTTGAAGAAGACTCTTGATTTTTATGATTGTTTTTCTTCTTCTTCAGCAATGTCGAGGAGAAAACAATTTGTTTTCTGTATAGAGAAGGTTGAGAGTATTGTTGCTGTTGATCTCTTCTCTGTGTATCTGTATTCCTGTATTCTAGCAGTTCTCTGTATATTCTATTGTGTGTATTCTCTTCTCTGCTGCTTCTGAAAAAGAAAGACTATTTTATATCTTCATTCAAATTCTGCTTTTGAATTTTGAATTTCATTCCATTAATTGCAGACGACCTGGAGAATGAAAATCGGCTGGAGAGAATATTGCATTAATGGATTTCTCCATCTATCCCATTAAAAATAGCAAGTAATATTCCTGATGAATACTATAATTAATGCTGCCACGAATGGCTATATTTAGAGTATATAAGCATTAAATATTCAGGGATTACTACTATAGAATGAGGACAAATTGTGGAAAATTCCAAGTCTGGAACTGCACAGTAATGGTCGACCAGAGAACAGATTTCGTCGACCTGAGATCCAAGAACGTCGAGCTGAGAAATCATGTTCGTCGACCTGAGAAAGTTTTTTCGTCGACCTGAGAAACAAGTTCGTCGACCTGAGAACCAAGTTCGTCGACCTGAGTTCAGCTAAGTTCTTTCTGAGAAAACTTCCCATTTCTGTGCTCCAAGTTCGTCGAGCTGATAACATATCTTCATCGACCTGAGTTCAGAGAAAGTATTCTGGACTTAATGTGTTGAAGTTCATCTCCCAGAATTTGTCGACCTGAGCGTGAATACCGTCAAGCTCAACTCAGAGAATTGACTCTGAGTTCATCGAGCGGAGCACGACTTTCATCGAGCTTAGTTCGACGGACGTCAAACTCATTTTTCTGAACTGATTTTCTACTAAGTCTTAGTCTTCAGTTGGCTGGTCCATGCAAGGTTGAATCTAAGGACTTAGCCTAAACTCTAGGACACAATGACATGACCTTGGCTATATATGCTGGGTCAATTATCCTAGTTAGTGAACCTAGCCCAAATCATCTAGGAAGAGAGAGAAATAGAAAGAGAATGATTTCTCATTCCTCTTCTCTGTTTAAGTGGACTCGGGATTAATCCCAGCCACATTATCTCTCATTAAATACAAAGCAAAGTGTAGGATTTGAGTAGACTGGTGAACTTTAGCAATATCGCCTGGTGATATCGACTGTCACCACTTGGAGATATCATTCACCGCTTTGACCGCTTTGACCCAGGGCAACCACAGCTTATTGACCGCTTAACAGCTAATCTGACATGTGTCATACGCCACATGGCACTAGTGCCCGGCGACCCCTACTGTCGCCCACGATATCACACCAATCAACGCTTTCCGACATTGAGTGTGTCGAGCGCGTCGAGTGCCGACTCAACGCTTTATTACTATAGCCATCCAGCGATACCCACTATCGCTCGGCGTTAACAAAGCAAGTAATTCACTCAATGCTTCGAGGCGTCGAGTGACTCGAGCTCACTAAATGTTTTATGGCATTGAGTGCCATCAATATCGCCGTTTGGCGATACCCACTGTTGCCACTCGGCTATATCTGTTCGACGATTTGTCGAAACCGTTGATTTCGTCGAGTGCGGATCGAAGAATGATAATATCGCCATCAGGCGATACCCACTGTTGTCTGGCGACAGTGACAAAAGTTCTGCAGTCAATTTTGGGGTTGTTACAACCATCCCCTCCTTACAAAAATTTCATCCCGAAATTTGCATACAACCATACGTAAAAAAGCAACTTAATAGTTACAACAACTTTTTATTCATTCAAACACCGTTATAACATACTACCATGTTTGCATGGTAAGCTCATGCTACCATGTTTGCTTTTTATGGCCACAGTTGTCCCACCTTACTTTGACCATCCCGATTTTCTTGTTCTGCAGCTGCTTAATCGCTTGATCCTCGATCTGAATGGGCATAACCTTCGTCGTTAGCTCGAATTCGACCGGTACACGATCATTCATAATTACTTGAGCTGGATCTTTCACTAATTTTTGAAGCACGGATATGTGGAACACACATCATGCAATCCACTAAATTCTACCGAAAGAGCGAGCCGATAGGCAGCATCTCCAACTCATTCCATTACTTCAAAAGGACCAAGATACCTCAGACTTAACTTTTTCAAGCGCCGAATCCTATACACGCCCTTGAAGGGTTTGATTTTTAAATATACCCAATCGCCAACCGCAAATTCCACATTCCGGTGCTAGGCGTTGTAGTATTTTGTTTGCCTATCTTGGCCATTACCAGCCTCTCTCAAATAGAGCGTATAGTCAAATTCGCCATTTCGACTTCCTTACGCTTGTAGAGCTTTAACTCGCCTGTTTCGCCCAAGCTAAGGGTGTACGACATTTCCTACCATACAAGTTTCAAATGGTGCCATATTTATAAAAGCTTGATATCTATTATTGTAGGCGAACTCCACCATATATAGATGATCATCCCATCCCTTCCTGAAATCCAAGGCGCACAGTCGGAGCTGTCCTCCATCGTTCTGTTGGTCCTCCCAGCTTGACAATCCGTTTGTGGATAAAAGGTCGTACTGAATTGTAATTTTGTCCCCAACAATCAACGAATTATCCTCCAATCATTCGAAGTAAAGCGCTCGTCTCGATTGCTTACGATGCTGCGGGGAACACCTTGTAATCGTACTATTTGCTCAACATAAAGCTTAGCCAAAACTTCCACTGAATCATCCCTCTTATTCGGAATGAAGTGAACCACTTTACTCAACCGATCCACGATCACCCAAACCGAATCGTTACCATGTTGAGATCTCGACAAACCGTGCACGAAATCCATTGAAATATCATTAAAATTTCATTCCGGAATAGGTAGCGACATCAGGAAACCTCCAGGCTGCTGGCATTCAGCTTTCACCAAGGCACACATCTGAAATTTAGCCACGTAAAGTGCTATGTCTTTATTCTTGCACGACAGCAAGAATAACTTTTTCATATCTCTATACATTTTTGTGCTCCCTGGGTGAATGGAGTACTTCATAAAATGAGCTTCATACACCAATTCATCTCTTAACTTTCCCATCTTCGGGACACACAAACTGTAACACCCCAAATCCTACTTTGGGTTTAGGTTGGGTGACACGGCCTGGGACACGAGCGTGTCCCAGGGTGTGTCGTGCTCGGTTGAGCAGTTGGGCGCGTGGTCGACGAAATTCGGTCGACAAGGTTTTTGGAGGGAACCTGCCCTGAGACACGGGGGTGTTAGAGGGCTTGTCCCCCTGTGGTCGACAAACTGCACTCGACGATCGTCGAGTGGCAAGCACGAGGAGCACATGGCCTGTGACACGGGCGTGTTATAGGGCATGTCCTTTGCGGGTTTCATCCAGGGATGCGTGTCCTTTGCGGGTTTCATCCCAGTACTACTCTAGCCCAAACACGCTTAACTATGGAGTTCCTTAACTGGATGAAACACGCCAGTGGGATGGAGAGGGGTTGGGGTGCTTGGGATGCAGCCTAGTAGCATCGCCTAGAGCGGAGCCGTGACACTGTCACGTTGTATCGACTTGGGTCATTACACAAACGACCATATTTACGCAAAAGCCTGTCATCCTAGCAGAATTGGCCATTTACTCCATCCACTCAATAGTGTTGCAAACTTTCATCAAGTTTTGTTTCCCGCTGAACCATGTCCGCTAGGTCATAATGTACCTCCGTCTAGGTCAAGCACGCATTTATTGTGGAATTCTTGTCAACACAGGAAATCTTTAAAGCTTCTAACTCCTATATCAGATGCTCATCATGAATCTGCAACCAAGTTTCCCTTTCCAGAATCCTGTGACTCAAGGTATTTACGACGACGTTTTCGTTCCCTGGAGTATAGTGAATCTGGAAGGTGTAGTCCCCGTGGAACTCCATCCACCTTCATTGTCGCATATTCAGATCCTTCTGATCCAACAAATATTTTAGGCTCTTATGGTCCATGAATATATCCACCTTCACGTCATATAAATAATGACGCCACAGTTTAAGTGCAAATATCACCACCGCCAACTCCAAGTCATGGATGAGATAGTTTCGCTCATGCACTTTCAACTGGCGTGAGCCATAAGTGATCAACTTGCCAAACTAAAGAAGAACGCAGCCTAAGCTGCTCCTTGATGCATCACTATAGATTTCAAAGACGTCCGAACCACATGACGACGTCACAATTTGTGCCGTTGTCAAGCGACTTTTCAACTCTTCAAAAGCTCGCGCGCACTCCGTCGTCAAAACAAACTTCTGAACATTACTTATTAATGTGGTAAGAGGTAAAGCGATCCGTGAGAAGTTTTCTACGAAACGTCTATAGTAGCCTGCAAGTCCTAGGAACTCCTCACTTCGGCCACAGAAGACAACACCGGCCACTCCCGTATGGATCTTATCTTTGACGGATCCACCGCAATGCCCTCTCCACTCGCTACATTTCCAAGAAAAGCCACTGACGATGGCCAAAACTCACACTTTGAGAACATGGCATAGAGCTTATTCCTTCGACTTGCCACAGAGCTTATTCCTCTGACATGGAGTAGAGCTTATTCCTCCTCAGGTTGTGCAACACCATCCGTAAATTGTTTGCATGATCTTCTTTAGACTGAGACTACACTAGAATGTCGTCGATGACGATGATCACAAATAAATCCAAGTAGGGCATTAAAGTGAACCCATAGTGATCGTTGTATGGTCTAAACGCTGTCTTGAGAATGTCACCTTCCCGAATCCGCAATTGCTAGTAATCAGATTTCAAGTCCAGGTTAGAGTAGACGGTTGATCCCATTAACTGATCAAACTAGTCATCAATATGAGGTATTGGAAAATTGTTCTTCTTCGTCAGCTTATTTAACTCGCGATAGTCGATGCACAACCGCAAGCTACCATCCAACCTTTTCACAAAGAGAACATGTGTGCTCTAAGGTGACATACTTGGGCGTATATATCCCTATTCTAACAACTCTTGTAGTTGCACTTTTAGTTCCGCCATTTCCTTTGACACTACTCGATATGGCGAGCGGGCCACAAGTTTTGCACCTGGCACTAAGTCAATCGATAAATCAATCTCCCGTTGTGGTGGTAACCCATGAAGCTCCTTCAGAAACACATCACCATACTCTGAAATAATCGAAACATCACTCACACTGGCTTTTGGCTCAAAAACCTCAATAAGCGTGAAGAATAACTCCACACCTTTCTGAACAGCTTTGACCACTTGGATAGCAGACAGCAATATCCTGCTCGATCCTCGCATCCCAGCGAATGTAGTCTCTCATTCGATGTTCTGCCCTGATGTGACCTCATTTGAATTGTAATCTATATAGGCACCCTGCTACGAGAGCCAGTCCATACCAAAGATCATATCAAATTCTGATATTGGCAGCACAGATGCTTCAAATCCAAAATCCTGACTTCTTATCCATACCTCCTCAAAGAAAGCTCTATCTGCATACATCGCACATCCGTTTGGTAATAACACTTTCACACTATCTGCCACCATACGAATCGACACACCGATCTGTGACACGAAGTCCATAGATTGAAACGAATGTGAAGCAACCATATCAAATAGTGCTCTTGCCGGACAATCTTGAATCAGGACAAAGCCTAAGACAAACACATCATACACAAGCTACACACAAGGTATGAAATATTAAAATCAATGAAAAATTATCTTAACGCGTACCTGTGATGACGTCATTTTGCTTTATGGCCTCATGTTGGCCAAGATTTTATACTCGGGGCTGTGCTTGGGATGCAGAGGATTCCACCACTATCATTCACTTTTTCGTATTAGACATTCCTGTCTTCTTCTCACCCTTAGGCAGACCAACCTGACAATCACGGGTTAGATTATGCACCTTACCACAAGTATAGTAAGCACGAGAGTCTAGCCTAGAAGTTTCTCCAGATGCAACACTCGAGGGAGCCTGTGAAGAAGACTTGGATCTCTTACCCCATCTCCTGCGGTAGCCCGACTTTCCTGGGTGCGGCTCTTTGAACTCGATCTTTGTCACAACCAAGTCCCTTTTGCCTTGCATCCGCTTCATGTCTTTCTCCAATGCACGAGCCGTATCCACCGATGCTTGAAACCCCTGGTTCACTGAACTCAAGAGCAGGAATCTCGCTCATCCCGCAACCCTTCGTAGAACCTATTTGTTTTCCGCTCTTCGTCAGCAAAGATAGTTCCCGCATAGCATCCCAACCACGTAAAATCATGTAAGTAGGTATCAACACTACTTTCTCCCTTAGTTAGATGCTGGAATTCATTCTCCATGGCTATACACTGAGTCGATGGCAAGTGCTTTGCCAAAAACAGTCTCAAAAACTCTTCGATCGAGACTTCCGTCAATTGCTTGCCTACCAAGTGGTGCGGCTCCATCTCATCCCACCAATGGCGAGCCTCTCCTTCTAACAGGAAAGTGACTAAGGTTACTTTTTGTTCCTCTTCAGTTCGGATCGCCGTCAAAATCTGCTTGACGTGCGCAAGCCAATCCTCTGCCTGCGTTAGGGATCCTGCCCCCGTGAACGTAGGAGGATTGAAGCTCATAAATTGCTTCAGTTGCAGTTCCGCTACTCTGGGACCTACAATAGCCGCAACAGGTTCGAGGCTGACACCGACCTATTTTGGCACCACTGCAGGTCGCACCTGCCTAGTAGGTTATGCCTGGATCATAGCAAACAATGCATCAGCAACCAAGCGTACAGTATTTGCAGAAGGAGGAGGTGTAGGCACCTCAGCTGGTGTCGAACTCTCATCAGAATGCTAGGGCTCAGACTGCCCCATGCCACTTCGCGTCACCTATACTTATACAAGACGCACTTTAGCGATTTGGCAAAAGCAACAACAACAATATAGGAACATGCAGGTTTCTCAAACAAGTGTATTTACATTCGTTAGTGGACATTATTGAGTTCATTTGGAGTTCTAATGGGTCGCACGTACACGTGCTCGCCACCCCTCAAAAGAATTCGACGATGAATTCGAAGGAGGAAGACCAGAACAAGCATATACCAAAATATAACACCTCCATCTGTCATATGAAATATAATAGAGGGTCCGGCCGGGGCCCCACACCATATTCCACGGACAGGCGGCGATGCTACTTATTAGTATAAAGAACAATTACATGCATCCTAACTCAGAGCATTCTAGCGGAAGTATTAGGGGTTAAACTTAAACTCATTAGCAATTAATGTACACTATATATATAAACAACCATATGTATATATATCCCACAGGAATGTATACAAATTACACCAAAGTTTTTGGCCTTAAGGCCTTACAAGTTTTCTTCATACGTATGGGTTACATACACAAATACAGAGGCCGACCACATATGAAAATCACAAAACACTTTTCTTTAATTGGCCTTTGAGGGCCAGCATAGCTGAAGCAATTGCAAGGGCTTCAACCAACTATTTTCTGCTCAGCTCTCCAACACCTATGTGGGGACAATCCACCGCAACGGTGTCAAATAATGCAACAGTCAACATTTAGCTGACCAATTTATAACGACCCTACCCATTACTTAGGGCAGTGGTATTCCTTCCCTGCAGGCATAGCATTTCACAAGCAGATATATCACAAGATGTGCACTCACACACAATCAATACATCATAAATTTCAACCACATGGCCTGACGCTCTGTGCACTCAAGGCACATTCTCTTTGTACCGGAAAACTAGGGTCCCACCACCATTCTCGGGCTTCAAACCCAACGGTAAACTGGAGAAATGCGCTCACATCCTACAGCCGGAGACTTTAGTCTTAATGGTATACATGCCTAAGACTCTCATTGTGTGTTACAACAAATTCCCAATAACCCGAGCAACTCAAGTTGACAACCATAATGCATAGACAGGTCAGCCCTACCCGTTTCTCAAATCACCACAACTGATGCAGGTGGTCTTCACCTTATCCGTTCGGCATGAAGACTTTTAAGCGCTCATAGCTCACAATAGCCACATTGTCCCCTAAGAACTGGCTTCACAATCAAAAAGGGAGTTAATGCCAACGTTCATCACAATCACTTGGTGGGATCCAAAGAACTCTCTTTTTACGCCCAAACTCAACCCAACCATGCAGCAACCTGTAGTGCTAGAAAACTGGTCTTTCACATCACAAATAGCTCTCTGGGAGCTATCGCCGTCGGCTACACCCACTTTCTCCCGACGATATCAATAGTTTCCAAAACTGTGATTTCACCTGGGTATTTTCCTTGAGATCCTCTCTAGTACTTCCTATTACTCCAAGTCACAAGCATAACCCATAGACCCCATAAAATACTCGTTTACATGCGAGGTCTTCTCCGGTTCGCAAAATAAAGCTTCACCAATTCAGACAAACCTGTCTAGATGGGCTTCACACAACATGTCAATTATGTACTACACATTTCCAGATCTATATGCAAACTGACCTGGCGATACGTGTATCGACCCAATGAAATCCACTTAACAATTCCACCTTTTGGTGGAGGATTGAATACACATGCAAGATTGGGACTTCATTTGTCAAAGAAGAAAGATCGTTACCCTTGAAGTTCTCTTCGGAGCTATGACAAAGCTTTTCTATGCGAACGGAAGGTAGTATGCAGCTCTCATCCTAGCGGACCTAGCCTCGGCTCCCGCTTCTGATGAGGGAATCTCCTTCAGCACCTTCATAAAGGTCAGCCCAAACCCTTTGCTCCAGCCTTTAGTTCTTTTCTCAAGAACTTGGATGAAAGTTAGAGAGAGAGAGAGATTGAAAGAGAATAATTTCTCATTCCACTTCTCTGGTTAAGTGGACTCCAGATTATTCCCAGCCACATGATCTCTCATTTAAAACAAAGCAAAGGCCAGGATTTGTGTAGATCGGTCAACCTTGGCGATATTGCCTGACAATATCGACTGTCGCCACTTGGCGATATTGTTCACCTCTTCGACCGCTTTGACCCAAGTCAACCACCCCTTATTGGCCACTTAACAGTGAATCTAACAGGTGTCATACGACACGTGGCACAAGCCCTCGGCCATACCCACTATCGCCTGCGATATCACGCCACTCAATGCTTTCCAGTGTTGAGTGCGTCGAGAGCGTCGAGAGGGTCTATTGTCTACTCAATGATTTATTGCTATCGCCATCCGACGATACCCACTATCGCCCGGCGTTAACAAAGCAAGTAATTCACTCAACGCTTCGAGGCATCAAGTGCCTCGAGCTCACTCAATGTTTTATGGCATTGAGTACCATCACTATCACCATTTCGCGATACCCACTGTCGCCACTCGGCTATATCAGTTCGATGATTTGTCGAAATTGTTGAGTTCGTCGAGCGCTGATCGACGAATGCCAGTAACCCCATCAGTCGATACCCACTGTCGCCCGATGATAGTGACAAAAGTTCTGCTGTCAATTTTGGGGGTGTTACAAGGTACACAATATCACTTAACACATGAAGTACTATGAGATAACATAAAATCCTGCCAAATTACTGTCAGAGTTTCAGAACATTCTATGTAAATTTAACCATGATTACTTCAAAATTATAAAAAAAGGGCAACATGAAGGTTATGACTATAAGTATGAGCTAATGTCTTCCAGACATCATATAATAAATTCAAGAGCGTCATATTGCTATAAAAACTCTTCTGCCAAAATTTCATAAAGATCCAAGGTCATATGACCTTTTAATTTTTCCATAAAGAGGTATAGGCCTAAATAGTTTCTAATTGATTAAAGTTGCGTGCATGTGTCTAAATATCACCATATTTCTTCCTAGGGATATTCACCACCGTAAGATCACATGGACTAAACTTCAAGTCCATACAAGGACATATCACCCTATGTCCTTCACAAACCCCCAAAGTTCAACCATGGGGTTTGAACTAGGGTCCTAGGGCAAATCCACCCTAATCCACCCCATACTCCAAGTGAGGGTGTTTTAACTGACCTTGAGGCTCTAGCTAAAGTTCCATCCCATTTGAGTGAGAATTGGCCCCTCCATGCCCCAAGCGCCTTTTGTCCTAATTTACCGTTAAGGGACCAAACTTTCGTCACACAAATAACTATTCAAATCAACCCCAAATGCGTTGATATTTTTACCAATGACATATAACAACCCTAAGAATTATCCACCAAACGTTTGGTTGGTTTTGAGGTAATTAGACCCCTTAATTAATTCCTACATGGATTATTAAATATTTACCAAATCTATAGAAAAATTTCTCCACAAATTCTTATTTTTGGATATGTTATAGGTATGTGCAATTCTGACTCCCAATCCAAATTTCAAGTCATTTGGACAAGTTGTTTTGTGGGGGAACTCAATTTAGTCTCTAACTAGCCCAATGTATAGACTGCACCATTTTGAGTGTTGTGGTCAGAACACTGACCCAAATAGGTTGAAATTAATTTTAATATAAATTAGACTTCTACAATACTTATGTTGGCACTTTTCAAGGTTCATCATCTAAGGGCCTTCTTTTTCTGATTTAAAAGAGTGCACAGTAAAGGGAATAAATTGAACTTTTTAATAATAAATACTATATCATAATACCGGCAATCAGACGATTGCTGAATCATCTTGCTCCTCCAGCCAATGGCCTTGATCAGAACGATATGGAGTAGTTTTCAGAGCAATTTGTTGGCGATCCAACTCCCTCCCCAGCCGGCCTCCACCACCACCTCCTCCGTCGAGGTTGTGGCTGTCGCCGGAAGGCGGCACAGCCACTAGAGCGGTAGTTTTCGGCGAACCCGCAAGGTATAAAAACCATGAAAATTTAGAAATTTTTCTCACACAATCGGACTCAATTGAAGCTGATTTCTCTCCTAATTGATCTAGGATTCTAGCACAAGGGGAGAGGAGGAGAATTGGACTTGAGTTTGGGGAGAAAAATCCTAGCCGACCACCACCATGCCATGGCCGATTGAAGCTTTCAGGTGCTCTACAATAGTTCAGCCAAGGGCTTTAATTTCTCAGGGGAGTGGTGGAGATGTCTCCTCTGAGACTGGTGAAGCTTTTAAAATAGCCAAATGGGGGAGGGGAGTGGTCATTGCATCAATTACATTAATGGCCTTGAAAGGAGATTTTCGGCCACCGTGAATTCCAGTGAATGCAGCCTCTGAATGGCCTGGAAAGCCTCTTGATCTCCTCCTAACTGACCTGGGAGGATGAATCCAATAGGTGGAGATGAAGAGAGGAGCCCTTGGCCTTCCAAGCCATGAATGACCATTACTCCTCACATTCTCTCTCCTCCATTAAAGGGAAAATGTAGCTTTCTCTCTCCTATTCACTCTTTCTAGAAAATAAATGGCTAATCATGTAATAATAAATCGTGTGAGGCTAGTGGGACACCTAAATTGGGCTTAGCCTAAGTGGATTGGGCTTGGTTAGGTCAAATTATGGAAATTTGACCTATCTTAGGGTTGATTTGACTTGTTTCAAATTAGTCTTTTGGGTTGACCCCAATGGGTCCTTGGTGACCCTTTGACCTCCCCTAAGGTCTTGGGAGTCTTGGATAGGGTTGGTTTGACACCTTGGTGGTAACTTGACCCTTAATTAGGGCACTTTGACCACTTTGGGGCTAGTGTTGATTTTGGTCAACTTCACCTCTTTAGTTGACCCCAATGGGTCCTTAGTGACCCTGTGGACCTCTTAAAGGGTTAGGGAGGTTTAGGGGGGGTCATTTTGGCAAGTTGGAGGTACATTGGCCCTAAATATGCTACTTTGATCATTTTAGGGTTACAGTTGAATTTGGTCAACTTGACCACTTTGGTTGACCCAATGGGTCCTTTGTGACCCATTGAGCCTTCCAAAGGCTTGGGATGTTATGGTGGGGGTAAAAGAGTCAAGGTGAGGCTCTAAAGTCAAATCCTAGGTTAGGTAATTGGACTGTGTTATTTGCATACCATGGTGAACTTACCTTCATTCCTAGGTTAACTTGGTCTTCTTGGGCTTCATAGGGTTTTGTCATGACCTAGTCATGACAAAAACACTTCTAGGGATCTAGTTGTTTGAGGGATGTTACACAATGGTTGTTTCAGGCACATGATTGGAACAAAGGGTAATCTGAAAGAATTCATTCCATTAAAGGGTGGACCCAAGGTGATATTTGGTGGATCAGATAGAGGGATTACCAAATTTTATGGTAAAGTTACAAATGGCTTAATCACTTTCACAAAAGTGGATTATGTGGAAGGGTTTCAACACAACATTATAATCATAAACCAATTATGTGATCGTAGTTATGTCATATCTTTCCACAAGGATAAGTGCCATATTAAGAGATCAAGTGACCAAGAGGTCATTTTGAATCGCATTAGTAGTGGGAATGTTTATTGTCTAAATTTTCTTTCTCTAACTTCAGGCACTCCCATTTGCCTAGGTGCAAATGAGAAAGCCTCACATTGTGTCAAATGACACAAGAGGCTAGCTCATTTGGTTTATAAAACTATAGGTAAGCTCTATATTAATAGTTAGTTAGGAATGGTCCTAACATGAAATGCACTAAGGAGAGAATTTGCTCTGCATGCCAAAAGGGAAAGCAGACCAAAGCTTCATTCAAAAGCATTGAGACTAAAGATTCAGTTAGGTCTTTATACCTCTTGTATATGGACTTGTTTCATCCAATGCCAGTTCAAAGTCAAGGTAGGAAAATCTACACCTTTGTGTTTGTTGGTGACTTTTCCAAATTTACTTGGGTTTTATTTTTAAGGAAAAAGTCTGAAACCCATGATGTCTTCAAGACATTTGTCAAGCAAATATAGAATGAGCTAAATAGTACTGTGGTCAAAATCAGAAGTGACTACGGAACTGAGTTTAAATCTGAATGCATGACAAAGTTTTGCTAAGAACTTGGGATTCAGCAAGAGTTTTCCTCTCCAACAATACCCCAGCAAAATGGGATTGCTGAGAGGAAGATTAGGACTCTCATAGAGGCTGGAGGAACATTACTGAATGACACCTCTCTCCCTAAATATTTCTGGGCGGAGGATGTAAACACAGCTTGACAAGTCCTTAATAGGGCTTCTATCACCAAGACCCAAAAAAGACTGCCTATGAGATCTTGAAGGGTAGAAAACCAAATCTTGCATATCTCAGAATATTTGGGAGCAAGTGCTTTGTGCTCAACAATGGGAAATACTATATAACTAAGTTTACTAGCAAGTCTAATAAGGGCATCTTTGTTGGGTAAAACAATCATATTAAGGCTTATAGGATCTATAACTTGACAAGTCAAGTTGTAGAGGAGTTAGTTAATGCAGTATTTGATGAGTCAAATATGATTAACAATGAGCTGTCAAGCTCTTCTTCTAGTTCTGCAGGTACTGAACTAGTGTTGGATAAGCTCACTCTCAAGGAAGCTGCTCCAACAATTCAAGATAAAGTTGAGGCTTTATGCATTCCAGAGGAAGCACAAGGCATACAGGAAGTGGATGAAGACCTGAATCAGGAAGAGCATGATGATAAAGCAATACTGCCTCCAGCAGTAAGACATTTGAAGGATCATCCAGACCATTTGATTATTGGTGATGCAAGCAAGGAGTAGTGACAAGGAGCAAATTTCTCAACACAATAATGTACTCTAGTTTCCTGTCACAAGTGGAGCCTAAGAAATTTGAAGAGGCTAACAAAAATCAGTTCTGGATTGTAGCTATGCAAGAGGAACTGAACTAATTTAAAAGGTGTAAGGCCTGGAAGTTGGTTCCTAGACCTCAAGGACATAATGTCATTGGCACCAAGTGGATCTTTAAGAATAAACTTGATAAAAATGACATTATAGTTAAGAACAAGTCTAGGTTGGTAGATTAGGGGTACAAACAAGAAGAATGTATTGACTTTAATCAAACCTTTTCCCATGTAGCAAGACTAGATGCTATCAGACTATTCCTGACATATGTTCCATACCAAGATTTTAATGTCTACCAGATGGATATGAAGTCAGCCTTCCTAAATGGAGATTTGAAGGAAGAAGTCTATCTTAAACTAAACTAGGATGTGGGCTAGGTTCACTAAACTAGGATGTTTGACCCAACCTGTATAGTCAGGGTCCTGTCTGTCTCCTAGAGTCTAGGCCATGTACTTAGAGTAAACATTACATGGACCAGCCAATAACAGAATGAAGAAGACTCAAGACTTAGAGAAATTTCAAAGACTCAGGAAAATGAGTTCGACGTTCGTCGAACTTAGCTCAATGAAAATCGTGCTCAGCTCAACGAACTCAGAGACAATTCTCTGAGTTGAGCTAGACGAACTTAGTTCTCAGGTAGACGATTTCTGGATGCTCTACTTCAACATTCTATGTCCAGAATCATTTCTCTGAACTCCAGTCGACGAATTCATATTCTCAGCTCGACGAACTTAGACCACAGTATTGACAAGTTTTATCAAGTAGCAGTTAGCAGTTCTCAGGTCGGCGAACTTAGTTCTCAGGTCGATGATTTCTGGATACTCTACTTAAACATTCTAAAGTCCAAGAATCATTTCTCTGAACATTAGTCGACGAAGATAGATTCTTAGCTCGATGAACTTGATGCACATAATTGGCAAGGTTCTTGAGAAAGCAGTTAACTGTTATTAGGTCGATGATCTTGGATCTCAGGTCGACGAACAACAATTATCTGGTCGACAAACATGACTTCTCATCTCGACGAACTCTGGACCCAGGTCGATGAATTCTATTCTTTGCTCGATGATTTCTCTGCAGTTCCAGACATGGACTTTTCCTTCCTTATGTCCTTATTTTATTGCAGAAATTTCTGAATAATCAATGCTTAATATTATCTGAATATTACCGTTAGAAGCAGCATTGATTATGACATTCATCAGGATTATTAATTGCTGCTTTTCAATGGGATAGTTTGGGAAATCAATTAATGCAAACATTCTCAAGGCCGTCAGTAATCAATGCAGGAAGGAATTTGAAAATTCAAAGGAGAAAATCTGTTGATCATATAAAAGTGATTTTCTTCCTTATTCAATAGACAGATAAAGACTGAGACAGAGAGATATAAAAAGTGAAAGAAAGCACATAGAGAAGACGAACAACAATAAGAAAATTCAAGTTCTTCTCTATGTAGAAAGAGAATCTGGACTTCACCTTGACACTACTGAAGAAGAATAAGAACACACATCCAAATCAAGAGTCTTCTTCATTCTTCACTCCAGGATTCTTCAAGGACAACAAAACTTTATCAGTTAAGAAGTTCCTGGAGCTCTTCTAGTCAAAGCTAAAGATTGAGGACCTACTCACCCTAAAGCAAAGCTCAATCTTCTTGAACAACTCAATAACTCGAGGGGAGCTTTGTTATCATCAAAGATCCACTAAGTCTTCTCAGTTGTATTTGAGAAAGAGAAGACATCATCCCTTTCTCATCCACTCACTGTACAAAGGGCTCTTTAACTCCCTTCAAAAGTTATTACTTGGTTGCAAGTCACGTGATCAAAAGACTTGGGTTGGTTTTTGAGCACCTGATCAAAAGCTCATTGGTGGCAGTCACCTGATCAAAACCTGTTAGTGGATTCCTACCAGGGTGGTAGAAGAATAGATGTACCCAGGTTGGGGAACCTCTATAAAAATTCTTGTGTTGTCTGGTTGCCCTTTTTCTATTGTTCTTGTTGTGCCTGTGATTAGTTAGTTTAATTTTTGAGGTGTATGTGGTAGATTAGTTTATCTTAGGATTGCTTTCTTACTTACAACAAATATCAAATAATTGCCCTACTCTGAAGTGTTTTATTAACAGCAAAAGTCTTTAAAGTTTTAAAGATACTCTATTCACCCCCACTTCTAGAGTATTTCATATCTAACCCTTTCTTTCAATTGGTATCAGAGCAGTGTTTCTTTGGTTGTACAAGCTAGACCCTTGAACCAAAAGATCCTGTGTTAGATCTGACTTTTTATTTCTCTTAGGATTATACTCATAGCATGAGACATAACAAGGATTATGCAAGCATCAGACTTCCAGTATGCAACCTAAATAAGTTTGCCATCTGGAAGGCTAGAATTAAACTATATATGAATTCCATTGATGAGTACATCTATAACTCTATTTTGACAGGTCCTCTTCAATCAACTGCCTCTACATCTACAGCAACATCAGGCACACATGATGTTCCACCACCTGAGTGGACAAATGCATAGAAGAAGGCTAAGATTGCTGATGCAAAGTCCATGAACATTCTGGCTCAGACTATATCTGATGATATTTTCTAGAAGGTGGCTGAATGCATATCAACCAAAGCTATTTGGGACTCTCTCAACCAAATGGTGGCTGGCTCTGCTGATGAGAGAAATGATAGAAGATCAAAGCTCATACCCCAGTATGAGAATTTCAAGAAGGATGAGAGAAAATCTATTGCTGACATGTACAACAGACTGAGCTCAATAATCAATGAGTTGAAGACTTTGGATAAGGACATCACCCTTACTGAAGTAAATGATAAAATCCACATGTGCTTCCCAAGCTCATGAGATTCAAGAATCTGGCCAATCAAGCTGGCCAGGAGCTTAAATGAGATTTTCATAGAATCTCTGTTGGGAAAGCTCAAGTCTTATGAGCAACTAATAAAGTCCAGAGAAGTAGCTGAACAAAGTAGTCCTCCACCAGCAAGGAAGGAGCAGAACATAGCATTCAAGGCTGCTAAAGAAACTGAAGCTTCAACAGTAAATGAAGAATTGATGAGTCTCCTTGCCAAAAGATTTTACAAAATGGCAAGAAAGGATTTCAGAAGAAGATCATCCGGACAGGATGATAAGACAAGGTATGATAACACTCCTACTAAATAAGTAATATGTTTTTGCTGCAGGAAACCTGGGCACTTTATCTCAGAGTGTCCAGAGAATCAAAAGAAAGAAAGAAGAAGAGAGACAGAAGATGAATCCACATCTTCCAGTTCCAGTGAAGAGGAAGAAGAGGCAAGGGCCAAGGAAATCTGCCTCATGGCCATCAATGCCTCCAGCAGTAAATCAGATGATGAGGAAGAATCTAAAAATGAAGGAGCTTCAGAATCAGAAGCTGATTAGGTACTCTCATCTTTTGATTATAATTCTGATAGTTTCAAAATTGAATTTAAAACTATGTGTGTTGATCTAATTAACTCTGAAAAGGAAATTAAAATACTTAGGGAAAGACTGACCAATCAAGAAAATCTAATCTCTGAATACACTAAGTTAAAAGATGAATTAACTCTAGCTAATAAACAAATCATGTCTTTAAAAATAGAGTTATATGAGGCCAAACCTCTTGAGGAATATCTTAATGGGAGAAGCCTTAGCTGATGGACATCACAAGCACAGTCAATGCCAGACTGAATAGCAAACTGGGCTTGGGTGCATCATCAAGTTTACCCCCCATACTCAAGAAGAACATATTGTCCACACCAATAAAATTTGTGTCTGAGAAGAGTAAAGAAAAGGTAGATAATAATAATCCCAATCAAACTGAAATTACACAGAAAAATAAGAAAAGAAGAACGGATCAGAAAAATCATAACCAGAACAATGTTCAGCAGATTTCATCGAACTCAGATCGACGAAATGTGGCCAGTTCGTCGAAATCAAGTCGACGAACTCTGAAAGAAGATCTATATAATAATTATTCATCTTATTGTGATCGACGAACTGTGTATGGTTCGTCGAGCAGAGATCGACGAACTTGTGGAACAGAAAATGAATATGTTCATTCTCTGAGCAGAGATCGACGATCTCATCCCACTTCGTCTAACTATGGTCGACAAACTTACAACTTTTCGTCGAACCCTGACGGACTTAATAAAAATCATAATTTTGACAGAAACCATAATCAACCTAGAAAACCCTTTAATCCACTTGCTAATTGGGTAATTCCTCCCAAAAGATATCATCCCTTAGGATATAAATCCCAACCTGAATTCTCATTAATATCCAGTTTTTCCTATGTAAAGAAACAAGGACCCAAGGTAACCTGGGTCAAGAATAACTAATTATTTTCTCTACAGGTAAAGACCTATCTAGTTGTTAATCAAAAATGGTATCTAGATAGTAGATGCTCCAAACATATGACTTGCAGCAATGATAACTTAATTAACAACAAGTCCAAGCTGGGACCAATGGTGATCTTTGGTGATTCAAAGTGTGGCCAGTCTAAAGGTTTTGGAGAAGTAAAGATTGGAGCAGTCACTTACAAAAAGGAGACCTATGTAAGTGGAATCGAGCATAACATCATCTCCATAAGTCAACTATGTGATGAAGGTTATCAGGTAAACTTTAACTCAAGATCTTGTATTATTTCTAATAAAGAAAAACAAATTGTTTTAATTGGAAATAGACAAGGTAACATATACATAGTAGATTTTCATTCTGCAACTTCAGATATGTGCCTACTTAATATTTTTAGTAATAAAAATGATCTTTGGCATAAAAGACTAGGACATGTTAATATGAAAAATATTGCTACGCTATCTAAAGACAACCTTGTGAGAGTTTTGGCTTCTGGTCCCTACAAGAAGGAAGGCCTCTGCAGGGCTTGTCAACTAGGCAAGCAAACTAAATCTAGTTTTAAATCAGTTAATAAAAGTGATTCACCTAGGATTTTGTACTTGCTGCACATAGACCTTTTTGGACCTATTGCTGTATAAAGCCTAGGAGGGAAATCTTATACCCTAGTTATTGTAGATGACTTCTCAAGATTCACTTGGGTGTTCTTTCTGAGATCTAAGTTAGATACATTCAAAGATCTTACAGATTTTCTCAAAACTATACAGATTGAGTACTCTACTCATGTTGCATTGATCAGAAGTGATCATGGTACAGAGTTTGAGTCTCTTCTTATGCATGAGTTCTGTGAGAAGGATGGTATCAGGCATTGCTTCTCAGCTCCTAGTAATCCTCAACAAAATGGGGTAGCTGAAAGGAAGAATAGAACCTTAATTGAAGCTGCAGGCACATTACTTGCAGATGCTTACATGTTCCTATACTTTTGGGCAGAGGCTCTAAGCATAGCAAACTATGTACTGAACAAGAGTTTAATACATACACTTAAGAATAAGACTCCCTATGAATTGCTTAAAGGGAAGAAACCTAAAATCACATATTTTAAAGTATTTGGTTGTATATGTTATATTCATAATAATAACAAGGAGTATATTGGAAAATTTGAAGCTAAGGCTGAAGAGGGAATTTTTTTAGGATATTCCCAAATCAGCAAAGCTTGTAGGGTATTCAATGAATCTTCTTTAAAAATTGAGGAATCAATTCATGTAACTTTTGATGAGGCTAACATGTCTTATAAGGAGAAAGAAATTTCTACCAATAGCACCTTGCAGGTACCTCACTTGTGTGAGAGATTGGGTGAGTTGTGTAACGCCCCGAAACTCAAAAGAGCGACAGGTGGAATTTTGAGCAATGTTTGGAACTTGGCAGTGGTCACACGGCCTGGGACACAAGTGTGTCCCAAGGGCGTGTCGTGCTCGGGTCGACGATCTGGCCGAGTGGTCAATGAATTTGGAGTCGGCGATCATCGAGCAGTGAACACGGCCTGAGATACGGGCGTGTCACAAGCCGTGTCCTTCACGGGGTGAAGCCGGGCCATCGCGGGTGTGATAGACGGGGTTAGCACACGGGCTGTGTCGGGTAGACACATGCATGTACTGGATGACATGGGCGTTTCAAGCCTAACACGGGCGTGTCAAGATTTCGTGTTCTTTTTGGGATGCGGCAGTTTCGACGGCGAATGGGGAACACGGCCCTGGACACGGGCGTGTCACAAGCCTTGTTCGGCCCAGATTTTGGATTTCAAGTGCGAATCGTGGCGCCTATGCCTATGATGATGTGTTGTTACACTATACTGCTTGATTATGCTAATAAAGTGCAGCGAAGGAGCATCGACGCCCCGAGTTCGGGGGCGGGATCATTATAATTTGGTCAGCATAGCTGATCGTTGCTTTTGTTTGCCACCGTGTGGTGGATTGTTTCTTGTAGGTGCTGTGGAGCCAAGTGCTAAATAGTGGGTACAAGCCCATGTTGCTGAGTCGGCCCTCGAAGGCCTAATTTGAGTGTTTACTTTATTATTCATGTATGACCGGCTTGCGTGCCGAGTTTTGGAAAACACTGTATTTTGAGTAAACAAATGTAAGGCCTTAAGGCCATGTACTAGTGTATTGTACGTCATTCCGGTTTGGTTTTGTAGTGGAAATTCATGTTGTTGGTTGGGTTCTTAATTTGTAACTTTTAAATTGCTTCCGTTAGAATGCACTCTTTGTAGGATGTTGATTCTTAGTTGGATGGTTTCCATTGAGTAACCTTCCGGTCTGTCTGTGATATATGGCGTTGGGCCCCGGACGGACGTACTACTATACACTATGCGACGTATAGGGGGTGTTACATTTTGGTATCAGACTACTGGTTTCGGTCAACTTAAATGAATTTGTGGACGAATTATTTTAAGGGGTGGGGAGCACATGTGTGTGTGTCATCGTTATAACATAAAAAGAACACATGAATGTCCACTTAGGAATGAAAATACACGTGTTTGAGGAACCTGCGTGTTCCTATAATTGCTTTTTGCAATTTTGTTTGGTCGCTTAACGGTATTTTGTACAACTATAAGTGACCAGAAGTGGTGTAGGGCCGTCAGAACGCCCGGTTTCTGAGGCTAGCAGTGCACCAAATGATGCTCCTGCAACACCTCCATCGGTAGAAACCATATGATTTGTGGCCGAGGCAGTGTTTGCCTTGATCAACGCGCAACCTATAAGGCAAATGCAGCAGCCCGCTCGTGCGAAGTAGCAAGTACCGCTGCAAGCGGCTGAGTAGAGAAGGGTGGAGCAGGTAGTGGTGGAGCCTCTAGTGCCTAGGAGAGCAACTGAAAGACAGCTTAAACATGTTATGGTGTAAGACCCCATTTTTTTTGCAACAACCACCGGGGTCTTAGGCCCAGAACCGCCGCTTTGCGGTGACACCTTCACACCCGGGAAGGTCATCACCACAAAACGCCAATCCTGCCGGCCAAATCGATCACCATCGACAGAATGTATAATGAATGAAAATGTAAGCATCCAAGTCCACAATAGAATATAGGAGTAAATCACATGACAAATAAATAGTCCACACCAGAAAGTGAAAACAGGCTTAAGCTCGGTACATGATAACCTCACTACAAACCACTCATAAACATAAAACTACTAATACTCGGCTCCACTCACGGATCCGGATGCCTGTCCCCCCGAGCTACACTAGCCCATCTCCATCTACATTGTACCCTGCTGGTGCTGCGTCTCCTGCGGCTGTTCCCTGTCTCCCATCCAGAGTACCTAAATATGGTGGTCAAATGACCGTCAGCCAAACTAGACTCAGTCAACAATCCCCCACCCCTCTACTCGTGGCTCCCAGGCACCGGGCGGAAAGGAGTGAAAAGGAGCACCAAAAGCAGGGTGTATCACAATAAACATGAGTAAATAAGTATGTAACACAAGTAAACAGTAATGAGTAGCAAGTGAGTAAAAGCAGTAAGAAGAGTAAGTAAGAGCAATGAGAGAAGTAACCGTTGATTTATTGGGATTACCCCTATAGACCAAGGGGTCGTTTTGCGGGGCCTATCGTATAAAACGACCCATACCATTTTATACGATAAGTGTCAGGGGTTAAATGCAATGATTATGTTATGACCCTCAAGCATGCTATGGTATGCACATGCAAGTGCAACTCACATACACGACTCTATACGCACAGACCTTTAGTTCCCCTTTTTGGAGTTAGCTAAACTCTTAGGAGCCTCCGCCGTGGCAAAACGAAGACAGTGGGTTGGGCCTCTCCACTCCTAAACTGGTAATCACACTACCCCGTCTAGCCCCTCACGTACATTTCCGTACTATTCCTAGCAAACTAGCTAGTCTCCCGAGTCAACGTACCGACGATGGTTTGATCGATCGTCCAATAGCGAGGACCCACCACTATTATGCACATGCAACCATGATAGTTTGTATCTAATTATAGTATCGAGCCTCCAGCTCTTTAGACTACCAAGTCTACTAGTTCACCATGTTCCCGATCCCACGGCTCCCTGGACTAATCAAGTCTCCTTTTTTCCAAGTCCCCGAGCATCCAGCTCCCCGGACTTCCAAATCAACACCGAGTCCATTTAACTCTACCAGTAAGCCCTTAGGACACGGGCCTACGCTATACTATCTCTACCAATTCATCTCCCTACGTGTACTAGTGTGAGTGTAAGGTAAAACTATTATTAGGGTTACTCTTGCCCAAATTATTTCTACGGTTTACGTTAGCCCAGGACTGCCCAAGGTATTCCCCGTGAAGGGCTGTCGAAAGCACTAGGAACTATGATGGGATTACGCCCAAAGCTCCCTTTCGCAAGGCACTTGTTATTATTGATTTCTACCCTTGATCAGATCTCTCATTTATTTACCCAAACCAACAACCTACTAACGAGTCAACTCTTCAAATTCCTTACCCACTCTAGTTCAGTTTCCGTAGTCACTATATGCAGACCACCCTATACTATATGAGATGTATAAAGGAGGTACTCCGGATTGTCTTCCAAATCTCCTATAAAATTTACCAGAGGTATATCATAACAAGTTTAGTCTAGAATCAGAGAATCTTAATTTTTTCTAATTTATCTGGCATTTAATTAATTTCCTCAAAAATTCCAAGGGCTATCGGTTTGAACATGAACTACCCTAGGTGCTCATGAAAGATGTCCAATAAAATTATTATAAATACTATGTTATCTCAGTATGGTAAATACAAAGTATCACAATTTTTCTATCATCAAAAGAGCTCTAAAACATTTTTAGCAATATTTTCTATCTTTCGTTATTTATGAATCAAGTACAGAAAATATCCATCCAGAAATTATAAATTAATTATTCTTATGTAGATACCAGCTTAAAAATAGCATTGCCCAAGTTTCATAATTTTTCAGCAAGTATTAATCTCTGAATAAATTATTTATCAAAAATCTCCATAAGATGGGCTTGTAAAGAAAGTGTCGTAACTAAGATTCTAAAAATCATGAATAAATGTCTACAAGTATATAATGGCCTGAAAATCTCAATTCCTAAGTCTCATAATTTTTCAATAGCAATATCATCCATAATTAATTTTTAAACCATAAAACCCCTTTTTAACATTTATGAATGAAGTACTAGTTTTAGTGAACTAAAATTTTTAAAAAAATTCAGGAGCAACCATTCTGACCTAAAATACCAAGATTTCATTTGGTTTCAATGAACAGGAAGATCTGAATAACTAAAACGTCAGTTGGGGCTATAACAAACTTTACAAATGAAGTGCTAGAAATAAACATCATAAAATTTCAGTAAAATTGCAGTAGGTTCTGCCCATTCCAAAACTCACTCTACCCGAGTTTCACAGCTTTTAAATAATGTTTAGTGAATGATTTGACTCATTTGAGATTTTACCCTAAACTAAGGTTAGGGTTTTGAGGTCTCTACCTATCTCCAAATCCTCCGAGATTCCATCCAGATGATTTATATTATGCTAACGTCGACTCTACTGAGTTTCAAGGCAATATAAGGGCATTTGACCCCATGTCCTTAACCACCCTCAAAACCCTCCCTTTAGGGTTTGAGTTTGGATCCTAGGGTAAATCAACCCTAAACCACACCATTTTTCTCCAAGTGGGTTATAATAGCCCTTCTAAGTTAGTGGTCAAAATATCAGCCTCTGTTGAGGTGATTTGACCGTTCCAAACTCTTAGTGCACTTTTTACTAAAAAATGCCTCATTAATGCGTAGTTAAGGATAGATGATTTCCTACCCAAAACTCATCCAAATGAGTTGGAATTTTGTACAGAGCTAGGTTTTATAGCCAGGGACCACAAATTTGGGAGGGTTTGGAGGTCATTTGACCACTTAAATAAATTACTCTAACTTTATTAAATTAAAACAAAAACCTTCGGCAAAATATCTCCAAAAAATTGCATTTTTAGAAAGACTCTAGGTATGGCTAAGGGTAACCCCTGCCCAAATTTCAGGTCATTTGGACAAGGGACGAAGAGTGGGCATTCATTTTAATCTCTGGACAGCCCTATGGATAGATTGCACCAAAATGAGTACTATGGTCTAACCAAGGCTCCAAATTGAGTGAAACCAATTTTAAATTACACTAGACATCAAGGGCTACATTTTTCATGTTGAACACTTCTGCAGTAGAGGCATCTAAGTATTTTTAATAATTAAAACCATCTACTATTAATAGTTTCCAGGAATCAATTAATATCATTAAAACACTTGATCAAAATGGACGTCATCCGTTCATCCTCAACCTCCAGCCAAGGGCCAAGATTGGCCCGACCTGGAGCCTCTTCCAGCCGACTTTCCAGCCACCCTGACCACCTCCCTAGTCGGCCACCACCACCACCACCTCTGTTGAGGTGGTGGCTAGCGTTTGGCAGCGACCATGCTGCCGGAGGCGGCAGTTTTCGGCAAACTCAACACATCCATTTTTCCATGAAAAATCTGAAATACAAGCCCCTAATCAGGCTCAATTGAGCCCGATTTCTCTCCCTAAACAAGTCTAGATCTAGCACGCATAGAGAGGAGAAGGATTGGACCTTGTCGACGGCCTGAAGTCGGGAAGATCGCCGGGAAGCCATTTCTGAAAGTTACGTCGCTCGGCTTCTGCAACTATAAGGTGGGGAGGCTCGGTTTCTTAGGGTAAGGATTGGGAAAGCCTCCTCTCAACTTACTGGTGGTGTTTAAATCCTCAGATTGGGAGAGGAGGGGCTGGAGCATTAATGTCCTTCAAAGTCATTAATGGCTAGGCTCGGCCATGGAGAATGGGGGCTGAATCAGGTCTGATGGCCGGGAGAAACGGCTGGAAACTTCTCCCCTTCCCTGGGAAATTGAATTCAGCCATTAAATGTGGCTTTTGACGAACCGTTACTTCCCTCTCCATCCTCATTTCTCTCTCCTCCTCATGGAGATTCTGCCCAGAACAGCTGTGTCACGCCTGGTGACATGGCTGTGACATGGGCGTGTATCATCCACCACGGGACTGTCGGGTGGGCGTGTTCCCTTCTGTTCTATGAAATGAAATTGACAATCATCGAGCTGAGCTCGACGATCGTCGGGCTGACGATACGCCTGACGACACGGGCATGTAGGGGCGTGTTCCCCCTATTCTGCCAAATGAACTCGACGATCGTCGAGCTGGGATCGATGAAATGAGCTCGACGATCGTCCGGCTGGCGACACGCCTGGGGACACGGGCATGTCGTGGGCGTGTTCCCCCGTGTTCTACAAAATGAGCTCGACGATCGTCGACCTGGGCTTGACGATCGTCGGGTTGATGACACGCCTGGCTACACGGCCGTGTCGGGGGCATGTCCCCCCTTATTCTACGAATGAAATCGACGATCGTCGAGCTTTGCTCGAAGAAATGAGCTCAATGATCATCGGGCTGACGACACGCCTGGCGACTCGGGCGTGTCGGGGGAGTGTTCCCCCTGTGTTCTACGAAATGAGCTTGACAATCGTCGACCTGAGCTCGACGATCGTCGGGCTGACGACACGCCTGGCGACACGGGCGTGTCTGGGCCGACACGGGTGTGTCAAACCAGCAGGAGTTGTTTTTAGGGAATTTGTATGGCTGTTTATTTTGTTCTAGAGGATCTGATGGTTCAGATCTCCCCTTGCTGATATAAGGCTGAGCTATAGGCAGACCAAGGTGATTTTCACCTTGGTCTTCTTCACTTGGTCCCTTGGGCTTCCTAGGGTTTTGACATGACCAAAACCACTCTTGGGGGTCTAGTCGGAAATGGGATGTTACATATGGTATTCAATCCTCCGGTGTTCTCGGGGATGGGAACCCCATCCCAAGCTGAAGATTGGCTCTCCCGAGTGAAGAGAGTCTTGATAGCGATGGAAATGGAGGAGTGGTAGATGACCACTATAGCTATGTTCCTGTTTGATGGAGACGCTAGGCTGTGGTGGGAGTGTTTGGAGCTGCATCTCTTGAGAGGGAGACAAATTACGGACGTCTCGATGGAGGAGTTTTCGAGACTGTTCTTGGCAAGGTACCTTCCCTCGGCGCAGAGGATAGCATTGGAGAATGAGTTCCAGAGGTTGGTGCAAGGAGAGAGTAGCGTGGATGAGTATCTCCACGAGTTTACTCGATTGGGTCAGTGCGCTAGCTCCACATTCGCGGATGAGGAGCGCAAGACGAACCGTTTTTATGACAGTTTGAGAAATGACTTAAGGCTACAGCTGTCGGGGCCTATGACGCAGGGCTTCTTGACCCTGGTCAATACGACTCTATCGTTGGAAAAGGATTTGAGGAATGTTCAAGCGAAGAAAAACTCTGGTGATAAGAGGACAGAGTTCAAGGTGCCGACTACCTCAAAATCTGGATATCATAAGTTCTACAAGAACGCTAGGACCTCGGGTCCAACCCCCTATTCTGGTGCTTCTAGGGCGACTACGGGTCGAACCCCGGGTGCATGCTTTACTTGTGGAAAGCCAGGACATTTTTCCCGACACTGCTGGAGCGGAGGTCCCAAGTCCGAGAGGAAGACGAGAGCAACATACGAGGAAAAGGGCAAGGCGGTGGAGTCAACCGCATCCCATTATACTCCGGCTTAACCTAGAGTTTATAATCTTTGCCAGCAGGAGGCCATCAAGAAAGAGGATGTGGTGACAGGTACGGTTTAAATTTATAGCAAGTTAATTTTTAAATACTTGTTATGCGTGTGTTATCTTACCACTACTTGTTTAGGCTTTTTTTTTATTTTTGAGAATCCGGCGAGAGCACTCTTTGATACGGGAGCTTCACACTCCTTTTAGTCTGAAGGATTCATATCGCGCATCGGAGTATATTCTTTTATGCAAAGGACAAATTAGATGTGTTGTTGCTGAATGGGTATGGGATAGAATCTATGGAGTAAAGATTCGTATTGGGAGTCAAGAGTTCGATTTGCAAGCGTCGTTACTACCGCTGGTGGAGTTCGACATGAAATTTGGCATGGACTGGCTCTCGGAGCAGCAAGCTTGTATTGATTGCGGTCGCAAAAAAGTCAAGTTGGGAACAGGTCATGAGACGACTTTTACGGGCTTGAAAGGGGCAAGCAAGACTTTGATGTCTGCTCTTCAGGTGGTGAAGGTTGTTCGTGCTGGTGTAGAGCTGTTCTTTACGCTAGTGGAGGTTTCAAAGCCTAAGCCTACATTGGATAGTATTTCAGTGGTATCCGAGTACCCTGATGTGTTCCCTAGCGATCTTCCTGGAGCCACACCTCAATGGGAGATAGATTTCACCATCGAGCTAGTGCCAGGTGCGAAACCTGTGACACGCTCTCCGTATCGGCTAGCACCTAAGGAAATGGCGGAGCTGAATGTTCAACTTCAAGAGTTGTTGGAGCAGGGGTATGTACGTCCAAGTTCGTCGCCTTGGAGTGCACCGGTCCTCTTTGTTAAGAAGAAGGACGGAAGCCTGAGACTTTGTATCGATTGTCGAGAGCTGAACAAGCTAACGGGAAAAATAACAAGTACCTGATCCCAAGGATTGATGATCTATTCGATCAGTTAGTCGGGTCAACAGTGTACTCGAAATTGGATCTCAAGTCCGGTTATTATCAGCTGAGGATAAGGGAGAGTGATATCCCTAAGACAGCTTTTAGTACGAGATACGAACATTACGAGTTTACGGTCATGCCGTTTGGGCTGATGAATGCGCCGTCATTGTTCATGGATCTGATGAATAGGACTTTCAGGGAGTACCTAGACCACTTTATAATCGTCTTCATCAATGATATATTGGTGTACTCGTAAAGTGTGGAGAATCACTTTAAGCATCTACATTTGGTATTGGAGACGCTGAGGAGGAATCAATTGTATGCCAAGTTCTCCAAATGCGAGTTTTGGTTGTCCTCAGTAGCATTCCTTGGTCACATAGTCAGTGGAGAGGGAATTGTGGTGGATCCGGCGAAGATTGTTGTGATATGAGAGTGGCCTGTGCTGTCTTCGGTAGCGGAAGTTCGGAGTTTTCTACGGCTTGCTGGCTACTACAGGCGCTTCTCGGAGAACTTCTCGCGGATAGCGTTACCCATCACGAATCTGACAAGGAAAGATCAGAAGTTTGTTTGGACGCCGGGGTGTGCACGAGCTTTTGAGGAGCTGAAATGTCGGTTGACCACGATGCCTGTGCTGAGTTTGCCGAGTGGGACCGAAGGTTTTGAGATCTACAGCGAGGCCTCGGACAGTGGATTGCGTTGTGTCCTACTACAGCATGGAATTATGATAGTGTATGGCTCGCGACAGCTAAAAGTGCATTAGAGGAATTTTCCGGTCCATGACATGGAGTTAGCGACCGTGATTTTTGGCATGAAGCTGTGGAGGCACTACTTATATGGGGTGAAGGTCGATATCTATACCGACCACAAGAGCCTGAAATTCTTATTGGATCAGAAAGATCTAAACATACGACAGCGGAGATGGATGGAGTTCTTGGGGGACTATACATTCAAGATCCATTATGTGCCTGGGAAAGGCAATGCGGTTATGGATGCGTTATGTCACAGGGACCCAACTCAAGCCAATTGGCTGTCGGTCCATGACGAGCGGTTGGTTAGGGAGTTGGAGGCGTTGGAGATCTCTTGCGTGGACAAGCAATCATGTGCAGAAGCGCTATTGAACTGGACGGAAGTTCAGTGTGACCTGGCTGATCGATTTGGCAGGCTTTGGATTTGGATGGCCGCATGAAGCAACTCATGATAGAGGATTAGTATGAGTCAAATTCCCAATTTGTTGTTGAGGATGGATTGCTTTGGAAAGACGGTCATCTGTGCACCCCAAGCGTGGGCTATTTGCGGGTGGAATTGTTGTACGAGGCGCATCATACCAAGTACTCGGTTCACCCGGGGAGCACGAAGATGTACCGCGATGTGAAGAAATTGTTCTGGTGGCCAGTGCTTAAGAAGGATGTGGCACTTTAAGTCAAAGTGTCAAACCCGCGCATTGGTGAAGGCGGAATGCCAAAAGCCGGGATGATTCTTGAAGTCCTTGCCTATTCCGGAGTGGAAGTTTGACGACATTACTATGGACTTTGTGCATGGTTTGCCACGGTCGCAGAAGGGAAACGATGCCATCTGGGTGGTCGTACATCGTTTGACGAAAGTGTCGCACTTCATTCCACATAGGAAGGATGATTCTGTGGAGAGATTGGCGAAACTGTATGGGGACAACATTGTTCGGCTTCACGGTATGCCCCGCAGCATCGTGAGTGACCGAGATGGGCGGTTCACATCCAATGATTGGAGAATGGTGCAACAAATGTTGGGATCAAAGCTGAGTTTCAGCACAGCCTTTCATCCACAGACGGATGGTCAGACCGAGAGAGTCAATAGGAAAATAGAAGACATGCTTCGCCTGTGCGTCCTGGACTTTGGGAAGCAATGGGAAGACCACCTATATTTGGTGGAATTTGCGTACAACAATAGCTACCAGGTGAGCATTCAAGTGGCGCCCTTTGAGGACCTTTATTGTACAAGATGTCACATGTCGTTGTCTTGGTTGGAAACGAGTGAGTCAAAGTTGTACAAGCGCCAAGAGGTGGAATATGCGGTGTTGTTGGTTCGAACGATTCGAGAGAGGTTGCTAATCACTCACGACAGCCAAGCTAAGTACTATAACGCCAAGCATAGGAAAGTGGAGTTCGCTGTCAGCGACTGGGTGTACTTGAAGATCCAGCTGTTCAAGGGTGTCTCGCTGGTGCGGCGCTGAAAGAAGCTATGCCCGAGGTACCTTGGACCGTTTGAGATTTTGGAACGGATTGGCGAAGCAGCTTATCGATTGAGGCTATCAGTGGAGCTAAGTGGTCTACCCTATGTATTCCACATATCGGTGCTGCGGAAGGCGGTGCAAGGCCCTTCGCAAGTGATTGCGGTCGACCAAGTGTCGGTCGATAATGGGTTGACGATGAAGGTCAAGCCCATTCGCATTGAGGACTCGGAAGTCAAGCGGCTACGCAACAAAGAGATCAGGATGGTGAAGGTCCATTGGGACAACTGCAGTCGGGAGGAGCTCTCGTTGGTGCAAGAGCAGACCATGCTTGAGGACTACCCGAAGTTATTCCACTCAGGTACCGTTTAATTTTTGTGTTTATCTTTCCTTTATGTAATTTTGGGATGAAATTCTTTTAAGCGGGAGAGAGTTGTAACACCCTAAAACTCAAAAGAGTGATGGGTGGCGTTTTGAGCTAAGTTTGGAACTTGGCAGGGGTCACACAGCCTGGGACACGTGCGTGTCCCAGGGGCGTGTCATGCTCGGGTCGACGATCTGGGCGAGTGCTCGACGAATTTGGAGTCGACGATCGTCGAGCAGCGAACACGGCATGAGACACGGGCATGTCCCAGGCCCTGTCCTTTACGGGGTGAAGTCGGGCCGTGGCGGGGATGATACACGGGGTTAGCACACGGGACGTGTCGGGTAGACACGGGCATGTACTGGATGACACGGGCGTGTCAAGCCTGATACGGGCGTGTCGAGAGCCCGTGTTCTTTTCGGGACGCTGCAGTTTCGACGGCGAATGGGGAACACGGCCCTGGACACGGGCGGGTCATAAGCCGTGTTTGGCCCAGATTTTGGATTTCATGTGCGAATCGTGGCTGTCTGTTTCCTTATTTTGGGATCTAACGGCCCAGGACAGTTCTTGCTGGGATATACCCGAGAATAGGATTGGCAAGCCTTAATTTCTCTTAAGTATTCTCTTTCTAAGCTTCTAGAGGGAGGGGAGAGCAAGAAACAAGAAAGAAGGAATATTCGGCCGCCGGCGGAGCTTCGTAGCTCCAAATCGCAAGCCGACTTCAGATCTACGGAGGCGAGGATATTGCGGTGCTTTTCATCTGTATAGATTTCCATGGCGCCAAAGAGGAATGCTAGGGTAATGAATCTCATCCTAGGACATGTGAAGTCCTCTTTTCTTTGCATAGGAAGCATGCACTCGCGAGTTTGCGGTGAGTTTGAGGCGTTCCTTCAGGTAGACATGAATAGTCCCCATTGTGTACATGTAGAGTCCGTGATCGAGAATCAGATATAGGCATGATGCGTGAAGCCTACTCGGACAAGTTGGTCTGGATCAGTGATGTTGCATTGCATGAATGGATGGAGAAGACTTCGTGTCGATGGTTGTTTTTCGGATTTTCTATGCAGTAGATTGCAACAGAGAGCCTTGGGGATTAACTCCAAGGTACACCCGGAAAACTGGGCAGATGCGTGATTCTGCCAACATGGTGGCCTGGGAGCCAACTTGCACATAACTGGGTTATGTGAAGTGTGTGATCGGATTGGGACTCGGGGAAGCTTGACCTGCGCATATGGCTTAAATTACCGTTACGGTGTGAGCAATGGGTCAGGCGGAACCGTACCCGCTCTATGTCGTTCGGTAGGAGCCGTTGGCACAGATAGAGGGTCTTAGGCGGTCTATGGCTTAAATTGACGCGACCAATGCCGGAAAGACAAAATGCTCACGAGATTGGCCATCCAAGTGGCGGTGGTGAGACCACAATGTCTATGACTTAAATTGACGTGACATGGACCGGTTCACCGAGAATGTGGCCTGAGTGCACGGGGTGTGTGGCCGTGCATGCCTACGCCTGTGATGATGTGTTGTTACACTATACTGCTTGATTATGCTAATAAAGTGCAGGGAAGGAGCATCGGCGCCTCGAGTTTGGGGGCGGGATCGTTATAATTTGGTTAGCATAGCTGACCGTTGCTTTTGTTTGCCACCTTGTGGTGGATTATTGCTGCAGGTGTTGTGGAGACAAGTGCTAAATAGTGGGCACAAGCCCATGTTGCTGAGTCGGCCCTGGAAGTCCTAATTTGAATGTTTACTTTATTATTCATGTATGACCGGCCTGCGTGCCGAAGTTTGGAAAACAATATATTTTGAGTAAACAAATGTAAGGCCTTAAGGCCAAGTACTTGTGTATTGTACGTCATTCCGGTTTGGTTTTGTAGTGGACATTCATGCTGTTGGCTGAGTTCTTAATTTGTAACTTTTAAATTGCTTCCGTTAGAATGCACTCTGTGTAGGACATTGATTCTTAGTTGGATGGTTTCCATTGAGTAACCTTCCGGTCTTTTTGTGGTACATGGCATCGGGCCCCGGCCGGACCTACTGCTATATACTATGCGAAGATAGGGCGTGTTACAAGTTGAACCTTCCACAAGAGGTTATACCACCTCCCACTCCACAAGCTGATGAAGACAGTGGAGATGAACCTTTGGAAGTGGTTGAACTTCATTCAATAGCAGACACTATTCCACAAGAGGAATTAACTCCACATGATGTTGCTGAACCAACTCCACCCACTGATCTTGTCACACTAAGGGATCACCCCAGATCTCAAGTGATTGGACACATGTTAGTCGGTGTACAGACAAGGCATCAACTCAACCAAGATGTGATGCATACCTATTTCCTCTCTAAAGTTGAGCCTCAATCCATAAAAGATACTGAGCAAGATCCCCAGTGGATCATTGCAATGCAAGAGGAACTCAACCAATTTGAGAGATATAGAGTTTGAGATTTAGTTCCAAGACCCAAATATACCCAATCATTGGAACTAAATGGGTATATAGAAAAAAAGCTAGATGCCTAATGTGTAATTATGAGGAACAAGGCTAGGCTTATTGCTCAAGGTTATAGGCAAGAAGAAGTAATAGACTATGACCAAACCTTTGCACCAGTTGTAAGGTTAGAAGCAATCAGAATCTTCCTTGCTTATGCTGCCTACAAGAAGTTCAAAGTTTATCAGATGGATGTAAAGAGTGCCTTTCTGAATGAAGTACTTAAGGAAGAGGTTTATGTTGAACAACCTCAAGGTTTTATCTCTCCAACTTATCCCTCATATGTCTTTAGATTACATAAAGCTCTTTATGGTTTAAAGTAAGCTCCAAGAGCTTGGTATGAGACCTTAGATAGCTTTCTGAAAGAGCATAAATTCACTAGAGGCATTGTAGATAAAACATAATTCACTGGGCACCATAAGGATTAAACTTTGTTAGTACAAATTTATGTAGATGACATTGTATTTGGGTCTACTGATTCCAAACTATGCAAGAGGTTCTCTGACCTCATGCATTCAAAGTTTGAAATGAGTAGCATGGTTGAGCTCTCCTACTTCCTTGATCTCCAAGTGAAGTAGCTATCTGATGGCATCTTCATATCCCAGACTAAGTATGCTAAAGAGTTTATTAAAAAGTTTGGGTTGGCTGAGGCCTCGGCAAAGAAAACACCCATGGCCACTAATGCTGTAATAGAGTCTGATGAACATGGGAAACCTGTTGATCAGAAATTATATAGCCTACTATACCTTACAGCAAGTAGACCTGACATAATGTTTACCACATGTCTTTGTGCTAGGTTCCAACTGAACCCTAAAGAATCTCACCTAGTTTTCTTAAAAATAATTTTGAGATATATAAAGAGTTATCCTAGTCTAGGGCTCTAATATCCTATTGAGTCAAAATTTGATTTAACTAGATATTCAGATGCTGGATGCAGGGTAGACAGGAAAAGTACATCAGGGACTTGCCAGTTCCTTGGTATGAGATTAGTGTCTTGGTTTTGCAAGAAACAGTCATCTGTGTCTACATCAACTGCTGAAGTAGAATATATTGCAGCTGGCAGTTGCTATTCCCAGATACTGTGGATTCAAAACCAACTCCTGGACTATGGGATCAACTTAAATAATTCAACTCTCTTATGTGATAACACAAGTGCTATATCCATAGCACAAAATCTAGTCCATCACAGTAGGACTAAGCATATACATATTAGGCATCATTTCATTAGAGAGAGTGTAGACAAAAAAAAATTAAACTTATCTATATCTACACTGATTTACAAAGAGCAGATATTTTCACCAAACCCCTGGATGAAAGAAATCAATTATTCTTTATAAATCAGCTTGGAATGATAAATGGAGAAGCTTTAATTTAATTTATGTCTATGCTCGACGAATTTTTCAAAGTTCATCGAACGAAGATCGACGAACAGAGAAAATTTCTAGAGATTTTCGTCGAACGGAGATTGACAAACTCTCTGTGAGTGAAGTTACTTTCATCGAATGGAGATCGATGAATCTGCATCAGAAAAATTTCGTCAAACAGAGCTCAACGAAATGTTTTCAAATCTTCAGACAAAGCTCGACGAATTATATAACAACAAAATATTTCGTCGACCTCAGATCGAAGAATTCTTTTATTTTTCATGGAACGGAGTTTGTCGATTCATATTCTGAAAAATCTTATATCTAGGTTTTTCTTTGACCTCTGTCCCGCGCTTTCAGTTCCATAGCACTTGATCTCTATTTCTCTTTTGCAGGCACACTCATCGCGATCACCACATGCAGGCTTGTAGCAATGAAATTCGATACTGGATTTGATATAGACTTTGAATCATTTCAACACTCGAATCCAATCTTCTTGGACATTCTGAAACTGCTTGAAGATCAGTAGTTGAAGAATCTGATGTCCACCAGAATCAAGCTAGCCAGTGCATAGATCATGGAATGGGTCTACACTTCCTCCACCACAGATGAAGACACCATGACAGGAACAATATCCGGTAATGCAGTATATTTTACCCCAACTATTTTAACTGAAATTTTTGGATTAACTAATGGTGAAGAAGAGTTGGAAATTGATAATGAGAAATTTGATGAACTGTTAAATAAAATGGGTTATTTTGGAGCAACCCCCAACAAGATGCTAAAGAAGCATCTATCTGCTGAGTATAAATTTCTAGCAGATGTTGTGAGGAAAGTAATGCTGGGCAAGCATACAGCCCATGTTTACATCACCAGGAATCAATTCCTGGTGATGTGTGATGTGGTGAATAAGAAGCCTGTGAACTGGGCTAAGATAATGTTTGAAATGATCAAGAAAAAGAACACCAAAAAGGAGGTGTGTTTTGGAAGAATTTTGGGAATCTTCCTTCAGGAAAAGGCTATTGAATCCCTGGTCACACCGACCATATTCAGCAATGCCTCCAAGAGGCTCACTTGTGCCCTCTTTAGCAGGTGGGAGAGGAACATCACCAAACCATCCAAGTCTTCTTCCTCTTCCTCCAGGACTTCTGAGAGTACAAGGGCTGATCCAGCCACTCCCCACCATGCTGAAGATGTCCCTCCTCCACCTACACCACCTCCAGCCATCCAAAGTCATTCTTGTTGAAATTTGTGAAGTGGAAGTAGGTGACGGGACAGGCCGCGCGGCCTGTGGCGGACAGCTTTGGCGGACTGGGCGGACTGGGCGGACTGAGGTTTTCGGCCTGGTGAAAAGTCTGGTGGAAGCCGACTGTCTTCTGAGCGGGTTGTTGCATGGAGTCCGCGGACTATGCTGCCTGGTGTCTGTGGATTGGGTGTTTGCTGATTGGCTTTGCCAAGGAGCGGCCTGAGAGGATGGAGGCTTGCGGACTGGTGCATTGCTCAGTTGCCGCGGGTACAAGCTTGTGCTGAAAGGCGGGTTGGCTCTTGTCCGCGGGAAGCTTGCGGACTGATGTGTCCGCGGTATTGGCTGTTGCGGACTAAGCTTAGAGCTTGGCTGAGGCCTTGTCGAGCTCTGGTGGCACAGCAGGCGAGTTGCTGTGGAGATCGTTGTGGCGGCCTGGTTTTGGAGTCCGGGATTAGACCGCTGTGATAGGGCAGGAGTGCGAGGAGCTCGCGGACTATGGCGGTCTGCGCTGTGGTGTTTTGGCGGATTGGGGTTTTGCGTCCGCCAAGCTCGCATTGGCCCTCAATGGTTTTGGGCTTGGTCACACTTGGTGCCGAGTTCAGTGTGTCCGCCGTATCCGCCGAGTCCGCTGTGACCGGGCGGTCTATTTTTTAGCTGCCTTTGGTCGTGGACTTGTGGAGGATTGAGGTGTGAGTCTTGCGGACTGCCTCGGGTTGGTGCGGACAGCATTGAAGGGGGTTGCTGTCCTGAAGCGGTTGGAGCTTTGCGGGCTGATGCCTTGTCCGCTTAGCTTAGGCGGATTGGAGAGGGTTCGTCAATGGTTGCCTTGCTCCTGGCGGTTTTCCTTGGTAACCGGCTAAGTCCTCGCGGACTCAGCGGACGGTGGTTTGTATTCGCGCGAGCTGGGGTGGTGTCATTATCTCTTGGGCGGTGACCACACTCCTCACTTTGCCTATAAATAGGACCCCCCTGGCACATCTATAGTAACTTGAGTAAACAATAAGTTGGGGTGTGCAAGGAGCTGCGGTCTGTGTTTGTTAGTCCGCGCGGATTGTTTCAGGCTGACGGTTTGCTGTGTGCAGGTCGCGCGGATAGCTTCAAGGAGCCAGGAGGTTGGCTGTGACTTCGGTCAAGTGCTTGGAAGTGTGCGGTCTCTGCGGACTCAGCAGGAGGTCGCTCCGCGGCTTGTCAGTTCTGTTTCATCTTTGCCAGCTTCAATAACCTGTCCGCTGGCTTCAGGCGGGTAGGGGTGTTCCTCAGTTCAAGTTCAGCAGGAGGCAAATAACGGTGTGTCCGCGCGGCCTCGCGGCTTCGGCGGACTCCGTGTCTATTCGGCGGATTGCAGCATAGCTTGGGCAAGCTCAGCGGACTCGGCGACTTCGGCGACCTCGCGGTCTCGGCGGACTCGGGTGCTGTCCGCCCGGCTTGTTTTTTTGGTGCTTCTGTTTTTCAGCTATTATACTAGCGAAATCATGTCTCGCTATGTATGCCTCGCATTGTAAAGAAGTGAATGAATAATAGACCTGCTTGTGCTTCCATTGTTTGTTGGGATTTACCTTTGTACCTCTAGTCCTTGGTTTTGCTGGTTCAACGTGCGAACTGGGTAGTTCCGAAGATATTAATTTGGCGTTTGGGCTATCTTGCTGACTACGTTGAGAAAATTTAACATGGTATCAGAGGCAGGTTGCTGAGGTTCAGTTGCGTGAGCGGAAGTCAGCCAGTGTTGTTACTCAGTGATTGAGTGGTGATCAACCTGTGTTGTTGCTCGGAGCTACTGAAAGGTTGCCAACAGGTGTTGCAATGGAAGGGAGCTTAGCAAGAGGTCTGGGCATTGAACTCTTAACGCCGACTAACTTCAAGAAGTGGAAGTCGTGCATGAAGAGTTATCTTCTTGGCGAGGAGCTATGGGATGTCGTTGGTGGAGACGACAGGCAGGAAGTCACTGCTGCTTTCGGTACTGCTGAGCAGGTGAGGCTCTGGAGAAGAACAAATGCTAAGGCGGAGTTCGTTCTGAAGAGAGCTGTGTCTCCGGAACTGTTTGATCACATCATTGGATGTGAGTCGGCTGCTGATATTTGGACAACCATTGATGAGTTGTTCAATAGGAAGAATGTGGCGCGGCTTCAGTTCCTGGAGAATGAGTTGGCCAGGGCAACTCAGGGAGACCTTTCCATCTCCAAGTACTTCTTAAAGATGAAGAGCTTGTGTGCTGAGCTGTCGGCACTGGATCCTGATGAGCCTATCTCTGAGGCAAAGATGAAAAGGCACATTATCCGCAGCTTGCGGAAGGAGTATGTGGCCTTTGTCACATCTGTTCAAGGGTGGGTACTCAGCCGTCGTTGCTGGAGCTGGAGAATCTGCTTGCCTCGCAGGAGAGCTTAGCAAGGAAGATGGCTGGAGTGAACCTGAATCAGGAAGGCAGCGAAGCTCTCTTCTCAGGAAAGAAGAAAGGATGGGAAGGGAAGAAGAAGAAGAAGGTGCAGGCCGCTGTTGAGAAGGAGACTTCAACTTCATATCCGCCGGAGAGGAGCAATGCTCCTAAGGACTGGAAGAAGAATCTGAAGTGCTACCGTTGTCATCAGCGTGGGCACTTCAAGCGGGACTGCAAGGTCAAACTGCAGCCTGGGCATGCTGCGGGAAAGGAGGAAGCTTGTTCGAGAAGTGAAGAAGCAGAATGGGGCGGAGCTTTCTTGACGGGCACTTGTGTCCGGGCCTTATCTGCTGAGGACTTCAACGGCGAGTGGATCGTGGACTCCGGGTGTGGTCATCACCTCACCGGAGACAAATCGAAGTTCACCTCCATGCAGGCTTACTCAGGTAATGAAGCTATTATCACTGCTGATAATACTGTTTATGCAGTAGAGAAAGAGGGGGTCGTGTCTTTGGGTAGTGATCAGGGGCCACTCACGTTAAGGAGTGTGTATCACGTGTCGGGCATGAAGAAGAACCTCTTCTTGGTGACCAATGCGGTGGACGCTGGGTATCACGTTCTGTTTGGGCCAACAGACGTGAGGTTCCTTCGCAAGATATCAGCGGTGAAGGCTGATGTTGCTCATGTTGGGAGAAGGGTGAAGAGCTTGTATGTTCTTTCCACCAGTGCTTATGTTGATAGAATGAGGGCCAATGATAGTGCGGCTATCTTGCATGAGAGGCTGGGGCATGTTGGCATGGACAAGCTAAAGGCAATGGCGAGTAGAAGTTTGGTGAGAGGGTTGCCGAAGTTGTCCTCCTTTGGTGATGGGCATGTTTGTGCGGGCTGTCAATTCGGTAAGGCACATCGCCTTCCGTTTGATAAATCACAAACAAGGAGCAAGAAACCATTGGAGTGTATTCATGGTGACCTGATGGGACCAACGGTTACTGCCAGCCTTGGCGGAAGCAGATACATGCTTGTCTTGGTTGATGACTACTCAAGGTATACTTGGGTGTACTTCTTAAAGGAGAAGTCGGAAGCCTTCCGTTTGTTCATGGGGTTCAAGGAGTTGGTAGAAGGCCGGCTTGGCTTGCGGGTTAAGAAGCTTAGAACTGATAATGGGGGGAGTTTGTCTCCTCCGAGTTTTCTAACTTCTGCAGGAAGCACGGGATCCAACGGGACCTTACTTGTGCCCACACTCCACAACAAAATGGGGTAGCGGAGCGGAAGATCCGTCATTTGACGGAGACCTGCAAATGCTGGCTTCATGCGAAAGATATCCCAAGGTCCTTTTGGGCGGAGGGAATGTCTTGTGCTGCTTATGTTATCAACCGGATGCCACTCAGCCCTATCAACATGAAGACTCCCGTTGAGCTGTTGCTGAAGGAGAAGCCGAGTGTTGGACACCTTAGGGTGTTCGGTTCAACTTGTTACGTGCATGTCCCGGATGCTTCACGGACAAAGCTGGATGCGAAGGCAAGGAAACTTGTCTTTGTTGGCTATGATGAGCGGAAGAAGGGATGGAAGTGCATGGACCCTGTGACGAAGAAGTTCGTGGTGTCAAGAGACGTTGTCTTTGACGAGCTGACGTCATATGGAGGTGGCTCGGTGGAGCTAACCGGAAGTAGCAAGGATGATGAAGCACCGGTGGAGGCTGCTCAAAGCTTGGAAGAGGAACTTGCTGTTTCACCAGCAGCTCCTGTTGCTTCGAACTCCGAGGCTGAGCCTTCTGGCTCAGGAAGCAGGGGGAGCACTGCTCAATGCTTGCCCCAGGTAGGAGTGGAGCCTGAAGAAGCAATAGAAGCCGTGAGCAAGGAGCCATGTCTTCGGAGATCGAAGAGGGTGGTTAAGCCACCGGCTCGGTACTGTGATGGGAATGCAGTGAGCTTTGTCTCCTGCTTCTTTGCAGGTCCTCTGTATGAGCGAGAGCCTGCAAACTTCAACGAGGCCACTGGAGTGAAGGAGTGGGATGATGTCATGAAGGAAGATATTGATGCTCTAAAGAAGAATGAAACCTGGGACCTTGTGCCCAAGGTTGATGGCGTTACTCCGGTTACTTGCAAGTGGGTGTATAAGTTGAAGAAGAAGGCTGATGGGAGCATTGATTGGTTCAAGGCTCGCCTGGTCGCTAGAGGATTCTCACAGCAGTATGGAGAAGACTATGAGGAGACATTCAGTCCAGTTGCGAAGATGACTTCTGTAAGAGTGGTGATCGCCTTGGCTGCTAGCAAGGGATGGAGGTTGTGGCAACTCGATGTGAAGAATGCCTTTCTTTACGGAGAGATTGACAAGGACATCTTCATGGATCAGCCGCTTGGTTTTGTCTCTGAGAAGCATCCGGACTATGTCTGCAAACTCAGGAAGGCTCTCTATGGGTTGAAGCAAGCTCCTCGAGCATGGTATGGGAAGATTGCAAAGTACTTGAAATTCTGTGGATACCTGGCTTCTAACTCGGATTCAAGCTTGTTCGTCAAGAAGAAGGGAGAGCTACGAGTCTTGGTCCTGCTGTATGTGGATGACATGATCATCACAGGGAACTCAGAGGAGGAAGTAGCAAGGCTCAGGGCAGAGCTTGCTATACGCTTCGAGATGAAAGACTTGGGAGAGTTGCATCACTTTCTTGGTCTGGAAGTGGAGAGGAAGGAGTGCGGGGTTCTCATTAGCCAGAAAGGGTATGCTGATCGCATTGTGAAGCGGTTTGGCATGGGCGAAGGGAAGAAGTGCTCTACTCCACTGGAATCTGGGCTGAAGCTTCGACGAGATGAGGGAAGGGTTATTCATGATCCCTTGGTGTTCAGGGCTCTTGTTGGGAGCTTAATTTACCTGACGATTACAAGGCCGGATATCGCTTATGCTGTTGGCCGAGTAAGTCGGTATATGGCTGAACCAAGGCAATCTCATCTAGTGGCGACGAAGGGAATTCTGAAGTATGTCAAGGCTTCTTCTGACATGGGACTCCTCTATAGAAGGGACGCGGAGGTTGCGTTTCTCGGCTACACGGATGCTGACTATGGCGGTGATTCGGATGATCGAAGGTCTACTTCAGGTTATGTGTTCACTTGCGGATCAGCTTGCATCTCATGGTGTAGCAAGAAGCAGGACTCGGTGTCAGTTTCAACCACGGAGGCGGAGTATAAGGCTTCGGCCTTGGCTGCTCGGGAAGCCGTTTGGTTGAGGAGGCTTATAGAGGATGTCCATGAAGAAGTGCAAGGGCCTACTTTACTCCGGGGTGACAATGAGAGTGCTCTCAAACTGGTAAACAATCCAGTGTGTCACGCCAGGACCAAGCATATAGAGATTGATCACCACTTCATCAGGGAGAAGGTGTTGGAGGGGTCTCTGCTGGTCGGGCATGTTCGGAGTGAAGATAATCTTGCTGACATCTTCACGAAGCCACTGTCGAAGGGGCCCTTTGAACGCTTGCGCAGCTTGCTGGGCTTGGTCACCACTTCTCACTTCAAGGGGGAGTGTTGAAATTTGTGAAGTGGAAGTAGGTGACGGGACAGGCCGCGCGGCCTGTGGCGGACAGCTTTGGCGGACTGGGCGGACTGGGCGGACTGAGGTTTTCGGCCTGGTGAAAAGTCTGGTGGAAGCCGGCTGTCTTCTGAGCGGGTTGTTGCATGGAGTCCGCGGACTATGCGGCCTGGTGTCTGCGGATTGGGTGTTTGCTGATTGGCTTTGCCAAGGAGCGGCCTGAGCGGATGGAGGCTTGCGGACTGGTGCATTGCTCAGTGGCCGCGGGTGCAAGCTTGTGCTGAAAGGCGGGTTGGCTCTTGTCCGCGGGAAGCTTGCGGACTGATGTGTCCGCGGTATTGGCTGTTGCGGACTAAGCTTAGAGCTTGGCTGAGGCCTTGTCGAGCTCTGGTGGCACAGCAGGCGAGTTGCTGTGGAGATCGTTGTGGCGGCCTGGTTTTGGAGTCCGGGATTAGACCGCTGTGATAGGGCAGGAGTGCGAGGAGCTCGCGGACTGTGGCGGTCTGCGCTGTGGTGTTTTGGCGGATTGGGGTTTTGCGTCCGCCAAGCTCGCATTAGCCCTCAATGGTTTTGGGCTTGGTCACACTTGGTGCCGAGTTCAGTGTGTCCGCCGTATCCGCCGAGTCCGCTGTGACCGGGCGGTCTGTTTTTTAGCTGCCTTTGGTCGTGGACTTGTGGCGGATTGAGGTGTGAGTCTTGCGGACTGCCTCGGGTTGGTGCGGACAGCCATTGAAGGGGGTTGCTGTCCTGAAGCGGTTGGAGCTTTGCGGGCTGATGCCTTGTCTGCTTAGCTTAGGCGGACTGGAGAGGGTTCGTCAATGGTTGCCTTGCTCCTGGAGGTTTTCCTTGGTGACCGGCTAAGTCCTCGCTGACTCAGCGGACGGTGGTTTGTATTCGCGCGAGCTGGGATGGTGTCGCTATCTCTTGGGCGGTGACCACACTCCTCACTTTGCCTATAAATAGGACCCCCCTAGCACATCTACAGTAACTTGAGTGAACAGTAAGTTGGGGTGTGCAAGGAGCTGCGGTCTGTGTTTGTCAGTCCGCGCGGATTGTTTCAGGCTGACGGTTTGCTGTGTGCAGGTCGCGCGGATAACTTCAAGGAGCCAGGAGGTTGGCTGTGACTTCGGTCAAGTGCTTGGAAGTGTGCGGTCTCTGCGGACTCAGCAGGAGGCGAATAACGGTGTGTCCGTGCGGCCTCGCGGCTTCGGCGGACTCCGTGTTTATTCGGCGGATTGCAGCATAGCTTGGGCGAGCTCAGCGGACTCGGCGACTTCGGCGACCTCGCGGTCTCGGCGGACTCGGGTGCTGTCCGCCCGGCTTGTTTTTTTGGTGCTTCTGTTTTTCAGCTGTTATACTAGCAAAATCATGTCTCGCTATGTATGCCTCGCATTGTAAAGAAGTGAATGAATAATAGACCTGCTTGTGCTTCCATTGTTTGTTGGGATTTACCTTTGTACCTCTAGTTCTTGGTTTCCGCTGGTTCAACGTGCGAACTGGGTAGTTCCGAAGATATTAATTTGGCGTTTGGGCTATCTTGCTGACCACGTTGAGAAAATTTAACAATTCTTAGATGCTACACCAACTCCCCTCCCCAATCCACACCCCAGTCCATACACCCACATCAGATGGTACACAAATTCCTCCCCCTCCATTATCTCCAGTGCATCCACTACAAACTCATACTTCACTTCCATCACCACATGGTACACCAACTACATCACCCACTCATACTCACTCTCATACATCCCCTCTACCTCAAACTCAAATTCACTTTCATACATCAACTCCATCCCCACCCTCATCTCCCTTACGCCACCATCTGGACAGCATACCCCTCTTTAATCTGCTTACATCCCCCCTTCATGCTCCTTCTTCCCCTGACGAACCAATGCAAGACTCTTTACCTCCTCCTCCACCATCATCTTCCATCCACCGTTCTGTCTCCACTAAGATGCCTCCTGCATTCCTGCCACTGAACCCCTCCATCATTCCACCTCTTCTGGCACTTCTCACTCCCCTCCTCAAAACCCTCATAGTAGAGGCTATTTTCCCTCTTGCTACCTCCATCTCCTCCCTTCCTGCTCAGATCTCTGCTCTCTCCATCCCTACTTCTTCAGTCATGGGCCTGGATCCAATTGCCACTGAAACCAAGAAGGGGGAGATACTCTGTGAAGAAGTAGTAGCAGTAGCAGTAGCAGTAGCAGCAGCAGCAGAAGCAGCAGCAGAAGCAGATGCCACAGCAGCTGATGATTTAATTGATTTCCTTAATTTCATTGAATCTGATATGGATTTGGATGAGCATGTTTTGGCTGAAATAAACACTATTGGTGATTGCATTATAAATCCCACATTAGATATTTTGAATTTGTTGAATATGTTTGATACAGCTTATTTGAATTCTCTCCCAGAATACAACATAAAGCCATCCATGGATATAGTACCCTACACCTCCCCAAATAAGCCCCAAAGTTGCGAAGCAACTTAAGGCCAGTTTTGCTACTACACAGGCTCCTGCCATTCCATCTCCACCAAGAGCTGATTCATTCATCACTTCATCCCCTCCCAGAATCATTTCTGCTCCCACATTTATTATGGATGACTCTCCAATGCCTAATCTTGATGAGTTGATCATGGCTGATATAGAAGAAGAGAATAAATCAGTTGCTGAAAGCACTGATTTACTCAGTTCTCCAGCTCCAGCTCCTCCTCCCGCTCTTTCTCCAGCTCCTTCTCAGGCTAAACAACCTTTTGATAAAGCTATATTAAAAGCCATTGATGCTTTATATGATACTCCTCAAGGATCTTCTAATGATGAAGATGATGAAGAAGATTCTGATGATGAGCCCAGGATCAAAAAGAATATCTCTAAGAAACGGAAAGCTCCTCCACCTCCTGCGCCAAAACCCAAACCAACATATGATACCCCATACTACATTCTTCGGAATATTACTCAATACAAGGGCATGCCAGCTTGGATATGGCTGTCCAAAAATCAGCAGAAAGACATGAAGAAGAGCAGGAAATATATACCTCCTCCTCAAATATTCAAGAAAGACCCTCCTCCTCCTCCTCCTCCAACTACTGCTGGTGCTTCAGGCTCTTCATCTCAGAGGACTACCCAATATCAAACATATCAGAGACATCAGGGTAGGTCCTCCTCCTCTTCTGGAAGCAGCCAGCATAGGCACTATTCTTCAGGCATGTAGCATCAACAACAACCTAAACATCAACAACAACAAACTATTGAACATCAGAAAGCTCAAAGCCCAAAGAGACCTGCATGTCCTCATGTATCTTTTGAGGACCCAGAAACAGCTACGACTGCAAGGATGGCCAGGTTCCAAGAATTGGTTGGCCTATCTTTGATAAACAAAGCTATAGATGAAGGAAAGGATCCCTCTCAATACTCAACCATGTCCAAATACAGGAAGGAAGAACTCAACAGTTTTGCCAAAGCTAATAAATTTTTTAATGTTGATGATTATATGAATTTACATCCAGAAGCTGTGGTGCCAAGGGCTACTTCCCTCAATATTATTGGAGCTGCTGATATGACAATGACAAAGACTCAAGCAGCCAATCCAAATAGGGAAATCAAGTTTACTCAGCATGGTGAAAAAGCTAAAGAGGAGAAGCATAAGGAGCAAAAGAAGAAGAAATGAATTTTGAACTGTTTTAGTTTTTCTATTATCTTAAAACTGCTTATCTATTTCTTGATACAAAGCTCTCTATACATATATATCTGCTGCATATTTTAAAATTTCCTGTCAGATATATTTTCCTTGCTTTGTAAATATCTTGTGTTTGTATTTAGTGACCTCACCCAAATAGGGGGAGATTGTTGGATCCCTAGTTAGATTTGGGCTAGGTTCACTAAACTAGGATGTTTGACCCATCCTGTATAGCCATGGTCATGTCTGTGTCCTAGAGTCTAGGCCAAGTCCTTCGAGTGAACATTGCATGGACCTGCCAACAACAGACTGCAGAAGACACAAGACTTAAAGAAATTTTAAAGACTCAGGAAAATTAGTTTGCCGTTTGTCGAACTCAGCTCGACGAAAGTCGTGCTCAGCTCGACGAACTGAGAGACAATTCTCTGAGTTGAGCTCGACGAACTTAGTTCTCAGGTCGACAATTTCTGGATGCTCTACTTCAACATTCTAAGTCCAGAATCATTTCTCTGAACTCCAGTCGACGAATTCATGTTCTCAGCTCGATGAACTTAGACCACAGTATTGACAAGTTTTATCAAGTAGCAGTTAGCAGTTCTCAGGTCGACGAACTTAGTTCTCATGTCGACGATTTTTGTATACTCTACTTCAACATTCTAAAGTCCAAGAATCATTTCTTTGAGCACTAGTCGACGAAGTTAGACTCTCAGCTCGATGATCTTGATGCACAGAATTGGCAAGGTTCTTGAGAAAGCAGTTAACTATTCTTAGGTCGACGATCTTGGATCTCAGGTCGAAGAACAACAATCATCTTGTCGACAAACATGACTTCTCAGCTTGATGAACTCTGGACAAAGGTCGACCAATTTTGTTCTTTGCTCGACGATTTCTGTGTAGTTCCAGACATGGACTTTTCCTTCCTTCTATCCTTATTTTATTACAGTAATTCTTGAATAATCAATGCTTAACATTCTTTGAATATTACCGTTAGAAGTAGCATTGATTATGACATTCATCAGGATTATTACTTGTCGCTTTTCAATAGGATAGTTAGGGAAATCAATTAATGCAGACATTCTCAAGGCCGTCAGTAATCAATGCAGGAAGGAATTCGAAAATTCAAAGGAGAAAATTCATTGATCATATAAAAGTGATTTTCTTCATTCTTCAACAGACAGATAGATAGAGACTGAGACTAAGAGATAGAAAAAGTGAAAGAAAGCACACAGAGAAGACGAACAACGACAAGAAAATTCAAGTTCTTCTCTGTGTAGAAAGAGAATCTGGTCTTCACCTTGACACTACTGAAGAAGAAGAAGAACACACATCCAAATCAAGAGTCTTCTTCATTATTCACTCCAGGATTCTTCAAGGACAACAAAACTTTATCAGTCAAGAAGTTCTCGGAGCTCTTTTAGTCAAAGCTAAAGATTGAGGACCTACTCACACTGAAGCAAAGCTCAATCTTCCTGAACAACTCAATAACTCAGGCAGAGCTTTGTTAACATCAAAGATCCACTAAGTCTTCTCAGTTTTATTTGAGGAAGAGAAGACACCATCTCTCTCTCATCCCCTCATTGTACAAAGGGTTCTTTAACTCCCTTAAAAAGTTATTCCTTGGTTGTAAGTCACCTGATCAAAAGACTTGGGTTGGTTTTTGAGCACCTGATCAAAAGCTCATTGGTGGCAGTCACCTGATCAAAACCTGTTAGTTGATTCCTACCAGGGTGGTAGAAGAGTTGATGTACCCAGGTTGGGGAACCACTATAAATATTCTTGTGTTGTCTGGTTGCCCTTTTTCTTTTGTTCTTGATGTGCCTGTTATTAGTTAGTTTAATTTTTGTTCTGCATGTGGTAGATTAGTTTATCTTAGGATTGTTTTCTTACTTACAACAAATATCAAATAATTTCCCTACTTTGAAGTGTTTTATTAACAACAAAAGCTTTAAAGTTTTAAAGATAATCTATTCCCCCCCTCTAGAGTATTTCAGGTCTAACCCTTTCTTTCAAAATATTTCATCTTGCAGGTTGGATTGGACTAAAGTGACTATCAAATGGGTTTATAATTAGTGCTCTTACTCAAGGGGAGCTAGTCTATCACCAGTTGTTTATCTGTACTCATAAAGAGGGAGTAGATAATCAAATATGGCATGCCGCTCCCTAGTTATATCACATAAGTCAAAAAAGTGGTAGAAGTAGCAATGGGGGAGAAGTAGTAAAGTAGTTGTGTATGGGGAGCAGGTGAAGAAGCTGTAGGTGAATCAACTATAGCAACTGCAGCTGTAGGTGAAGCAGCTACAGCAGGAAGTAGTTATTGCAAGGGGAGCAACCAAATGGTTTCCAACTGGTAGTCCCATACACATGAAAAGAATGTAGCAAAGCAGGGGGAGCATAATGGAAAATCTGGTAACTCTTGTTCCTCTTAGGTTAATATATTATTGATATTATTGCTGCATATGTTAGTGTATATCATTGACAAAGGGTTTTCAAGTGGTATTTTGACTTCTTCAAATAGTGAGAGATTGTTGGGTCCATTGCTCCTAATGTACTAGATTTGTAAGAAGTCAAACAAGTCAATGATACACATATAGTTGAATTTGATGTATGTATAAGTTCATGCATGCAGGACGGTCTATGTCATATAGATTGGATAAGTGGTTCAAGTGACATTGACAGGTTGACTCAAAGATGCTAACTGGATATGCAGAAATTTACCTAAGTCCACAGGTGTTGAGTGAGGCAAGCTCACTCAACGAAAAACATCAAGGCTGCAGCTGGAGAAGAAGGAAAAATGATCAAGTTCACAAGCATTGAGTGAAGCTTATACACTCAATGACATACAACTAAAAGTGCTGAGAGAAGACAAGACAATCAATGCCTGACAGATTGGAAAGCAAAAAAATTGCAAAGTCACTCAATGCCATATAGACAAAATCATTGAGTCAAGTTTATTCTATCAAAGCATAAGCAGCGAAAGCCAAAATAATAGTCAAGTCCACAGGCATTGAGTGAGTTCAACTCACAGAACGACATGTGACAAAATTCATCAAGTATTGTTGTCTAAGTCAAAGACGTAGAGTTTCTATCAAAAAATTAACTAAGTCCAGAAGCGTTGTGTGAAGCCAGTTCACTCAACGCCATACAGATTCAGTCAAAGCTTTGGAAGAAAGATAGAAAATAATGTCTAAGTATAATAGCATTGAGTGAAGTTAGCTCACTCAACGTCAAAAGGAGAAAAAGGTTGAGTGTAGTCAACACACTCAATGCCTTCATACAGAGCAGAATTCTTCTAAGTACAGAATCGTTGAGTATATTCAACACATTCAACACCATCAGGCAGAGCAAAATTATTCTAAGTCGAAAATCAATGAGTGAAGTCAACACACTCAACACCATTAGGCCACAATTGTTGAGTGATGTCATCACACTCAACTCCATCAGGCAGAACATAATTACTCAAAGTCTAGAATCGTTGAGTGAAGTTAGTTCACTCAACGCTCTCAACGCCAAGGATGCAGAAAGGGTTGAAGATCAAGCTAAGGCCAAAAGCATTGAGTGAAGCTTATACACTCGATGGTCTCAATGCCTGGACAAGCTGAGAAGTTTACTAAATTAAAAAGCGTTTAGTGGAACTTACTCACTCAATGACTAGCGAAGAATAAAATTTTCTACGTCGAGATTCATTGAGTAAAGCTTGTTCACTCAACGCCTGCGTACTTGTCTGAAATTTTCTAAGAGTAGAATGGATGATGTCAGCAAAGTCAACAAAGTTCAAAATGACTAAGAAAGAGTTGTAATACATTACTAATGTCGCCGTCATTCTCATTTTGTGAAACTAAGGATATAATCTACCGATTAAATAACGACATGTGTCAATCAACTCCCCAGATGACAGGATTATAAATAGAAACTGAGATCTGGATCGAAATAACTTTTTGACAGAACAATTCATTTCGTAAAAGAGGAGCGGGAATTTGTCATCTTTGCACGCCATTGTTGTCATCTTTAATTCGCAGAATCTGAAGGTTTCTGAGATAGCTAAAGCAATCGACATCCACTTCATCAATTACAAAGGATTACTCCGAGGAAGAGGAATCAGTCAAGCAAGCACTAACTGAAAGTTGCTTATTAATTCAATCTGAGTCAAATCGGAAGATGATTCTCTGAATCAAAGAAGAAGAAGATATTTGTTCTCGATTCTCTCTAAACAAAAGGGAAGGCAGAGGAACTACTATTTTCCTTACAGTTTAGCTTATTAAAGATCATTTTCCCCCTTTCATCAACAAGATCAGAATCAAGATTCTGAAATACTTCCAGCACAAGTCACAGATCGTTGAAGATATTCTTTCTTGTTCCCATGGAGAAGATAGGGCTGAGATTCGCTTAGCTCTAGAAGCAATTAACTAAGAGATTAATTTCTCTTCAGTCAAATCATTATCCAACTCAATTTTTGGTGGATCTATTCAAAGATCTATGTATAGGCCAAGATTAAATAGGCTGTGTAGGATCTGTGTTAGATCTGTGTTGTAGGGCCTAAATTATAAAGGATTTGAGAGGGTTCTGTGTTGGATCTATGTGGGGCTCATCTCCCTGCCTGTATTGAAGGCATTTGTGCTTGTGGATGTACCCATACACTAGGGAACAAATATAAATATCAGGTGCATTGTATGTTATTTTCTTGAAAGCATAACTAAGCAAACATAGTAGGGCTTAAATCAGTTAAAGATTTCAAAGAAATCAATAAGAGTTCTATAACCTATTCTCCCCCGACCCTCTAGGTGATTAGCTGCCCTTAGATTTAAAGACTTCAGTCAATACTAAAATAAATATTATAATGTTATGTGGTTTTAGAAGAGGTAATATCTAAGTAGTTGACTTTAGCTAAAACAAAAATGAAATATGTCTATTTAATGTTAAAATAGATAGGAATGAGCTTTGGCACAGGAGACTTGGTCATCTTAATCATAAGACTATAGCAAGGCTTGCAATGGATAATTTAGTTAGAGGCTTACAAAAAGGTAAGTTGAGAAAACTTAATCCTTACAAAGCATGTCAGCAGGGAAAAAATTAAATATTCATTTAAACTAATTAGTAAGAATGATTCTCTTAGAATTTTATATCTACTGTATATGGATTTATTTGATCCTCTTACCACTCAAAGTTTAGGAGGTAAGACTTTTAATTTTGTTCTAGTGGATGATTTTTCAAGATTTAGTTGGGTGTTCGTCCTAAGTGCAAAGTTTGATACCTTCATAATTCTCTGAAGATTCATCAAACAAATTCAATCTAAATTTAATACTGAGATGTCCTTGATAAGAAGTAATGAGGACATAGAGTTTGAAAATCAGATAATTTGTAGATTTTGCGAGGATGAAAGAATAAGACAAAGCTTTCCAGCTCCAAGAACTCCTCAATAAAATGAAGTAGCTGAAAAGAAAAATAGAACATTTATTGAAACTGGAGGAACCTTATTAGTATAGTCAAATTTGTCTAGGTCCTGTTGGGCTAAAGTTGTTAACACTGCTAATTATATTCTCAACAGAAGCCTCACTCACAAAACTAAATTGAAGAAACCGTGTGAGCTTATAAAGGGTAAAACACCAACAGTCTCATTTTTAGAATTTTTGGTTGAGCATATTATATTCTTAATAATGGGAAAAACTACCTTACCAAATTTGACAAGAAGGCTGATGATGGAATATTTTTAGGATATTCCTTATCTAGCGAATCCTATAGGTGTTATAATTAAAGGACTCTTAAAATATAGGAATCAATGCATGTAGTATTTTATAAAACTCATTCTTTTTCCAAGGGGGAGGAAACTTCCACCAAAAACTTTTTGCACGAACAGATTCCCAAAAATGTTGAGTTCAAAGAGTTGATGATTAAGAAAATTCTAAAAAATCATCTGGGAATCATAATCATCATTTAGAGGGTGTTATAGAAAGCTCAGATGATAAAGTATCAATTGAAGGAATTATTAGTCCACCTACAATAAACAATAAAATTAATATGTAGGAGGCTGATTTATAAAATGCAGAAGAAATAGAAAAACAATAAGGAGATCATCATCAAATTATTTAAGTAAGAGTGGACTCAGAGAGATAAATTCTCAGGGATCATCCTCCAACTCAAGGAGTGTTGTAGTGCTTTCTTTCATAGTATGAAGCAAATAAATTTGAAGTTCAAGAGAAATAAAGTTTGGATATTAGTTAATGACCAAAGGATTACCCAATCATTGGAACTAAGTGGGTGTTCAGAAATAAACTAGATTTAATTGTAGTGATTGTTAGAAATAAGACTAGACTTGTAGCTCAAGGTTATAGGAAAGTGGAAGGAATTAACAATAATCAGACATTTGCACCAGTAGCAAGACTGGAAGAAATAATATTATTCCTTACTTATGCCGCAAATAAGAGAATCAAAGTATACCAGATGGACATTAAAAGTGCTTCTCTTAATAACACTCTTCAATAAGAGTTTATGTTGAACAATCTTTTGGTTTTGTCAATCCATCTTATCCATCATATATATAATTAAATAAAGTACTATATGGTCTAAATCAAGCTCCAAGAGCTTGGTATAAGACTATATCCATTTTTTTCTTAAATCACTCTTTCATAAGAGGAAAAGTGGATAAAACACTTTTACAAAAACACATAAGGAAAAACTACTCATTATCCAAATTTATGTAGTTGATATTATTTTTGGCTCAACAGACCCTAAATTTTTAAAGGATTTGCAGATCTGATGCAGTCCAATTTTGAAATGAGTAGCATGAGAGAACTATCTTTCTTCTTTGGATTACAAGTGAAGCAAAGTAGTGAATGCATTTTTATATGTCAATCCAAATATATAAAGGAATTGATTAAGAAATTTCGCATGGAAAATTCCTCAATCATAAAAACTCCCATGTTTACTAATGTTGTTCTATATAAAGATATATCTGGTAGATCTGCTGATTAGAAAACATATAGAGCAATCATTGGCTCTTTTCTTTATCTTATAGCTAGCATATCTAATATAACATTTGTCACAGGTGTCTCTGTAAGATTTCAGGTAGATCCTAAAGAGTCACCTCTGAGTTTAATAAAGGTAATTTTGAGATTTCAGGTAGATCCTAAAATGGGATTATGGTATCTAGTAGAATAAAAATTTGAACTATATTGATATGCTGACGAAGATTACGTTGGATGTATATTCGATCGGAAAATTACCTCAAGAACTTGTCAATTCATAAGTGCTAGACTGATATCTTGGTTTATTAAAAAAGCAAACATCAGTCTCCACTTTTATTGTAGAGGCTGATTTTATAGCTATTGGAAGCTTCTATTCACAAATATTGTAGATGCAACATCAATTGTTTTATTATGATCTAAAGTTCACTAATTCAATAATATTTTGTGAGAGATCAAGTGCTATCTAAACTGCCTCCAATCCTGTCTTGCATAATAGGATAAAGCATATAGAAATAAGACATGACTTTCTCAAAGATAATGTGGAAAAAGGGAAAAATTCCCTAAAATATGTGTCTTTTAAAAATCAAAGGGCTGATTTTTCACAAGCCTCTTGATGAGATCAAGAACAAATATTTTGTCAAAATTTTGGGAATGCTTGATAAAGCACAATAAATGAATTTATCGCTAATGTAACATGTAATTTTTCACAAAATTTATTGCTAGGAAAAACTAGCAAAAGACTTAAAAACCTAAGTCTGTACTCGATGTAACGTTGAATACAAGTCAACAGAATGTCAACTTCTATTCAACGGAACGTACATCGACAACGACTATTTAGAGTTATGAATCTTATCAACGCAATGTCGATATAAATCGACACATGCGTAGACTATATGAAGTTTTCATAATATGTCGAATTAAAGTCGACTTTATGTCGACTAAGGGAACATGCGCTGAAATCTTGATCCCTAATTTGTTGATGTTTCGTCTACTTATACTAGACTTCATATTTGATGAGTCCGATATTTATAGTGTTTTCAGACTCATGTGGGCTCATTTTCACATACTTGCACTTCACTTTTAGTTCAGTAATCCTTATATTTCACTTGTTTACACTTTCACTCAAAGTGGATGTTTTGGCCCTCTATGGTGTGCAATTCGTACTATTCTGCTAAGGGTAAGCACATTGTGCTCCACATTTCTTTATTTTGATATGTCTCATTGTTCTGTGTGCTGGTGGCATGTGCCCCAGTATGTTGTTTGTTTTGCAGGCGAAATAATCTCCATTATGTTGTTTGTTTTGCAGGTGAACTAATCTCCATTATGTTGAAATTCTAACCTATAGAAATCGCACGGCTGTGTGTTTCTTTCAGGCAAGATTGCTGCGACCGTGCGATCTGCAACCCTTTTTTAGCGATCTGTCCTAGGTCGTCTGTTTTGTTCACGCAAGCTTGTTTTTTTCCTGTGCATGAAACCTCCTCTTGTTGTCTAAAAAAATTTATGTTAGATTTTGTTCACACACGATCGTGCGTTTCTAAAATGCACCATTGTGCATGAACAAAATTCTATATCTTGTCTATTTAATACATGATTTTTAGTTTTCAGGATCCCAAACTAGTACTATTTTTATTCCACCGGAAGTGGTTTTCGTTATCATTTTCTTCCTCCTTCCACTAGGGCTTTTCCCTAGGCCACCTCGTATCATCCAAGATCTTCCAGAGAGAAGATTTTAAACCTAACTTCATTTACAAGCTAGGAGAGCTTTGCACTGAACGAGGCCCGATTGTGAAATGAAGAAGATAAGTATTTCAGAGGAGCGTGACACTCTTATGTAGCTTGGACGCAATTGGAGACCGAGCTAGGATGCGGAGTGACTTAAAATTCGGTTGTAGTTCTTGCTTCTCTCTCCTCCTAGTTAGATAATGGTAGTTTTTTATGCATTATTTTGATAATGTTTGCACTCTACATTTGATTTAATCCTCATTTCATTGTCCTGCAATGTTATTATTCTTGCATGAGGTTCTTGAGGCGTGCTTTTATGGCGATTATTGTGTAAGTGTTTGGGGTTGCTATACTAGCAATTGCTAGGTGTGAGTTTCGTGATGAGGTGATTATGACAATCATTTATCTAAAGCATTTCAATTCCATCCACAAGCCTTCTCGACCATCCACCAAGCAAAGAAGTGCATAACGGCCTACATAGTCTCCATCCATAGTACGAAGCAGTGCATAGCGGCCTGCATAGTAATTTAGTTTAATTTTGTTTTCACTAACCAAAACTCCCCTTCCTAACCCAGATCTATGGATTTCAATCTCATGTCATTCCTCAAAAGTAAACTCCACCTTACTGTGTTCAATATAAAATCGATACTTGGGAAAACTCACATATTTTATATTACTTGAGCGATCGGTGTACTTATCATTTGAGCATCAATTTTTTGGCATTATTGTCAGGAAACAAAGGTTCCGTTTGGGGGGACTTATTTTCACCGGTCAAGCGGTTACGACCGCATGAATCGGATCATAATTAAGGTCCGATTCATGCGGTCGTAACCGCTTGACCGGTGAAATAAGTTCCCCCAAATGGAGCCAAAGTTGTGTGAGTTTCTGGAGATGGACATCAAGAGAAAGAAGTTCTTCCATTTATAAATTGCATCCCTTTTCTTCTATTTCTTCATATTATTTTTTCTTGTTTTGATTAGGTTTTGTTAGTCATTTATTGTTAAGTGTAGTATTTTGCATAGAGGATTTATCTTGTTGAATCTGGCTCCCTTTGCACCATGTGGGCTGAATATAATATCCTCTTTCATTGGTGCAGGGTAGCCTCTCATGCTAGTGATAGATACACATCAGGAGATAGTAGCTCTAGTTCCTAAGGCATAATGTATCAGACAACAACATCGTACTATACCTCATACACTGGGCCTAATTATTATGACTACTCTTATATACCTCATGTGCCATTTTTGAATTCATCTCCAGCCCCATTCAGACAGAAGAAGAATACAAAATAGTGCTTGTTTTGTTTGAGCACGGATCATGCTCTGAAGGATTGTGATTAATATCTTCACCAGTTGGACAAGCATGATGAGGCAAATATCAAGATCTTCCTATCTCCTACCTTTATCAGTGCACCTTTTACCTCTAGTTACGTGTTTGTGTTACCTTTATGTTTTGAAGGGAATGGTGCAGATACGCCCATCGGTGTTGTGGCTAATCTATGTTCCGACATGGCTGCGCACGTCTCCCCTATTCATATATCACCTTGTGTGGATGCGATTGTTTTTGAGGAATCGATGCTTGATTTTTCTCTGAGCATTATTTCTCCTCCTCTTGTACATAATACTACAATTGTTTCAGATAATATTATTAAGGATTTCTTGCAGGATGATGCAGGTGCCTACAGTATTGTGCTCCTATTAAGGAGGACAATGTCCTAGGTACATAGGTGATTACTTCTGAAAGATAGGGGATAGATCTGATTACTATAGAGGGGGGGGGGGGGGGTTGAAGAAAGTAACTTAAAACATTTTGGCTATTTTTAAAATTATCAGAGTAAAATAAGTGATACCAATAGTAGTAATAGGAAAATGAAAATAGTCTAAGCTAATCTACTTTATCACAACACAACAAGAACAAAAATAGAAAATGATCAACCAGAAAAGACAAGAATTTTATATTGGTTCCCCAACCTGGGTACATCCACTCTTCTACCACTCTGGTTGGAATCCACTATCAGGTTTTTGATCAGGTGACTGCCACCAAAAGATCTATTTCCAGGGAGATCTCACTAGCCTTTAGGCTTTTGATCAGGTGACCAAAAACAAAGAATAAACTTTTGAATGGAGTTAATAAACCCTTTTACAGGAGGTTAAGAGAGAGTTGATGGTGTCTTCTCTTTTCTATTTACAATGGAGAAGACTAGTGGATTATTGTTGTCAAAGCTCCCCCTGAGATGTTGAGATGTTCACGAAGATTGGAACATTTCTCAGTGTGTAGGTCTTCAGCCTTATCTTGAAATGTTACATGAATCTTCTGAGAGTTGTTATCCTTGAATAACTGGAGTAGAAGTTGAGGAAGAGATATTTTATTGTTGTTCTTCTCCATTCAGTAAGAGCAAGGGAAAATATTGTTGTAGAGAAGAAGCAATTCTTTTGTAGTTTCTGTAATTCCTCCCCTGAAAAGAGAAAAAACTCTTATATTCTGCTATCGAATTCTTCTTTGAAATTTTGATTCCATGAATTGATTGTTGATCTGTTTGGAGAATGAAAACGGCTGAGAATATAATATTTAATATGTTTCACCACTGTCCCAATAAATTAAGCAAGATTGACCCTGATGAGGCCAAAATAAATGTTGCTAATAAAGGCTATATTCAAGATAAATGTGCATTAATTACTCAGGAAATCACTAGTAAATGAGTATGGAATAAGGACAGAAATAAGGAAAGACTCTAGTCTGGGTCGGGATAGAATTTTCAGCCTGAATAGATTTCGTCGACCTTGAAATCAATTCTTCGACCTGTCAGCGAACTACATTTTGGAAATATCTTGCCATATCTGAGCTCAAAGTTTGTCGATGAATCTATCTTCGTCGAGTTGAGTTCAGCGAAAAAGACTCCATTGAAGCTCATCGACTGACTGAATATCCTGCAGCTCAACCCAGAGAAGAGTTCGTTGTTCTTGTCGATATCGTCGAGCTGAGTTCGAAGAATTTTGAATTGATGATTTTGAATTTGAATTCTTCTAAGTCTTTATCTACTGAAGTCCTCTACTGGCTGTCCATGAGTTCAACCTAGTGACTAACCTAAAATTTAGACTCATACAATTGACCCTGGCTATACATTATGGGTCAGACTCTCTAATTATTGAACCTAGCCGAAATTCAAAACTAGGGATCCAACAATCTCCCCCAATTTGGTTGAGGTCACTAATACAAACCAAAGAAAAATTCACAAAGTAAAATAAAATATATTGGCAGAAAAATAAAACATCAGATATGTATACAACAAGAGCTTTGTGACAGATTAATCAAATAGAGTCAAAAAATAAAACTAAACAAAATAGTCATTTGTTCTTCTTTGCCTTTTATTTCTCAGCTTTGTAGAAGAGGGCTGTGTGAAATGATTTCTCTGGGATTTGCAGCTTCTCTTTTTGAATAGGTTGAAGTTGCTCTTGGAACTACAGCCTCTTTCATATAATCATCTACATTGAAAAATTTGTTAGCTTTGTCATACCTTTTTTATTCTTCTCTCTTGTAGGAGGACATTGTAGTGTACTGTGAGGGATCTTTACCTTCCTTTTTAGCTTTGTTTATGATATAGTCCAACAAACTCTTGAAATCTGGCCATTTTAGCAGTTGTTTCTTGTTCAGGATTCGCAAAATATTTTGGTGGAGATTCTGGCCTTTTTGTACTATTATCTTTTTCAGATTTCAACTTTAGATACTCTTTGTTGCTTGTCTTACTTCTGATGTTGTTGTTGCTGTCTGCTGCTGCTTGAATGTTTCTGCTGATTGCTTCCTTGAATGTTTGTGAAAGATAGATCTTGAAGATCTATCTTTATAAGTAGGAGTGGAGATAGCCTTGGGATGGGAGATAGCCTTAGGGGCTGATTCTGTGAGTGGCTCTACTTCTGCAAAACTTACCATTAGTTGCTTAGCAACTGCAGGGCTTATTGGGGAAGTGTAGCAGACTATAGCCATAGAATGCTCTGTGCAGTCTTCTAGAAGATGATTCAGATGAACTGTATCAAAAGTATTTAATAAATGAAATAAATCAACTGTGGGATTGATAATACAATCACCAACAGTTATAATCTCTGCACTTTCTACATCTAAATGTGTACATAACATATCAAAATCAAAATCAGCATCTATCTCAACTTCAGTAGTCATATATACATCTGCATCTATATCTGTCTGCAAAATTATTGCTACTTCTACTGCTGCTAGAGGAGAGGAAACTGGAGCTTCTTCATTGGGTATCTCCCCCTGCCTGGTTTTAGAGGTTCCTGAAGCTAGGCCCCCAGAAGAAGGGATAGTGGAGGCAACAGAAATGATGGCAGATCGAGATGCAATAGAGTTAGCAAGAGGTTTAATGGCCTCTACTATAAGGTTTGAGATAAGGGGAGTGAGGAGTTCTTGAAAAGGGAAGGGGAATCCATTTCCATAAACTCAGAGGGTGTCTGAGGTGATACAAAAGAATTGAGGATGGATGATGAAGGGAAAGTAGTGATGTCTGGCATTGGCTCATCATGAGGTGATGGAGAATTGATGGGATATGAGAATAGATCAAAAGATGGAATGGATGAGAGGTTTTGAAGGGGAATGTCATCTAGATGAGGAGGAAGTGGGGATGGAGGTGGTGTAGTATGCTCTGGAGATGGAACTGGTGTTGGTAGATGTTGAGGAGATTGAATTGGTGTTGGAGTATGAGTTGGAGAAGAGGATGGTTGTTGGAGGGCTGATGAAGGAATTGAAGTTTATGGAGATGGAGGTTGTTGAGATGGAGATGTTAGAATCTGGGTGGATGGAATAGTGGTGGAGGGGACAACTTTTGGGGGTGGGGGATTAGCTGTTGCAGCTCTTCTACCCTCAGAACTTCTGGAAGAGGTTGAAGCCTTGGATGACTTTTAGATAGTCCTCTCCAACCTTCCAAACAAGGCACAAGTAAGACTTTTGGAAGCATTAATGAATATGGTCTGCGAGAATAGGGATTCAAATGCTTTCTCCTGTAAGAAAATCCCAAGAACTCTTCCAAAATAAACTAATTTCTTATTTTTCTTCTTCCTTATCAACTCAAACAGAATCCTTGACCAATTCATGGGTTTCTTATTCACAGTAACACACATTACCAGAAATTATTGCCTGGTAATATAGTCATGAGCAGTATGTTTTCCAAGCAATACCTTGCCCACCACATCGGCTAAGAATTTATATTCAGAAGATAAATTTTTGTTTTGTAATTTATTTGGGTTTTCACTAGTATGACCCATTTTATTCAACATGTTATCAAATTCAGAGCTATCATTCTATATATCTTCTTCACTATTAATCAAACAAAAAATTTCAGTTAGTACTGCGTGGGAAAGAGAAATCTGGTTACCAGATATAGTGCCTATCATTGTGTGGGCATCTGGACTTGAGGAGGTAAACACCCATTCTCTTATCTCTATAGTAGCTATCTTGATTCTGATTGTAATGAACTTCTTCAGTTGTTGGGCCTCAAAAAGTTTCAGTATATCCAGAAAAATTTGATCAGAATGTTGGAATGATTCAAAGTCTATGTCAAATTCCATGTCAAACTTCATCGCCGCAAAAGAGCTCGCCGGAATCGCCATTGTTTGCATGTAAAAGAAAATAGAAATATCAAGTGCAAGGGGAACAGAAAGTGCAGGATGGAGCTCGAAGAAAACCTAGATATATGGTTTTCAAAATATGAAGTAACAGACTCCGTCCTGCGAAAAAAAATTCTTTGATCTGCGTTCGACGAAATATTTTATTGACAAAATAGTTCGTCGATCTCAGTCAGAAGAAGTGAAAAGTTTTCGTCGAGCTCAGGTCGACAAAAATTTTTTGAAGCAATATTGTCGATCTCCGTTCGATGAATAGAACTTCGCACACAGATAGTTCGTCAATCTTAAGTCGACGAATTTCTCAAGAACCTCTATCAGTTCGTCGATCTCCGTTCGACGAACTGTGGCAAATTCTTTCACCACAGACAGAAAATTAAATTAAAGCAACTCCATTGATCATACCTAGCTGATTCATAAAGAATAGATGTTTCTTCTTATCCAAGGGTTTGGTGATGATATCTGCCTTTTGCAAATCAGTAGAGACAAAGGTGAGATTAATTTTCTTTTTGTCTGCACAATCTCTAATGAATTATGTCTTACATCTATATGCTTAGTTCTACTATGATGCATTGGATTCTGTATAATAGAAATTGCACTTGTATTATCACAATGTAGATTTGAATTATTTAAGTTGACACCATAATCTAGGAGTTGGTTCTAAAGACACAGCATCTATGAACAGCAACTGCCAGCTGCTATGTACTCATCTTCTACTATTGAGGTGGACACAGATGTTTGTTTCTTGCAAAACCAAGACACTAGCCTATCACCAAGAAACTGACATGCCCATGATGTGCTCTTTCTGTCCACTCTACATCCAGCAAATTCAGCATCAGAGTATCCATCTAACTCAAATTCTGACTCAGTTGGATACCAGAGTCCTAAATTAGGGCAACTCTTTATATATCTCAAAATCCTTTTTAAGAAAATAAGATGAGATTCTTTAGGGTTCGCCTGGAACCTAACATAAAGGCATGTAACAAACATAATATTTGGTCTACTTGCTGTAAGATATAACAGGGACCCAACAATGGTCGTATATAATTTCTGATCTACAAGTTTCCTATATTCATCATAATCAATTACAGCATTTGTAGCCATATGTGTCTTCTTTGTTGAAGCATCAGCCATCCCAAACCTTTTAATTAGCGACTTAGCATATTTAGATTGGGATAAGAAGATGCCATCAGGGGACTGCTTCACTTGGAGACCAAAGAAGTAGGAGAGCTCACCATGCTACTCATTTCAAACTTGGAATGCATAAGGTTGGAGAACCTTTTGCATAGTTTGGAATCTGTAGAATCAAATATAATGTCATCTACATATATTTATACTAACAAGATTTTGTCATGATGATGCTTTATAAATAAAGTCCTATCTATTATGCCTCTAGAAAAATTATGCTCTAAGAGAAAGGTAGCTAAGGTTTCATACCAAGCTCTTGGAGCTTGCTTTAGACCATAGAGAGCCTTATGAAATTTAAAAACATAAGAGGGATGAGTAGGAGAAATAAAACCTGCTAGTTGTTCTACATAGACCTCTTATTTGAGTTCACCACTTAGGAATGCACTTTTGACATCCATCTTGTATACAGTGAACTTCTTGTAGGCTGCATAAGTTAGAAAAATTATGAATGCTTCAATCCTTGCAATAGGTGCAAATGTCTGGTCATATTTTATGCCTTCCTCTTGTATGTATCCTTGTGCAACTAGTCTGGCCTTGTTCCTTATGATAAGACCTTGAGCATCTAGATTTTTTCTAAATACCCATTTAGTTCTAATGACTAGTTAGTCTTTTGGTCTTAGAACTAAATCCCAAACTCTACATCTCTCAAATTAGTCGAGCTCCTATTGCATTGCTATAATCCATTGTGGATCTAACTCAACATCTTTAATGGATTGGGGCTCAGTTTGAGATATGAAGTAGGCATGCATCATGTCCTGGTGGAGTTGATGCCTCGTTTGCACATACAATGATATGTCTCCAATCACTTGAGATACAGTGTGATCTCTAAGTGAGACTAATTCAGTAGGAGGAGTTGGTTGAACAATAGCTTGGGGAATAAATTCCTCTTGTGGAATTATAGCTGTTGTTGGCTCTACACTAAGTTTAGTGTCATCATCTTCACTATCTTCAGCAATATGTGGAGAAGGTTCTGTAACAACCTAATTTGTGAGGGTCAATTTGTCCAGCTTCTCACACAGATGTGGTTCCTGTAAAGTCTCACTAGTTGAAGGAATCTTCTCCTTGTAAAACATGTTAGTTTCATCAAAAGAAATATGAATAGATGATTCTATTTTCATGGTTGATTTATTATAAACCCTATAAGCCTTGCTTTTTTGGGAATATCCAAGAAAACTTTCAATTTCAGGATTGACTTCAAACTTTCTAATGTATTTCTTGTTGTTGTTATGGATGTAATAAATGCAACCAAAGATTTTGAAATAACCTACTTTATGTTTCTTTTCTTTGAGTAGTTTATAGGTGGTCTTGCACTTATGTTTGTGTATCAAACTTCTATTCAATACTTACTTTGTTGTTCTCACAGCCTCTGCCCAAAAGGATATGGGCAAGTGAGCATATGCAGGTAATGTGCCTGCATATTCAATAAGTGTTCTACTTTTCCTTTCAACTACCCTATTTTATTGAGGAGTTCTAAGAGTAGAGAAACAGTGCCTGATATCTTCCTTATCATAGAATTCTTGCATGAGAAGAGACTCAAACTCAGTATCATGATCACTTCTGATCATGCAACTGGAGTAGAGTACTCAATCCTTATGCTCTTAAGAAAATCTGTATGAACCTTGAAGTTATCTGACTTGTTTCTCAAGTAGAACACCCAAGTGAACCTTAAGAAGTCATCAACAATTACTAAGGTATAAGACTTCCCTTATAGGCTCTGTACAGCAATGGGTTCAAAGAGATCCATGTGTAGCAAATACAGAATCCTAGGTGAATCACTTTTATTAAGTGACTTAAAACTATCTTTAGTTTGCTTGCCTAATTGACAAGCACTGCAAAAGCTTTCCTTCTTGTAGGGGCAAGAAGGTAATCCTCTAACAAGGTTGTCCCAAGAGAGTTTAGCAATGTTTTTTAGGTTAACATGTCCTAATCTCCTATGCCAAAGATCATTATTATTGCATGTTTGATTAAATAGACATTTTTGTTTTAGCAGATTTAAAGTTCACTACATAAATGTTTCCTACTCTAGTTCCAGTTAATACTATCAGGTTATCTACTGAAGTAATAATGCAGAAGTTTAATTAAATGATAGCTGAAATCTTTTATCACAAAACTGACTTATGGATATGAGGTTGTGCTTCAGTCCACTTACATAAGCGACCTTCCTGAAGGTGACTGCTCTAATTTTGACCTTTCCATAGCCTTCACTCCGGCCACAATTGGAATCAACAAATTTTACTTTGGGTCCTAGCTTTGACTTGTAGTTGATTAGGTTGTCCTTATTTTTAGTCATATGTTTTGAACAGCCACTATCTAGATACCACTGTTGCTCTGTGGTGGGATAGTCTTTTACCTGCAATAAAACAGATTAGCTATTCTTGACCCAGGTTATCTTGGGTCCTTGTTTATTTACATAATTAAAATTGGAAATGTAAGAGTATTCAGGTTGGTTTTTATAACCTAAGGGATGAAATCTTCTAGGTGGAATTATCCACTGATTAAATTGGTTAAAGGAAGATCTTGGTTGATTATAAGTTCTGTAGGAATTAAAGTTTCTGTTAAAATGAACTCGGTTCGACTAATTTTGTAAGTTCGTCGATCTGAGTTCGACGAATGGGGCGGATTTCATCTAACTCCACTCAAAGAATGAAAGTATTCATTCTCTGGGCCCCAATATCGTCGATCTCGGGTCGACAAACCATATTTGTTTCATCGATTGTAGTTCAGAGAAAAATTATAAGAAATGTTTGGGTTCTGAGTTCGTCGACTTGAGTTCGATGAACTGTACACATTTCGTCAATCTGAGTTCGACGAAATCTGTTGAGCAGTGTTATGGTTGGGACTTTTCTTATTCTTATTCTTTTTTTTTAATTCTGTTTGTTTGACATTATTATTATTATATATCTTTTCCTTGCCTTTTTTTGAAAAAACTTTTATAGGAGTTGTTAAGAGGTTCTTCTGAATCAGTGGGGGTTGGCTTGATGAAGCACCTAAGCCCAGCTTGCCATTTAACCTGCCATTCACTGTGCTTGTGATGTCCATCATCTTGATACTTCTCCCATTTAGGGATTCCAAAAGTTTAATGATATGATTTGTTTATTAGCTAGGGCTAATTCATCTTTTAATTTAATGTCTTCAGAAAGCTGGTTTTCATGATCAGTCAATTTTTCTCTAAGTGTTTTAATTTTTTTTCAGAATTAATTAAATCAGTACATAACGATTTGAATTCAGTTTTAAAATTATCTGAATTATAATCAAAAGAACACAGTACCCGATCTGCCTCTGATTCAGATATTTCTTCATTGTCTGACTGCTCAGCTTCTGATGGGCTGCTTGAAGCATCAATGGCCATCAGGCAAATCTCCATTGCCTTAGCTTCTTCTTCATCTTCACTGGAGCTAGAAGATGAAGATTCATCTTCAGTTTCTGATAATACGTTTGCAGTCAATTTTATTAGGATATTTTCGGGGTTTTAAAGCCAATCATGTCTTGTAAAGTACTTGTTTTGATTCCCCTTTGTATATATTTTTGTCGCTAATGCATTTTTTCTGCTTTTTGCAGGTTTTCACGGCTTTCAGCTGAAGTTTGCTGTGACACGCCCCAAGGTCACGCCCTACCAGGGCGTGTACCTAGGGCGTGTACCCAGAGGAATGAAGCAATTGGTCCGAAACTGCATTCCGTGGAAACTTTGTGTACACGCCCTCGGTCACGCCCGTGACACACCCTACACGGGCGTGTACTATAGGCGTGTCCCCAGGTTCCGAGGAATCGCCGCAGCGCGCTCGTTTTTCCCGCTCCACCGTCGCACCGAAAGTGTCACGCCCCAGGGTCACGCCTGACCCGGGCGTGACATATGGGCGTGTACTTCAGCAATTCCGCCCGTCACCTCCAGCATTCAATTTCAGCTCCCAAAGTCACGCCGCAAAGAACACGCCCCAGGGTCACGCCCTACCAGGGCGTGACCGGTGGGCGTGTACCGCAACAACCCCGTCAGAATTCAATTCCTGCCCGAAAAAGTCGCGCCGAATGTGTCACGCCCCAGGGTCACGCCCAACTAGGGCGTGACAGGGGGGCGTGACCCGACCCGAAAAATTCTATAAATAGAGCCCAACTCCAGGGGTTTTAGAGACAACTTTTCGCTTTGAGAGGGGAGGTTCTGTCCTTTGCTTTTCTGAACTTTTAAGCATGTATTTTCATTTCTAGTTCATAGCTCTAGCTTTATGCTTTCCCTGTATTAGCTCCTAGCTTCTTTCTGTAGTATGATGCTAATGATAGTGTAGTTTCCTTTTCATGTTCTTGTAATCTCTGGTTTTCAAGCTGTAAGATCACTGTTTCTCTTAATAAAAAGTGTTGTTTTCTTTTTCGTTCCTGCTCTGTTTTCAGTATTTTTCTTCTACTCATCTCCCTCTTCCACCTCACCATGATTAACTAATCCTCCATGTACTCGATCTAATTGATCCGAGGTTCGAGTGATTAGGTTATGATGCTTTGAATCTTACCTTTTCTTTTTAGGGTTTAGCTTTGAATTACTCTTGATTTATCACGGGTTGGAGGTATATCATCGATATATACTCTCCACCTTTGCTTTCATTCTGGGCTAGCCGAGAGGCCGAAAGTTTGAAATGAGCACTCAAGAGTAAAGGGAGTTGTTCGCACCCCTCGAGAGAGGCAGACGTTCAAATCTCCCGGATTGGAGTAAAATCCATTAGAGGGGTTCACCGCGTAAAGCGAGTTTTAGGCCTCCGATTTAGGCGAAAGTCGGTCGGACCTTCCTAAACTCAGTTAGGCACGGCCTTCGAGAGAAGCGTGTCAATATTCATGGAACCTCCACGGTCAAGGACCTTTACCCTAATTAGCTTAGGTTTATTTATCGTATTTTTCTAACCACTCTTGCCGAGGTGATTTCTGATCGAGTGCATTTTCCCTTCATCGTTACTAAGCTTAAGTTAATCGCTCTTTTAGCTCTCTTTATCTTTTCATACAAGTAGTTCTCTTCTTTTAGTACATTTAGCCAAACCTTATTTTGCCGTCGATAAAATAATAGATTTCGTGTGAGTAAGCTTACTCAACTGTTCCCGGATTTCAATACGACACTTGTGTCCCCTAGCTGCATTTCGATAGGTATACTTGCCTTGATGAATTGTTAGTTTGGTATTTTCTCTTTGCAGATATCTCAGAGACAATCAAGTTTTTGGCGCCGTTGCCGGGGAAGCAACGCTTGTTGATAAATTGAAAACGCGAATATATTAATTTTATCACTTCTCTTTCTCAGCCTCCTTCTTAAATTTTTTCCGCCTACTCACTTGAGTTAAATGGCTGGATTTTATTAAGTGTACGTACTTTTAATTTTTCCGCCTACTCACTTGAGTTCATTGGCTGGTTTATTTCAAGCAAGTGTGCGTATCTTTTATTTTTCCGCCTACTCACTTGAGTTAATTGGCTGGATTTATTCAAGCAAGTGTGCGTATTTTATTTTTCCGCCTACTCACTTGAGTTCATTGGCAGGCTTTATTTCAGTAGAGTATGTTTACTTTCTGTAGAGTGGGTGTGTTTTAATTTTCTGTTGAGTGCGTGAGTATAGCTTTTAATTTCCGCCTACTCGCACTGTCGAGTGCGTGAGTATAGCTTTTAATTTCCGCCTACTCGCACAGAGATAAGTGGCTGGATTTTAATTACCGCATTCGTAATAGAAACCCACATCACAAAATTTTCTACACCACCTAACTCTCTCGAAAAGGGCAAAGTGGCTCTAAATGCCACTATCTTGTCTAGTACCTTGCGAACCCTTCACCGGGTAGCCCTTGGGAAGTTCGGGAGTTAAAATATAAAAAATCTATTTCAAAATTTTTTTTCAACTTCATTAGCTTTTTTACTTTTTAGTCTTGCTTCTCCTCTTTTCTTCTAGTGTATGACCCGCGGTAGTCCGTCGGTTACTTTGGACCTGGACCACGAAATTGAGCGTACTCTTCGGAGAAGATCGCGATTTCAAGGCCCTACTACCCAAGTGCCGGTTGAGGATTCCGAGTCATTTTCTACCTTAAGAATGGCAGAACCCAACGTGGAGGAAGTCGTGCAAAGGCCTATGTCCTATTATGCACGACCAAATCTCGAGGGTACAGAAACTAGTATAGTTCGCCCTGCAATAAATAATAATAATTTTGAACTAAAGCCTAGCATAATTCAAATGGTGCAGCAGTATGTGCAATTTGACGGGCTTCAAGATGAAGACCCGAACGCACACATAGCCAGCTTTCTTGAGATTTGTGACACCTTCAAGATAAATGGTGTCACAAATGATGCTATTAGGCTAAGATTATTTCCTTTCTCTCTTAGAATTAAGGCTAAGCAGTGGCTGAACACCCTTCCTAAAAATAGCATAACTACTTGGACGCAATTAACTGAAAAATTTTTGGCCAAGTATTTTCCGCCTGCTAAAACTGCTAAACTTAGGAATGACATTTCTGCCTTTGGACAAATAGACTCAGAGACCCTTTATGAAACCTGGGAAAGATTTAAAGAATTATTAAGACGATGCCCACATCACGCTCTGCCTGTATGGTTGCAGGTGCAGACGTTTTATAATGGGCTAAATCAAAGCACGAAGCAAATGATAGATGCAGCTTCTGGCGGTACTTTAAACCATAAGACCCCGGAAGCAGCTCTTGAGCTGTTTGAAGACATGGCCATGAACACTTACCAGTGGAATGTGCCTAGGTCCCGCCCAAACAAACCTGCAGGTCTCTTTGAAGTGGACAACGTCTCACAACTCGCACTGCAAGTTGAAATATTAAGCAAAAAAATTACGGAGATGACTGCTGCCTCCGCCCCTCAGGTATGGGAATCTGCAACTCCTCCCGCTGAACATTTGGATTATGTAAATAATATGCCTAGAACTGCTTTTAATAATTTTTCTGCTGCGAATTATCATCCTCCTGGTTTTAATTTTCCGAATAGTTATAATCCTGCGTTAAGAAATCATCCGAATTTTTCATGGAGCAATCCATCGAATGTTGTGCGCCCGCCACTGCAAAGTGATTTTTCTGCTCCACCACCACCTCCTCCTCAAAGTTTTCCAAAACCTCCAAATTTGGAGGAAGTGTTTTCAAAATACATGAATGCTAATGACGCTACGATTAGGACCTTAACCGGAAGTGTGAAAAACTTAGAAAATCAGGTAGGACAGCTCGCTAAAATGATTTCTGAGCGACCCGTAGGGTCTCTTCCTTCCAATATCGAGCCCAACCCGAGAGAGCAAGCGGAAGCTATAACTCTTCGGAGTGGGAAGAAAGTTCCTGGTATGGTAAGTGAAGAACCCGAGGCAAGCTCCGCTCCCGTTTTTAAAAATCAAAGCTCCGCTCCCGTTTTTGAAAATCAAAGCTCCGCTCCCCTTTTAAAAATTCCATCATCTGCCGAAGAAATTATCACCCCTATCGTAGAAAAAGAATTCACTCCACCACCCACCTTTAAAAATAATCCATCCCCGCCATACCCTTCCGAACTTAATAAACAACGACAGGATGATCAATACACCCGTTTTTTGGAAATGTTTAAGCAAATCCACGTAAATCTGCCTTTCCACGAAGCCATATCCCAGATGCCGAAGTACGCAAAATACCTTAAGGACCTCCTAACTAACAAGAAGAAGTTAGAGAACCTTTCTCATGTCACGTTAAATGTCGCGTGCTCGGCGGTTTTGACAAACGGATTACCGAAAAAAATCAGTGACCCGGGTAGTTTCTCTATCCCGTGTGTCTTCGGTGATCTCTTTGTCAAACACGCTTTAGCCGACTTAGGTGCGAGTATTAATCTTATGCCCCTCTCGTTGTTTAAAAAGTTAGGAATTGGTAGTCTCAACCCCACACGCATGAGTATCCAGCTAGCCGACAGGTCAGTCAAATACCCGTTAGGAATAGTGGAGGACGTCCTAGTCAAAGTTGACAAGTTCATCTTCCCGGTGGACTTTGTCATTTTAGACATTGAAGAAGACGTCGAGGTTCCCCTGATCCTTGGCCGACCCTTCCTTGCCACCTCCCGAGCTATCATTGATGTAAGCAATGGTAAGCTCTTCCTTCGAGTGGGCGACGATGAGGTAACTTTCTCTATCACCCCCTCGATGAAGAACACACTAGCTAATGATGACTCCTGTTTTTTCATGGATACCATAAGTGAAGAATTCTTCTCTCCCACCTCTGATTTTGACAAAGAATTTTCCAATTTTTGTTCCTCTCCTACTCTTCCAACTGAATCTCTACACATAAGTGAAGAATCCTCCACTCGCCCCTCTGATTTTGAAAAAGAATTTTTGATTTCTGTTCCTCTTCTACTTTTCCAACTGAATCGCTGCACGAAGCCTCCATGGCCGCTAGCAACACCCCTTTTAATTTTACATATAAAAAAGTGTACGAGGACATAGTTTTTGAAAAAGAACAAATTTCCAAGACCTCGTATGATGACCCCCCTACCTTGGAACTGAAAGAACTACCAGAGCACCTTCAATACGCTTTCTTAGAAAAGGACTCTAAGCTGCCTGTCATAATTTCGGCCTACCTCACGGATGCACAAAAGAATAAACTTCTTTCAATTTTACAAAAGCATCGCCAAGCTATTGCTTGGCAGATATCTGATATCAAGGGCATAAGCCCATCTTTCTGCACTCATAAAATCTTAATGGAAGATAATTCTCGTAACTCTATACAACCTCAGCGCCGCATAAACCCAAACATGAAAGACGTAGTTAAGGGCGAGGTTATGAAATTGTTAGACGCAGGAATTATCTATCCTATATCCGACAGTAAGTGGGTTAGCCCAGTACAGGTAGTACCAAAGAAGGGAGGGATAACGGTCGTAAGTAATGAAAATAATGAATTAATCCCGACTCGGACGGTGACCGGATGGCGAATGTGTATAGATTACCGTAAGTTGAATGACGCCACCCGCAAGGATCACTTCCCCTTGCCGTTCATTGATCAAATTTTAGAACGACTTTCCGGACATAGCTTTTATTGTTTTCTCGATGGCCTCTCGGGGTATCTTCAAATCCCCATCTCCCCCGAGGACCAGGAGAAAACTACGTTTACTTGTCCCTTCGGCACCTTCGCCTACCGAAGAATGCCGTTTGGATTGTGCAATGCGCCGGCTACATTCCAACGATGTATGCTCGCCATCTTTGACAAGTACGTAGAAAGCATTATGGAAGTCTTCATGGATGATTTCTCCGTCTTCGGGAATTCCTTCGATAGTTGCTTAGAGAACCTTGAAAAAGTCTTAGAGCGATGCGAAGAAACTAACCTCGCCTTAAATTGGGAAAAATGTCATTTTATGGTAAGTGAAGGGTTAGTTTTGGGACATAAAATTTCTGAAAGGGGTATTGAAGTAGACGTTGCGAAAATAGAAGTTATCGAGAAACTGCCGCCACCTACGAACATAAAAGCCATAAGAAGTTTCCTGGGTCATGCGGGTTTCTACCGCCGCTTCATAAAGGACTTTTCCAAAATCACCAAGCCCCTTACCCATCTCTTAGAAAAAGACGCCCCATTCATCTTTGATGACCTCTGTCTAGCTGCCTTCAATTTAATAAAAGAAAAATTAGTTAATGCGCCAATCATGATAGCTCCGGTGTGGGATCTTCCATTTGAAATAATGTGTGATGCGAGTAGTTATGCGGTGGGAGCCGTACTAGGTCAACGTATTTCCAAAAACTTCCACCCCATTTATTACGCTAGTAAAACTCTCACATCTGCACAGGAAAATTACACCACAACCGAGAAGGAGCTCTTAGCTGTAGTATTCGCATTTGACAAATTTCGCCCTTATATTACTCTTTCGAAAATTATTGTTTTTACGGACCACTCGGCCCTCAAATATCTTCTCTCTAAAACGGATGCCAAGCCTCGCTTGATTCGCTGGGTCTTACTCATCCAGGAGTTTGACTTAGAGATCCGTGATAAGCGAGGTGCCGAGAACTTGGCCGCCGACCACCTTTCGCGCCTAGACAACCCGTTTATAGAACAATTAGATGAAAATTCTTTTCATTACTATTTCCCTGATGAGAAGCTTTTCGTAATTAACACATCTACTTCTCCTTGGTTTGCCCGCATCGCCAACTATCTAGTGGCCCGTGTGCTCCCAAAAGAGTTTTCATCTCAGCAAAAGAAGAAATTCTTTTCTGAGCTGAAGAACTACTTTTGGGAGGACCCGCATCTTTTTAAAGTCTGTGCAGACCAAGTGATCAGGAGGTGTGTTTCCTTGGATGAAGGATTAGATATTATTAAACATTTGCATGAAGGACCGACAGGTGGGCACTATCAAGCTGCTCGCACCGCTCACAAAGTGTTAAGCGCGGGTTTTTACTGGCCCAGCCTGTTTAAAGACGCGCATGCCTTTGTGAGTAGGTGTGATAGTTGCCAACGGTCGGGGAATATTTCGAATAAAAATGAAATGCCACAAAATTATTTTCTAGAGTGCGAAGTTTTCGACCTCTGGGGGATTGATTTTGTTGGTCCTTTTCCTTCTAGCTTCGGGAATAAGTATATTTTAGTTGCCGTTGATTATGTTTCACGTTGGGCCGAAGCCCAAGCTCTTCCTACGAATGACGCCCGAGTCGTAGTTAATTTCCTAAAAAAATTATTTTCTCGATTCGGTACGCCGCGCGCTATCGTTAGTGATAGGGGTTCCCATTTCTGTAACGCACAATTTTCAAAAATCCTAACTAAATATGGCGTTACTCATAAGCTTTCCACTGCCTACCACCCCCAAACTAACGGACAAGTCGAAGTAGTGAATAGAGAAATAAAAAGAATTTTAGAAAAGACTGTTTCAACATCTAGAAAAGACTGGTCCGCCAAATTAGACGATGCTCTATGGGCCTACCGAACAGCGTACAAAACCGCCCTCGGCTGTACGCCATATCGGTTGGTTTATGGAAAATCGTGTCATTTACCCGTAGAGTTAGAACACCGCGCCTTTTGGGCCTTGCGATTTTTAAACTTCGATCCCCACTCTGTCGGCGATTTTCGAAAATTTCAACTTAACGAACTCGACGAGTGGCGCTCTTACGCGTATGAAAATAACAGACTTTATAAAGAGCGGACGAAGCGTTTACACGATCGACATCTTAGGCACCCAAAAATCTTTAAGCCAGGCGACCAAGTGCTTCTTTATAACTCTCGTTTACGTTTATTCCCGGGTAAATTAAAATCACGTTGGTCTGGGCCTTTTACTGTTTTAGAAGTCTTTTCTTATGGTACTGTTTTAATTTCTCACCCTGATAAGGGTACTTTCAAAGTGAATGGTCAGCGTCTTAAACTGTATTTCTGTGATGATGTCAGTCTCAACCCTGTTAACTCTATCTTTCCGGTCCTGACATTTGATTAATCTGAACATTATTTTACTCACAAACTTTGACATTTATTCGAACTTATTTTTAAAACAATATTTGGGACAATCTTATTTTGATGCGTCGAGCTCAAACGACGCTTTAAACAAAGGGCGCTCTTGGGAGGCAACCCAAGTTATCTTTTTCTGTTTTCTTTCTTTTACACTTTTTGCCCCGACTGGCTCCGGCAAGCTGAAACTTCTGCGATCGCCTGCTCCAACGGTTCTGCTTCCATGCCAAAGTCCGCCGGACGACGTTTCATGAAGATCCACAGCACCGGCATGGAGGAGCGGTATCACTCAACTTGCCCTGCAAAATAAAACCGGGGAAGTACCTGTTTTTCAATTCTGTCTTTTATTTCTGTACTTTACTTTTCTCTCGTTCTCTGACCTCCTTCTCCATTGCGGACAATGTAGATTTTAAGCTTGGGGGAGGACTTCCTCCTTCTTTTTGTTTTCTTTTTGTTTTGTAAATATCCCAAAAAATCCAAAATTTGAAAAAAATTTCAAACAAAATATTATATATATATAGCTGCATTTTCAATAAGTACCACATGTTTATGTTTTGTTTTTCTCAAACTTCTTTATAAACAACGTAGTTAATTATAATTTTTCTAATCATTCTTTTTAATCATATTTCACAAGTAAAATGTTGGTCATGCTGTGTTTCTAATTCACGGTAGCATGTTAAGGTAAAATATTTCTCTAAACCGTGCATTTCTATTATGGTTTTCCGTTCTTTATTTTCTTTACTTTCTCTAAAATTTATCATCCACTATTTTCCTTTTCGTCTTTAGATGATTTTTGTAAGAACATATTTTGAATAACGTAGTAGATATGAACGATCCAAGTGACATATTATTTTTATTTTCAAGATAATTTCATCAATCTTCTTTTATTATCTCGAACTTGCTTTTTGAAATTTTTCGACTCTATGTTTTAAATAAATTTAAAAAAAATGCGTGAAAATGATTTAGGCCATTTTTGTTTACGTTTGAGCTTTCTTGCCAACCTAAACTCTTTTACCACTAGTTAGCCGCTTTTGAGCCTTTTTTCCAAATTCATTTGATAAACTCCACACACCATTTCATTTTCACCAAAGCCCAAATTCCTACCTATCTAATCACGCTAATTTTGTTTGATAGGAAATTTTGTCTTATCTGTGGAGATATTGTTGAAAAAGGTGTACTCAAAAGCAATAAATTGAAAAAGAAGAAGAAAACAAAAATGAATGAAAATAAGAATAATAAAAAAAAGAGATAAAAAAAATCATAAAGAGAAAAAAATAAATTTATTTATACATATTTTGTTTAAAATAAATTTATTTTTTTTTGAAACTCGTTGTTTTGGTTTAGTGTGATTTTTAAGCCTCCATGTTTATATTTGAATTCCACTCCTATTCATATTCCTAAACCAAACGTTTCGGTCATATTAAGTCCTTTTGATTCACGCCCTTTTTTTTAATTTTATTTAACAACTAAGAAAAGAAGAAAAGTAAATCAGTTTTAGTTTTGGATTTAAACTTAGATTTTTGTTATTTAATTGATATAATTATAATGCGTTGCTTGGATCTAGTAATAACTCAATACGTTCTTTTCATTTTCATTGCCTTGCTCAAATCTATTTAAAGAATTTCGTCAAAATTCTGGATGATTTATTTTTATTAAGTAAAGTTTATAAGAGTTAAACCATACCTAAATAATTGTTTTAGATTTACGTTTTACATTCTCCCTACCTAGAATTTCGCATAGTACTTGTGTGAGTATGATTAAAACTTTTTGAATTAGTCACTTTTTATGATTAGCTTGTCTTTATATCTTTGCTTGGGGACAAGCAAAACTTAAGCTTGGGGGAATTTGATAATACGTTTGCAGTCAATTTTATTAGGATATTTTCGGGGTTTTAAAGCCAATCATGTCTTGTAAAGTACTTGTTTTGATTCCCCTTTGTATATATTTTTGTCGCTAATGCATTTTTTCTGCTTTTTGCAGGTTTTCACGGCTTTCAGCCGAAGTTTGATGTGACACGCCCCAAGGTCACGCCCTACCAGGGCGTGTACCTAGAGGAATGAAGCAATTGGTCTGAAACTGCATTCCGTGGAAACTTTGTGTACACGCCCTCGGTCACGCCCGTGACACACCCTACACGGGCGTGTACTATAGGCGTGTCCCCAGGTTCCGAGGAATCGCCGCAGCGCGCTCGTTTTTCCCGCTCCACCGTCGCACCGAAAGTGTCACGCCCCAGGGTCACGCCTGACCCGGGCGTGACATATGGGCGTGTACTTCAGCAATTCCGCCCGTCACCTCCAGCATTCAATTTCAGCTCCCAAAGTCACGCCGCAAAGAACACGCCCCAGGGTCACGCCCTACCAGGGCGTGACCGGTGGGCGTGTACCGCAACAACCCCGTCAGAATTCAATTCCTGCCCGAAAAAGTCGCGCCGAATGTGTCACGCCCCAGGGTCACGCCCAACCAGGGCGTGACAGGGGGGCGTGACCCGACCCGAAAAATTCTATAAATAGAACCCAACTCCAGGGGTTTTAGAGACAACTTTTCGCTTTGAGAGGGGAGGTTCTGTCCTTTGCTTTTCTGAACTTTAAACATGTATTTTCATTTCTAGTTCATAGCTCTAACTTTATGCTTTCCCTGTATTAGCTCCTAGCTTCTTTCTGTAGTATGATGCTAATGATAGTGTAGTTTCCTTTTCATGTTCTTGTAATCTCTGGTTTTCAAGCTGTAAGATCACTGTTTCTCTTAATAAAAAGTGTTGTTTTCTTTTTCGTTCCTGCTCTGTTTTCAGTATTTTTCTTCTACTCATCTCCCTCTTCCACCTCACCATGATTAACTAATCCTCCATGTACTCGATCTAATTGATCCGAGGTTCGAGTGATTAGGTTATGATGCTTTGAATCTTACCTTTTCTTTTTAGGGTTTAGCTTTGAATTACTCTTGATTTATCACGGGTTGGAGGTATATCATCGATATATACTCTCCACCTTTGCTTTCATTCTGGGCTAGCCGAGAGGCCGAAAGTTTGAAATGAGCACTCAAGAGTAAAGGGAGTTGTTCGCACCCCTCGAGAGAGGCAGACGTTCAAATCTCCCGGATTGGAGTAAAATCCATTAGAGGGGTTCACCGCGTAAAGCGAGTTTTAGGCCTCCGATTTAGGCGAAAGTCGGTCGGACCTTCCTAAACTCAGTTAGGCACGGCCTTCGAGAGAAGCGTGTCAATATTCATGGAACCTCCACGGTCAAGGACCTTTACCCTAATTAGCTTAGGTTTATTTATCGTATTTTTCTAACCACTCTTGCCGAGGTGATTTCTGATCGAGTGCATTTTCCCTTCATCGTTACTAAGCTTAAGTTAATCGCTCTTTTAGCGCTCTTTATCTTTTCATACAAGTAGTTCTCTTCTTTTAGTACATTTAGCCAAACCTTATTTTGCCGTCGATAAAATAATAGATTTCGTGTGAGTAAGCTTACTCAACTGTTCCCGGATTTCAATACGACACTTGTGTCCCCTAGCTGCATTTCGATAGGTATACTTGCCTTGATGAATTGTTAGTTTGGTATTTTCTCTTTGCAGATATCTCAGAGACAATCAGTTTCACTCCAAGTTTCAGCCACAAAGCCTTTCTCTTTTCTTTTATGCTTGCTGGAGGAGGGCTTGCTATAGTGCTGCTTCCTGGTTTCTTTTTCTCTTCTTCTCTCTTTCTTTTGGTTCTCTGGACATTCTGAAATAAAGTGTCATGGTTTCCTCCAACCAAAGCAAACAACTTTTTTAGTGGGAGTCTTGTCATACCTTGGCTTGTCATCTTGCCAAGATGTCTTTCTTCTAAACTCCTTCTTTGCCATTTTGTAGAATCTCTTGTCTAAGAGTCTTAGAATTTTTTTACTGGCTGTTGGAGCTTCTGTTTATTTTGAAGCTTTGAAGGCTATGCTTTACTCCTTTCTAGCTACTGAAGGTGTCTTCTGCTTTGCAGCTTCTCTTGACTTTATGAGTTGTTCATAGGACTTGAGCTTTCCAAGAAGAGTTTCAGTGGAAATCTCATTTAAGCTTCTGGCCTCCATGATTGGCCATATTCAAGAATCCCATGAGCTTGGGAAGCACATGAGGATTTTGTCATTTACTTCAGTGAGGGTGATGTTCTTATCCAGAGTCTTCAACTTATTTATGATTGAGCTTAGTCTGTTATACATGTCACTCACAGACTCAGATTCTTCTTTCTTTAAATTTTCATATTAGGAGATGAGAGTTGATCTCCTGTCCTTTCTCTCATCTACAGAACTAGCAACCATCTGGTTAAGAGAGTTCCAGATGGCCTTGTCTGATGTGCACTCAGCCACTTTCTGAAATATGTCATCTGATATAGTCTGTGCTAAGATGTTCATGGCCTTGGCATCTACTATCTTGGCCTTCTTCTGAGCATATGTCCACTCAGGTGGTGGAACATCATGTGTACTTGAAGTTGAAGTAGAGGTAGCCACTGGAGCTAGTGGTCCTATCAAAATAGAATTCTATATGTATTCATTAATAGAGTTCATATAAAGCATAATTTTTGCCTTCCTGATGCAAAACTTATTCAGATTTCAAACTGGAGGTCTAGTTCTTGCATAATATTTGTTCTATGCCATGATATGAGATAAATAGAAAAACTAGGAAAAAGAAAATCAAATCTAACAAGGATCTTTTGGTTCAAGTGTTAGCTTGCATAACCAAAGTAACACCCCTCTAATACCAATGGAAAGATAAGAGATATATCTGATTACTCTAGAGGGGGGGGGGGGGGTGAATAGAGTAACTTAAAACATTTTGGCTATTTTTAAAATTTTCAGAGTAAAATAAGTGATACCAATAGTAGTAATAGAAAAATTTAAATAGTCTAAGCTAATCTACTCTATCACAGCACAACAAGAACAAAAATAGAAAACGATTAACCAGACAACAAAAAAATTTTATAGTGGTTCCCCAACCTAGGTATATCCACTCTTCTACCATCCTGGTAGGAATCCACTATCAGATGTTTTATCAGATGACTGCCACCACAAGATCTATTTCCAGGGAGATCTCACAACCCTTTAGGATTTTGATCAAGTGCCCAAAAACCAAGAATTATCTTTTGAAGGGGGTTAATAAACACTTTTACTAGAGGTTAAGAGAGAGTTGATGGTGTCTTCTTTTTTCTCTATATAATAGAGAAGACTAGTGGAATGTTGTTGTCAAAGCTTCCCCTGAGATGTTGAGATGTTCAGGATGACTGGAGCTTTGCTCAGGGTGTAGGTGTGCAGCCCTGTCTTGAAATGATCCAGGAATCTTCTAACTGATTCAGAGTTGTTGTCATGAATATTCCTGGAGTAGAAGTTGAAGAAGACTCTTGATATTTGATTGTTGTTCTTCTTCAGTCTTCAGTAAGAGAAACGGGAAAACAGGTTATTTTCAGCACAGAAAGGAAGCAGATATTCTTCTGTATGTTTCTGTAAATCTTCTCTATTTGTTCCTGTGTCTGAAAAAAGAAAATTCTCTTTTTTATTCTACTGTCAAATTCTCCTTTGAAATTTTGAATTCCAAGCATTGATTGCTGATGAGTCTGGAGAATGAAAACAGCTGGAGAATATAATCTTTAATGTGTTTCCCCAACTGTCCCAATAAGTTAAGCAAGTAATTAACCCTGATGAAGAGCATAATTAATGTTACCCATAATGACTATATTCAAGAGAATATGAGCATTAATTTCTCAGGAAATCACTGTTAAATGATATATGGAATAAGGAAAAAAAATAAGGAAAGACTATAAGTCTGGCTCGGGATAGAATTCGTCGAGCTCTGAACAGATTTCGTCAACCGGAGTTCCAAGTTCTTCGAGCTCAGAAATTCTGTTCGTCGACCTGAGCTCAGCAAACTGTATTTTGGAAATATCTTGCCATATCTGCGCTCAAAGTTCGTCTAGCTATGAATCTGTCTTCATCGAGATGAGTTCAGCAAAAAAACTGGAAAGAATCTGTTGAAGCTGAACTCCAGATTTCGTCGACCTGAGCCCGAATATCGTCGAGCTCAACTCAGAAATTTACCTATGAGTTCGTCGATCTGCGATCGACGATCGTCGAGCTGAGTTTGAAGAATTTCGAACTGATGAATTTGATCTTTGAATTCTTCTAAGTCTTGATCTACTGAAGTTCTCTGCTGGCTGCTCCATGAAGGTTGAACCTAGTGACTAGCGTAAAATCTAGGACTCATAGAATTGACCTTGGCTATATATTGTGGGTCAGACTCATCCTAATTAGTGAACCTAGCCCAAATTCAAAGTAGGGATCAAACAGCTTCCACCATAGTAGGAAGCCCAAGTTATGGGGGAGGCCACTGTTGTTATCGGCAAGCCTTGTGAAGTTCTTGATGATGATGTCAATTTACTTCTACTTCAACCTAATGAGAGTTCGAAAAGGATCACTACCCCGATTGATGAATATTTTTGTTTTTCTTCTCTTTTTTTCCTGATCACCCTTCCCCATCTAAGCCTATGCAGGTTGAGCTTATGCAGGTACTCCCAGAGTACTTGGACCTCCTTCCTGTTGGTAGCACCTTGTTCCACGAGGATATTTTTGGTGTGAAGAGTGAGGTTTCTACCTTTTCTTCTTACATTCTTTTCCATCTACCTATTAGGAGCATGCATGATTATTTAGGTAGAGGGGTAACTATTTTATCTCCATATCAGTACCCTCTACCGACACAGATATTAGAACATTTGTTGGTTCATTTTTCTTTTCATAAATCCATCAGTTAGAACTCCTAAAGTCCAGAATAAGTCATGCTTGGAGGAAAATAACCCCAGTAGTTATGTCACTTTTTCATGCATTTTACTTTATCTAGTTTGGTTTAGATAGCTGCATTTCTTTTTAGATTATCTATTTGTTTTTGATTTTGTTGGAACTCACCCATGTAGGTATTCATTGCATATTCTAGATGACGGATGTTGCAATTCTTTGATATTCATGCATCTTCTGCTATGCATATTTTTGAGTACCGGGTAACTTCTTCCCTAACATCTTTTCAATTTTTATTGTTATATCACTGTATTGGATTGTTTAGACTAAGTTTGGGGGAGATCTGTTGTTTCTTATCTATTACACGTGCACTTTATCATATGCATGCTCGAAGCATTTAATTTCATTTATTAGTTCATATTCACCGCACACGACAACAACCACGAGAGTGTGTGCTTAATCTTTAGCACGTAACAAGATAAATTCATATTTTGTGTTTGATTTGGAAAATCATTGTGCTGACTTAGGATTGTAAGGCAAAATAAAATGTTAACTCATGTAGTTCTCCAAGTCGAGTGCTCATGTCTCACATATAAATTTGAGTAGATTCAATTTTTTATGCTTTTAGTTTATACTTTTCTCTTAATGTAAATAATGTTTATTCTTCTCAAAATTGGTGAATCCGGTGTGAATGAAATGATAGCATGGGGATTTGTTTAAATAATCGTTAGCCTCGTATTTCTCGAGTTGGTAGGAAGGGTATTCTTTCTTGTTGATAAGAACTTGCCCCAAGCTATTCTCGAAATATAGGTATACAGTTAGTTCAATCGTGCGAGTGTGATGTAGGCCATCATTTTTTCCCGGTTGAGCTTTTATACCATTCCAATCATCTTATCTGTAACGCCCCGAAACTCAAAAGAGCGACGGGAGACATTTTGGGCCAGATTTGGAATCTAGCAGGAGGCACACGGCCTGGGACACGGGCGTGTCCCAGGGCGTGTCAGGCTGGAGTCGACGATTTGGTCGAGAGGACGATGATTTTGGAGTCGACGATCGTCAAACAGAGAACACGGCCTGAGACACGGGCGTGTCTCAGGGCATGTTGAGCCCGTGTCGACGATCGGCCCGGGGAGTCAACGAATTTCACACGACGATGTGTCGAGACAAGGCACACGTCCTAGGACACGGGCTTGTCCAAAGCTGTGTCAGGAAGTCGACGAACTTCGCTCGACGAAGTGTCGAGATAGTGAACACATTCTGGCGCCCAGGCGTGTTCGAGTAGACATGGGTTAGGACACGGGCGTGTCCAATACCCGTGTGAGTCTCGGGTTGTTTTCGGGGTGTGTCGATAGGGGCACACGGCCGACCACACGACCGTGTTAGTTGGAACACGGGCATGTCAGGTCGAACACGGGCATGTTGGTTGCCCGTGTGTTGTTCCAGGCGCGTTGATTTTGACGGCGAATGGGGGACATGACCCTGGACATGGGCGTGTCACAGGCCGTGTTCGGCCTAGTTTAATATTTCAGGCCCGAATCAAGGCCGTTCGTTTCTTTAATCTGGGATCCAACGGCTGGGGGTTGTTCCTGATGGGATATACACGGGATTGGGGCTTTGAAACCCTCATTTCACTTAAGTGGTTCCCTTTCTAAAGTATAGAGAGAGAGGAGAGCAAAGGAGGAAGAAGCTAGATCCAGCCATTGGAGGAGCTTCGAAACTCCAAATCGCGAGCCGACTTTGGATCTTTGGAGGCAAAGAGAGTGCGGTGCTTTTCATCCGCTTACTTTTCCATGGCGCCAAGGAAGAACAATTTTGTAAGGCCTTAAGGCCAGTACTTGTGTATGTACTACATTCCTATTTGGTATATTAGTGGACATTCGTGCTCTTTGTGCTGGGTTCTTAATTGCAACTTATAAATTGCTTCCGCTAGAATGCTCTGTGTAGGACGTTGGATTAGTTGGATGGTTTCCATTGAGTAACCAACCGGTCTGTCTGTGGTATATGGCGTCGGGCCCCGACCGGACCTACTGCTATATGTTATGCGACGGATAGAGGGTGTTACAATTTGGTATCATACTACTGGTTTTGGTCGGGCTTAAACTGAATTCGTGGCCGAATTCTTTTTAAGGGGTGGTGAGCACATGTGTATGCGTCATCGTTATAACATTAAAAGAACCCATGAATGTCCACTTAGGAATGAAAATACACGTGTTTGAGGAACCTGCGTGTTCCTACAATTGCTATTTGCAATTGTTTTTTGGTCGCTTAATAGTGTTTTGTACCACAATAGGTGACCAGAAGTGGTGCTGGGCCGTCGGAATGTCGAGTTTCTGAGGCTAGCAGTGCACCAGATGTTGCTCCTGCAACACCTCCATCGGCTGAGACCATACGATTGGTGGCCGAAGCAGTGTTGTCCATGATTAATGCACAGCCTGCAAGGCAAATGGAGCAGCCCACTCCTGCGATGGAGCAGGTACCGCTGTAAGCGGCTGAGTTGAGGAGAGTGGAACAGATAGTAGTGGAGCCGTTGGTGCCAAGGAGGGCAACCGAGAGACAGCTCAAGCATGTCATGAGCTTTAATCCTCCGGTATTCTCGGGGTTGGGAACCCCATCTCAAGCTGAGGACTGGCTCTCCAGGGTGAAGAGACTCATGACAGCAACGAAGACGGAGGAGTGGCAAATGACCACCATTGCAACGTTTCTTTTGGACGGTGAAGCGAGATTGTGGTGGGAATGATTGGAGCTGCACCTATTGAGAGGTAGACAACTTGTTGATGTCTCAATGGAGGAGTTCTCGAGATTGTTCTTGGCTAGATACCTCCCTTCGGCGCAGAGGATAGCGTTGGAGAACGAGTTCCTGAAGTTGGTTCAAGGAGACAGTACTGTGGATGAATATCTCCACGAATTTACTCATTTGAGTCGATATGCTAGCTCCACCATTGCGGATGAGGAGCGCAAGACGAATCGATTCTACAAAGGGTTGAGCGATGAGTTGAGGTTACTACTCTCGGGGCCGATGACGCAGGGTTTCTTGACCTTGGTCAACACGGCCCGATCCTTGGAGAAGGACATGAAGAATGTTCAAGCGAAGAAGACCATTGGTGAGAAGAAGTCTGGGTTCAAAGTGCCGACTACTTCAAAATCCGGCTATCAAAGGTTCTTCAAGAAGCATAGGACATCAGGTCCAGCTTCGTCTGGTGCTTCTGGGACGACTACGGGTCGAACCCCGGGTGCGTGTTTTACTTGTGGGAAGCCGGGGCACTTTGCCCGTGACTGTTGGAGCGGACGTCCCAAGTCCGAAAGGAAGCCGGGAGCACTTATGAAGAGAAGGTCAAGGCGGTGGAGTCAACCGCGTCCCACTATGCTTCGGCCCAACCAAGGGTATATAATCTTGCCCAACAGGAGGCCATCAAACAGGCGGATGTGGTGACAGGTACGGTTTAATTTATAGCAAGTTAATTCCTTTAAATACTTGTTATGCACATGTTAACTTACCACTTCTTGTTTAGGATTTGTTTTGATTTGTGAAAATCTGGCAAGAGCACTCTTCGATACAGGAGCTTCACACTCCTTCTTGTCTGAGGGATTTATATCACGCATCGGAGTCCCTTCTTCGATGGCGAAGGATAAGTTGGATGTGTTGTTTGCCAATGGGTGTTCGATGCGTGCGGATAGAATCTGCGGTGTTAAGATTCGCATTGGGAATCAGGAGTTTGATCTACAAGCGTCGTTACTTCCGTTGGTGGAGTTCGACGTTATATTTGGCATGGACTGGCTCTCAGAGTAGCATGCCTATATTGATTGCGGTCGCAAGGAAGTCAAGTTGGGAGAAAGTCGTGAGACGACTTTTACGTGCTTAAAGTGGTCGAGCAAGACATTGATGTCTATTCTTCAGGTGGTGAAGGCGGTTCGTGCCGGTGCAGAACTATTCTTTACACTAGTGGAGGTTGCAAAGCCAAAGCCTATGTTCGATAGTATATCAGTGGTAGCTGGGTACCCTGATGTGTTCCCTGCAGATCTTCCTGGAGCCCCGCCTCAACGGGAGATAGATTTCACGATTGAGCTAGTGTCAGGTGCAAAGCCTGTGTCACGATCTCCATATCGGCTAGCGCCTAAGGAAATGGCGGAGCTGAAGGTTCAACTGTAGGAGTTGTTGGAGCAAGGGTATGTGCGCCCAAGTTCTTCACCTTGGAGCGCGCCAGTCCTCTTTGTTAAGAAGAAGGACGGAACCTTGATGCCATGTATTGATTATCAGGAGCTCAACAAGTTGACGGAGAAGAACAAGTACCCGATCCCCGGATCGATTATCTTTTTGATCAGTTGGTCGGGTCGACGGTGTACTCGAAGTTGGATCTCAAGTCCGGGTACTATCAGCTACGAATAAGGGAGAGTGATATCCCGAAGACAGCGTTCAGTACGAGATACGGGCTTTATGAGTTTACGGTCATGCCGTTTGGGCTGACTAATGCGCCGTCAGTGTTCATGGATTTGATGAACAGGACCTTCAGGGAGTACTTGGACCATTTTGTGATCGTCTTCATCGACGATATTTTGGTGTACTCGCAGAGTGAGGAAGATCACTTCAAGCATCTTCATTTGGTTTTGGAGACGCTAAGGAGGAATCAGTTGTATGCCAAGTTCTCGAAGTGCGAGTTTTATTTATCCTCAGTGGCGTTCCTTGGTCATAAAGTAAGTGGGGAAGGTATTGCAGTGGATTCGGCGAAGATTGTTGTGATACGAGAGTGGTCTGAGCTTGCTACGGTAGCGGAAGTCCGGAGATTTCTGGGGCTTGCCGTCTATTATAGGCACTTCGTAGAGAAATTCTCGCGGATAGCGTTACCTCTCACTACTTTGACAAGGAAGGAGCAGAAGTTCGTTTGGACGCCGGAGTGCACACGAGCTTTTGAGGAGTTGAAATGTCGGTTGACCATGACGCCTGTGCTGAGTTCGCCGAGTGGGACCGAAGGCTATGAGATTTATAGTGATGCTTCGTGCAGCGGTTTGGGTTGCATGCTATTGCAACATGGAAGTGTAATAGCTTATGGCTCGAGACAGCTAAAAGTGCACGAGAGGAATTTTCCGGTCCATGACTTGGAGTTAGCGGCCGTCATTTTTGCCTTGAAGCTGTGGAGGCATTATTTGTACGGTGTGAAGATTGATATCTACACCGATCACAAGAGCCTGAAGTATTTGATTGATCAGAAAGATCTGAATATGCGGCAGCGTAGATGGATGGAGTTCCTGGGGGACTATACATTCAAAATCCACTACGTGCCTGGTAAAGGAAATGCGGTTGCAGACGCGTTGAGTCGCCAGGCCCCAGCTCAAGACAATTGGCTGTCGATCCATGACGAGCTGTTGGTTCGGGAGATGGAGGCGTTGGAGATTGTTTGTGTGGATAAACAATCAAGTGCTGAAGCAGTACTGAATTGGACTAAAGTCTAATATGACCTGGCTGATCGGATTCAACAGGCTTTGGATATGGATGTCCATATGAAGCAATTCATGGTAGAAGCTCTGGAGGGGTCAAATTCCAAATTCGTTGTGGAGGACGGATTGCTTTGAAAAGACGGTCGTCTGTGCATCCCAAGTGTGGGCAATTTGCGGGTGGAATTGTTGTACGAGGCACACCATACCAAGTATTCGATTCACCCGGGGAGCACGAAGATGTACCGCGATGTTAAGAAACTATTTTGGTGGCCAGGTTTGAAGAAGGATGTGGCGCTCTACATGTCGAAGTGCCAAACTTGCGCCTTGGTGAATGCAGAGTTCCAAAAGCCGGGAGGATTTCTGAAGTCCATGCCTATTCCGGAGTGGAAATTCGACGACATCTCTATGGACTTTGTGCATGGTTTGCCAAGGTCGCAAAAGGGGAACGACGCCATTTGGGTGGTCGTAGATCGGCTAACGATGGTGTCGTATTTCATTCCGCATAGGAAGGATGATCCGGTGGAGAAGTTGGCAAAACTGTATGTGGATAATATTGTACGGCTTCATGGTGTGCCCCGCAGCATCATGAGTGACCGAGATGGGCGGTTCATGTCCAACGATTGGAGGCTAGTGCAGCAAATGTTGGGAACAAAGTTGAAATTCAGCACAACCTTCCATCCGCAAACAGATGGGCAGACCTAGAGGGTCAATAGGACTATCTAAGACATGCTCCGCATGTGTGTCTTGGACTTTGGAAAGCAATGGGAAGACCATCTTTATTTGGTGGAGTTTGCGTACAATAATAGCTACCAAGCGAGTATTCAAATAGCGCCCTTCGAGACCCTATATGGTAGAAAATGTTGCACGCTGTTGTCTTGGTTAGAAACGAGTGAGTCAAAGTTGTACAAGCGGCAAGAGGTGGAAGATGCTACGTCTCTGGTTCATACCATTCGGGAGAGGTTGCTTATCGCTCAGGACCGGCAAGCGAAGTACTATAATGCCAAGCATAGGAACGTGGAGTTCGCTGTGGGCGACTGGGTGCACTTAAAGATCAAGTCATTCAAGGGTGTCTCGCGGGTGCGGCGATTGAAAAAGCTAAGCCCGAGGTACCTTGGGCCGTTTGAGGTTTTGGAGCGAGTTGGTGAAGCAGCCTATCGGTTGAAGCTTTTAGTGGAGCTTAGTGGTTTACATGATGTATTCCATATTTTGGTGATACGGAAGGCGGTGCAAGAGCCTTCGCAAGTGATCGCGATTGATCAAGTGCCGGTGGATAGTGGGTTGACGACAAGAGTCAAGCCCGTGCGGATTGAAGACTCGGAAGTCAAGCGGCTGCGCAATAAAGAGATCAGGATGGTCAAGGTCCGATGGGACAATTGCGGTCGAGAGGAGCTCTCTTGGGAACGAGAGCAGACTATGCTTGATGACTATCCGGAGTTGTTCCGCTCAGGTACAATTTAATTTTGGTACTTGTCTTTCCTTTATATAATTTCGTGGACAAAATTCTTTTAAGAGGGGTAGAGTTGTAATGCCCCGAAACTCAAAAGAGCGACGGGAGAAGTTTTGGGCCAGATTTGGAATCTGGCAGGAGGCACACGGCCTGGGACACGGGTGTGTCCCAGGGCGTGTCAGGCTGGAGTCGACGATTTGGTTGAGAGGTCGACAATTTTGGAGTCGACGATCATCGAGCAGAGAACACGGCCTGAGACACGTGCGTGTCTCAGGGCGTGTCGAGCCCGTGTCGACGATCGACCCGGGGAGTCGACAAATTTCGCTCGATGATGTGTCGAGACAAGGCACATGGCCTAGGACACAGGCGTGTCCAAAGCCGTGTCAGGCAGTCGACGAACTTCGCTCGACGAAGTGTCAAGACAGTGAACACGGCCTGGTGCCCAGGTGTGTTCGAGTAGACATGGGTTAGGACACGGGAATGTCCAGTACCCGTATGAGTCTCGGGTTGTTTTCGAGGTGTGTCGATGGAGGCACACGGCCGACCACACGGCTGTGTCAGTTGGAACACGGGCGTGTCAGGTCGAACACGGGCGTGTTGGATGCCCATGTGTTGTTCTAGGCACATCGATTTTGACGGCGAATAGGGGACACGGCCCTGGACACGGGCGTGTCGCAGGTCATGTTCGGCCCAGTTTTAATATTTCAGGCCCGAATCAAGGCCGTTCGTTTCTTTAATCTGGGATCCAATGGCTAGGGGTTATTCCTGATGGGATATACACGGGATTGGGCCTTGGAAACCCTCATTTCACTTGAGTGGTTCCCTTTCTAAAGTCTAGAGAGAGAGGAGAGCAAAGGAGGAAGAAGAAGCTAGATCCGGCTATTGGAGGAGCTTCAAAGCTCCAAATCGCGAGCCGACTTCAGATCTACGGAGGCAAAGAGAGTGCGGTGCTTTTCATCTGCTTACTTTTCCATGACACCAAGGAAGAATGCTCGGGTAACGATTCTCTTCTTGAGCATGTGAAGCTCTCCTTCTTTTCATAGGAAGCCTGCTCTCGCGAGTTTGCGATGAGTTGGAGGCGTTCCTTCGGGTAGATATGTAAAGTCCCCATTGTGTAGAGTCCGTAAACGAGAACGGACATAGGCATGATGTGTGAAGCCTACCCGGACATGTTGGTCTGGATCGGTGATGTTGCATTGCATAAATGCCGGAGAACACTCCATGCTATTGTTTGTTTTTTTGGGTTTTCTACGTGGTAGATTGCGACAGGGAGCCTTGGGGATTAACCCAAAGGTGCACCCGGAAAACTGGGCGGATGCGTGATCTTGCCAACTTGGTGGCCTGAGAGCCAACTTGAACATAACCGGGTTATGTGATTTTGTGATGGAAACGGGACTCGGGAGAAGTTTGACCTGCGCATATGGTTTAAATAACCGTTGCGATGTGAGCACGGGTCAGATGGAACCGTACCCATTATATGTCGTTCGGTTAAAGAGACCTAAGGTTACGTGGCACTTGCCGTTGGCATAGATGAGGGCCTTCGGTGGTCTATGGTTTTAATTACCGTGACCCATGCCGGGAAGACAAATTGCTCATTGTTTGGCCGTCCAAAGGGATGGTGGTGAGTCGGCATACTTAGACTGTGATCACCGAGAATGTTCCCTGAGAGCACGGGGTGTGTGGCCGTGTGAGGCTACACCTATGATGAAATGAATATTTATACACTACTTGATTATGCTAATAAGTGCAGGGAAGGAGCATCGCCGCCCCGAGTTGGGGGCGGGATTGTTATAATTTGGTCAGCATTGCTGACCGTTGCCCTTTGTTTGCCACCGTGCGGTGGTTTTGTTTCTTGCAGGTGCTGCTGGGCCAAGCGGTCAATAGTGGGCTAAAGCCCAAATTTCGAAGCCGACCCTCGAAGGCCTAATTGGAGTGTTTACTGCTTTTATTCATGTATGACCGGCCTACGTGCCGTGGTTTGTAAATCATGTAATATTAAGTAAATAATTTTGTAAGGCCTTAAGACCAGTACTTGTTTATGTACTACATTCTTATTTGGTATATTAGTGGACCTTCGTGCTTTTTGTGCTGGGTTTTTAATTGCAACTTATAAATTGCTTCCGCTAGAATGCTATGTGTAGGACGTTGGATTAGTTGGATGGTTTCCATTGAGTAACCACCTGGTCTGTCTGTGGTGTATGGCGTCGGGAACCGGCCGGACCTACTGCTATATGCTATGCGACGGATAGGGGGTGTTATATTATCCTTGCTAGCCTTATTGTTCCCACCCCACCTTTTTTATTCAACTCCATTGTTATCTCACTAAAGACAAAAAGCCTATCCTAATCTTACACCCAAATTCTAACTTTAGTTATTGATTAATTTTTATGTTGGGTCATTGATGTGGTGTTTTTTTGAGAATGTGTGGAAGTGCTTAAAAGTATACGTGCTGAAATGTTGTGGAGAAAAAATAAGAAAAGAAAAAAATTGAAAATGAAAATATTTGGAAAAAAAATGAAAAGAAAAGAAAACGAGAGTTGAATTCTAAATATACTATTACAATTAATATTTGGGAGTATGCGGTGCACACACCCATATTGTCAAGTCTAAGCCTGGCGGTGTGATTCAACCACTTGTTTGAAGTGTGCGAATAATTATCTTTTTATTAGCTCATTTGGGTTAGGTACATTAAGCACTCATGTTTATCTTTGTTTACGCTACCTTAACCCAATCCCCATATCTAACCTGAAGTCCTACTAATTTGCACGTTGAACCAAACCAGTGCCGTGGAGAGAGTGCAGATCGGCGAGCTTATGGTCACCGACATTGATGGATTTCTTTGGAGGTTGTCCCGAGTCTCGGTCTTTGGCAATGCTCACCTCAGTGATCAGTTTACTTTCTCCCTATGTATGACCGGATGATTTATCGTGATTCATTTTTTGAGTAGAAATAATATATAAATATGCTCCTAAAATGTATAAATTATTATACATAATTAAAAATTTCTTCTATTGAATTTCTATGCGCATGCACATGCGATTTTGTAGTACTCTGTATCCATAATTGATAATCCATCTACTCTATTTTCTTGTGTTCTTGAGGGATGATTTGCTAAGGATGAGCGAATGTTTAAGTCTGTGAGTGTTATGAGTTTGATATTTAAAGTGTTTTTTGGACACATCTAGGCTCGTTTTAACGTACATGCACTTCACTTTTAGTTCTTTAATGCTTATATTTCACTTGTTTACACTTTCACTTGAAGTGCACGTATTGGCCCTATGTGGGGTATAATTGCACACTATTCTGCTGGGGGTAAGCACATTGTGCTCCCCATTTCTTTATTTTAATATGGTCTATTGTTCTGCGTGCTGGTGGCCTGTACCATAGTTTGTGGTTTGTTTTGCGGGTATACATATCTCCATTATGTTGAAATTCTAAGGAATAGAAATCACACAATTATGTATTTCCTTCACGCACAATTGCTGCGACCGTGCATTTTGTAACCCTTTTTTGGCGATCTGTACCATGTTGTGCGTTTTGAACTTGCACGGTTGTTTTTGCCCGTAAGTGAGTAAAATCACACAACCACCTCTTTTGATCTTGACGAGCACGGTTGGTTTTGCCCGCAAGGCCTTAGCGCACTTGAATTTGCATGAGCAAACTTCTGCAACTTGTGTAATTAACCCGTGCTTTTTTTGGTCTTCAGGATCCCAAACTAGTACAAATTTTTCTTTCTCCAGAAGGGGCTTTTGCTCCATTTTTCTTCCTCCTTCCTCTAGGGCTTTGCCCTAGGCCACCTCGCCTCATCCAAGATCTTCAGGATCTCACATACCCCACACTTCTAGGCCACCTAAAATAGGGTTAGGGCTTGAGTGGTGCAAGGAGTCCCTAGTGTGACCCTAGCTCAGCTTGAACTTAGGAAAACTACTATGTGCACTCCCAATGTGCACAAGTCATTCTAGGTCAATTCACACTCACATGAACTCACCACCTCAAGTTAAGCTCACTAACACTTCCTTAATCCTAAGAGATAGGCAACTGAGCAATGTACTCAAGGCTAGGTCAAGCAAGTGGGACGAATCAACCAAAGTAAACTTTAGGTCAATATAGGTCAAACATTCACCGTAGAGGTCCTATTGTCCTCAAAACCTAAAATTTAACTCACCCTAGCCCTGTAATTTCATCAGGGTCCATGTGGTTCCCGAAGCCCCATTATGGGGTCACCAAGTTGACAAATTTTACCAAAGTCAAACTTGGCCCTATTTAGGTCAAAATCACATTATTTGGCAAAGTGGGCCCGCTTGGGGCATCACCTTGATCCAATCAATATTGGGTGGTGTCAAGGGACTGAAGACACACCCCTTGGCTCAGTCAATGACTCAAGTTGACTAAAGTCAACCACAAGGTCAACCATGGTCAAATTAACCCTAAAGGCTAAATGGGAGCTCAAGCCAATTCAAGTGGGCTAAGGCCTTGCCCAAGGCCCATCCTAAGTGAAAGTGAGGGTTAGGTCTACAATACTCTAGAGGGGGGTGAATAGAATATATCTAAAATTTGTTAGGTCCTTGTAATAGTGTTGTTACAACTTTTGCTGTAAAGTGAAAGGGTGCAGTAATTAAGAAACTGGAAAACAGAAAATAATAAACCTACTCACAGCCACACAGCAAGAACAAAAGAAAAAGATAGGCAACCAGACGACACAATAAATTTATAGTGGTTCCCCAAATCGGGGTAGTCCACTCTTCTACCACACTTGGTAGGAATCCACTCAGGTTTTTGATCATGTGTCTGACACCAATAGGTTTTGATCAGGTCCCCAAAAACCAACTCAAGTCTTTTGGTTAGGAGACTTGCAACCAGGAATCACTTTTGAATGGAGATGACAACCCTTTATACAGGAGGGGGTGAGAGAGTGATTTTGTCTTCTCTTTCTCAATAAACTGAGAAGACTTATGTGGATTGATGTTTAGCAAGAGCTCCCCCTGAATTATTGAATGGTTCAGGAAGATTTGGAAGCTTTGTTGTAGGGTGATAGGTCTTCAATCAGAGTTCTTAACAAGTAGTGATGCAGGAGCTTCTCGACTGATTTGATATCTGTTGTCCTTGGAAGTCCTTGATAGAATATTGAAGAAGAAGACTCTTGATATAGTATGATTGTTCTTCTTCTTCTGAATGAATATCACTGCCTGTCACTGTGAGATTCAGTATGATTTGCTTGTGTGAAGCTTTTCTGCTACTGTATGAATTCTTGCAGTTAGTCTCTATGTCTGTATCTTTTTCTGACTGAGTACATTCTTGTTCTCACTACTGATCCTCGATCTTCTTTTCTTCTATGTCTTTTAAAAAATTTGAATCCTCTATAATTAATGCTGACGACCTGAGAATAATCGACATTGATGTATTTCCTCAACTGTCTCGTGGAAAATCACCAAGTAATAATCCTGAAGAAGACTGTAATTAATGCTTCCTCTAACGGATACATTCAGAGAATGTAGAGCATTAATTACTTAAGAATTTCCGCATTAGAATGGGGACAGAAGGCCGGAAATGGCTAAGTCTGGAATCGTCGAACGAATAACAGAATTCGTCGAGTATAGTACTGAGTTCGTCGACCTGAGAAGTTGAGGTCCAAGTTCGTCGAGCTCAGGATCTTGTTCATCGACCAAATTCTGAAGTTGGACTTAGAATAATATGGAGTTATCCTGACTTTAGTTTGTTAAAGTATCCCAGTTTTTGTCGACCAGATAATGAAGATCATCGAGCTCAGCTCTGAGAAATATCTCAAGATCGTCGAGCCGAGAACGCCTTTCATCGACCTGAGTTTGACGAACGTCGAACTCATTTTTACTTAGTCTTGAAATCTTCTAAGTCCTGACTATAATGACCCGAAACTCAAAAGAGCAACGGGAGGCGTTTTGGGCCAAATTTGGAATTAGGCAGGAGGCACACGGCCTGGGACACGGGCGTGTCCCAGGGCGTGTCAGGCTGGAGTCGACGACTTGGCCGCAAAGTCGACGAATTTCGGTCGACACTGTGTCGAGACAGGGCACACGGCCTGAGACACGGGCGTGTCTCAGGGTGTGTCGAGCCCGTGTCGATGATTTTCGCTCGACTAAGTGTCGATACGGGGCACACGGTCTGAGACACGAGTGTGTCTCAGGGTGTGTCGAGCCCATGTCGACAACCGGCCCGGGGTGTCGACATTTTCGCTCGACACTCTATCGAGAGAAGGCACACGGCCTAGGACACGGGCATGTCCAAGGCCGTGTCGGGTGCTCGACGAAGTGTCGAGACCGTGAACACGGCCTGGAGCCCAGGCGTGTTGAGGTCGACACGGGTAAGGACACGGGCGTGTCCAGTACCCGTGCAGTTCTCGGGTTATTTTCGGGGCTGTGTCGATGGAGGCACACGCCCGACCACACGGACATGTTAGTTGGGACACGGGCGTGTCAGGTAGAATACGGGCGTGTCGGATGCCCGTGTGTTGTTCCAGGCGCGTTGATTTTGACGGCGAATGGGGGACACTGCCCTGGACACGGGCGTGTGCCAGGCCATGTTCGGCCCAGATTCTGCATTTTAGATCTGGATCGTGGCCGTTCGTTTCGTTAATTCAGGATCCGACGGCTGGGGGCTGTTAGTACTTGGATATACTCGGGATTGGACCCTAAAAACACTCACTTTTACTTGAGTGGTTCTCTTTCTAAGTCAAGAGAGAGAGAGGAGAGCCAAATGAGGAAGAAGAAGCTAGATCCGGCCATTGGAGGAGCTTCATAGCTCCAAATCGCGAGCCGACTTCAGATCCACGGAGGCGAAGAGATTGTGTTTCTTTTCATCCGCTTACATTTCCATGGCGCCGAGGAAGAACGCTAGGGTAACGATTCTCTTCTTGAGCATGTGAAACTCTCCTTCTTTGCAGAGGAAGTCCGCTCTCGCGAGTTTGCGGTGAGTTGGAAGCGTTCCTTCGGGTAGATATGTAAAGTCCCCATTGTTTAGAGTCCGTATTCGAGAACGGACATAGGCATGATGTGTGAAGCCTACCCGGACATGTTGGTCTGGATCGGTGATGTTGCATTGCATAAATGTCGTAGAAGACTCCGTGCGATTGGTTGTTTTTCGGGTTTTCTACGTGGTAGATTGCAGCAGGGAGCCTTGGGGATTAACCCAAAGGTGCACCCGGAAAACTGGGCGGATGCGTGTTCTTGCCAACTTGTGGTCCTTGGAGCCAACTTGTACATAATTGGGTTATGTATTATTGTACGTTCGATACACGGGCTTCGGGGAAACTTAACTCGTGCCGATGATATGTAGTGTTGTGGCAACTGAGCAACGGGTTGAGTGGAACCGTTCCTGCTTTATGTCGCGGGCATAGAGGTCGGGTCTTGCTGTCGATGACATTAACTTTGTCGTGACATAGGCTGTCATTGACATTAACTTTGTCGTGACATAAGCTGTTGATGATATTAACTTTGTCGTAACATTTGCCTAAAAGACCAAATTGCTCACGAGATATTGCCGTCCTGGAGATGGTGGTGAGTCAACGGGCTTAGACTGTGATCACCGAGAATGTGCCCTGAGAGTACGGGGCGTTTGGCCATGCGTGCCAACGCCTGTGATGCAATGAATTTTTATACTGCTGGATTATGCTAATAAAAATGCAGGGAAGGAGGATCACCGCCACGAGTTGGGGGCGAGATCGTTATAATTTGGTTAACATTGCTGACCGTTGCCTTTGTTTGCCACCGTACTGTGGTTTTGTTGTTTGCAGGTGCTGCTGGACCAAGCGGTCAATAGCGGGCAAAAGCCCAAATTGCGAAGCCGGCCCTCGAAGGCCTAACTGGAGTGTTTACTGCTTTTATTCATGTGTGACTGGCCTGCCTGCCGTAGTTTGTAAATCATGTAATATGAAGTAAACAAATTTGTAAGGCCTTAAGGCCAGTACTTGTGTATGTACTACATTACTATTTGGTTTATTAGTTGACATTCGTGCTCTTTGTGCTGGGTTTTTTAATTACAACTTATAAAATTGTTTTCGCTAGAATGCTCTGTGTAGGACGTTGGATTAGTTGGATGGTTTCCATTGAGTAACCACCCGGTCTGTCTGTGGCATATGGCGTCGGGTCCCGGCCGGACCTACTGCTATATGCTATGCGACGGATAGGGGGTGTTATAATTTGGTATCAGAATACTTGTTTTGGTCGGGCTTAAACTGAATTCGTGGTCAAATTCTTTTTAAGGGGTGATGAGCACATGTGTGTGCGTCATCGTTATAACAGTAAAAGAACCCATGAATGTCCACTTAGGAATGAAAATACACGTGTTTGGGGAACCTGCGTGTTCCTATAATTGTTGTTTGCAATTTTATTTGGTTGCTTAACGGTGATTTGTACCACTATAGGTGACCGGAAGCGGTGCTGGACCGCCAGAATGTCTGGTTTTTGAGGAGCTTAGTGCACCCGGTAAGGTGTTTGAGACTCCTCCTTCGTATGAAACCATTAGAAGGATCGTAGAAACGATGTTCATTGTGACGGGTGCACAGCTTGGAAGAAATGTACAACCCTGCGCCCCTGTTGTGGCTTCAATTCGGTTGGCATGATGGAGCAGATGACCTTTGGTAGACCATCGGGGTAGCAGCTGAATATGCATTTAGTGCAGGGAGCACACACAGTTGAGGAATATTTGCAAGCATTTCTTATGATAAGCCGCTACCCATGCTTCGAGTTGGATAATTAGCAAGCTACAGTCGATAGATTTTATAATGGCCTGCGCGCCGAGTTACGAGTTCTACTGCTAGGACCAAAGTTATTGGGATTCCAAGCATTGGTGGAATCAGCTAGATCTTTGGAGGCAGATTTGAGGAAGACTCTCCTGATGCCAGTGACCATGGTATCGAACTATGCAAGCCCCATAAGAGCTGCATTCGGCAGAATGCTGGAGAAAGGGGCTATGACATCGACTACCAAAGCCACTTACACATGTTTTACTTGTGGAAAGAAAGGGCATGTTGCCCAAGAATGTTGTAATGGTGCTCATAAGACTAAGAAAACTATGTCAGGAGCAGTTGAGGACGTTAGTGCAAAGGAAACGACATTCAAAATGCCAAACACCTGAAAGTCTGGTTACCGTAGGTGCTATAAGAAGGCTAGGACTTCGGGTCCAGCCCCCTCTGTTGGTGCTTCTGGGGTGACTACGGGTCGAACCCCGAGCGCATGTTTCACTTGTGGAAAACCGGGGCACTTTGCCCGAGACTGCTGGAGCAGACGTCCCAAGTCCGAGAAGAAGCATGCTGTCGCGAGGATAGGTATGGTTTAAAGATAGTTTTGACTTAAATACTTGTCACCCTTGTGCATGTTAGTTTAGAACTACTTGTGCTAAGCTTTGTTACGACTTTACTTTATCTGGCGAGAGCACCGTTCGTTTAGGGAGCTTCGCATTCCTTTATTAGGAATTATATTGTGCGTCGGAGTACCTCCTTCGATAATAAGAGACAAATTGGATGCGTTATGGTCCAATGGCGCTCATGTGCGCGGGTAGTATTTTTTGCGCTTAGGTTTGTATCGGGAGTCAGGAGTTCCATTTGCTAACGTATCGAGTGCCGCTGGAGGAGTTCGACGTAATATTTGGCATGGACTGCCTCTCGGAGCAGTAAGCCTATATCGATTGCGGTAGCAAGGAAGACAAGCTGGGAGCAAGTCGTGAGACGACCTTTACGGGCTCGAAGAGGTCGAGCAAGACGTTGGTGTTTGCTCTTCAGGTGGTGAAGGCGGTTCGCGTTGATGCAGAGCTGTTCTTTACGCTAGTGGAGGTTGTAAAGCTGAAGCCTATGTTGGATAGTATTTTAGTGGTAGCTGAGTACGCTGATGTGTTCCCTAGAGATCTTCCTGGAGCCCCGCTTCAACGGGAGATAGATTTCATGATTGAGCTAGTACAAGGTGCAAAGCCTGTGTCACGCTCTCCTTATCGGCTAGCGCCTAAGGAAATGGCAGAGCTGAAGGTGCAACTTCAAAAAGTTGTTGGAACAAGGGTATGTGCGTCCAAGTTCTTTACCTTGGAGCTCACCGGTCCTCTTTATTAAGAAAAAGGACGAAAGCTTGAGGTTATGTATTGATTATCGGGAGCTCAACAAGTTGACGGAAAAGAACGAGTACACGATCCCCCAGATCGATGATCTTTTTGATCAGTTGGTCGGGTCGACGGTGTACTCAAAGCTGGATCTCAAGTCTGTAATTATCAGTTGAGGATAAGGGAGAGCGTTACCCCTAAGACAATGTTCAGTACAAGATACGGGCAGAGTGAGGAAGATCACTTCAAGCATCTTCATTTTGTTTTGGAGATGCTAAAGAGGAATCAGTTGTATGTCAAGTTCTCGAAGTGCGAGTTTTGGTCATCCTCAATGGCGTTCCTCGGTCATATAGTGAGTGGGGAAGGTATTGCAGTGGATCCGGCGAAGATTGTTGCGATACGGGAGTGGCCTGAGCTTTCTACGATAGCGGAAGTCCGGAGCTTTCTGGGGCTTGCCGGCTATTATAGGCGCTTCGTAGAGAACTTCTCGCGGATAGCGTTACCTCTCACTACTTTGACGAGGAAGGAGCAGAAGTTCGTTTGGACGCCGGAGTGCGCACGAGCTTTTGAGGAGTTGAAGTGTCGGTTGACCACGGCGCCTGTGCTGAGTTCGCCATGTGGGTCCGAAGGATATGAGATTTACAGCGATGCTTCGGGCAGCGGTTTGGGTTGCATGCTACTGCAACACGGATGTGTAATAGCTTATGGATCGAGACAGCTAAAAGTGCACAAGAGGAACTATCCGGTCCTTGACTTGGTGTTAGCGGCCGTGATTTTTCCTTGAAGCTGTGGAGACATTATTTGTACGGTCTGAAGATGGATATCTACACCGGTCACAAGAGCGTGAAGTATCTAATTGATCAGAAAGATCTGACTATGCAGCAGCGTAGATGGATGGAATTCCTGAGGGACTATACGTTCAAGATCCACTACGTGCCTGGTAAAGGTAATGCGGTTGCAGACACGTTGAGTCGTCGGGCCCCAACTCAAGCCAATTAGTTGTCAATCCATGACGAGCGGTTGGTTCGGGAGTTGGAGGTGTTGGAGATTGTTTGTGTCGATAAACAAGCAAGTGCTGAAGCAGTGCTGAGTTGGACTGAAGTTTAATATGACCTTGCTGATCGGATTCGGCAGGCTTTGGATTTGGATGTCCATATGAAGCAGTTCATGGTAGAAGCTCTGGATGAGTCAAATTCCCAATTCATTGTGGTGGACGGATTGCTTTGGAAAGACGGTCGTCTGTGCATCCCAAGTGTGGGCAATTTGCGGGTGGAATTGTTGTACGAGGCGCATCACACCAAGTGCCCGATTCACCCGGGGAGCACGAAGATCTACCGCGATGTTAAGAAATTGTTTTGGTGGCCGGGTTTGAAGAAAGATGTGGCGCTCTACGTGGCGAAGTGCCAAACTCGCGCCTTGGTGAAGGCGGAATGCCAAAAGCCGGGATGATTTCTGAAGTCCTTGCCTATTCCGGAGTGGAAATTCGACGACATTTCTATGGACTTTGTGCACGGATTGCCAAGAGCGCAAAATGGGAACGATGCCATCTAGGTGGTCATAGATCAGCTAACGAAGGTGTCACATTTTATTCCGCATAGGATGGATGATCCGGTGAAAAAGTTAGCCAAACTTTATGTGGATAATATAGTACGGCTTCACGGTGTGCCCCGCAGCATCGCGAGTGACCGAGTTGGGCGGTTCACGTCCAATGATTGGAGGCTTGTGCAAAAATGTTGGGAACAAAGTTAAAATTCAGCACAACCTTTCATCCGCAAACGGATGGGTAGACTGGGAGGGTCAATAGGACTATGGAATACATGCTCCGCATGTGTGTCTTGGACTTTGGAAAGTAATCGGAAGACCATCTTTATATGGTAAAAGATGTCGCACGCCGTTGTCCTGGCTGGAAACGGGTGAGTCAAAGTTGTATCAGCAATTAGAAGTGGAGGATGCTACTTCTTTGGTGTGAACCATTCGGGAGAGGTTGCTTATCGCTCAGGACCTCCAAGCGAAGTACTATAATGCCACACACAGGAACGTGGAGTTCGTTGTGGGCGACTATGTGTACTTAAAGATCAAGCCGTTCGAGGGTGTCTCGCGGGTGCGACAATTGAAAAATCTAAGCCTGAGGTACCTTGGGCTGTTTGAGGTTCTGGAACGGGTTGGTGAAGCAGCCTATCAGTTGAATCTTTCGGTGGAGCTTAGTTTCCTACAACATGTATTCCAAATTTTGGTGCTACGGAAGGCGGTGCAAGAGCCTACGCAAGAGATCGCGGTCAATCAAGTGCCGATTGATAGTGGGTTTCAAGCCCGTACGTATTGAACAAAGTCAAGCGGCTACGCAATAAAGAGATCAGGATGGTCAAGGTCCGATGGGACAATTGCACGAGAGGAGCGCTCTTGGGAGCGAGAGCAGACCACTTGACGAGATCCGGAGTTCCGCTCAGGAACAATTTAATTTTGGTACATATAATTTTGTGGACGTAAGAGGGGGAGAGTTGTAACGCCCCGAAACTCAAAAGAGCGACGGGAGGCGTTTTTGGCCAAATCTAGAATCAGGCAGGAGGCACACGGCCTGGGACACTTGCGTATCCCAGGGCGTGTCAGGCTGGAGTCGACGACTTGGCCGCGAAGTCCATGAATTTCGGTCGACACTATGTCGAGACAGGGCACACGGCCTGAGACATGGGCGTGTCCCAGGTCGTGTCGAGCCCGTGTCGACGATCGGCCCGGGGTGTCGACGATTTTCGCTCGATGAAGTGTCGAGATGAGGCACATGGCCTGAGACACGGGCGTGTCTCAGGGCGTGTCGAGCCCGTGTCGACAACCGGCCCGGGGTGTCGACATTTTCGCTCGACACTGTGTCGAGACAAGGCACACGGTCTAGGACACAGTCTTGTCCAAGGCCGTGTCGGGTGCTCGACGAACTTCACTCGACAAAGTGTCGAGACCGTGAACACGGCCTGGAGCCCAGGCGTGTTGAGGTCGACACGAGCAAGGACACGGGCATGTCCAGTACCCGTGTAGTTCTCGGGTTGTTTTTGGGGCTGTGTCGATGGAGGCACACGACCGACCACACGGCCGTGTCAGTTTGGACACGAGCGTGTCAGGTAGAACACGGGCGTGTCGGATGCCCATGTGTTGTTCCAGGTGTGTTGATTTTGATGGCGAATGGGGGACACAGCCCTGGACACGGGCTTGTGCCAGGTCGTGTTCGGCCCAGATTCTGCATTTTAGATCTGGATCGTGGCCGTTCGTTTCTTTAATTCAGGATCCGACGGCTGGGGGCTATTAGTACTTGGATATGCTCGGGATTGGACCCGAGAAACCCTCACTTTTACTTGAGTGGTTCTCTTTCTAAGTCAAGAGAGAGAGGAGAGCCAAAGGAGGAAGAAGAAGCTAGATCCGGCCATTGGAGGAGCTTCGAAGCTCCAAATCGCGAGTCGACTTCAGATCCACGGAGGCGAAGAGATTGCAGTGCTTTTCATCCGCATACATTTCCATGGCGCCGAGGAAGAACGCTAGGGTAACGTTTCTATTCTTGAGCATGTGAAGCTCTCCTTCTTTGCATAAGAAGCCCGCTCTTGCGAGTTTGCGGTGAGTTGGAAGCGTTCCTTCGGGTAGATATGTAAAGTCCCCGTTGTTTAGAGTCCGTATTCGAGAACGGACATAGGCATGATGTGTGAAGCCTACCCGGACATGTTGGTCTGGATCGGTGATGTTGCATTGCATAAATGCCGTAGAAGACTCCGTGCGATTGGTTGTTTTTCGGCTTTTCTACGTGGTAGATTGCAGCAGGGAGCCTTGGGGATTAACCCAAAGGTGCACCCGAAAAATTGGGCAGATGCGTGTTCTTGCCAACTTGTGGGCCTTGGAGCCAACTTGTACATAATTGGGTTATGTATTATTGTACGTTCGATACACGGGCTTCGGGGAAACTTAACTCGTGCCGATTATATGTAGTGTCGTGGCAAATGAGCAACGGGTTGAGTGGAACCGTTCCTGCTTTATGCTGCGGGCATAGAGGTCGGGTCTTGCTGTCGATGACATTAACTTTGTCGTGACATAGGCTGTCGATGACATTAACTTTGTCGTGACATAAGCTGTTGATGATATTAACTTTGTCATAACATTTGCCTAAAAGAGCAAATCGCTCACGAGATATTGCCGTCCTGGAGATGTTGGTGAGTCAACGGGCTTAGACCGTGATCACCGAGAATGTGCCCTAAGCGCACGGGGCGTTTGGCCATGCGTGCCAACTCCTGTGATGCAATGAATTTTTATATTGTTGGGTTATACTAATAAAAATGCAGGGAAGGAGCATCGCCGCCCCGAGTTGGGGGCGGGATCGTTATAATTTGGTCAGCATTGCTGACCGTTGCCTTTGTTTGCCACCGTGCGGTGGTTTTGTTGTTTGCAGGTGCTGCTGGACCAAGCGGTCAATAGCGGGCTAAAGCCTAAATTGCAAAGCCGGCCCTCGAAGGCCTAACTGGAGTGTTTACTGCTTTTATTCATGTGTGACCGGCCTGCGTGTCGTGGTTTGTAAATCATGTAATATGAATTAAACAATCTTGTAAGTCCTTAAGGCCAGTACTTGTGTATGTACTACATTCCTATTTGGTTTATTAGTGGACATTCGTGCTCTTTGTGTTGGGTTCTTTAATTACAACTTATAAAATTGCTTCCGCTAGAATGCTCTATGTAGGACGTTGGATTAGTTGGATGGTTTCCATTGAGTAACCACCCGGTATGTCTGTGGCATATGGCGTCGGGCCCTGGCCGGACCTACTGCTATATGCTATGCAACGGATAGGGGGTGTTACATTAACTCTCTGGCAGTTTTGTTGATAGCTGGTCCATCTGATGTTGACTCTAAGAACTTGGCCTGGACTCTAGGACACAACTTTGACCCTGGCTATACATGTTGGGTCACATCCTAAGTTAGTGAACCTAGCACAAATCAACTAGGGATCCAACAATCTCCCCCTATTGTGTGAGGTCACTAATAGACTCAAAACAAACATAAGAATAAACAAAGCAGGAAAAAGGTATATCTGGCAGAGATTTACTAACACATGCAACAGATATATATATATATATGAGCTTTGTTTTAAACAGACAGATCAGTTTTAAAAGTAATGCAGAGAAAAGAAATTGAAGCAATGTAAGGATTATTTCTTCTGCTTATCTGTGGGCTTGTATTCTTTTGTCTTTTCTCCTGACTTTGTAAAGATAATTTCTCTATTTGGATTCAAAGCCTGTGCATGTGTCATTGTCATGTCAGCTGCCCCAATAATCCTCAGAGATTTAGCTCTGGGGACAACTGCTTCAGGATGTAGCTTCATGTAATCATCAACATTGAACAATTTATTTGCCTTATCAAATCTTTTGAGTTCTTGCTTTCTGTATTTGGACATAGTTGAATATCCTGATATATCTTTTCCCTTCAGCTTTTGCTTTATTTATCAAAGACAGACCAACAATTTCCTGAAATCTAGCCATTCTAGCAGTGTTTGCTATTTCAGGATCCTCAAAAGGAACAAGAGGTGATTATGGTCTTTCAGGACCATTAGCTTTCTGGTCTGCAGAGATGCTTTGTTGTTGCTGCTGATGTTGTTGATGTTGACTTCCTGAAGAGTGATGCCTTTGATGACTACTTCCAGAAGGTGTCCCATGATGTCTCTAATAAGTTTGGATAGGGGCAGATCTCTATCAGCTAGAGCCAGTGGCACCAGCTGATGGAGGAGGTGGAGGAGGTGGATCTCATTTATACTTATAAACTAGTGGAGGAGAGTATTTTCTACTTCTTTTCTTCTCCTTTTGCTGATTTTTAGACAACCATATCCATGATGACATTCCTTTGTAAGGAGTAATATTCTGGAGGATATAGAATGGGGTGTCATTCTTTGGGTTTGGCTTAGCAGCAGGAGGAGGAGGGGCTTTCCTTTTCTTTGACAACAATTTCTTCTTCTTCTTAGCAGCTTCTTCATCTGAATCATCATCATCATCATCATCTGAATCCTGAGGATTATCATATAAAGCATCTATATCTCTCAAGATGTCCTCAGATACAATAGGTTTTTCAGTTGGAGCCTGAACTGAGCTTTCGGCTGTTTTTGTTTCTTCTGCAATGTCAACCAAGATCAACTCATCTAGATCTGGCATAGGAGAGTCATAAATCACAAAGATTGGTGCTGAGATAACTTCTGGAGGGGATGGAATGACTGCCAAATTTGGTGCAGATACTGGAATTACAAAACTATTACATAGTTGCTTAGCAACTGCTTGACTGACATGAGAGGTACAAGGAATAATAGCCAAATGTGGCTTAGTAAATTCTACTGGAGGATAATGCATATGTACAGTATCAAAGAGTTTCAACAGTTTTTCTAAGTGAACTACGGGATTTTGAATAAGATCACCAACAGTTGTGAATCCTTCAGAATCTGACTCATCAAAATCCATGTCAATATCAATGAAATCAATTAAATCTTTATCTATACAATCTGTATATGCTGCTGTGGGGACTGGAGTATCTGCTGGTGCTGGAGCTGAAGTGTCTGAAGCTATAGCTGCTGCTTCATCATCAAGCATCTCCCCCTACCTGGTTTCAGTGGGAACTAAGGCCAGACCCCTGACTGAGGAGGGGGCAGCGGTGAGAGCAGAGATTTGGGCAAATAAAGATTGAATGGTGGTAGCAAGAGGTGTGATGGCCTCTGCTATAAGTGATTTAAGAAGGGGAGTTATGATGGTGATGATAGATGAGATGGTAGAGGGGTCCAATGAGAAAGTGGTAGATGGTGTTGCAGTTGGTGTGGAAGAGGTGGCAACTATTGAGGGAACAAAGGGTGGAACATCAGGGATGTGAAGTTTAGATGTTGATGGGGATGGAAGGGTGGCATCTTGCATCATGGTGTCTGATGGTAGGATGTAAGATGGTATGGAAGATAGATGTGGGGGAAGTGGAGACTATGCTGGTGTAGAAATGTATGTTTCATGAGCGGATTCAGGAGGTGTGGGTGGTTGATTTTCCTGAAGGGAGGAAGAGGGAATGTCAGGGATGGTGATTGGTAAAGATGGAGTGACTGGGGATTTTGTTGTTGTTGGAAGAGGGGCTGGAAGAGAAGATGTGGAAGGAATGTTCTCTTCAGCAGGGTGGGGAGTGGCTTTAATAGCCCTTGTGCATTCAGAAGCTTTTGTGGAAGAGGTGGAAGACACAGAGGGTTTAGTGATGGTCCTCTCCCATCTGCCAAATAAGGCACATGTTAGCCTTGTACTGGCATTAATAAAAATGGTCTGGGAGACCAGTGATTCTGCAGCCTTTTCCTGTAAGAAGATTCCTAGAATTCTTCCCAAACAGACTTCCTTCTTAGAGTTCTTCTTCTTTATCAAATCAAACAGAAGCTGTGCCCAGTTTATTGGCTTCTTGTTGATGATTGCACACATAACCAAAAACTGGTGTCTGGTGATATAATTGTGTGTAGTGTGTTTTCCAAGTAGCACTTTGCCGACCAAGTCTGCTAAAAATTTATAGGCAGCAGACAAGTGTTTCTTCAACAGTTTGTTGGGATTTTCTCCAGCATACTCCATGAAGTGCAACATCATATCAGACTCTGTTTCAATTTCGAGGTCCTCTACTCCATTTCTCAATCCAAAAATCTCAGTTAAGATTACGGGGGTTAAAGAAACCGAGTTATCCACGATAGTGCCCATCATGATGTTCTCTTCCGGGGACGACAGTGTGTATACCCATTCTCTGATTTACATGCTGTGCAGTTTGATCCTTTTCGTCAACATGGTTTTTAGTTCCTGTTCTTCAAGAAGTTCCAGGATATACAGAAAGATTGGCTCGGAATGTTGAAACGAATCGAAATCCACGTCAAATCCTGTGTCAAACTTCATTCCTGTGAGATTGCTTGCCAGAGTCGCCATTGAAATCACCTGCAAGAAAGACATAGAAAACGGCGATCAAGTGCAAGGGAATAGAAAGCGCAGGATGGAGGTCGAAGAAAACCTAGATTTAAGGTTTTCCAGAATATGAATCGACAAACTCCGTTACACGAAAATAAAATTACTTCTTCGAACTGAGGTCGATGAAATAGTTTAAAGTTAAATAATTCATCAAGCACATCAGAAGAATTGAAGACGGTTCGTCGAGCTTAGGTCGACGAATATCTTCTAAAGCAAAGTTCGTCGATTACTGTTCGACGAAAATTATTTCACTCACAGAGAGTTCGTCGAGCTCCGTTCGACGAGTATCTCTCAAACTTTCCCTGGTTCGTCGAACTCCGTTCGACGAACTCTGGAAAATTCGTCGAATGCAGACATAACTTAAACTAAGTCTTCTCCATTGATCATTCCCAGCTGATTTAGAAAGAAAGCATGATTTTTCTCATCCAGAGGTTTGGTGAATATATCAGCTTTTTGTAAATCAGTGTAGATATAGACAAACTTAATCTTTTTTTTTGTCTACACACTCTCTAATGAAATGATGTCTTATGTCAATATGTTTTGTCCTACTATGGTGAACTGGATTTTTTACTATGGCTATAGCACTAGTATTATCACAGAATAGGGTTGAATTATTTAAGTTGAACCCATAATCTAGAAGCTGATTCTGTATCCAGAGCATCTGTGAACAACAGTTGCCTACTGCAATATATTCTGCTTCAGCAGTTGAAGTCGACACTGATGTTTGCTTTTTATAGAACCATGATACTAATCTCATACCCAGGAACTGGCAGGTTCCTGAAGTACTTTTCCTATCAACCCTGCATCCTGCAAAATTAGTATCAGAGTATCCAGTTAACTCAAATTCTAATTCAGCAGGATACCATAGGCCTAGATTAGGACAAGTCTTTATATATCTTAAAATCCTTTTTAAGAAAATTAGATGAGATTCTTTAGGGTTCACTTGGAACCTAGCACAAAGGCATGTAACAAACATAATATCTGGCCTACTTGCTGTGAGGTATAATAGGGACCCAACAATGCCCCTATAAAGTTTCTGATCTACAGGTTTTCCTGGTATATCAGAGTCCACAACAACATTGGTGGCCAAGGGAGTTTTCTTAGCTAAGGTATCAGCCATCCCAAACTTCTTTAGAAGTTCTTTAGCATATTTTGCTTGAGAGATGAAGATGCCATCAGGAAGATGTTTCACTTGGAGACCAAGGAAATATGAAAGCTCTCCCATGCTACTCATTTCAAATTTAGAATGTATGAGGTCAGAAACCCTCTTGCACAATTTTGAATCTGTAGAGCCAAATATAATATCATCTACATAGATTTGCACTAACAAGATTTGGTCCTTATGATGTCTAGTGAAAAGGGTTTTATCTACAGTTCCTCTTGTGAATTTATGCTCTAATAAGAAACTTGCTAAGGTCTCATACCAAGCTCTTGGAGCTTGCTTTAGACCATAGAGAGCCTTATTTAATTTAAAAACATAAGAAGGATAAGTTGGAGAAACAAAACCTGGAGGTTGTTCTACATAAACCTCTTCTTGTAACACTCCATTTAAGAAGTCACTTTTCATATCCATTTGAAAAACTTTGAATCTTTTGAATGATGCATAGGCAAGGAAGATCCTTATAGCTTCCAACCTTGCAATAGGTGCAAAGGTCTGATCATAGTCAATTCCTTCCTCTTGTCTATATCCTTGAGCAACAAGCCTAGCCTTGTTCCTCACAATGACTCCTTGGGCATCAAGCTTATTCCTAAAAACCAATTTGGTTCCAATAACTGGGTAGTTTTGGGGTCTTGGAATCAAGTCCCAAACTCTACATCTCTCAAATTAGTTTAGTTCCTCTTGCATTGCAAGGATCTAGTGGGGATCTTGCTCAGCATCGTAAATGGCTAGAGGTTCAACCTGAGAGAGAAAATAGGCATGCATCAAGTATTGGTTGAGTTGATGCCTTGTCTATACACCTGCTGATATGTCACCAATTACTTGAGATCTGTGGTGATCCCTAAGTTTGACAAAATCAGTGGGTGGAGTTGGTTGTGCAACAGCATTTTGAATAAATTCCTCTTGTGGAATTATATTTGTTGTTTGTTGAGCCTCATGTTCTTCAGCTTCATCTTCTTCACTATCTTCAATGACTTGTGGAGAGGGATGAGTGGGAACCTCTTGGGTGAGGTTTAGTCCATCCAATGTCTCACACAAGTGGGGTACCTGCAAGTTGTTACTGGTAGAAACTTCTTTCTCCTTGCAATACATGTTAGTTTCATCAAAAGAAATATGAATTGACTCTTCTACTTTTAATGTTGATTTATTAAATACCTTATAGGCCTTGCTTACTTGGGAGTATCCTAGAAAAACTCCCACTTCAGGCTTGGCTTCAAACTTTCTAATATATTTCTTGTTGTTATTGTGTATATAACATGTACAACCAAAAACTTTAAAATAGTTTATTTTAGGTTTCTTCCCTTTGAGCAATTCATAGGAAGTCTTGTTCTTCTGTTTGTGAATTAAAATCCTATTCAGGACATAGTTTGCAGTGCTTACAGCCTCTGCCCAAAAAGTTAGTGGCATGTATGCATCAGCAAGCAATGTGCCTGCAGCTTCAATGATTGTCCTATTTTTCCTTTCAGCTACCCCATTTTGTTGGGGAGTTCTATGATCTGAGAAGCAATATCTGATACCTTCCTTCTCATAGAACTCATGTATAAGAAGAGACTCAAACTCTGTGCCATGATCACTTCTGATCAATACAACATGAGTAGAGAACTTAATCTGTATGGTCCTGAGATAATCTGTAAGAATCTTGAATGTATCTGACTTTGTTCTTAGAAAGAATACCCAACTGAACCTGGAAAAGTCATCCACTATAACTAAAGTGTAGGATTTCCCTCCTAGGCTTTGTACAACAATGGGTCCAAAAAGATCCAAGTGTAGCACATACAAGATCCTAGGTGAATCACTCTTATTAATTGATTTGAAACTAGTTTTAGTTTGCTTGCATAATTGACAAGCCCTGTAGAGACCTTCCTTCTTGTAGGGAGCAGAAGTTAGACCTCTAACAAGGTTGTGCTTAGATAACCTTGCAATGTTTTTCAGATTTACATGTCCTAGTCTTCTGTTCCATAAGTCATTCTGATTACTAGTTAGATTCAGTAAACAGATATCAGTTGTGGCAGAAAGAAAATTTACTAAATAAATGTTTCCTTGTATACTTCTAGTTAAAACAGTTTGGTTATTTTTATCAATGATAGAGCAAGTAGATGGGTTAAAGTATAATTGATAACCATCATCACATAATTGACTTATGGAGATGAGGTTATGCTTCAGTCCACTTACATATGTCACCTTTCTGAATGTGACAACTCCTATTCTCACTTCTCCAACTCCTTCTGACTGACCACATTTTGAGTCACCAAAGATAACCTTTAGCCCCAGCTTGGACTTATAGTTGAATAGAATGTCCTTGCTGCTAGTCATATGCTTAGAGCAGCCACTGTCCAGGTACCAAGTTTCATTTACCCCTGAACACGTTTTCACCTGCAATACAAACAGTTAATGATTTTTGACCCAGGTTACCTTGGGCCATTTGTATGACTGATAAGAGAAACTAGAAATAACAGAAAATTCTGGCTGAGATTTATATCCTAGGGGGTGATATCTCCTAGGTGGTATGATCCAGTCAGCTAGGGGGTTAAATGGTTTCTTAGAACTATTTAAGTTTCTGTTAGAGTTGTAGTTTTGCTGAAATCTTCCTGGGTTTGACGAAGTTTTGTAAGTTCGTCGACCAGAGTTCGACGAATTGGGTTGAGATCATCGATCTCTGCCCAGAGAATGAACATGTTCATTCTCTATACCCCATGTTCATTGAGCTCTCCTCGACGAACCATACAAGATTCGTCGATCGCAGTTAAACGAATAATGATAACTATAGTTGGCGTTCAGAGTTCGTCGATCGGGGTTCGACAAACTGGCCCCTTTTCGTCGATCTGAGGTCGACGAAAATTGCTGAACTTTGTTTTTATTGAGTGTTTTCTATTTTTCAATTTTGTCCTTAGTTTTAATTTGTTCAAGCATTTTATTTACCTTATATACTTGATCAGTATTCTTCTTTCCTTTCTATGAAATAAAATTTATGGGTTGTGACAGGTGGTTTTTCTGAATAATAGGTGGTTCACTAGATGATGCACCTAACCCTAACTTACTTCCATTAAATCTAGCATTAGATATGTTGGTGATTTCTTGTAATTGTTTGCTTCTTCCATTTAGTGATTCTTCTAGCTGTTTTACTTTACTTAATTCATCTTTTAGAAGAGTGATCTATTCACTAAACATGTCTATTTCATTTTTTAATTTAGTGTTTTCTAAAACTAAGCTATCATAGTTAACTTGTTTATCTCTGAGAAGTTTGATTTCCTTCTCAGAGTTAATTAAATCTAAACACATGATTTTAAAATCTGATTTAAAAGATTCTGAATTATAATCAAACCATGATAATACCTGATCAGCTTCTGATTCAGAAGCTTCCTCATTTTCTTAATCTCCTTCTTCTGAGTTTCTTCTTGAGGCATCAATTGCCATGAGACAAACCTCCTTTGCTCTCTCTTCTTCCTCATCTTCACTGGAGCTTGAGGATGTTGACTCTTCTTCAGTCTCACTCCAGGACTCAGCCACAAACCCCTTTTCCTTCATCTTGTGTTTGCTGGAGGAGGGTTTGCTGGTGTACTGTCTCCTGGAATACTTTTCCTTTTCTCTTCTCTTCTCTTTCTTCTGGTTCTCTGGACACTCAGAGAGAAAGTGCCCAGGCTTCCTGCATCCATAGCACACCACTTCCTTTGTTGTTATCTTATCATACTATGGCTTGTCATCTTTCTTGATGACTTCTTCTGAAGTCCTTTCTAGCTATCTTGAAAAATCTCTTAGCCAAGAGACTTATAAGTTCTTCATTTAATGTTGAAGATTCTGATTCTTCTGAGGCTTTGAAGGCTATGTTCTGTTTTCTTCTAGCTACTGGAGGTGTTCTTTGTTCAGCAGCCTCCCTTGTCTTTACTAACTGCTCATAAGACTTTAGTTTTCCCAATAGAGATTCTGTTGAAATCTCATTTAGGCATATGGCCTCCTTGATGGGCCAAATTCTTGTGTCCCATGAGCTTGGGAAGCACATTAGAATTTTTTCATTCACTTCAGTGAGAGTGATGACCTTGTCCAGAGTTTTTAGCACATTAATAATTGAGCTTACTCTGTTATACATCTCTGACACTGTCTCACCTTCCTGTTTCTTTAAATTCTCATATTTGGATATGAGATTTGATCTCCTATCCTTCCTTTCATCAGTTGATCTATCAACCATTTGGTTTAGGGAATCCCAAATGGCTTTTGCAGATGTGCACTCTATAACCTTCTGGAAAATGTCATCAGACATTGTCTATGCCAATATGTTCATGGCTTTTGCATCATCCATCTTTGCCTTCTTGTATGCATCATTGTAGTCTAGAGGAGGTACTATAGTCATATTTGTAGAGCTACTTGGAGGAGCTGCAGGTGGTGGAGGTACTCCTGTTAAGATGGAAGCAAAGATATCTTCATCAATAGAATTCATATATATCTTGATTCATGCCTTCCAGATTCCAAAGTTTTGCAAGTTGAAAACTGGAGGTCTGGTGCTTGCATAATCTTTATTTTGTGCCATGGATGTGTTTCTACTTTAAAAGTTAAATGTGAATGAAGGTGATGTGTAGATCTAACAAAGGATCTTTGGTTCAAGGGTTAACTTGTCCAACCAAAGAAACCTTCCTCTCATACCAATTGAAAGTGAGGGTTAGGTCTACAATACTCTAGAGGGGGGGGGGGTGGATAGAGTATATTTAAAATTTGTTAGGTCCCTATAATAGTGCTGTTACAACTTTTGCTGTAAACTGAAAGGGTGTAGTAATTAAGAAACTAGAAAACAGAAAATAATAAACCAGATCACAGCCACATAACAAGAACAAAAGAAAAAGATAGGCAACCAGATGACACAAGAAATTTATAATGGTTCCCCAAATCTGGGTAGTCCACTCTTCTACCACCCTTGGTAGGAATCCACTCAGGTTTTTGATCAGGTGCCTGACACCAATGGGTTTTGATCAAGTCCCCAAAAACCAACTCATGTCTTTTGGTTAGGAGACTTTCAACCAGGAATCACTTTTGAAGGGAGATGACAACCCTTTATACAAGAGGGGGTGAGAGAGTGATTTTGTCATCTCTTTCTCAATAAACTGAGAAGACTTATGTGGATTGATGTTTAGCAAAAGCTCCCCCTGAATTATTGAATGGTTCAGGAAGATTTGGAAGCTTTGTTGTAGGGTGATAGGTCTTCAATCAGAGTTCTTGACAAGCAGTGATGCAAGAGCTTCTTGACTGATTTGATATCTGTTGTCCTTGGAAGTTCTGGATAGAATATTGAAGAAAAAGACTCTTGATATAGTATGATTATTCTTCTTCTTTTGAATGAAGATAACTGCCTGTCACTGTGAGCTTCAGTATGATTTGCTTGTGTGAAGCTTTTCTGCTACTGTATGAATTCTTGCAGTCAGTCTGTGTGTCTGTATCTTTTTTATGACTGAGTATATTCTTGTTCTCACTGCTGATCCTCGATCCTCTTTTCTTCTATGTCTTTTCAAAAATTTGAATCCTCTGTAATTAATGCTGACGGCCTGAGAATAATCGGCATTGATGTATTTCCTCAACTGTCCCGTGGAAAATCAGCAAGTAATAATCATGAAGAAGACCATAATTAATGCTTCCTCTAACTGATACATTCAGAGAATGTAGAACATTAATTACTTAAGAATTTCCGCATTAGAATGGGGACAGAAGGACGAAAATGGCTAAGTCTGGAATCGTCGAACGAATAACAGAATTCGTCGAGTAGAGTACTGAGTTCGTCGACCTGAGAAGTTGACATCCAAGTTCGTCGAGCTCAGGATCTTGTTCGTCGACCAAAGTCTGAAATTGGAGTTAGAATAATCTGGAGTTATCCTGACTTTAGTTTGTTAAAGTATCCCAGTTTTCGTCGACCAGAATATGAAGATCGTCGAGCTCAGCTCAGAGAAATATCTCAAGATCGTCGAGTTGAGAACGTCTTTCGTCGACCTGAGTTCGACGAACGTCGAACTCATTTTTACTTAGTCTTGAAATCTTCTAAGTCTTGACTCTCTGGCAGTTTTGTTGATAGCTGGTCCATCTGATATTGACTCTAAGGACTTGGCCTAGACTCTAGGACACAACTTTGACCCTGGCTATACATGTTGGGTCACATCCTAAGTTAGTGAACCTAGCCCAAATCAAATAGGGATCCAACACTAAGGCCCACTAAATTTTCTGATTTATTTAATTTGATTTATGATTTTAATTAGGGGATTTAATGGGGGTAATTAGGAGGGAAGTTTAGTTTGGAGGGGGGAAAATGGAGGGAGGCCAAGTGGCACTCCCCTTTTCTTCTCCAAACCCTCCTTTAATCTCCCCTGATGAAGAGGAAGAGTTTCTAGCTGTTATAGGTTGACCACCATCAACGAGAGCCATTAATGGCCATGACCATAACCCCCAAAACTTACATCTCCTATATGAAGGCCCCTAAACCTCAATTCGACTGTTTCATCACCTTTAGAAGGCCTCAAGCAGTCAAAGTCGACTCTTGGATAGCTGTAAATGATGGAGAATCTATATCGGGAAAGGTTTGCCAGAAAACACCAAAAGCCATGGCCACCTGCTAGAGTAGCTGCATCCAATACCAAAATCAGGCATGTTTCTCCCCTCTCCCCTTGTGCTAGCTTCCTAGGTTAATAGGAATTATTGTCGAGCTCAACTGAGCCGATTCCAATTTTGAAATCCATGGAAAAAGCTTGAAATGGGTTTCCTCTAGAGATCGCCAAAAAACACCCCTCCGGAGGCCGGGCCGCCGCCCGACGATAGTCACCACCTCAACGGATATGGTGGTGGTTGGCCGAGGAGGAGGCTGGAATGCCTGAAAATAGCTTTGGAAAAGCCTCCAGGTTCGACCAATCTTGGATATAGGATAGAGGTAGAAGACATAATCACAGCCGTACAAATATAATATATATTAATTATTATATATAATATGTTATGTTTATCACCTTATCATACACTTTTTGAATCAGAAAAATGAGGCCCTTAGGGGCTGAACCATGAAAAGTGTCCATCATGAAAATGGTAGCCCTACGAGTCTAATTTCATTAGAAATTAAAATCAGGTCATTTCGAGCAATGTAGCTCCCTGTAGGTCAATTCCTGTGGGACTAGTCCTTAGGGTAGGACAGTCACTATTTCCTTAATAACTTTTAATTAGCCAAGGGGATTGACTTGAAATTTGGGACATCTAAGAATATATCATAGATACAACTACAGTCCAAAAAAAGGAATTTGTGGATAATATTTTCCTATGGTTTTAGGAAGAATGTGATTTTTTATATAAATGAAATATTTTGAAGAATAATAATTGGTGATTATTTTAGTAATATTTCGAAGAATAATAATTGGTGATGTGATGTACATTTAGCCAAAAGGTGTATCTTGTGAATTTAGCAAGATTGGTTTGTTCAAATATAGTGAAATTATATACATGCAATTATTTAGTGAAAATACAACTTTTCATGAAGTTTTAGAACATTTGGAGTTGATTTGCTTAGCAAATGAATTAATTAGTTGATAAGCATAGCAAATGTATTAATGAAATTAGGATGACTAAAATAGTTGCAAAAAACATGAAACCTTGTCAATAACAATAATTTAGCATAATAAACACTGAATAAATTATTTGGAATTTTTAAAAGTCAAAATTTTAGGGTTGCAGTTATAATTACCATTTTGCCCCTTCTATATTATTTTGATAATTGTGCTCAAATTGGGTTATAAAAATATACTTTTTTGGAATAAATAATTACTTATCATTTGTAACCTCGGGTAATATTTCTAGAATTATTTGATGAATACTTATAGTACTCCATGTGCAGCATGACCTAGTGGATCAGATTTTTGTAATTAGAAATTAAATAACAAATATTATTGGAATGATGTAAAATTTGGTCCAGATCCATTATTGCTCAAGATAATATTAGAATAATTTTATCTTGCTGGTTTGATAAAATAAAGTGATACTTCATGTTCAAAATCACATGTAGCTATAATTTGGGAAAATTATAATAATTGTTGATTATTTTAGGAAAATTATAATCTATGGAACTAAATGTAAGATGTCATGATAGGTCTCAAGAAATAATATTAGGGCCTACACTTAAGTATTTTGAGGATTCTTATTCATAAACACATATCAGTTCATATGGTCTGCATTTAGCAATTTTTGGAAATTACTAGTTCAGCGGTTGGTGCTTTGGAGAGATCACACACTTAGTAACTGTTGGGAATTGTGGCCTACATTGTTCCTCGGGATTTGAAGGGGCATCACCAATCTTGCTAAGGAACATAATGTATTTGATGTGTTCTTTAGTTCATGCATTCATGTAGTCCATGATTGAACATGTGAAAAAAATGAGTTTGGTAGTAAACTTATATTTCGTCTAGCTCAGCTCGAGGTTCGTCAAGCTCCGCACACTGGTCGTCGAGCTCAACTGAACATTTCGTGGGATAAGAACAAGAGTTTAGGATTCAAATTTTGTTGAGCTCAGCTTGAAGTTCATCGAGCTCAGCTTGAAATTTGTCGAGCTCAGCTTACAAATCATCGAACTCAGCTCAACACTTGTTAAGTTAAGCCAGAGAAATCAACTAAGGCAAAAAGCACTGAGACCGCTGAAAAGATTAAAGTTTGTCGAGCTCAACCCAATGATGCGTGTAAATTGGCAAGCGCACCGGTCGCACAAGTAATAAAATTTGGGAATAAATCCCCGAATGTCGGTCTCTTGAGGAATGCAATTAGCATAGAGCGGCAATAGTTCAGAAAATATTGTTATGAGGGTTATACTAAGAAAAGAGTAAAAAAAGGGGGGCTTGAGAGATTGTGGTTTCTTGATCTACTAAACTAATTAAAGCGGTGCAGACCGAAGGCACCGCTTCGCAAGGTGAGGTGAGTGTATCGGCTGCGATGCCGAACTTCGGTTGGGCGAGTGGACGGAAAGCTAATGGGTGGAAGTGTTCTTGTGCGGAGTACAATCGGGTGAAACAAGGTTATGGAATGGATGTGGAGTAGGCGAGGCGCATTCACATGCACAACTCACAAGCAAATGCAAACCACAAACATCCACTTAGACATATAGTAGAAAATGTAGTTCATTACATTAACAAATTATTCCATACAACGGAGGAAGAGAAAAAAGAGTAAACCACTAGAGGATGAAGGTCCACCGCAGGTCGTGGCCGGAATAGCGAGTTGTCAATCCGCTTTCGGGCTCAGTCCGATGAGGCTTCCGGTGTAACAACCCCATCCGTTCATATAATATATACTAGAAGGTCCGGTCGGGGCCCCACAACATATACCACAAAACAGACGAAGCTACGGAGTGATACCAGAGTAGCGCAGCGCACCTAACACATTGCATTCTAATGGAATCTTATACACCTGAACTCCTCTCTTGAATGTCCAACATATAAAACTCCACATTTTATAGATTATATGAATGTCTTACAATATGTAAACAACGTTGGCCTTATGGCCTTACAGGGCTATCAAATAGTGGCCCAAACATTGGCACGCAGGCCGGCCACTCAAAAGAAAACATAGTATTTTCATCCACATTAGCCTTCGAGGGGCAGCAGCAAAAGCAGTAGGGAATTCAACCCTTATGCGTCTCGCTCGTTTCTCCAGCACCTGCACAGGGACATTCCACCCAAGGGTGGAAAACAGAGGCAACGGTCAGCATTCAGCAGACCAAATTATAACGACCCTACCCCTTTCTCGGGACAGCGGTAATCTTCCCTGCAGGCATAACATATCACAAGCATGGCAATATATCTCATATAATGTGCTATCACGCACACATGCCATCACAATGTCAGCCACCCTGCCCAACGGTCTGTGCACTCAGGGCACATTCTTGGTGTACTGGTAAATCAGTTGCCCACCACCGTATCAGGGTCACAGCCCAACGGCAACTCACTTGAGCATTTACTCTATTGCGTGCAGCCGGAGTTTTATAGTCTTAGTGAACCGAGATTGGCCCGTAGCCCCGCATTGTATCACAGCGCGTAGGCCTAAGACTCTTGCTATGCGCTCCAACAGACCGCACATTCTAGTCTCATGTCGGACGGACATAACGCAGGTCGGATCCTACACCCCCCGCTGCTCAAATTGCCTTGCTATCACCGAGGATGGCGTACTCGCGGCTAAATAAAGGCGCGGGTAGGTCTCACCGATCCTGTTCTGGCATTCAAGCCTGGGTATTTCTATTACACCAATTCTCTCAAAACATTAGCAGGTCTTTCCTGGGCACACCAGTACTTCCTGCTAATCTCTTCGCAGGTGGACACGGCAAATATTACAAATGTCAGGGGACTTTCCTGGCTATCATGTCTGTACTTCCAGTTACTCGCTTCACAGGTACCACCTATAACATCAAGCATCACAAAGTGCCTTTCCTGGTCACACCAGTACTTCCTGGTACTCATTCACAGGTACGACCCAATAGCACAAGCAGCACAATCATTATACGGGTATTTTCCTGGACTACCACTCCAGTACTTCCTGCTACTTTCTTTCACAGGTCCAACCCGTCGACTCCTAAACTACACGTCTATCACGGAGTCTTCCCCGGTTTGTATATGAAACATCACCAATCCAGACCAACCTGTCTAGATGGGCTTCACACAGCATGCCTATTTCGTACTCCATTTCCGGATCTATATGCCAACAAAGGGGATTCCATGAATCAACCCAAAGACTCCCAAAATCAGCCACCTTTTGGTGGGGGAATCATAAACATATGCCAAAAAGGAAGCCTTCACATGGCTAAGAAGAAATGTCGTTACCCTTGAAGACATCTTTGGTGCCATGAGCTCTAAGCTTGCTCGAACGACTCACAAGTGCTTTTCCTCCGCAACATCGGCCTCGGATCTCTCGTCCGTAAACTGCAGCAGCACCGGTGACCAGCCCCTTTCCTCCTCCTCCTTCTTCCTCTCCCTTTCTCTCACTTGAAATGAAGAAAGAGAAGACCAAATGAGAAATGAGATTTCTCTTCTCATTCACGGCCTTAAGGAAACAGGGAGGCAGCTCAGCCATTGGATCCCAGCTGATAGAATGGTCGGCCATGATTTTGCCACAAAAGTACAATTTTTCCTGACACAGCTTGTGACACGCCCGTGTCCCAAGCCGTGTGCCTCAAGTGGTGCTCAACCGACTTATCCAATCCAGTGACACGCCCATGTGCCACGCCCGTGTCAGGGGCCGTATCACCAGACATGCCATCAGATACGCCCGTGTCTGTGGCCGTGTTCGTCATGCTAAAAAAATCCCAAAATCACCCGAGACTCACACGACCTGTGACACGCCTGTTTCCCAGGCTTTGTGCCCAGACACGGCACTAGACACGCCCCAGCTCCAATTCGTCGGGCTGAGTTCATTGACCGTGCTGACACCCCCTGTGGCACGCCCTTGTCACAGGCCTGCGCTCAACGATCTGCGTTCGATGATTAGGCAGCGATTGTCGAGCTCTCCAGCGATCATCGATCTCACCAGTGATCGTCAAACAGCTCGTTCGACGATTTGCCAGCGCCCGACGATTTCCATTTGACAATTCTGCCTTCGACGATCCCACGTTCGACGATCCCGCATTCGACAATCCCGCATTCGACGATTCCGCGTTTGACGATCTGATGGTGATACAAGCCCTGGGACACGCCTGTGTCCCAGGCCGTGTCACCCAAATTTTGCCTGCTGAAAATTGGGTTGTTACAACCCTCCCCTCCTACAAGAAATTTCGTCCTCGAAATTGGTATAGAGGTTCGCAACCAGCAAGCAAAAGGTTATAACATGAAACGTTTATGTTACAATAAAATTTTCACTATGCAATTGCTACAAAAAATAGTTCGGGAAACTCCGCTCGTATGGTCTGCTCTCGCTCTCATGTAATCTCCTCACGGCAGCAATTGTCCCACCAGACTTTTACCATTCCGACCGTCTTGTTTCGCAACTGTTTCTCGGCTCGATCCTCGATCTGAATGGGTCTACCCACCGTTGTTAGCCCATACTCCACCGGCACACGATCACCCGTGATCACTTGAGCTGGAGCTTTCATGGCCTTCCGAAGCACCGAGGTGTGAAACAAATCATGTAGTCCACCCAAGTCTGCCGAAAGAGCTAGTCGGTACGCAGCTTCTCCGATTCGCTCAACTATTTCAAATGGGCCCAAATATCTTGGACTCAACTTTTTCAAACGTCGAATCCTGGATACACCTTTGAAGGGTTTGATCTTCAAGTAGACCCAATCACCTACCACGACCTCTATGTTTCGGTGCTTGGCGTTGTAGTACTTCGCTTGACGATCTTAGGCTATACGTAGCCTCTCGCGAATAACACGAATGGTTGAGTTTGCTTCATCGACTTCATTCCGATTATAAACTCTAGCTTCTCCCTCTTCTACCCAAGCCAAGGGAGTACGACACTTCCTTCCATATAAAGCTTCATATGGTGCCATCCTGATGCTCGCCTAGTAGCTATTATTATAAGTAAACTCCACCATGTAGAGATGATCTTCCCATCTCTGTCCGAAGTCTAGGGCACACATCCTTAGCATGTCCTCCATAGTGATGTTGGTCCGTTCAGTTTGGCCATTCGTTTGGGGATGAAAGTCAACTTCATGCCCAACAGCTAGTGAACTAGCTTCCAATCCTTTGACGTGAATCGCCCATCTCGATCACTTACGATGCTCCGAGGAACACCGTGAAGCCATACAATCTGTTCCACGTACAGCTTTGCCAAAATTTCTACCGAATCATCTCGCCTAATTGTTAGAAAATGTGCTACTCTAGTTAGCCGGTCAACAATCACCCAGATGGCATCATTTCCTCGCTGAGATCTCGGCAACCCGTGCACAAAATCCATGGAAATGTCATCAAACTTCCACTCGGGAATCGGCAGCGACTTCAAATAACCACTCGGCTTTTGGCATTCCGCCTTCACCATCGCACATGTTTGGAATTTGGCCACATAACGAGCAACATCTTTCTTTAGCCCTGGCCACCAAAATTGCTTTTCATATCACTGAAAATCTTCGTGCTTCCTGGGTGGATTGAGTACTTCGTATAATGTGCTTCATACATCAGTTCTTCCCTCAATTTACCCACAATTGGGATGCACAAACGACCTTATTTTCGCAGAAGACTATCATTCCAGGAGAACTTCCCTTCCGGCACAGCTTTCTCATAGCGTAGGAGATCTTCGTCCAACTCCGTTGCCGTCGAATTTGGTCCGTAAGGTCACATTGCACCTCCGTCCAGTTCAAACATGCATGGGCAATGGAATTCTTATCAACACAAGAAAGCTTTAACGCTTCCAGCTCCTGGATGAGACGTTCATCATGCTTCTACAACTACCTTCGTTGTCGCATATTCAAGTCCTTCTGCTCCAAAATGTACTTTAGGCTCTTGTGATCTGTATAAATCTCCACCTTCATACCATATAGATAATGTCGCCACAGCGTTAGTGCAAAGATCACCTCCATCAACTCTAAGTTATGGATGGGATAGTTTTGCTAGTGCACTTTCAGCTGGCATGAGCCATCAGCAATCACCGTTTCATTTTGCAGAAGTACGCAGCATAAGCCTCTCCTTGAGGCATCACTGTAGATTACAAATCCATCGGTACCACATTGTGATGATAACACAGGCGCCGTGGTCAACCGAAACTTCAGCTCTTCAAAAGCTCGCGCGCACTCTGGCGACCAAACGAACTTCTGTTCTTTTTGCATCAACATGGTTAGTGGCAAAGCAATCCACGAGAAGTTTTCACCAACTCTTCGGTAGTAGCCTGCTAGTCCAAGGAAACTCCGGACCTCGGCCACTGAAGACAACACTGGCCACTCTTCTATGGCCCTTATCTTCGCTGGCTCCACAACTATGGCCGCTCCACTGACCACATGGCCCAGAAAGGCCACCGACGATAGCCAAAACTCGCACTTCGAGAACTTGGCATAGAGCTGATTCTGCCGCAATGTATTCAACACCAACCACAAATGTTTCTCATGATCGGCTTCCGATCTCGAGTACACCAGGATATCACCAATGAACACTATCACGAACAAATCCAGGTACTCAAGGAATATTCTGTGCATCAAGTCCATCAATACTGAGGGCGCATTGCACAGCCCAAACGGTATGACCGTGAACTCGTAGTGCCCGTACCTTGTTCCAATTGCGGTTTTGGGAATATCTTCTTCCCGGATCCTTCATTGGTAATAATCAGATTTCAAGTCCAACTTCAAGTAGACGGATGATCCCACTTGGGCGTATATAACCCTGCTCAATCAAGTCTTGCAGTTGGACTTTCAGCTCCTCTATTTCCTTAGGCGCGACGCAATATGGCGAGCGGATTACAGGTTTCGCACCTGGCACCAACTCGATCATGAAGTCAATCTCTCGCTGGGGTGGTAGCCCAGGGAGATCCTTGGTAAACACATCTGTAAATTCCGACACAATCAGAATAGCACACAGCCTTGTCTTTGGCTCAATAGTCTGACTCAGAGCGATGTAGCACTCCGCACCCTTCCGAACAGCCTTCAAGACTTGGAGTGCAGACAATAACATCAATCAAGGCATGCTACTCCGCAAGCCAATCCATACCAAATATCACGTCGAATTCCGATATTGGCAATACAAATGCAGTCAAATTGAAATCCCGACTTCCTCTTTGGACCGCCACATCGCAAGCTTGATCCGCAAGCATCTAACAGTCATTTGGTAACACCATTCTGACGCTATCTGTCTTCACACGACTAGGTATCCCAAGTCGCGCTAGAAACTCGCTTGACAAAGCATCTGTATCAAACAGTGCTTGTGTGTTCTGAATCATCGCAAAGCCTGTGGTGCACGTAACACACACAAGCAACATACACAAGATGCAAACAAAAGCAATCAATACGATTCTCGCACACTCGTAACACGTAGGATTGCGCCTGGGACGCAGAGGACTCCACCACTGCTTTTCCCGTCTTCAAATAAGACGCTCTGATTTCCTGCTCAACCAGACATCGATGACTCCTGGTAAGGTTGGGCACAAATGTCCCCATGGCATAAAACATAAACAATCTGTCATGTTTACGGCTATCGGACAAACATGTTGATCCCACACATCCATGTATTTTCGTGATAAAATATAAACGCCATCATAGACCTATCATCTAAAACGGCTTACTGTGTAGATAACACATGCATAAGCCACCATACATGAGGAGCACATTTATTTATGTACATCATAATGTCGACATTTCCTTATTCTTTCTTGCCCGCTACGAGCAAACGCGGCAATCTCGGGCTTTATGTCCTGCTTTACCACACGAATAGCACTTGTATTGATTCTTTGGCTGCTGAACACCATCCCAACAGTCATGAGCGATGTGTCCTACCTAACCACAAGCATAACAAGTACGCTTCTCGAGTCTTTGCTTCTTACGGTGAGTAGACTTCCCAACCCTGGAAACCGCACTTTCCCGGTCGCAGACATCTACTGGGCGCCCATCAAGTCCATTTCCAACAGTCTAGCTGCGTCCACCATTGGTTGGAATCCCAAGAACTTAGGACCCATCAACAAGAAACGGGGTTCCTGACGTAGCCCATTATAAAACTGATTGATCTTCATCCCCTCAGTTTCAAACACAAACTCGAGTTGTTCTCTCATTGCAACAATTGCATGAAAATAGTCCTCAACCGTGTCCTCTCCTTGGCTCAAACATACGTCACCGACGAAGTTGAGGCACTTCCCCTTGTCGTCTGCTCAAGTTCACTACCCGGCATGGAACGCATTACCAGATCAGAGGGTTAAACCTGTCCCTCATGGTAAGCCTTGAGCGTTGAAAAAACAACATTGGCAATCAGTCGAGCCGTTTCGATTGATGGAGGAGATGTTGGTACCATAGTTGATGTCATGCTTCCCATCGAGTGACGGGGTTCCTTCTGCCATGCCATCGCACTTGTCGCCTACATTCAGAAAAGTACACAAGTAAGCAACAAGATATGAACGTGCAGGGTCCTCAAACACAAATTTTTGCATTCCTAGTATGGACATTCAGGAGCTCGAACGTGTTAACTTGGGTTGCACAGACACGTGCTCGCCACCCCACAAAAGAAGTCGACCACAACTTCGAGAGGGAAAGACCAAGACAGCTGATACCAAAAATGTAACAACCTCATCCATTCATATAATATATACTAGAAGGTTCAGCCGGGGCCCCACAACATATACCATAAAACAGATGACGAAGCTACGGAGTGATACCAAAGTAGCGCAGCACACCTAACACATTGCATTCTAACGAAAGCTTATACACCTGAACTCCTTTCTTGAATGTCCAACATATAAAACTCCACATTTTATAGATTATAGGAATGTCCTACAACATGTAAACTGTGTTGGCCTTATGGCCTTATCAAACAGTGGCCCAAACATTGGCACGTAGGCCGACCACTCAAAAGAAAACATAGTATTTACATCCACATTAGCCTTCGAGGGCTAGCAGCGGCAGCAACAAAAGCAGTAGGGACTTCAAACCTTATGCGTCTCGCTCGGTACTCCAGCACCTGCACAGGGACATTCCACCCAAGGGTTGCAAATAGAGGCAACGTTCAGCATTCAGCTGACCAAATTATAACGACCCTATCCCTTTCTCGGGGCAGCGTTAATCTTCATTGCAGGCATAATATATCACAAGCATGACAATATATCTCATATAATGTGCTATCACGCACACATGCCATCACAACCGCCAGCCACGTGGCCCAACGGTCCATGCACTCAGGGCACATTCTTGGTGTACTGGAAAATTAGTTGCCCACCACCGTATCAGGGTCACAGCCCAACGACAACTTACTTGAGCATTTACTCCATGGCGTGCAGCTGGAGTTTTATAGTATTAGTGAACCGGGATTGGCCCGTAGCCCCCCATTGTATCACAGTGCGTAGGCCTAAGACTCTTACTATGCGCTCCAACAGACCGCACCTTCTGGTCTCACGTCGGACGGACATAACGCAGGTCGAATCCTCCACCCCCCGTTGCTCAAATCGCCTTGTCATCACCGAGCACGGCGTACTCGCAGCTAAATAAAGGTCCGGGTAGGTCTCACCGATCCTGTTCTGGCATTCAAGCCTGGGTATTTCTATTACACCCATTCTCTCATAATATTAGCGGGTCTTTCCTGAGCACACCAGTACTTCCTAGTACTCTCTTCGCAGGTAGACGCCGCAAATATTACAAATGTCAGGGGTATTTCCTGGCTATCATGTCAGTACTTCCTGTTACTCGCTTCACAGGTACCATCTATGACATCAAGCATCACAAAGGACCTTTTCTGGTCACACCAGTACTTCCTGTTACTCATTCATAGGTACGACCCAATAGCACAAGCAACTAAATCATTATACAGGTATTTTCCTGGACTACCACTCCAGTACTTCCTGCTACTTTCTTTCACAGGTCCAACCCGTCAACTCCTAAACTACACGTTTATCACGGAGTCTTCCCTGGTTCGTATATGCAACATCACCAATCCAGACCAACCTGTCCAGATGGGCTTCACACAGAATGCCTATTCCGTACTCCATGTCCGGATCTATATGCCAACAAAGGGGATTCCAAGAATCAACCCAAAGACTCCAAAGATCAGCCACCTTTTGGTGGGGGAATCATAAATATATGCCAAAAAGGAAGCCTTCACATGGCTAATAAGAAAAGTCGTTACCCTTGAAGACCTCTTTGGTGCCATGAGCTTTAAGCTAGCTCGAATGACTCACAAGAGCTTTTCCTCCGCAACGTCGGCCTCAGATCTCTCGTCGGTAAACCGCAGCAGCACTGGTGACCAGCCCCTTTCCTCCTCCTCCTTCTTCCTCTCCCTTTCTCTCACTAGAAATGAAGAAAGAGAAGACCAAATGAGAAATGAGATTTCTCTTCTCATTCACATACTTAAGGAAACAGGGAGGCAACTCAGCCATTGGATCCTAGCTGAAAGAACGGACGGCCACGATTTTGCCACAAAAGTACAATTTTTGCCTCACACGGCCTGTGACATGCCCGTGTCCCATGCCGTGTGCCTCAAGCGGTGCTCAACCGACTTATCTAATCCAGTGACACACCCATGTGCCATACCCGTGTCATGGGACGTGTCACCCGACACGCCTTCAGACACGCCCATGTCTGTGGACGTGTTCATCGGGCTGAAACAAAATCCCAAAATCACCCGAGATTCACACGGCCTGTGACATACCCGTGTCCCAGGCCGTGTTCCCAGATACGGCACTAGACACACCCCAGCTCCAATTCATCGGGCTGAGTTCGTCGACCGCGCTAACACGCCCTGTGACACGCCGGTGTCACAGGCCTGCGCTCGATGATCTGCGTTCGACGATCAGGCAGTGATCGTCGAGCTCGCCAGCGATCGTCTATCTCACCAGCGATTGTCAAACAGCTCGTTCGACAATTTGCCAGCGCTCGACGATTTCCATTCGACGATTCCTCCTTCGACGATCCCGCGTTCGACGATCCCGCGTTCGACGATCCCGCGTTCGATGATTCCGCGTTCGACGATCCCGCGTTCGACGATCCCGCGTTCGATGATTCCGCATTCGATGATCTGACGTCGAGACACGCCCTGGGACACTCCCGTGTCCCAAACCGTGTCACCCAAATTTTGCCTGCTGAAAATTGGGCTGTTACATCCGGTACCAAAGAGCTGTCACCTCAAAGGCCTTTGAGTATGTTCTCTAGGTTGTCTTCTTCTCCAACTTCGGTGGAAAGCTTGGAGTTGAGGTCATCAACGGCCGGGAGCTTCGCCGGAGGGTTTGGAAACCTTTAGAATCACCGGCTATGGACTCCCGATGAAGGTGGAGGTGGATGGAGCAGCTGGATAGTAGAATGGCACTTCCCACGCACTCCCCGATCGCAGAAATGACGATTGTTGACCTAAATCGTGGAGCTGGCCCTTAAATATAGAGGCAGCAAAAGCAGTGCGCACAATCAGTGGCGCACGACCAGTGGTAGTGCGCACTGTCGGTCGATGATCGTGCTCAATTTCCAATTAAACCCGCAACTTGGAAAGAAACATCGGCAGAAATGCGCACAATAAGGGGCGCACGACCGGTGGTCGTGCGCACTGAATCCGCTGATCGTGCGATTGGCTAGGACAGATTTGTAGAAAGCAAGGGGTAAATGCGCACGAGCAGTGGCGCACGACCAGTGGTCATGCGTACTATTACTAGTGCTCGTGCGATCACCCGGGCAGAATTAGGAAAAGGAGAATGTAATGCGCACAATTAGTGGAGCACGAGCAGTGGTCGTGCGTAGTAAGTCCAATGATCGTGCGCAGTGTTCCTGTATCATCGGGGTCTCCCATGAGGTTCTGGAGCATGCACACAATCCCTGCACTAGCAGAAGAGGCAGATAGGCCACCAAAAGTGCACACCACATTCTCAAGACACGGCTAAAGAACAACAAAAACACAGAAACATCTAAAGCACACAGAAACGGGCCTAAAGTGCACTTAATCATGAAATAGGCAAGTAAGCAAATATAAGCAGTTATAGCTCTCAAATGCAGTGCTAAAACGATAAAACTGGCCCAGATGAGTCCAAAACTCAGTGTAATATTTGGACTCATCACACCCCCAGACTTAACCATTTGCGCATCCCATGCAAATCATTACTCTGTGGACTGTAAAAACAGCTAGTTGGCTTAGAAACTTCAAAATAATGTAGGACGAGAAATCAAATACATCATTTGCATAGAAAATATAATAGAAAAACTTTTTAATTATGCTACGGAGCTTAAATTATTCGACAGAGGTAATTAAATATTGTGTCTACTTAAAATTACAATTCTGAAGAATCGTTCGGTCATGTGTACGGAGAAAGTAGATTGGCCACTAAGATGAGCATTGCCCAAGACCGGGGCTCGTGATCACATCCAAAGAAATCCATCAATGTCGGGAACCATAAGCTTTCCCTTTCACACTCTCTCCACGATGCTAAGTAGACTCAAATGTGAATCTGCAGGACTTGTAGGTTTGAATGGGGATAAGGCTAAGGTGTGGTAGTCAAGAATAAATAAGGAGGCTACACGCAACAAAAGTGAGCAAACAAGAGCTTAACCCAAACAGCCACTAAGAAATGCATGTGTGACACACCCACAGACTTGGTTGGAAAACTGGGTATGCACACGGCCTATCCCGACCAAAAACGAACACAAAAATGGGTATTGCAATTCTCCGTGTAATAATTTTAAATTTTCTTTTTTTTTTCTTTTTATTCATTTGGTTTTTCTTTTTCGTTTTTTTTCTTTTTCATTTTCATTCAGCAATCCCCAAACATGAATTCATCTCCACATCACAAGAATCCCAATTATCACAACATATCAAATTTTTGAAATCGATCAAACTCAAGATTTTGGTTGCGACAAATGGGTTGGATTTTAGTCTTTGGTGAATATAGGTTGAGTTGAAACAAATGGAGGGTAGGCGCAAATTTGGCTTGTAAGGGTCAGCTGCTAGGACTAAGTACAAAAAGACTCAAACTAGCCAAAATGATGGTCTAACTCATGCTCACACTCGACTAACCGGGAACCAATGCTTTAAGAGTAACTTGGGGCAAGTTCCCAGTCCCCGAGAAAGACGATCCTTCCCCCCGACTCAAGCAATACGAGTCTAGTGACAGCTACACTCATCCCCACACTATCGTTCGATTACTCCAGATTCGACAGTTTTAAGTAGCACAAACAAAATTTACTTTTGCAGAATAAATTTAAGTCTACGAGCATGAAGAAAAAGTAATCCTATACTATTTCTATGCAAATCATGAGTACTCGATTAGGAGCACTGCATGAGTTTCGAACTACTATATTCCAAAATCCTAAGTCAGCACGACTTTTTTAGAGTTTACACAAAAGTAAAACATTCGCCCTGAGCCGCGCACATGTTTATGTGCGCACTCATGTGGGTGATTCAGTGTGTGAAATCAGTGATCATGAAATAAATAAATGCAGACTAGTATGCAAGAAACTATGTTGTGTAGTGATAACAGGCAACTCCACCCCCAGACTAGAATATGACAATACAAAAAAAGTAAAACATTGAAATAACAATAAAAGACTTGGGGAATAAGTACCCATGCTCAAAATTGAGCATACTGGTTGTGCGACGAAATATCCATGTGTGGCCAAGTTGCCGCGCCTCAAAGATTCCTACACCTGCGATTTATATACATACGCAAAACAAAATATGGACACATATAAATATATAGAAAAAGGGCTCAAAACACAGTACAGGACCAAATGGTCCAACATGGGTTGTCTCCCAGAATCCACTTTTGTTTACCGTCCTTAAGGTGGACCAAATACCTGTATTAGCGGTTTATAATAAAGAGTTCTTTGCAGTTTTTTTATTTTAAAGAGGAAGACATAAAATAGAGCAAACTAGAGTTCCATATGCAGCGAGAAAATGGAAAGAGGAGGGTAAGTGGAATGATGGTATTTCAATCAGCTATAAGCGGATTTGTGGTAAGTCTCGCCGGTGGGGTGCGAGGGGATGGCAGATTGTCTTTTTGCATTGGGGGAAGGGGGTTTCCCCTTACTCTGATTGCGCACTTCCTCGCGTCGGAAGGCAGCGTAGCGCTCGTCGCGTAAACGCTTTTCCTATTTCAGTTTCTCCACCGTGGGAGACTTCCAATGGATGTAGTCTAGGGGTTTTCCTGTTTGTGTGGTTGTTGGCGTCCGGTCCGGTACCGTGACGGCGACCAGATCGGCCCAAGCTACAGATCGCTTAATAGAGTTAGCAACATCGTTATACAAATAAGTGTCTAGGGATTTATCCCGGATAAAACTCGGTTCGCCATGCACAAAAATAGAGTTGGCGGGAAGTAGAAAGGCAGACGTGGCTTTGACGCACTCGATCTCTTCTTTGACCAATAGCTCTTGATTCTCATCAATCTCCTAGGAAAGTCCTTTCTTTGTCTTCTCTTCCGGACGTGCTTCTTCCAATATTGGTAGTCCTGAATCTATCTTGGTATCTGTGACACTCAGAAAATTGTTATTTTGGATGGTACGGGGATGTATGGATGTGTTATCGTGGGCGAAATCTTCGGTCGGCCAAGTGACACGTCCTTTGGAAAAGTCGAGGGATGCACCGCTGTCCTTCAGGAATGGGACTCCTAATATAGGAATAGAGTTATTTTCCATTGATCCCAAAACCTGGAAGTCAGTGGTTATACTTTTTACATTGACCTCGATTTCAACTTCCCGAATACCTCCCTCGGTGTCAACCAAATGGCCATTCGCTAAGATAAGCGACTTCCGGTTTTCAGTGTCGACTTGTAGGCGCATCTTCGCAACATCTTGCAGGGTGAGGATGTTGCTGGATGCCCCAGAGTCGCATAATGTTATGGTTTCGAAGTTTTTTATTTTACAATTGATGATGAGTTCATTGCTTTTTCCCAAATTTTCCTCCCCAAGGATTTTACCTTGTTCATGGGGGTTGTTTTCGGTGTTACTAGGTAAGGTGCCTTGGGTGCGCTCGGAGACCACTTGGGCCAGTTTGCCCAATTGTGTCTCCAGTTTGTGCATCGAGGCGGCTTGATTTGTCATGTTGGTTTGGGAAATTTCAACGAATTTCTCAAACATCTCTTCCAAAGAATTTTTTTTTAACGACGGGTGGCCTTGGGAATAATTTGGTTTAGGCGACCGCGGTTAGCTTCCGGAGGCATACGCATCGTTTTGATGCTGCCTTGGTTTCCATCTTTGACCAGATGCATTTAGATTCAAAGAAAAGTTGGGGTGGTTTCGCACCCCCGGATTGTATGTGTTTCCGTAAGGCAGTCCCCTGTTTTGATTTGCAACAAAATTAACTGACTCATTCAGAAAAGAAGATTCGTCTGGTACCTCGACTCCTAGGAATTCAAAGTTGTGGTGGTCTGTGCTTCCGCAACCTTGGCATGAGATTGCCATCGCTGGGGCGGCGGCGGCGGCGGGCTTGGGGATATCCATGGCGAATACTTCGCTTGTGCTTCGTGGGATGTTTCTTCCAGCGGTCTAGTAAGCGATGTGGGTGGCGGTGTCTTGTAAGATTCGCAGAGCATCATCTGGACCAAGGTTCATGATTGTTCCTCCAGAGGCGGCATCAATCATGGCTCGGTGGTGAGGATCAATTGTGAAGTAGAAACTTTCGACGAGGTTCCACGTTTGGAATCCATGGTTAGGACACTTCCTCAGCAGCTCATTGAAACGCTCCCAAACTTCGGCTAAAATTTCTTTATCGGCTTGCCGGAAGTTGGCTATTGCCTGCCTTATGCTCACGATTTGATCTACCAGGTGGAACTTAGCTATGAATTTTGTGGTCAAAGCCTCTCAGGTGGTGGCTATTCCAGGAGGGAGGGAGTGAAGCCATGTCTTGGCTTTGTCCCTTAGTGAAAAAGCAAAGAGGCGGAGCTTGACTGTGTCATCCGGGATTCCAGCGTAGCGGAACGTGGCGCAAATTTCGGAGAATTCCGCCATGTGAAGATGAGCGTCTTCAGTAGCCATTCGTGAGAACTGAGCATTGTTCCGAATGATATTCAGGATAGCTAGTTTAATCTCGAACTGTTTGTTGGTGATAACAGGTCCGAAACCGTGGTATATGCTCCCGACGGTAGGTGTAGTGTAATCCCTCATGGTGCGGACCTGAGGAGGGTTCACCTCATTTTCATCGCCATTTCGGTCACCTGGATGTAGCCCTCCAACTCGGTTGCCGGCATCGATATTCAGCTGATCTCCCATTGGGGGTGATAGCTGCTGCGTGTCTTCGCGCTAGAATAGTACGTTCGATCTCCGGGTCATAAGCTACAAGAGCCCTTGTGGCTCGACCCTGCATTCACTATGGCAAACACACTTGAAAAGGAAGTAGCAGTCAAAAAACACTAACTCTTATAACAATATTTTCAGTCATCCTAAGTTGCTCTATAATTGCATTCCCCGACAACGCTGCCAAAAACTTGATACGTGTAAATCTGCAAGCGCATCGGTTGCACAAGTAATAAAATTTGCGAGTAAATCCCCGACTGTCGGTCTCTTGAGGAATGCAATTAGCATAGAGCGGCAACTGTTCAGAAAATATTGTTATGAGTGTTATACTAAGAAAAGAGTAAAAAAAGGGGGGATTGAGAGATTGTGGTTTCTTGATCTACTAAACTAATTAAAGCTATGTGGGTCGAAGGCACCGCATCGCAAGGTGAGGTGAGTGTATCGGCCGCGATGCCGAACTTCGGTTGGGCAAGTGGACGGAAAGCTAATGGGTGGAAATGTTCTTGTGCGGAGTGCAATCGGGTGAAACAAGGGTATGTAGTGGATGTGGAGTGGGCGAGGCGCACTCACACACACAACTCACAAGCAAATGCAAACCACAAACATCCACTTAGACATATAGTAGAAAATGTAGTTCATTACAATAGCAAATTATTCCATAAAACGGAGGAAGAGGAAAAAGAGTAAACCACTAGAGGATTAAGGTGCACCGCAGGTCGTGGCCGGAATAGCGACTTGTCAATCCACTTCCGAGCTCAGTCCGAGGAGGCTTTCGATACCAACGAGCTGTCACCTCGAAGGCCTTTGAGTCTGTTCTCTAGGTTGTATTTTTCTCCAACTCCGGTGGAAAGCTTGGAGTTGAGGTCATCAATGGTCGGGAGCTTCGCCGGAGGGTTTGGAAAGATTCAGAATCACCGGCTATGGGCTCTCGATAAAGGTGGAGGTGGATGAAGCAGCTGGAGAGTAGAATGGCACTTCTCGCGCACTCCCCGATCGTAAAAATGACGAGTGTTGACCTAAACCATGGAGAAGCCCCTTAAATACAGAGGCAGCAATAGCAGTGCGCACAATCAGTGGCACACGTGTAACACCCCAGTTTTGCAAGAGGTTCAGTCTGAAGTTCTGGAAATTTTTGGGTTTCTGGCAGGATGCACACTGCATGCGAAACGGGCGTGTCGCAGGGCGTGTCGAGGCCGTGTCGACACTTGGCCCAAGTGTCGACACTTTCGCTCGACAAAGTGTCTAGAGTGGGGCACACGGCCTGCGACACGGGCGTGTCGCAGGGCGTGTCGAGGCTGTGTCGACACTCAGCCCAAGTGTCGACACTTTCGCTCGACAAAGTGTCGAGAGTGGGGCACACGGCCTGCGACACGGGCGTGTCGCAGGGCGTGTCGAGGCCGTGTCGACACTCGTCCCAAGTGTCGACACTTTTGCTCGATAAGGTGTGGAGACTGGGGCACATGGCCTGTGACACGGGCGTGTCACAGGGCGTGTCCCGCTTAGTCGACGATCTTCGCTCGACGTTTTTCCGTGGTGTCGACACAAAGCCTGTCGACGGGTGTCGAGACTTGGCACACGGCTTGGGACACGGGCGTGTCCCAGGCCGTGTCAGCTCTCGGGTTGGTTTCGGGGCCGTGTTGTTGGAGGCACACGGCCGGCCACACGGCCGTGTCACTGGGGACACGGGCGTGTTGGGTTGAACACGGGCATGTCGGATGCCCGTGTGCGATTCCAGGCGCGTCGATTTGAGACGGCGAATGAGGCACACGGCCCTGGACACGGGCGTGTGCCAGGCCGTGTTCGGCCCAGATCTTCTATTTTCCAGGCGAATCGTGGCCATTCTTTTTCTGGTTTTGGGATCTAACGGTTCAGGCCATCTCTTGGGAAGTTAAGTCCGATTATAGGGTTGGAAACCCTCATTGTTTTCCAAGTCTTCTCTTTCTAAGTTCTTGAGAAAAGCTAGAGCAAGGAGGAAGAAGAAGAAGGTCTTGGGATGTAGGAAGGGTTTCGGAGCTCCAAATCGCAAACCGAGTCCGGATCCGTGAAGCTTAGATCGTTGCGAAGATTTCCATCCGGCTATTTTGCCATGGCAAGGAAGAGGAGTCGGAAGGTAACGACATCTCTCCTCTCAGTCCTTAGGATGCATGTACTAGCATCATTTATTTTCTTTCTCTCTAATTTTTGGGCACCAAACTCTCAAATGAGAGGGGTTTTGGTTTGCCAAGGTTCAAGAGGAACCTCCAGGTTGATTGAGTCCGTCCCCGGCATATTTTTGCATTAGAGATCCGCTTCGCTAGTGGATTAGGCATGGTGGGTGAAGCCGTGGTCGCGACCGTTAGTCCGACTCGGTGATGTTGCATACGAACTTAGGGATTCGTAGAGATTTCCGTTGCGGCAAGATGTCGTTTGTGTTGTGGTGGTGATTGTCCTGTTTGCTTGAAAAGGTATGTGTAGTCGAACCCGGACAAGGTTAGCTCCTCGTGGCGGTAGATGGTTTCCTTGAGGGACAAGGTTAGCTCCGTATGAGTTGGAGATGGTTTCCTTGGTGGATAAGGTTAGCTCCGCACGAGTTGGAGATGGTTTCCTTGGTGCGCGGGAACGCTGCAGTACAAAGAGGGATTACGATGTACTTAGTCTTGGTTTGTGATGTGCCAAGGAGTGGCTATGTCTCCGTGGTCGGCTGGCTATCCCGTGACATGTGCGTCATGTGTGGAGAGTGTCCCGGCGAGTCTAGTCCCCTTCTGTGAGACTGACGAGAATGCCAAGCTTGGGGCAAGCCCGGGCAAAGAGGCCATGAGCGGGTGGGGTCCAGCAAGGCTTCTTAGAATCGGTCGGTCTGTGTTTGTTGGAATCCTGACATGAGACGTCAGAGCTTGTAGGCAAGCCCGGGGCTAAGCCCACGAGAGGGTGGGGCCTTGGCAAGATTTCCTTGTGGCGGCCTGTGCGTCGTTTGAGGGAGAGGTGTCTCCCTTAGTGTTTGCAGCTTTATGCCAATGGGGAAATGTGAGTACCCAAATGATGTGATGTTGTGCTAGATGCATACGCAGTAGGGTACCTTGGGTGAAGCCCGGGTGTTGCATTCATGTTGCATAGTAGGCCCTTTCTTTATATGCTCAACCAATAGAGAACATGTTTGATGATTGAGACATCCAAGCCTGTTTTAAATGTTCTTCTGTTTATAGCTATTTTTATTGCATATGAAGTGCTAACTTGCAGGTTGGAGGGTTCCCCGGGGTCCGTTAGGGGCGGCCGGGAGGAGATGTGTCGTTACATAGTTTGAGGTCAGCCTTTGCTGACCCACGTTACTAATAATTTTTACAGGGCAAGGATCGCATGCAGGAGCTAGCACGCCGGCCAAAAAGTCCTAAGCCCATGAAGTGTTTTTCCCTCTTTTGTAGCACTACATTTATGATGATGTTGTTTGAGACTCTTTTGTCCGGCTTGCATGCCGAGGTAGACTAGGAGTGCTGAGCACATTCATGATTGATGTATTATGTCTCTTTTGGACACTTGATGTTAGGCCTAAAGGCCATTTGTTTTACTCTTTAGTGCTGGATAACTTCTAGTCCTGTTTGTTTCCGCTGTGTTGTGCAAGTGTTTTGAGTTTGGGTAGTTATATCAACTTATAATACTAAAGCTATGGCGTTCGTATGCTGTGGGGCCCCGGCCGGACCCATATTATACGTCCACTACAGGGGAGGTGTTACAACACGACCAGTGGTCGTGCGTACTGTCGGTCGATGATCGTGCGCAATTTCCAATTAAACTTGCAACTTGTAAAGAAACATCAGCAGAAATGCGCACGACCAGTGGCACGCGATAGTTGGTCGTGCGCACTGAATCTGCTGTTCGTGCGATTGGCTAGGATAGTTTTGCTGAAAGCAATGGGTAAACACGCACGAGCATTGGCGCACGACCAGTGGTCGTGCGCACTATGACCAGTGCTCGTGCGATCACCCAGGCAGAATTAGGAAAAGGAGAATGTAATGCTCACGATCAGTGGCGCATGACCAGTGGTCGTGCCCAGTAAGTCCAGTGATCGTGCGCAGTGTTCCTGTAGCATCGGGGTCTCCCGAGCGATTCCAGAGCACGCACACAATCCCTGCACCAGCAGAAGAGGCAGATAGGCCACCAAAAGGGTACACCACATTCTCAAGTCACGGCTAAAGAACAACAAAAACACAGAAACATCTAAAGCACATAGAAACGGGCCTAAAGTGCACTTAATCATGAAATAGGCAAGTAAGCAAATATAAGCAGTTATAGCTCTCAAGTGCAGTGCTAAAATGATAAAACTGGCCCAGATGAGTCCAAAAATCAGTGTAATATTTGGACTCATCACCCACAGAACGTCGAACGCAGTTAAAGCCAAAAAATCTATCTATGGCAAAAGTACTAGGACCGCTGAGAAGAAGGCGTTGAGACCACTGGGATAACAGAGACAGCTGAGAAGATAGCGTTGAGACTGCTGAGACAGTTGAGAGAGCTGAGAAGATAGTGTTGAGACCACTGAGACAACAGAGATAAAACTGGCTGGATTTGTCAAAGTCCAAAAGCGTTGAGTGAAGCAGATTCACTCAACGCTTCTAATAAAGTAGGAAGCGCTTAGACAGTTAAGAGGTAAATAGCTGAGACAAAAGTAGCTGGATTTTTTCTAAGTCCAGAAGCATTAAGCGAATTAGGTTCACTCGATACTTCTAATGAAGAAGGAAGTGCTGAGATAGTTAAAAGCAAGAAACCGTCGAGACAGCCATGAAGATACTACTTAGACAGAAACTTGTCTCAGCTAAGAAAAAGAAAGCACTGAGACAAAGTCATGTCTCAACTAATAATGAAAAACCGCTAAGACTACTGAGACAAAAACGCTGAGACAAAGACATGGAAATTTTTAAGTCCTTAACTGTTGAAAGCCAAGGCTAATGACATTGAGTGTCTTAACATCACACAACGCTTGATGGAATTCTGGAAAATTTCCCAAGTCCAGATGTTGATGACCACTGTTGACATCATCAAAGTCAAAATTGCAGGAAGCCATTGCGGGAAAGCTGCTGTAGCGTCGAAAGAAGTTTTGTCCCTTTCTGATGGAGATGGCGCTCACCAATCCTTGGTGGGCCCTCATTATATTGTGTTGTTGATTCAAATCAATGTATATAAAAAGGAAACTATAAAGGGATTAGGGTTAGCGAATACACAAGGATCAAACATAGAAAATATAGAAAGAGAAATTGAAAGAGGTGGCTGAACATTTTTCTTCCCATCAAGCTTGAAAGCTAAAGTCCAGCCAAGTTAGCATGAAGATAAAGAAAGATAGCTGAAGCACTTCAAAGTTCAGCAAGGGTGAAAGAATTGGTTTCAATAAAGTCTTAACACCTAGAGGGGGGGGGGGTTGAATCGGTTCAATTCCAAATCACTTAGGCAGTTAATAAATGAATCACAATACAATTATTAATTCTACAGCTATCACAACACACAATCATCCAATCACAGTATACACACAGTTTTATATAGGTTTCGCAAATGATGGCTACATCCACTTTCCTCCTTCGCATATCTAGCAGTATACTAGATTCGGCCTAACTTCCTTCCACCTTCTCAGATCCTCAGATCTTACAACACAGAACCCAAACTGGTTCCTACAGCTCACACTTCAACAAGTGCTACAACTCAGGCTCTTCCCAAGGACCCTACCTCAGAGTGAATCCACACTCCTACCACTCAGGGAATCAAGCCCTACCTCCGCCTTTATCACCATACCTATAGCTAAGAGAACTTAATCTCCTACCTCAGGAAAATAACCCTACCTCAGCCTTCATCACTAGTCCTACAGCTCAGAGAACTTAATCTCCTACCTCAGGCAAACAGTCCTACCTCAGCCTTTACAATTACAGGCTTACAACACAGAGATTGAAATCTCTTACACTCAGATCTAAAATAGATCCTATAGAAAATTGATTAAGAAGATGTTTCTTCCTTCACTCAGATAGAGAGAGATGAGGGAATCTTGATCAGATCTTGATGGAACTGCTTTCTCCTGTTATTTGCTTTAATGAATTTCATTCAACCTGACTTTGTGTATTCAAAGCTTCTTGAAAGAGAGAACCTATGTTGAATCTTATTGAGAAGTTAGTGTACATCCAGCTTTTTGCTCCTTGCAGAATTAATTCTGCAATCACTGACAGATCAGCTGTGATGTTATCCCCTTCTCTGATTTAAAATCAAATCTTCTTGTAGTAAAGAATTTTGCAAATTCTTCTTGGAGAATTCCTCTTTAATTTCTCTCTATCTTCTATTGTTTTTTTCCTGATAGCTCGACTCTATTTATAGATCACATCGGAGGCAACCGGCTGATCCGATAGTTGACTGACATCTGATAGTTCTGACATGTGTAATAGGCCGTGATAATTCTTGCAGCTATCAAGTCTACAGTCTTGATATTTGGCACTTAGAGTTATTTAACTCACCTAAATGTGTCGAGACATAAGGATAGTTTGTTTGACACAGATGAAGTATGTGTCGACACAAATACTCGGGTGTCGACACACTTCCTTTGGTGTTGTTGACAAACTTCAGAAACTGTCGGCATAGCTCTTCATTCAGTCTCAACACTGCCTTTGTAGAATGTGTCGACTCAAGTCCTGTATGTCGACACAGCCTCTCTAAATATCGACCTGGGTCCTGGATGTCGACATAGTTTCTTCTTTATAATTGTCAATACAATAATGTCTAAATATGTCGACATAAGTTATGAGTGTCGACATAGTTGATGTCGACTTAAACTTTGGGAGTCGACACAAGTCTTGTGTGTCGACACAGACTTGCTTATTGTCTCGACACAGCTCCTTCAAGGGTGTTGACACAAACTAATTGTCTCGACACTTTTGTACTTAGAATATTTTCTGCATTCTACTGCCTGAACAAACAAACTCAATACACCATCAAATACAACCTGATGTATATCATTGAGTCGGGTGAGGCTTCTCCAAATCAGATACACAATTTCCAATATACCCAACAATCTCCCCCTATTTGGAGAAGTCATAACCCATAGTCGATGATATGCACCAATATAAAAAAAATGATAAGTATGATATATTTAGTCATTTCAAACAAAATTATTCATGAGAAGAGATAGCATGTTACACACAAATTGTAACACCCCAAAGTCAATTTGGCTTTTAGGTTGGGTGACACGGCCTGGGACACGGGCGTGTCCCAGGGCATGTCAGGTTTGGCTTAAGGAGTTGGGCTTGTGGTCGATGAATTTTGGGTCGACGATCGTCGAGTGCAGGGTACACGGCCTGTGACACGGGCATGTCACAGGGCGTGTCTCTTTTGGGTTTCTGGCAGGAATCCGTGTGCTGCGGGACACGGGTGTGTCCAGGTGCAGACGACCAGGGATACGGGCATGTCTCCAGGCCGTGTGTCTCTCGCGTAAAATTGAGATGTTGCCGAGTGACGTACATGGGTGGTCAACATGGGGGTGTCGGGCATGACACGGGCATGTAGGGTGTGACACGGGCGTGTAGGGTGTAACACGGGCTTGTCACACGGCCGTATACTGGTTGGATTTGAGTCAGTTGACTGCCGCTTAAGTGACATGGCCTTTGACACGGGCATGTCACATGGCGTGTCAGGCCGTGTTCAGACTTTTCTGGACAATTCTTAGTCGTTTGATTCCCTGATCTTGGATCAAGTGGTGCAGGCCTCTCCATGTGGATAAAGGCCAGGAAAATGAGATAAAAGCCCTTCCTCTTCATCTCCTTCTTCTCCATCTCATTTCAAGAGAGAGATAGAGAAAGGCAGAGCAAGGGAAGGGGAGAAGGAAGGAAAGCCAGTTGCTGGAGGAGCTGCAGAGTGTGGAGCGAAGATCAGAGAGCAGATTCGTGAAGGCAAAGCCGAGGCGGTGACTTCCATCTGGTTACTTCATGGCGCCGAAGCAATCTTCAAAGGTAACTGTCTCCTTCTTGGACATCGAAGTCATTTCTTTATGCATATGCGTGGAATCCTCCACCCAGAGGTGGATCTCGTAAGCGATTCCTTGGTTGAGTCTGTATTTAGAGTCGGAAGTGTGGAGTACGTCATAGGCATACTGTGTGAAGCCCATCTGGACTGGTAGTCTGGATTGGTGATGACCATGGGTAAATCGGAGAAGACTCCGTGGATTTAATGATATGAAATATGTGCTTTGTGTATTGGATAAATGAACGATATGTGATGTTGCTTCTGGATGAATGGAGGCTTTGGTTAAGCCCTTGTGTTATGAGCACTGTGGGTGCTCTTTGCTCTGCGGGAGCGGTGAAAAGCCGCGGCTGATCATGAAGGAAATCCGACCCGCGTCAAGCTATGGTATTTACTATATGAGCGCGGGAAAAGACTGACCTTTACCTGGTTATTGTGGGAGATCGATGGGTGGCAATGAAAATGGGAGTTGCGGTCATACCCGTCTTGCAACACCACAGTGGTCGGTCAATCTAAATGCTCAATTTTGCTGTGGGGTGAGGACCTCTGAATGGTTTGGGCAGAATGCTCACAGCATGCGTGTTGTGGTGACAAGGACTGGCCAGCTAACAAGTTAATACCCCTAATCGGTGGTGTACTACTGGGATATTCGGTACACCAAAAAGGTGCCCTGAGTGCACGGACCGTCTGGTGGATACCGACATTTTTGATATGAATGATTGATAGATTGATAGAGATTATGATATGACAATGCATACAGGGAAGGAACCACTTCCACGGGTAAGGGGTAGGGTCGTTATAATTGGTCAGCTAAAGCTGACCGTTACTTTGTTTGCCGCTCTTGGTGGATATCTAATTGCAGGTGTTGATGCTTGAAATGAATGAGCGGAATGGCGGCTTGCTGCTTAAGGCCCTTGAAGGCCAGGTAAAGTGTTTGGATTTCATGTGTGGCCGGCCTGCGTGCCGATGTATGAAGCTGTATTTATGTAAAGAGAAACATGTAAGGCCTTAAGGTCGTGTGTGTGTGTGTGTTGTTTACATTCCTGGTTTGGACATATAAATTGGAGTTTATATAGTAGTGTACATTCTTTGAGTTGAGTTCATTTAACTTTAAAATGCTGCGCTAGAAAGGATTGAGTTAGGATACGAGTAGATTATGATTTCCACAAGTAATTCTGCTGCTTGTCTGTGACATATGGCATGGGGCACCGGCCAGACCCACCGTTATATGCCACGTGACGAGTGGGGGCGTTACAAAGTGGTATCAAAGCCAGGTACAGGCTGTTGTAAGGAAACAACGTGCTGCAGTTGTGGCGGAAGTGCAAAAAGCAAATGAGGCATTAAAAAGCTTTATGGAGTTTCATCCACCTACGTTTGGTGGGGAGCTTTCCCCAACGCAGGCGGAAGATTGGTTGGCTCGAGTAAAGAGAATCCTGACTGCAATCAGGACGGTGTAGGAGCAGAAAGTGACTTTAGACACTTTTCTGTTGGAAGGAGACGCGAGATTATGGTGGAATGAGATGGAGGTGCATTACTTGGCAGGTCGAGGATTAGCGGAGGTTTCAATGGATGAATTCTCCCGATTGTTTTTGTCAAGTATTTACCAGTGTCGCAGCGAATTGCAATGGAGAACGAGTTCCAACGTCTGGTGTAGGGTGAGGCAGACATTGATACGTACCTGCATGAGTTTACCAGACTGGGGAGATATGTGGGGTCTACCTTCACGGAGGAAGCGCGAAAGACGAACCGATTTTATGAGGGACTGCGTGACAAGTTGTGATTGGCACTCCCGAGTTCAGTGAACCAAGGCTTCCAAGCGTTGGTCGATACGACCATAGCTCTGGAGAAAGATTTGAAACAAGTGCAGGATAAAAAAAAGTTGGAAATGTAGAAGTAGGAATTTAATGTTCCGCAGTCTCAACAATTGGAGTTTCGGAAACGAAACAAGAGGAAGTTCAGGCCTACTGAACCACCTTCTTCAAATGTTTCATCGGGCGCAACTTATGGACAAGGACGGGTTGAAACCCATACATGTTTTAAATGTGGAAAATAGGGACATATAGCCCCTAATTGTTTGAGTAGCCCTTCAGGGAGTGAGAAAAGGACGGGTGCGTCCTATAACAAAAAAGGTAAAGCAGTGGCCGAATCATCGGCATCCCGGACGCAACCTCGGTTGCATAATCTGGAAGTGCAAGAGCCGCAAAGCTAAGTCGGGGAAATACAGCCTCGCGTGTTTCGGTTGGAACTACAAGAGGATATCAAACGTATTCTGAATGAAGATGTGGCTGAGCAGAAATAAATGCCCTCTGTGATCGTTTTGGTGTATATATTTGTGGTGTGTATTGATGGGCACTAAAATGTTTGTGTACATATTTGTGGTGTATATTATATCATATGTGAATATGATGTTGATGGACGTATTTGAGTTAGATGGACGTACATATGTTAGCACTATGTCTGTGCGATGCCGGGGAGAGAGACAAGCTACGGGCGCTAAGCTCGAACCTGGATCGTTTTGTTAAGGTGATCATTTTCTTGTGGTGCAATGAGTAATGCGTATTTGTAGGTCTGTCGGTAAGATAAATTTCGAGGACGAAATTCTTTGAAGGAGGGGAGGATTCTAACACCCCAAAGTCAATTTGGGTTTCAGGTTGGGTGATACGGCCTGGGACACAAGCAAGTCCCAGGGCATGTCAGGTTTGGATTGAGGAGTTGGGCTTGTGGTCGACGAATTTTGGGTCGACGATCGTCGAGTGCAGGGTATACGGCCTATGACACGGGCATGTTACATGGCGTGTCTCTTTTGGGTTTCTGGCAGGAATCTGTGTGCTGCTGGACACGGGTGCGTCCAGGTACCCACGGCCAGGGACATGGGTGTGTCCCCGGGCCATGTGTCTCTCGGGTGAAATTGAGATGTTGCCGAGTGACGTACACAGGTGGTTAACACAGGCATGTCGGGCATGACACATGCATGTAGGATGTGACACGGGCATGTCACACGGCCGCTTAAGTGACACGGCCGGTGACGCGGGCGTGTCACAGGGCCTGTCAGGTCGTGTTCAGACTTTTCTAGGCAATTATGTGCCATTCGATTCCCTGATCTTGGATCCAGTGGTGCAGTCTTCTCCATGTGGATAAAGGCCGAGAAAATGAGATAAAATCCCTTCCTCTTCATCCCCTTCTTCTCCATCTCATTTCAAGAGAGAGAAAGAGAAAGGGAGAGCAGGTGAAGGATAGAAGGAAGGAAAGCCAGCTGCTGGAGGAGCTGCGGAGTGCGGAGCGAAGATCCGAGAGCGTATTCATGAAGGCAAAGCCGAGGCGGTGATTTCCATCCGACTACTTCATGGCGCCAAAGCGATCTTCAAGGGTAACGATCTCCTTCTTAGACATCGAAGTCCTTTCTTTATGCTTGTGCGTGAAACCCTCCACCCAGAGGTGGATCTCGTAAGCGATTCCTTGGTTGAGTCTGCATTTAGAGTCAGAAGTGTGGAGTACGGCATAGGCATGCTGTGTGAAGCCAATCTGGACTGGTAGTCTGGATTGGTGATGACCATGGGTAAACCGGAGAAGACTCCGTGGATTTAACGATATGAAATATGTGCTTTGTGTATTGGATGAATGAACGATATGTGATGTTGCTTCTGGATGAATGGAGGCTTTAGATAAGCCCCTTGTGTTATGAGCGCTGCGGGTGCTCTTTGCTCTGTGAGAGCGGTGAAAAGCTGCGACTGATCCGGAAGGAAAGCCGACCCGCGTCAAGCTGCGGTATTGACGATGTGAGAATGGGAAAAGGCTGACCTTTACCTGGTTATTATGGGAGATCGATGGGTGTCAAAGCAAATGGGGGCTGCAGTCATACCCGGCTTGCTACACCACAGTGCCCATACACGACACTAGACACGCCCCAGCTCAAATTAAGTTCATCGACCACGCTAACGTGCCCTGTGACATGCCTGTATCACAGGTCATGTCCTAAGCACTCGATGATCGTCGACCAAATTTTATCGACCACTCATCGACTATTCACCCAAGAAGGACACGCCCGTGTCCCAGGCCATGTCACCCAATTTTTTTCAATTTCTGGATTTTGGGCTATTACAAACGAAGTTCTGCAGCCTGATGAACACTGCCACAGACACGGGCGTGTCAGAAGGCATGTCAGGTGACACAGCCCGTGACATGGTCATGTCATATGGGCGTGTCACTGGATTGGATAAGTCAGTTGAGTACCGCTTGAGGCACACGGACTGGGACACGGGCGTACCGCAGGCCGTGTCAGGCAAAAATTATGATTTCGAGGGAAATTGTGGTCGTCCGTTCCTTCAGCTGGGATCCAATGGCTGAGCTACCTCCCTGCTTCCTTAAGGCCGTGGATGAGAAGGGAAATCTCATTTTGCATTCGGCCTTCTCTTTCTACATTCCTAGTGAGAGAAAGGGAGAGGAAGAAGGAGGAGGACGAAAGGGGTTGGTCACCGGTGCTGCTGCGGTATTCCGACGAGAGATTCGAGGCCAGCATTGCGGAGTAAAAGCTGTTGCGATTCTTCCTAGCCAGTTAGGAGCTCATGGCACTGAAGCGGTCTTTGAGGGTAATGACCTTTCTTCCTAGCCATGTGAAGGCTTTCTTTTGGCATATGCATATGATTCCCCCACCAGAGGGTGGCTGGATATGGGAGTCTTTGGATTGATTCATGGAATCCCCAGTTGCTTGACATATAGATCCGGAAAGTGAGTACGGAATAGGCATGCTGTGTGAAGCCCATCTGGACAGGTTGGTCTGGATTAGTGATGTTGCATACGAACCGGAGAAGACTCCGTGATAAACGCGTAGTTTAGGAGTCGAAGGGTTGGACCTGTGCAGGGAAGTAGCAGGAAGTACTAGAGTGGTAGTCCAGGAAAATACCCGTATTATGCTTGTGTTGTTGGGTTTTACCTGTGAAGAGAGTTGCAGGAAGTACTGGACTGGACGTCCAGGAAATACCCTTTTGATGCTTAATGTTCATAGGTGGTACCTGCGAAATGGAGTAGCAGGAAGTACTGACATGATAGCCAGGAAAGACACCTGACATTTGTGATATTTGCGGTGTCCACCTATGAAGAAAGTAGCAGGAAGTACTGTTGTGCCCAGGAAAGACCCGCTGATGTGTGATATAAAATGGGTGTAAGAGGAAATACTGGTGCGCCCAGGAAAGCAGCCAGGCATGAATGCCAGAACAGGATTAGTGAGACCTACCCGCGCCTTTATTTAGCCGTGAGTACGCCGTACTCGATGATGGCAAGGCGATTTGAGCAATAGGGGTGGAGGATCCGTCCTACGTTATGTCCGTCCGATGTAAGACCTGAAAGTACGGTCTATTGGAGCGCATAACAAGAGTCTTAGGAATGCGCACTGTGATACAATGGGGGGCTACGGGCCAATCCGAGTTCACTAAGACTATAAAACTCCGGATGCATGCCATGGAGTAAATGATCAAGTGATTTGCCGTTGGGTTGCGACCCTGATACGGTGGTGGGCAACTGGTTCACCGGTACACCAAGAATGTGCCATGAGTGCATGGATCGTCGGGTTGGGTGGGTGACGGTTGTGATGGCATGTGTGCGTGAATGCACCTTATATGTGAGATATATATACATGCTTGTGATATGCTATGCCTGCAGGGAAGAATACCGCTGCCCCGAGAAAGGGGTAAGGTCATTTGGTCAGCTGAATGCTAACCGTTGCCTCTATTTGCCACCCTTGGGTGGAATGTCCCTGTGCAGGTACTAGAGAGCCGAGCGGGACGCATAAGTGCTGAAGTCCCTGCAGCATTTGCTACTGCCGTTGCTAGCCCTCGAAGGCTAAAAGAAATGGAAGTATGATGTTTTCTTTTGATGTGGCTGGCCCGCGTGCCAATGTGTGAGGCCACTATTTGGAAGTCCTGTAAGGCCATAAGGCCAACTACTTGTATGTGTAAGACATTCCTATCATATATAAAATGTGGAGTTTTTATATGTTGGACATTCAGCTGTGGAGTTCAAGTGTAGTGTTATAGGCTTCCGCTATACTACAATGTGTTTGGGTGCGCTGCGCTACTCCGGTATCACATCGTAACTGCACCGCCTGTTTTGTGGTCTATGTTGTGGGGCCCCGGCCGGACCTTCTAGTATATACTATTTGAACGGATGTGGTCTATACAATGTGTTAATGTTACAACAAACTTTGCACTACTCAACTGTTTTTACAAAAAGGTGCCCTGAGTGCACGGAACGTATAGTGGATACCGGCATTTGTGATATGAATGTAATTGATAGATTAATAGAAATTATGATATGGCAATGCATACAGGGAAGGAACCACTACGCCAGGTAAGGGGTAGGGTCGTTATAATTGGTCAGCTAAAGCTGACAGTTACTTTGATTGCCGTTCTTTGTGGATATCTAATTGCAGGTGCTGATTCTTGAAATGAATGAGCGAAATGGCGGCTTGCTGCATAAGGCCCTTGAAGGCAGGGCGGAGTGTTTGGATTTCATGTGTGGCCGGCCTGCGTGCCGATGTATGAAGCTATATTTATGTAAAGAGAAACCTGTAAGGCCTTAATGCCGTGTGTGTGTGCGTTGTTTACATTCCTGGTTTGGACATATAAATTGGAGTTTATATAGTAGTGGACATTATTTGAGTTGAGGTCATTTAACTTAAAAATGCTGCGCTAGAATGGAATGAGTTAGGATGCGAGTAGATTTTGATTTCCACAAGTAATTCCGCCGCTTGTCTGTGACATATGGCCTGGGGCCCCGGCCGGACCCAACGTTATATGCCACGTGACGAGTGGGGGCGTTACACAAATATTCAAAATGAAATATCTGATGGAAAACCATGCAACTCAGAGACTTAGATATATAAAGTGTTGTCAACATAGAATTTCATTCTCATATAATCAAAGTGAGATTACAAGATTAATGTTTTTGTTAAGAGCAACCAAAAAATACATAGTTCTTCTAGAGCCTAGTCAATCTAAGATTAAGGTTGATCAGGTTCCTTGATGATAATCCCTTTGCAGGGCTGAATAGAAGCTTTGACTTCAGCTTCAGTATCAAAAACAGGCATCTTACCCTTCATGTTTTCGGCCTTAAGTTGAGCAGCTTTCAGCTTTTGCCTTTCAAAGTGATGAAATGGTTTTGGGAAGTACTTGCAGGGCCCTATGGAGTTTGAAGGGATTCTTCCATCCTTCAAGTCCTTCCTGAATTTGTAGATTTACTCTTGTTGTGCAAGATATTTATCTAATTACTGTTTGGAGTACCACTTCCCCCTATCATATTGATTTTCAGCAACTGCATTCCATGTAGTTAAGATGATGCTTCTAGAGGTTGGACTCTATTTATCAAAATCAGGAATAGCCCCTGCCTATTCTCTGAATCTCTTCTTGGATATTTAGTCCACTTGCTCTTTCAGTAAAACTGAGTCAGCCATGTTCATTTCCTCACAAATTACTAGCAATTTGTCCAGTGGAGGGTTGTACATATTCTGGACAGCTTGTTGAATTTATTTAAACTTAGAAGGGGAATATATGACTTGAGCTACTTCATGTTGCATGCCCTCCAAGATTGCAGGTTGGCATCCAGATTCTGTAGTGTTATTATCATCACATAAGGGTGGATATCCCTAGGAAGCTCTGATACTATTAGATACCCATTTTGCATGTTCAAAGCTAGCTTGAACTAATACCCTCTCCCCCTTTATGACTTCTCTATGAATATGATCTCTGAGATCATTCTTTTTAAAACTTATTGGATCTGTAATATGATAATTCTCAGTTGTATAGTAGTCTTCAAACTTCTTTGCTTGAGCAGTAATGGCAGACTCAGAAGTTTTTATAGCAGTAGAACATATTGCGAAATCCAGTTTAATCTGCTCTTCTATAGCAGATACTTTGGTGTTTATATTTGTTTCTATGGCAGTGGTTTGTTCATCCATTTTAGTCAGAGTGATGATTTGTAGTTCCATTAAATTCTCATTCAGTCTTTTCTGATTTTCGAGAACAATTCCTTCCTTGACAACCAGATCATCTATTTCAGTTTTAGTGGATTGTTGTTGTTTGGCAAGATATACCACAGCATTGCCTCCCTTATGGAAGTAATCTGTAATTTCTTTCTTAAGCATGTTTACCTCAAATCAAATTGATTTGATATCCTGTGACAGACTGAATTGCAATTCCTTGTGGCTTTCATAAACATACTTTTGTAGTGCAAGTCTTTGCTCATCAAGTTTGACTTGCAGCTATACTATCAGAGAATTCAAATCTATTGAAGGAGCAGTAGATGAGGAGCTAGCCTTTAAGGCTTTATTATATCCAGAACTCTTTTTCTTTAACTCCAAAAACTTTCTTTTCTTAAGTACTAATGCTGCATCCTCATCTTCAGAATCAGATGATATCTCAAATTCCACTGTTGTGCCTGGAACATCTACATCTAGTCTTGGGGCTAGGTCTGCCGCCTCCCCCTCAACCCTTGCAGAAGTTGGTGCATCAACAGAAATATCTTCCGTGTGCACTTCTTCTTGCTCTCCCTGGATGTTAGTTTTTAAATCTGGTTTTACTTTAGTCTCAGGAGCCTGAGGTTTTTTTGACAGATCATGAATATGAACATCATGTGCCTCTCTTTCAAAAGGGTCAGCAGCTGTGTTGATGTCATGAACCACTTCCATTAAAGTGAGGATTACAGTCTCACTGTCTAGCTGGGATTCAGTGACAGTTTCTATGGGGACTGATATCTCTGGATTATCTGTCTGATGGACAGTCTCCCCGTAGATTTGAGCTTCAGTTCCAGGTGTATGAGTTGGAGACTTCCTTGGTAGATCAGTGTTCCCTTCATCAGAACCGAATTCAATTCTCTCTTCTAAGTCACTGGAGGACTCCTCAGCTTGCACTGTATCTCTCTTTGGTGTTGTGACCTGTTTAGAGTTCTGCTTTGGTGTAGGTACTTCCTTGGAAAATACTCTGTCCCACCTAGAGAGGATTCTTATATCCATTCTCCTCATGTGATTTATCTTTGAGCCAACAATCTGGTTCAGCACCTCAGGTATGCTGGCTGCCAGATACAGACTTAAGATGCTACATAGATTTGGCTTCTTAAGACTGTGCTTAATCTTATTAAAGATTACACCACTCCACTCGGTCTTTACCTAGAAGATGACTCTTGTCATGAGGCTAAACATGTGGGAAGAGATCCTATCATGCCCCCCAGTTTTGGAGAGAATAACCTTCCAAATAATCTCAGACAAAAACATCCCATTGGAGTTCATCCCTTTCCTAGTCATGGATGATCCAATGTTTATGATTGAGGGAAACCCACACCATTTAAGGGCTTTAGCAGTCAAATGTGAATCCACCTCAGTCTCTTCTTTTATCCTTGGAAGTTGAAGGGATTTACTCCGACTTTTGAGTGTTATTTATACCGTTTCACCGTGAACAGTAGACTTGATCTTGTTCTCCTTTGAATTCAACATAGCATTGGATTAGAATTGGAGAACTTCCTTCTTCCAAATTCTTGTCGAATCAGTAACCAAATAATCCAATCCGGCTTCCTGGATTAGGTCCACAACCACCTTGATTTCTTGGTCAGCAGTATTGAATGCATCCCGAATGAGCTCATAACCTTCGTTAACATTGTTGTCCAACATGGGCACCAATGTAGATGAGAGAAGTGAAGTTGGGAGAAGGAAGACGAATTTCTTGTTGACATAGATGGTTTAGTCTCGATATTTCTGTGAGCGTTGTCGACAAGGTCTCATTTCCACCAATTTATACTTTCCGAAACAGGGAAGGTCAAAAGGCTGGCTGAAATTAGAGTTTCGTATGTCGACACAATTTTGATTGTGTCGACACAGACTGCTAAAGTCTTGACAAAGAGGTTATGGTCTCAACATCTCTATGTGTCGACACTAATATCTAAGTGTCAGCATAGATAACCTTATGTGTCGACACCAACATCTGAGTGTCAACAACTCTATGTGTCGACACCAATTTCTGAGTGTCGACACAGTCTTCTTTATGTGTCCACACCAACTTCTGAGTGTCGACTGTAACACCCCCTATCCGTCGTATAACATATAGCAGTAGGTCCAGCCGGGGCCCGATGTCATGTACCACATACAGACCAGGTGGTTACTCATTGGAATACCATCCAACTAATTACAAACGTCCTACACAGAGTAATTCTAGAGGAGGCAATTATTAAAAGTTGCAAATTAATGAACCCAGCCACAAGCATGAATGTCCACTACAAAACCCAATTGGGATGAAGTACAATACACCAGTACAATGGCCTTAAGGCCCGACAAGTGATTACTCGAATAAAATGTGTCTTCCATACCACGGCACGCAGGCCGGTCACACATGAATAAATAAGAAAACACTCAAAATTTGGCCTTCGAGGGCCGGCTCAGCAACATGGGCTTTTGCTAGCTATTTACCGCTTGGTCCTGCAGCACCTGAAAGCAACAATCCACCGCAATGGTGGCAAACAAAGGCAACGGTCAGCTATGCTGACCAAATTATAATGATCACGCCCCCAAACTCGGGGAGGCGATGCTCCTTCCCTGCACTTTATTAGCATAACCAAGCACTATATAGTAATAACACTACATCACAGGAGTAGGCACGCACGGCCACACATCCCGTGCTCTCAGGGCACATTCTCGGTGAAACCAGTCAAAACTGCGGTCCCACCACCGCCACTTGTACGACACAACTCGTGAGAATTTGAGTCTTTTAGGCAGAAGTCATGACACTTAAAATCATCAACAGCCTAAGACCCGACCTCTATGCCCTCGGTAGGCCTCAAAGACCGAACTGCATAGAGCAGGAACGGTTCCACTCAACCCGTTGCTCACTCGCCATGACAATTAAAATCATCGGCACGGGTTAAGCTTCCCCGAAGCCCATGAATCGAACGCACAATATTACATAACCCAGTTATGTACAAGTTGTCTCCCAGGCCACCAAGACTGTAGAATCACACATCTGCCCAAGTCTTCGGGTGCACCTCTAGGTTAGCCCCCAAGGCTCCCTACTGCAATCTACAGCGTAGAAAACTCGAAAAATAAACATTTGCGTGGAGTCTTCTCCGGCCATTCAAGCAATGAAACATCACTGATGCAGACCAACTTGTACGGGTAGGCTTCACACATCATGCATATATCTGTTCTCGATTACAGACTCTACATGTACACAACAGGGACTATTCATGTCTACCCAAAGGAATGCCTCAACTCACCGCAAACTCGCGAGAGAGGGCTTCCTATGCAAAGGAAAATAGGACTTCACATGTCCAAGGATGAGAATCGTTACCCTAGCATTTTTTCTTGGCACCATAAAAATGTATGCGGATGAAAAGCACCACAATATCCTTGCCTCCGTAGATCCGAAGTTGGCTCGCGATTTGGAGCCCCAAAGCTTCGCAGGTGACCGAATCTAGCCTTCTTTCTTCTTCCTTGCTCTCCCCTCTCTTTAGACTTTAGAAAGAGACTAAGTAAAAGAAATGACGGATTTGGAACCCTATTCCCGGGTATATCCCAGCAGGAACAGCCCCCAGCCATCCGATCCCAAAATAAGGAAACAAACGGTCACGATTCAGAGCTGAAAAGCAAAACCTAGGCCGAACACGTCCTGTGACACGACCGTGTACAGGGTCATGTTCCCCATTCGTCGTTGAAACTAATGCATCCCGAAATACACACGGGCACCCGACACGGCCGTGTTAGAACTGACATGCCCGTGTCATCCAGTACATGCCCGTGTTCCAGGGCGTGTTCCTCCTTCGACACAGGACCAAAACCAACCTGAGACACACACGGGTCTTGGACACGACCGTGTACTATTTGACACGCCCGTGTCAAACCAGAACATGCCTGGGCTCCAGGCCGTGTTCACTGTCTCAACACTTCGTCGAGCATAATTCGTCGACCACTCGACACGGCCTTGGACACGCCCGTGTCCTAGGTCGTGTTCCCTATCTCAACACTTCGTTGAGCATAATTCGTCGACCACTCGACATGCCCTGGGACACGCCCGTATCTCACGACGTGGTCGCTGGTCGACGATCGTTGACTCCAAAATTCGTCGACCTCTAGGCAAGAACGTCGACCCAAACATGACACGTCCTGGGACATGCCCGTGTCCCAGGCCGTGTACCCCCTGCCAAATTCCAAATTTTGGCACAAAACGCCTCCCATCACTCTTTTGAGTTTTGGGGTGTTACAACTCTCTCCATCTTAAAAGAATTTCGTCCTTTAAATTTCATAAAGGAAAGATAAACGCAAAACTTAAACGGTACCTGAGTGGAATAAGTCTAGGTACTCTTCAAGCATGGTCTGCTCTCGCTCCCAAGAGAGCTCTTCCCGACCACAATTGCCCCAATGGACCTTGACCACCCTGATCACTTTGATGCGTAGCCGCTTGACTTCCGAGTCCTCAATACGAACGGGCTTGACCTTCGTCGTCAACCGATTATCGACCGGCACTTGGTCGACCGCGATCACATGTGAAGGATCTTGCACCGCCTTCCCTAGTACCGATATATGGAATACATCGTGTAGACCACCACTAAGCTCCACCGATAGCTTCAACCAATACGCCGCTTTGCCAATCCGCTCCAGAACCTCAAACGGTCCAAGGTACGTCGGGCTTAGCTTCTTCAAGCGCTGCACCCGTGAGACACCCTTGAACGGCTTGATCTTCAAGTACAGCAGCGTACTCCACGTTCCTATGCTTGGCATTATAGTACTTAGTCTGGCGGTCCTGAGCGATTAGCAACCTTTCCCGAATTGTTCGCACAAACGAGGTAGCATCTTCCGCCTCTTGTCGCTTGTACAACTTTGACTCTCCTATTTCAAACAAAAACAACGGCATGCGACATCTTCTACAATAAAGGGCCTCGAAGGGTGCCATTTGTATGCTCGCCTGGTAGCTATTGTTGTATGCGAACTCCACCAAGTATAGGTGGTCTTCCCACTATTTCCCAAAGTCTAGGACACACATGCGAAGCATGTCTTCCATTGTCCTATTGACCCTCTCGGTCTGCCCATCCGTTTTCGGATAAAAGGATGTGCTATAATTCAGTTTTGTTCCCAACATCTGCTGCACCAACCTCCAATCATTGGACGTGAACCGCCCATCTCGGTCACTCACGATGCTGCGGGGCACACCGTGAAGTAGTACTATGTTATCCACATATAACTTTGCAAGTTTCTCCACGGGATCATCCTTCCTATGCATAATGAAGCACGACACCTTCGTTAGACGATCTACGACCATCCAAATGGCGTCGTTCCCTTTTTGCGACCTTCGCAACCCGTGCACAAAGTCCATAGTAATATCATCTAACTTCCACTCCGGAATAGGCAAGGACTTCAAGAATCATCCCGGCTTTTGGCACTCCACCTTCACCAAGGTGCTTGTCTGATACTTTGCCACATACAGTGCCACATCCTTCTTCAGTCCTGGCCACCAGAACAATTTCTTCACATCGCAGTACATCTTAGTGCTCCCTGGGTGAATCATGTACTTGGTATGATGCGCCTCGTACAACAATTCCACCCGCAAAGTGCCCACATTTGCGATGCACAGACGACCGTCTTTCCAAAGCAATCCATCCACAACCTCATATTAGGAATTCGACCCATCCAGAGCCTCAACCATGAGCTGCTTCATGCTGCTATCCACATCCAAAGCCTGTCGAATCCGATCAGCCAGGTAATACTGAACTTCCGTCCAGTTCAATAGCGCTTCAGCACTCGACTGCTTGTCTACACAAAAGATCTCCAACGCCTCCAACTCCCGAACCAACCGCCCGTCATGGACCGACAGCCAATTTGCATGAGCTGGAGCCCGGTGACTCAACGCGTCCGCCACCGCATTGCCTTTACTAGACACGTAATGGATCTTAAAAGTATAGTCCCCCAGGAACTCCATCCATCTACGTTGTCGCATGTTTAGATCCTTCTGATCCAACAAATATTTCAGGCTCTTGTACTCGGTATAGATATCGACCCTTACCCCATACAAGTAGTGTCTCCACAGCTTCAAGGCAAAAATCACGGCCGCTAACTCCAAGTAATGGCCCGGATAGTTCCTCTCGTGCTCTTTCAACTGTCTCGAGCCATACGCTATCACACTTCCGTGCTGCAGTAGCATACAACCCAAGCCACTGTTCGAAGCATCGCTATAGATTTCAAAGCCTTCGGTCCCACTCGGCGAACTCAGTACAGGCGCCGTCATCAAACAACACTTCAACTCCTCAAAATCTCGCGCGCACTCCAGCATCCAAATGAACTTCTAATCCTTCCTCGTCAAAGTAGTGAGGGGTAACACTATCCCGAGAAGTTCTCCATGAAGCGCCTGTAATAGCCAGCAAGCCTCAAAAACCTCCGGAGTTCTGCTACCGTAGAAAGCACAGGCCACTCCCGTATCACAACAATCTTCATCGGATCCACCGCAATGCCCTCTCCACTTACTATATGACCAAGGAATGCCACTGAGGATAAGCAAAACGCGCATTTGGAGAACTTGGCATACAATTGATTCCTCCTCAGCATCTCCAACACCAAATGCAGATGCTTGAAGTGATCCTCCTCACTTTGCGAGTACACCAAAATATCATCGATGAAGATGATCACAAAATGGTCCAAGTACTCCCTGAAAGTCCGATTCATCAAATCCATGAACACCGACGGAGAATTAGTCAGCGCAAATGGCATGACCGTAAACTCGTAATGCCCATATCTCATACTGAATGCCTTCTTAGGGATATCACTCTCCCTTATCTTCAACTGATAATATCCAGACTTGAGATCCAACATTGCGTACAACGTCGACCCGACCAACTGATCAAACAAATCATAAATCCCGGGATCGGGTACTTGTTCTTTTCTGTTAGCTTGTTTAACTCCCGATAATCAATACAAAGTCTCAAGCTCCCGTCCTTTTTCTTTACAAAGAGGACCGGTGTGCTCCAAGGCGACGAACTTGGGCGCACAAATGCTTGCTCCAACAACTCTTGCAGTTACACCTTCAGCTCCACAATTTCCTTAGGCACTAGCGGATACGGAGAGCATGACACAGGTTTCTCACCTAGCACTAGCTCAATGGTGAAATCTATCTACTGTTAATGCGGGGATCCAGGAAGATCGGCGGGGAACACATAAGGGTACTCAGCTACCACTGAAATACTATCCAACGTAGGCTTCAGCTTTGTAACCTCCACTAGCGTAAAGAACAGCTCTGCTCCAGCACGATCCGCCTTCACAACCTGAAGAGCAGACATCAAAGTCTTGCTCGACCCTTTCAAGCCCGTAAAGGTCGTCTCACGACCTGTTCCCAACTAAACTTCCTTGCGACCGCAATCAATTAAAGCTTGCTGCTCCGAGAGCCAGTCCATGCCGAATATCACATCGAACTCCACCAGCGGCAGTAACGATGCTAGCAAATGGAACTCCTGACTACCGATATGAATCTTAACGCCAAAGATCCTATCAGCGCACATCGAACTCCCATTCAGCAACAACATGTCTAGTTTGTCCATCATCGAAGAAGGTACTCTGATGCGTGATATGAAGCTTTCAGACAAAAAGGAGTGTGAAGCTCCCGTATCAAAGAGCGCTCTCGTCGGATTCTCACAAATCAAAACAAATCCTAAACAAACAGTGGTAAGGTAACACGTGCATAACAAGTATTTAAAATTTAACTTGCTATAAATTTAAATCGAACCTGTCACCACATCCGTTTGTTTGATGGCCTCCTGTTGGCAAAGATTATAAACTCTCGGTTGAGCCGGAGCATAATGGCACGTGGTTGACTCCACCGCCTTGCCCTTCTCTTCATAAGTTGATGTCAGGTTCAACTCAGACTTCAGACGTCCACCCTGGAATTCACGGGCATAATGCCCCAGCTTCCCACAGTTGTAACATGCGCCAGGGGCCCGACCCGTAGTCGCCCCAGAAACACTAGCAGAGGGGGCTGGACCCGAAGTCCTAGCTTTTTGTTCCACTTCCGGAACACAAAATTTGAGGAGTTCGGCACTTTGAACTCTGACCTCTTATCACCAGAGTTATTCTTTTCTTGGATGTTCTTCATATCCTTCTCCAAGGACCGGGCCGTGTTGACCAGGGTCAAGAATCTCTGCGTCATCGGCCCCGAGAGTAGTAGCCTCAAGTCATCTCTCAGACCTTCATAGAAACGGTTGGTCTTATGCTCCTCATCCACGAACGTAGAGCTAACATACCGACCAAACCGAGTAAACTCGTGGAGATACTCATCCACGCTACTCTCTCGTTCCACCAATTTCAGGAACTCATTCTCCAAAGCTATCCTTTACACTGAAGGGAGGTATCTTGTCTAGAATAGTCTCGAGAACTCCTCCATCGAGACATCCATGAGTTGCCTTCCTATCAAGAGATGCAGCTCCAAACCCTCCCACCACAACCTAGCGTCTCCATCCAATAGGAATGTAGCTATAGTGGTCATCTGCCACTCCTCCGTCTCCATCGCTGTCAAGACTCTCTTCACCCGGGAGAGCCAATCTTCAGCTTGAGATGGGGTTTCCATCTACGAGAACACAGGAGGATTAAAGCTCATAACGTGTTTGAGCTGTCTCTCAGAAGCTCGCCTCGGCACCAAAGTCTCCACCACTTCTTGCTCCACTCTTCTCGTTTCAGCCTCTTGAAGAGGTACCTGCTCCATTGTAGGAGAGGGCTGCTGCATTTTCCGTGCAGGCTGCGCATTGATCATGACAAGCACTGCTTCGGCAACCAATCGTATGGTTTCAGCCGATGGAGGTGTTGCAGGAGCATCGTTTGGTGCACTACTAGCCTCAGAAACTTGGCGTTCTAACGGCCCAGCACCGCTTCTGATCACCTATAGTTATATAAAACACCGTTAAGCGACCATACAAAATTGCAAAAAGCAATTAAAGGAACACGCAGGTTCCTCAAACATGTGTATTTTCATTCTAAGTGGACATTCATGGGTTCTTTTGATGTTATAACGATGACGCACACACATGTGCTCACCACCCCTTAAAAAGAATTCGTCCACGAATTCAGTTTAAGCCTGACCAAAACCAGTAGTCTGATACCTAATTATAACACCCCCTATCCGTCGCATAACATATAACAGTAGATCCGGCCGGGGCCCGAGTCCATATACCACAAAAAGACTGGGTGGTTACTCAATGGAATACCATCCAACTAATTACCAACGTCCTACACAGAGTCATTCTAGCGGAAGCAATTATTAAAAGTTGCAAATTAAAGAACCTATCCACAAGCATGAATGTCCACTACCAAACTCAATAGGAATGAAGTGCAATACACCGGTACAATGGCCTTAAGGCCTTACAAATGTTTACTCGAATAAAATGTGTCTTCCATACCACGACACGCAGGCCGGTCACACATGAATAAACAAGAAAACACTCAAAATTTGGTCTTCGAGGGCCGGCTCAGTAACATGGGCTTTTGCCCGCTATTTACCGCTTGTTCCTGCAGCACCTACAAGAAATAATCCACCGCAATGGTGGCAAACAAAGGCAACAGTCAGCTATACTGACCAAATTATAATGATTCTGCCCCCAAACTCTGGGAGGCGATGCTCCTTCCCTGCACTTTATTAGCATAACCAAACATTATATAGTAATAAAACTACATCACAGGCGTAGGCACGCACGGCCACACACCCCGTACTCTCAGGGCACATTCTCGGTGAACCCGGTCAAAACCGCCATCCCATCACCGCCACTTGGACGACACAGCTCTTGAGCATTTGTGTCTTTTAGGTAGAAGTCATGACACTTAAAATCATCAACAGCCTAAGAACCGACCTATATACCCTCGGTAGGCCTCAAAGACCAAAATGCATAGAGCAGGAACGGTTCCACTCAACCCGTTGCTCACTTGCCACGATAATTAAAATCATCCGCATGAGTTAAGCTTCCCGAAGCCCGTGAATCGAATGGACAATATTACATAACCCAGTTATGTACAAGTTGTCTCCCAGGCCACAAAGACGGCAGAATCACGCCTGCGCAGTTTTCCGGGTGCACCTCGAGGTTATCCCCCAAGGCTCCCTGCTGCAATCTACTGCGTAGAAAACCCGAAAAACAAACATTTGCGCGGAGTCTTCTCCGGCCATTCAAGCAATGCAACATCACCGATCCAGACCAACTTATTCGGGTGGGCTTCACACATCATGTCTATATCCGTTCTCGATTACGGACTCTACATGTACACAACAGGGACTATTCATGACTACACGAAGGAACACCTCAACTCACCGCAAACTCGCGAGAGCGGGCTTCCTATGAAAAGGAAAAGAGGACTTCACATGTCCTAGGATGAGAATCGTTATCCTAGCATTTTTCCTTGGCGCCACAGAAATGTATGTTGATGAAAAGCACCGCAATCTCCTTGCCTCCGTAGATCCGAAGTCGGCTAGCAATTTGGAGCCCCGAAGCTCTGCCGGTGACCGGATCTAGCCTTCTTTCTTCTTCCTTGCTCTACCCTCTCTCTAGACTTTAGAAAGGGACTAAGTGAAAGAAATGAGGGATTTGGAACCCTATTCCCGGGTATATCCGAGAAGGAATAACCTCCATCTTCGGATCCCAAGATAAGGAAACGAACGGTCATGATCCGGAGCTAAAGAGCAAAACCTGGGACGAACACGGCCTGTGACACTCCCGTGTCCAGGGCCGTGTTCCCCATTCGCAGTCGAAACTGACGCGTACCGAAATACATATGGGTACCCGACACGCCCATGTTAGAACTGACACGCCTGTGTCATCTAGTTCACGCCCGTGTTCCCGGGCATATTCCTCCATCAACACAGGACCAACACCAACCCGAGACACACACGGGTCTTGGAAATGCCCGTGTCCAATTTGACATGCCCGTGTCAAACCAGAACACACCTGGGCTCCAGGCCGTGTTCATTGTCTTAACACTTCGTCGAGTATAGTTTGTCGACCACTCTACACGGCCATGGACACGCCCGTGTCCTAGGCCGTGTTCCCTATCTCGACACTTCATCGAGCAAAATCATTGACGTTCCGGGCAAATCATCGACACGAGCTCGACACGCCCTGGGACACGCCTGTGTCTCAGGCCGTGTTCACTGCTCGACGATCGTCGACTCTAAAATTTGTCGACCTCTCGGCCAGAACGGCGACCCAAACACGACACGCCCTGAGACACGCCCGTGTCCCAGGCCGTGTACCCCCTGCCAAATTCCAAATTTGCCCCAAAACGCTTCCTGTCGCTCTTTTGAGTTTTGGGGAGTTACATCAACACTGACTACTTTATGTGTCGACACTAATTGACTTAGTCATATATTGAGTAGAATTTTTCTTATTTTACCATCCTATTCCAGGTTTAACATGCCTAATTCAATTTTAAATTAATTGAATTTACTTTCATCTAGAGGTTTAGTGAATATATCAGCTACTTGAGTATCACTAGAAATAAACTCTAAAGTTATGTCCTCTTTCTCAACATATTCTCTAATAAAATGGTACCTAATTTTAATGTGCTTTGTTCTACTATGTGAAACAGGGTTTCTAGCAATTGATATAGCACTAGTAGAATCACAATATAATGGAGTTCTACTTATCTTGATGTCATAGTCTTCCAGTTGATGTTGTATCCATAGTAACTAAGCATAACAACTTCCAGCTGCAATATATTCTGACTCTGCTATGGATATAACAACACTTGTTTGTTTTTTGTTATTCCATGACACCAGTCTTCCTCCTATGAATTGGCATGTACCTGTGGTAATTTTCCTGTCTTCCGTGTAGACTGCAAAGTCTGCATCTGAAAAGCCTGTTAGCAAAAAATTTCTATTCCTAGGGTACCATAGACCAAGATATGTTGTGCCCTTAAGATATTTTAAAATTCTCTTGGCAGCATAATAATGAGACTCTTTAGGGCATGTCTGGTATCTAGCACAAACACATGTAACATACATGATGTCAGGCCTACTTGCAGTCAAGTATAATAAGGAGCCAATTGTCCCTCTATACAAAGAATTATCAACAGGTTTCCCTACCTCATCTTTGTCCAAAGCCATACTTGATCCCATTGGAGTTTTCATGGTGGAAGCAGTCTCCATGGTATATTTTTTAATCAACTCTCTGGTGAACTTAGATTGGGATATGGACAATCCATCATCAGTCTGTTTTACTTGAAGTCCCAAGAAGAACTTTAGCTCACCCATGCTGCTCATCTCAAACTTCCCTTGCATAGGTTTGGCAAACATACTACAAAGGTTGTTCTCAGTAGATCTAAAGATTATGTCATCAACATATATCTAAACTAGGATGATCTTGCTTTTTGATTCTCTCAGGAATAGTGTCATGTCTATTTCCCCCCTTGAGAATTTGTTCTCAATAAGGAAAGTAGACAATGTCACATACCATGCTCTAGGGGCTTGTTTTGTATGACCCCTCTCCCCCTTACCAAGGAGGGCTACCGGGTCTTATGCCCAGAACCGTCGTCCTACGGTGGCACTAACGCACGAGTTAGTCGACACCACAACACGCCGATTCTGCTGGCTATTACGATCATAAACATAACTTGTAGGCCAATATGAGAAAAGAAGTATAGTAGTGTAACAATTCTACTAGTCCATAAGTCACAGAGTACATATCATATATATGGAATGAAAAGTACATAAACATAGTCCACAATGAGTACAAAATGAAAGAGTAATAAGGGCTTATGCCCAGTACATCAAATCAACTCTCTCTCTCAAATAAAAGCGGAAGCTATACTAAAACATCAGAACTCATCCCACCTGAGGACGCACAGTAGTGGTAGTAGCGTGCTGTAGCGGTATCTGCTCCTCAAGTCCTGTCTGCTCGACGTGCTGGTGCTCCATCTCCACGGGCTCCTAAAAATAGTATGGTCACCGACCATTAGTCAAAAAGACTAAGTCGTTTCCTCCGCACCTCGCCCCGTAACTCCTAGGCACCGAGCGGGAGGACAAAGCGGAGGACAACAAGGGGTAGCAAAGGTGGAAACAGGTGACAAGATCTAACTAGCAGTTATAATGGATGTTATTATTCTACTCTAGTAGTTCTAAGTATATGGTACAAGTAAGTAAGTGCAGTACTAGTAAGGATGTAAAGAGCAGAAAGTAAGTGCATGGAAACAAAACTATTCTACCACTAGACTTCCATCACAAAAGTATCCTAACTTATATAAATGCCCATACAAATATATATGTTAGGATTTCAAGGAAATTTAACTTATCATATAAAAGCGCCCATACTAATATATATGATAAGGATCTATGAAGTGTATGACCTAATATGAATGAATGTTATGATGCAACTTTATGCGCAGGCAAGTGCAACTCACACACAACGACTCTGTGATCACAGACCTTTAGTTCCAACTTTTTGAGAGCTAGCATCACTCTCGGGTACCAACGCTGTGGCTACGCCAGCAGCGGAGCAGGCGTCTCCACTTCTAGGCCGGTATGCACACTACCAAACCTTAGACCCCTCTCATACGCCTATGTACACATCCAAGGTGCACTCTAGAGTCTCGCGTACGTACTTTTCTAACAACCCGTCAGTCTTGTTGTGTCGGATGTGCGTTATCGGGGATCGTCCTCCAGACTGCAGTGTAAAACAACCCACTGGCCCCTCTAACCATCACAACCGCCTGGTGCACCGTACTACCATCGGTGTGACGAACGGCTAGTACCGCATACCCCGCCACTATATTTATGTACATGCAAGTATTTCATCCCGAGCCTACAGCTCGCAGGCCAACCTGTCCTGAATCCCTCAAACCCAACACGGGTGAGAACGCACAATAGTGCCTTTATTCCAATTCCCTCAAACCCTACATAGGTGAGAATATATCATGAATCTCTCCAACCCTACACGGGTGAGAATGTACTACAAATGTCTTACCCTATTAGACTACTCGTGTCTACGGGTTATTATACTTAGTGATTTAAGGTTAATCCTAAGAATGCCCCGGGTATACCCGGTGAAGGGCTCTCGGGGGCACTAGGAACTACGATGGGATTACGCCCAAAGTTCCCTTTCGCAGGGATATTTACTTTAGTTGATGACTACCCATAATTCACCCCAGCTCTCATTATTGCTCTGGAACAATCCTAATGACTTAAGATATTACCGGGAAACCGACGGTCTTTCGTCGGCCTCCACTCCAGTTACTACCTAAGGACTTGCACTTTTATTCTCGTCACTAACAATACTACCCACCATGGTTATTCTTCAACTTTAATCTCTAGCTCGACATCGATCTATCCCCTGGCGGTCCTTATACTCTAACTCATTTATGCTATACGCAGCCCATGACCTAATACCACCCCGAAATGGAACTTCCAATTCCTCTATCCATATGCCTCAAATCATTTATCCTAGGATGGTGTGGACCTACATGATGACTAGGATAAATTTCCATTATTTTCCTAAGTCATTAAGGGTTTTAATTAAATTATTAATTTAATCCCCTAGGTCATTAAATACATGAAGTATCCCAAATTTAAATCCACTAACCTAAGGAATTTTTCCTGAGATGTATCTTGGTGCCATACTGATGTCTACCAAATTTATAATTTTCCTTTGATTATTTCTATTTATTCCTTAATTAATACAGAATTCATACAATTGTCATTTTCCAAATGAAGTAAGAGGAATACATTACTGCAAATTCTAGGAAAATTACAAAGCTTATATATCATTATTTTAAGGCTAATGACAGAGTTTCATCAACTTCTATAGTGTAATGGCCTACTAAATTCAATTCTTTACAATTTACCAAAATGCCACTATAAGCTTTAAAAATTTACTGATTCATCCAAAAATGCTGAGATAAATGTCCAATGTTATTTATTCACAAACACAACCCTAAAAAAGTTTTTATAATTTTCTACTGAATATTCCATCAATGTTCTAAATAAATGTGATAATGTCAAAATTGTAATTTCTATATAACTCCACCTAAAATTCATCAAACACAGAAATAAAAATTTTCAGGAGTTAAGTCTAACATGATATTGGCCTTGACAAAATTTGGGTATTTTATCTCATGGATAAGCCTATTTTAAAATTTATTTATCAAAAAGTCCAATTCTTCAAAAATTCCAAATAATGGGATTTTTGCTTCCAAAAATCCCATTATTTCTATGAGGGGTGTATTACACCCTAATATGTATGTATAAATAAAATCAGGATTTTTGAGTGTTCCGAGATGGCTGAATACACAATATTTCATTTTAGAGTAAATGCACAACGAACCTATATCAAGCCAACACATGCAAGTGGAATTACCCCACATGCATTGGTCCAAATTGGCTGCCATTTTAAACACACAATTATAATTCCCCTAAGGACATGCCACCAAAATTTGGGGCCATTTGGATCCATACAACTCAAATTATTTCATTTATTTACTTTTGGATGATTAAGCAAAAACTATAGGAACTTTATCCCCAAAAATTCCCAATTTTCGGCAGGGGATAAATATGCCCTAGTCATGTATCTACCCAAACTTTGGGGCCATGTTGATTGGTGGTTTGACTTGGGCATCCAAATGAATTTCTGCCCTTATCTAGGACCAGTCCTAGCAAAACTGCCCTACTGGACTGTATACTACACCAAATCACAAGTTTAGGGTGGCCAAATAAAGGTCATACAGTCAACTACAATTTTCCTGTTGAGTGTCAGATCTGAAAATGCATGTACGAGGCCTAAATCTTTCTTGCAATTTAACAGAATTTATGTCACACATAATCAATTATACTATAGTTTAATTTGATTTAAATACGATCTGCCGCACGGATCTTAAAGCACGTTTTGACGGCATCCGTTTATCTTCTCCACCCGTCCAACGGCTGATATCGAGCCGACCAGGGGATATTGTGGGGCCATTTCCGGCCACCGGAGGCGGCGCCACCCCCGGCCAACAGTGCCATCACCTTCACGGTGGTGGTGGCTATCGTTTCCCGATGACGGGGCGGCGGGAGACGGCGGCGACGACAATCCCGAGCGGTTAAGAAAGCTTGGAAAAATCCCTCATTCCTCCCATGGCATCGGGCTCAATTGAGCCCGATATCTCACCTAGTTGATCTAGGATCCTAGTATGGGTAGAGGTGAGGTGAAACAGACCTGAATGACGGCGCGACGGCGAGTTTGGCGGCGTGTGGCCATGGTTCTACAGCTCCGGCGATCTCCTGCTCAAAATCACGATTCTCCACCGTTTGCTTCGATCCAGTAGTCGATTTCCACTCCTCTCCGCTATCTGAAGCTGATGGTGGGTGTGATTTGGGTTGAGAGGGGGTGTATGTGGAGATAACTCCAATGGGGGGGGGGGGTCGGGTTGAGCTTTGGTTGCTCCACCCTTGGTGCCAAGTGGTCACCATGCTCTAAATTCTTCTGGAATTGCCTGAGGTGGCCGGCCAGCATGTGTTGGGCAGAGAATTACAGCTGAAGGGGTGGCCATGTGGCCACCCTTCCTCTTCATCCCCATTTCTCTCTCCTCTTCCTCTTAAAATCCCATTTCTACCTCTTTGCATGCACTCTCTCTCCTGATTTTGGGGGTTAGAAGTTGTCTTTGACCACTTGGGTTGGGCTTGGGCTGATTTGGATGGACTAAGCCCAATGGGAATGGGCCTGGCCTTCATTTTCTCTTTTAGGCTAAATGGGTTGACTTGGTTGACTTGAGTTGACTTGGTCAAGCAAGGTGAGTGGGCTGACCCCACTTCGATGGTCATGAGCGTAGTGGCACCACCCAACTTGGGTTGGGCCACGGGGATGCCCCACTTGGGCTAATTGGGCCTATAGGTATAGGTTTGACCATATTAGGGCCATAGTTGACTTTGGTCAATTAGGGTCAAAGGGTTGACCTAATGGCATGCCCTAGGGTCCACTTAGATTGTTTTAGGGTTAGGGCAATGTGGTGGGGTCATGGTGTGGTTAGGGTTCCTATTTAGGCTAGTTTGACCAAGTTTGACTTTGGCCCCTCAGTGGGCCCACATGGCTACAACCCACTACCCAGGGTCAAACCTAGCTAAATCCCCTATCACCCACCCCATGCCTAACCCAATCTAAGTGAAAGGGGCCTAGAAGTAACATGGGATGTTAAAAATTCCAATAAACAAGAAAATAATTTCCTCCCCAAAATTTAAGTTCGGGTCTACGGGGTTCTACTTGCAAGAATTATAAGAAATTTTAAACGTATAAACTAAAGTATACCTGAAGTGAACAGCTCCGGGTGTCGCTGCAGCATTAGATCCCTTGGCTCTCAGGTGTGTTCCTCCCGTCCTTGGTTGGACCACATCACCTTCACAAGACGGACCTTCTTCTTCCGCAACACTCGGACATCTGTATCATCAATCCGGATCGGCTCCAATCTGACGGATCTATCTGGCGCTATTGGACCGGATGTAGTAGTAACGTGCTGCTCCGGCCGTAGGAGAGCACTTCGCAAGGAAGAGACATGGAAAACATCATGTAGTGCACCCAGCTCCGGTGGCAGCTGCAGTCGGTAAGCTAAGGGGCCGATCCGCTCCAGGATCAAGTACGGCCCCATGTATCGAGGACTGAGCTTCTTGTGCCTCCACACCCGAGAGACATCGTGTACTGGATGTATCTTCAAGAAAACCCTGTCTCCAACATGGAACTCCACCTTCCGGTGTCGAGCATCGTAATACTTCGCCTGTCTGCTCTGGGCCTCTAGCAGCCGATCCCTAATCAAATGTACGTGAGCCTTAGTATCCTTTATATAATCAGATCCAAGAACCTTGGTATCCACATCCTGAACCCATGATAGTGGTGTCCGACATTTCCTCCCATAAAGTGCCTCATAAGGAGCCATCCTGATGCTAGCCTGGTGGTTGTTATTGTAGGAGAATTCGATCAGTGGTAGTAGCCTTTCCCAAGGCTTCCCTGTATCCAATATGCACAGTCGGAGTAGATCCTCCATGGTCCGGATGGTCCGCTCGGTCTGTCCGTCAGTCTGCGGGTGGAAGGAGGTACTAAAAGTAAGCCGAGAGCCCAAGTAAGCATGCACGGCCCTCCACTCGCTCGAAGTGAACCGATCATCACGGTCCGAAACAATCGTCCTGGGAATGCCATGGTATATGACAAACTGCTCCACAAATAGTCTTACCAGAACCGCAACTGGGGCATCCTTCCGAACTGGAATAAAGCACGCTACCTTGGTCAGTCTGTCTACTATGACCCATATAGAATCATGCCCAGAGTGGGAGCGAGGTAGTCCGTGCACAAAATCCATAGCAATGTCCTCGAACTTCCACTCTGGGACTGGCAGTTGCTGTAGCAAACCTCCTGGGCTCTTACATTCCACCTTCACGCGCTGATATGTCTCGCAGAATGTCACAAAATGAGTGATCTCCCTCTTCATCACAGGCCAATACATAGACCTCCGCAAATCTGCCCACATCTTGGTGATGCTGGGATGCACTGAATATCTTGAGCAATGAGCCTCTCTGAGTATGTCATCCCGGATACTTCCCCCTGCTGGTATGTAAATGCGTCCACGGAATCGAAGAAGATCATCCTGTAGCGTGTAGTCCTCAACCTTGCCCCTTTCCAGGGCACTGAAAATCGGTTGTAATGCGGCATCCAGCCTCTGATGTGTTCAGATGCGCTCCCGTATATCATCATCACTGATCACTGAGCTCAAATACTCTCGATATACCACTGGTTCGGCCTCAGATACCATTGTAATGTGCATGTCTTCCATCATCCGTAGCAGCTCTATAGACATCAACTGAGGCTCCGATCTAGAAGTGTCGGCCCTCCTACTGAAAGCATCTGCTACTGTGTTCGCTTTCCCCGGATTGTAGTTGATCTTATAATCATAGTTGCAGAGGAACTCCAGCCATCTCCTCTGTCGTAGGTTTAAGTCCTTCTGCGTATCGATATATTTAAGATTCTTGTGATCAGAATAAATATCACAATGAATCCCATATAAGTAATGTCTCCACATCTTTAGGGCGAATACCACAGCCCCGAGCTCTAATTCATGTACTGGATAGTTATGCTCATGCTTCTTCAACTGTCTTGAAGCATAAGCAATAACATGTCCATGCTGCATCAGGACAGCACCCATCCCCTGGTAAGAGGCATCTGTGTAGATCTAAAATCCTTCACTCCCGGATGGAAGTGCAAGAATAGGGGATGAGATGAGTCGGTCCTTCAACTCCTGAAATGCCGTCTCGCACTGCTCTGACCAAACAAAATATACATCCTTCTTCATCAAGGACGTGAGGTGGAGTGCTATCCTCGAGAACCCCTCCACGAACTTACGATAATACCCTGCTAGCCCCAAGAAACTGCGAATGTCGGATGCGGTCTTCGGTCGTGGCCAATCCCTCACAGTCTCTATCTTGGCTGGATCCACTGCTAATCCAGCCCACTGATAGTGTGCCCCAGGAAAGCCACCTCCTGTAGCCAGAACTGGCACTTTGAAAACTTTGCATACATCTGGGACTCCCTCAGCCTCTGCAAGACCTGCGTCAAATGCTCTGTATGCTCCTCCTGAGTCCGGGAATAGATCAATATGTCGTCGATGAATACAATCACGAAGCGGTCTAAGAAGGGCTCGGATACACGGTTCATTAGACTCATGAATGCGGCAGGGGCATTCGTGTGCCCAAAAGGCATCACCGTAAACTCGTATAATCCATAACGTGAACTGAATGCCGTCTTCGGTATGTCCTCTTCCCGAATGCGGAGCTGGTAGTAACCGGATCGCAAATCTAGCTTAGAGAACCGGAAGGCTCCCTACAGCTGGTCAAATTGCTCATCTATCCGAGGCAGTGGATAGGTATTGCGGACCGTTAACCGGTTCAGCTCCCGGTAATCTATGCATAGTCGCAATGACCCGTCCTTCTTCTTCACAAAGAGAACTGGCGCTCCCCATGGTGATGAACTGGGCCACACAAATCCCGACACAACTAGCTCCTGAAGTTGAGTCCTGAACTCTGCCAACTCTCTAGGAGCCATCCTGTAAGGTGCTCGGGATACCGACCTCAATCCCGATACTAGCTGAATCCTGAAATCCGAGTCCCTGGCTGGTGGTAACCCGGGCAATTTCTCCGGGAACACGTCGAAGAAATCGCGGACCACCGGAATATCTGAAATAGAAGTCTCTGCTCCCACCATCTCAAAGCAGATAAGATAAACTTCTTCTCCCTGCTCGTGGGCCTTCACAGCCTGTACAGAGGATAACAATAGGTGGCAGATAGGTTGAATACCTTCGATGATAACATGGGAGTCGCCATGCCTTAGTGTGATCCTCCTTGAAGGGCAATCTATCTGAGCATGGTTCCGATGTAACCATGTCATGCCCAAAATCAAGTCGAAGTCCTGCAGCTTCAGAATAGTTGCTGGCGCCTCAAATGCCTTGCCGCCAATCTCGGCCTCCATATCATAATGGGCAGTGGTCCGCAGTTCTGACCCATCGGGTAGACGCACCCTCATCTCTAGTCCCGGAAATCTTTCCACGCCTTCGAGTCCGTCTACGAAGGCCTCAGATATGAACGAGTGCGAAGCACCCGTATCGAAGAGAGTATGTGCGGGCTTGCCGCTGATCATAACTATGTCTGAGGTTTGTTTAAGTTAAAATTAATTGTTACCATATAGTTCCAGGTACTATATAATTGAAAACTCAAGGAATTTAATAATAATCTAAAGTACCTGTGATAACCTCCTCGAGGTTCCTCTGCTCCGTGAGGTCCAAAGCGTATATCTACTCCTGATTGCGTCCCCTGCCGTGATATTCCCAACCTCGGCCTCGTCCTCGGCCTCGGCCTCGGCCCTACTATACTGGGGCCACTGGAGGTGGAGGAGGAGGAGGATGGAATTGATGGGGGCACTCCGAACTAATGTGCCCGGTCTGGCGGCTTCCGTAACAAACTACCTGCCGGTGGACATGGTCATCCTGTCTCCTCGGATCATGCACCTGTAGAGGTGGGGGAGCTAATGCTGGAGGAGGCCCCTGCTCCTACCTGAAGTTGGGACGACGACGTCCCCCACCCTTCTTATATCCGATAGTCCTGCCTCTCTGAGAGCCCCTGCTGCTCTCTCCTAATGTCGACCCATCAAACGGTCTCTTTCCTCTACCTTGCACCATCAGCTGGTCAGCCTCCAGCTTCTTTGCCATCTCAATGATCTGCCTAGAGGTGCCATGAGAAATGAACAGCAAGGCCTGCCTCAAGACGTCCCTGAGGCCCTGGTAGAACCTCTTGGCATACCTCCTATCATCGGTATCCTGAATCCCTCTGAATCTGGCCAAATGAGAGAACTCTCTCTGATACTCGATCACCGATCTAGTCCCCTACCTGAGGTTCAAAAACCTCTCCTGCAAGGCATCTCTGTCCTTAGTAGAGATGAAGTAATCCAAAAATACATAGCCAAACCCCTCCCACGATATCTCTGACAGCTCCTAGTCCACATATGTATACTCCCGCACTAATTTCCACCATCTCTTCGCATGAGCCTCTAGTGCAGAGGTGGCTAGAGGTACTACCTCGCCGACTGGGCAGCTGATGCTTGCTAAAATCTCGTGTATGGCCTCCAGCCATTCCTCCGTCTTTACCGCATCCTCTGTCCCACGGTACATCGGTGGGGACAGGCTCTTGAAGGCACTTAGCCAGCTCGACCACGGATTTGGCTGCGGAGCCGGGACTTGCTGGGATTTGAAGGCATCCAGAATCGCCGTCAAAGTCTGCCCCATCTCCGTATGTAGGAATGGAGTGGCAGCTGGAGGGGCAGGAGCCACATTTTGCGGCACGACGACCTGTGGAGGTTGCATAAAGGTAAGGTTAAAACAGAACTGGCCTAACTCATTATACTTAGTGGAACATTTTATGTGACTTTTACACATGGGCACACCACTGCTTCCGCTGCTTAGTTTGTCCGCAAACTAATGCTCGGGCGGGGGTGGTGCCGTGTTGTGGACTTCTTTCTCATATGATCGTTGTTCAAGTGATACCAGGTTGTAAGACCCCCCTCCCCCTTACCAAGGAGGGCTACCAGATCTTATGCCCAGAACCGCCGCCTTACGGTGGAACTAACGCACGGGTTAGTCGACACCACAACATGCCGATTCTGCCGGCTATTACGATCATAAACATAACCTGTAGGCCAATATGAGAAAAGAAATATAGTAGTGTAACAATTCTACTAGTCCACAAGGCACAGAGTACATATCATATATATGGAATGAAAAGTACATAAACATAGTCCACAATGAGTACAAAATGAAAGAGTAATAAGGGCTTATGCCCAGTACATCAAATCAACTCTCTCTCTCAAATAAAAGCGGAAGCTATACTAAAACATCAGAACTCGTCCCACCTGAGGACGCACAGTAGTGGTAGTAGCCTGCTGTAGCGGTATCTGCTCCTCAAGTAATGTCTCCTCGACGTGCTGGTGCTCCATCTCCACGGGCTCCTAAAAATAGTATGGTCACCGACCATTAGTCAAAAAGACTAAGTCGTTTCCTCCGCACCTCGACCCGCAACTCCTAGGCACCGAGCGGGAGGACGAAGCGGAGGACAACAAGGGGTAGCAAAGGTGGAAACAAGTGACAAGATCTAACTAGCAGTTATAATGGATGTTATTATTCTACTCTAGCAGTTTTAAGTATATGGTACAAGTAAGTAAAGTGCAGTACTACTAAGGAAGTAAAGAGCAGAAAGTAAGTGCATGGAAATAAAACTATTCTACCACTAGACTATCATCACAAAAGTATCCTAACTTATATAAATGTCCATACAAATATATAAGTTAGGATTTCCAGGAAATTTAACTTATCATATAAAAGAGCCCATACTAATTTATATGATAAGGATCTATGAAGCGTATGACCTAATATGAATGAATGTTATGATGCAACTTTATGCACAGGCAAGTGCAACTCACACACAACGACTCTGTGATCACAGACCTTTAGTTCCCACTTTTTGATAGCTAGCATCACTCTCGGGTACCACTGCTGTGGCTACGGCAGCAGCGGAGCGGGCATCTCCACTTCTAGGCCGGTATGCACACTACCAAACCTTACACCCCTCTCATACGCCTCTGTACACGTCCAAGGTGCACTCTAGAGTCTCACATATGTACTTTGCTGACAACCCATCAGTCTTGTTGGGTCGGATGTGCGTTATCGGGGATCGTGCTCCAGACCGCAGTGTAAAATAACCCACTGGCCCCTCTAACCCTCACAACCGCCTGGTGCACCGTACTGCCATCAGTGTGACAAATGGCCAGTACCGCATGCCCCGCCACTATATTTATGCACATGCAAGTATTTCATCCCGAGCCTACAGCTCGCAGGACCAACCTGTCCTGAATCCCTCAAACCCAACACGGGTGAGAACGCACAATAGTGCCTTTATTTCAATTCCCTCAAACCCTACACGGGTGAGAATATATCATGAATCTCTCCAACCCTACACGGGTGAGAATGTACTACAAATGTCTTAACCTATTAGACTACTCTTGTCTACGGGTTATTATACTTAGTGATTTAAGGTTAATCCCAGGACTGCCCAGGGTATACCCGGTGAAGGGCTCTCGGGGGCACTAGGAACTACATTGGGATTACGCCCAAAGTTCCATTTCGCAAGGATATTTACTTTAGTTGATGACTACCCATAATTCACCCCAGCTCTCATTGTTGCTCTGGAACAATCCTAATGACTTAAGATATTACCGGGAAACCGACGGTCTTCCGTCGGCATCCACTCCAGTTACTACCTAAGGACTTGCACTTTTATTCTCGTCACTAACAATACTACCCACCAGAGTTATTCACCAACTTAAATCTCTAGCTCGACGTCGATCTATCCCCTAGCGGTCCTTATACTCTAACTCATTTATGCTATACGTAGCCCATGACCTAATACCACCCAAAATAGAACGTCCAATTCCTCTATCCATATGCCTGAAATCATTTATCCTAGGATGGTATGGACCTACATGATGACTAGGATAAATTTCCATTATTTTCCTAAGTCATTAAGGGTTTTAATTAAATTATTAATTTAATCCCCTAGGTCATTAAATACATGAAGTATCCCAAATTTAAAGCCACTGACCTAAGGAATTTTTCCTGAGATGTATCTTGGTGCCATACTGCTGTCTACCTAAATTTATTATTTTCCTTTGATTATTTCTATTTATTCCTTAAGTAATACAAAATTCATACAATTTTCATTTTCCAAATGAAGTAAGAGGAATACATTACTGAAAATTCTAGGAACATTACAGAGCTTATATATCATTATTTTAAGGCTAATGACAGAGTTTCATCAACTTCTATAGTGTAATGGCCTACCAAATTCAATTCTTTACAATTTACCAAAATGCCACTATAAGTTTTAAAAATTTACTGGTCATCCAAAAATGCTGAGATAAATGTCCAAGGTTATTTATTCACAAACACAACCCTAGAAAATTTTTCATAATTTTCTACTGAATATTCCATCAATGTTCTAAATAAATGTGATAATGACAAAATTGTAATTTCTATATAACTCCACTTAAAATTCATCAAACACAGAAATAAAAATTTTTAGGATTTAAGTCTAACATGACATTGGCCTTGACAATATTTGGGTATTTTATCTCATGGATAAGCTTATTTTAAAATTTATTTATCAAAAAGTCCAATTCTTCAAAAATTCCAAATAATGGGATTTTTGCTTCCAAAAATCCCATTATTTCTATGAGGGGTGTATTACACCCTAATATGTCTCTATAAATAAAATCAGGATTTTTGAATGTTCCAAGATGGCTGAATACACAATATTTCATTTTAGGCTAAATGCACACCAAGCCTATATCAAGCCAACACATGCAAGTGGAATTACCCCACATGCAGTGGTCCAAATTGGCTGAAATTTTAAACACACACTGATAATGCCCCTAAGGACAGGCCACCAAAATTTGGGGCCATTTGGAGGCATACAACTCAAATTATTTCATTTATTTTCTTTTTGATTATTAAGCAAAAACTATAGGAAATATATCCCCAAAAATTCCCAATTTTTGACAGGTGCTAAATATGCCATAATCATGCATGTACCCAAAATTTGGGCCATGTTGATTACTGGTTTGACTTGGGCAGCCAAATGAAGTTCTGCCCTTGTCTAGGACCAGTCCTAGCAAAACTGCCCTACAGTATACTACACCAAATCACAAGTTTATGGTGGCCAATTAAAGGTAAGACAGTCAGGTACAATTTTCCTGTTGAGTGTCAGATCTGCAAATGCATATAAGAGGCCTAAAGCTTGCTTGCAATTTAACAGAATTTATGTGACACATAATCAATTATACTATAGTTTAATTTGATTTAAATACGATCTGTCGCACGGATCTTAAAGCACGTTTTGACGGCATCCGTTTATCTTCTCCACCAGTCCAACGGCTGAGATCGAGCCGACCTGGGGATATTGCGGGGCCATTTCCGGCCACCGGAGGCGACGCCACCCCCGGCCAACGGTGCCATCACCTTCACGGTGGTGGTGGCTATCGTTTCCCGGTGACGGGGCGGCGGGAGACGGCGGCGACGGCGATCCCGAGTGGTTAAGAAAGCTTGGAAAAATCCCTCATTCCTCCCATGGCATCGGGCTTAATTGAGACCGATATCTCACCTAGTTGATCTACGATCCTAGTACGGGTAGAGGTGAGGTGAAACGAACCTGAATGGCGGCGCGGCAGCGAGTTTGGCGGCGGATGGCCATGGTTCTACAGCTCCGGCGATCTCCTGCTCAAAATCACGATTCTCCACCATTTTCTTCGATTCAGTAGTCGATTTCCACTCCTCTCCTCTCTCTGAAGCTGATGGTGGGGGTGATTTGGGCTGAAAGAGGGTGTATGTGGAGATAACTCCAATGGGGGGGGGGGGTCGGGTTGCACTTTGGTTACTCCACCCATGGTGCCAAGTGGTCACCATGCTCTAAATTCTTCTAGAATTGCCTGAGGAGGCCGACCAGCATGTGTTGGGCAGAGAATTGCAGCTGAAGGGGTGGCCATGTGCCCACACTTCCTCTTCATCCCCATTTCTCTCTCCTCTTCATCTTAAAATCTCATTTCTACCCCTTTTCATGCACTCTCTCTCCTGATTTTGGGGGTTAGAAGTTGTCTTTGACCACTTGGGTTGGGCTTGGGCTGATTTGGATAGACTTAGCCCAATGGGAATGTGCTTGGCCTTCATTTTCTCTTTTAGGCTAAATGGGTTGACTTGGTTGACATGAGTTGACTTGGTCAACCAAGGTGAGTGGGATGACCCCACTTTGATGGTCATGAGCCTAGTGGCACCACCCAACTTGGGTTGGGCCAAGGGTATGCCCCACTTAGGCTAATTGGGCCTATAGGTATAGGTTTGACCATATTAGGGCCATGGTTGACTTTGGTCAATTAGGGTCAAAGGGTTGACCTAATGGCATGCCCTAGGGTCCACTTAGATTGTTTTAGGGTTAGGGCAATGTGGTGGGGTCATGGTGTGGTTAGGGTTCCTATTTAGGCTAGTTTGACATAGTTTGACTTTGGCCCCTTAGTGGGCCCACATAGCTACAACCCACTACCCAGGGTCAAACCTAGCTAAATCCCCTATCACACACCCCATGCCTAACCCAATCTAAGTGAAAGGGGCCTAGAAGTGACATGAGATGTTACATGTTTCAATCCATATAGAGCTTTCATAAGTCTATCGACATGATCAGGAAAGAGAGGATCTACAAAATCTGATGGATGGTCCACATATACTTGCTCTTTTATATCTCCATTTAGGAATGTTGATTTAACATCCATTTGAAAGACCTGGAATTCTTTATAGGCTATATAGGCAAGGAATAGTGTTATTGCTTCCATACTTGCTATTGGGGCAAAGGTCTGGTCAAAGTCTATTCTTTCTTCCTGCATGTAGCCTTTTGTCACCAATCTGGCCTTGTTCTCTACAATAATGTCATTTTCATCTAAATTTTTCTTGTAGATCCATTTAGTTCGTATCACATTATGTCCTTTAGGTCTGGGAACTAGTTTGCAAACTTTGCATCTCTTAAATTGATTCAGCTCTTCCTGCATAGTACCAATCCAAAATGAATCTTGAATGGCCTCTTCAAACTTCTTTGGTTCCATTTGAGACAGAAAGCTTGAACATAGTACTGAGTTCAAGCTCTTGCTTCTGGTCATTACACCTTGACTAGCATCTCCAATGATTTGGTGAGCTGGATGGTCTACTAAATGTTTCATAGCTAGCGGTAATCTTTCTTTAGCTTGTTGATCCTCAATGTCTTTAGCTGGTTGTTCTTCATTTCCATCTTGTAAGTCTTAAGCTCCCCCTGGATAGTATACATCATCTTTAATCTCTTAGCTTGCTGGTTTATCTTCCCTGATGGTCAGATTGTTCATCTTATCTTTTAAACCTGCAGGACTAGAAGAAGTGCTTGGCAACTCACAGTTAATTAACTTAGACTCATCAAAGACAACATGGCCAGATTCTTCCACAACTTGTGTAGTCAAGTTATAGATCCTATATGCTATACTATTGTTGATGTACCCAACAAATATCCCTTCTTGGGACTTGGCAGCAAACTTAGTCAAATGAGACTTACCATTGTTTAGTACATAACGCTTGCTACCAAAAATCTTAAAATAAAATAAGTTTGGTTTTCTGCCTTTTAGAATCTCATAGGGAGTTTTTTGTGGCTTTTTGTGATGGAAGCTCTATTAAGAACATGACAAGAAGTATTTACTGCCTCAGCCCAGAAATATTCTGGGAGAGAAGTGTCATTTAACAAAGTCCTACCTGTCTCAATTAGAGTTCTGTTCTTCTTTTCAACAATTCCATTTTACTAGGGAGTTCTAGGTGAGGAGAATTCTTGATGAATCCCAAGCCCTTCACAGAACTTTGTCATGCATTCAAACTAAAACTCAGTCCCATGATCACTTCTGATCTTGACCACAGAACTCTTAAATTCATTCTGAATTTGCATGACAAAAGTCTGGAAGATATCTGGGGTTTCAAATTTTCTCCTTAAGAAGAATACCCAAGCAAACCTGGAAAATTCATCAACCACCACAAGAGTATAGACTTTCCTACCTAGATTATGAACTGGCATAGGAACAAATAGATCCATATGCAGGAGATATAAACACCTCACCGAATCTTTGGTATCAAGACTTTGGAAGGAAAACTTGGTCTGCTTGCCCTTTTAACATGCCGAGCAAATTCCCTCCTTAATGGACTTAACTTCAGAACCATTCCTCACCAACTCTTCACTAAAGAGTCTACCTGTGGTCTTGTAGTTCAGGTGAGCTAGCCTCTTGTGCCATTTGACACAATGAGAAACTTTCTCATGTGCAACTAAGCATATATGAGTATCCTTACTCTCACACTCAAAGTCTAGACAGTAAACATTTCCTCTCCTAGTGCCAGTCAAGATAACTCCTTGATCACTTGACCTTCTAATTTGGCACTCATCCTTAAGGAAAGAAATGTCATAGCCCAAATTACATAGTTGACTTATGCATATAACGTTATGTTTCAAACCTTTCACATAAGCTACTTGTGTGATAGTAATTATGTCATTAGTTATCTTACCAAAACCTTTAGTTGCCCCTTTATCTGATCCCCCAAAGGTAACTCTAGGATCATTTTTAATAGGTGTGTATTCCTTTAGCATGCTCTTTGTTCAAGTCATGTGCCTGGAACATCCACTGTCCAAGTACCATATAGGGGTATGGCCACTTGGACTTACCTGAAACAAATATATTACTAACCTTAGGAAATCTTATTGGGTCCTAGGTGCAAGTTAGATTTAAACTGAACATGCCTACCTGAAGTTTTTTTGACAGGTAAACCACCACTACTTATCTAGACACTCTCATTGTGCCAGCAATCAATGACATAGTGTCCCACCTTGCACAGCACCAACACTCATGCACATTGTATCTTCTTTTAAGAACTGGCTTCACTACAATGTTGTTTGCATCTCTCAACCCTACTGATACATCAGCTCTTTTCTTAAGTCTTTCACCCACATCTTACTTAGGGACATGTATGGCAGAAGAAGTACTAGGGATATCTTGAACCTTATCTATAGCTGCCTTCTTTTCAGAAAGCATACTCCTGATAGCTTTAGATTTTCCTAAGTCTGTTTTGCTAACAGACTTTCCCTTAGCTTGCAAATGAGCTGGCAGACATTGTAAGTCAGTAGATACCTTGTTCTTGATTGTTGGGGCTGGTACTCCAGACACAAATGGTCCACTTTGAGCCATTTGAGTTTTCCCATGGGCTGCACAATAGGCACTAGCACCCTTACCGTTTCTTCTGCCTTGCTCACAGTGATCATAAATACTATCATGGTCATAACTGTTAAAAGGTTGAACCACCTTTTTAAAAGAAATTTGAGGTTAGGAAGCAAGTGGCTGAGCTGGAGCTTTGCCTTTTTTTGGAATGCTCTTGTTCTTTCTTTGAAAACTAAACCCTTCTTACCCCTTTGGGAAGAGAAGGTATCTATCATAGGTAACACAGAACTAGGTTTTGAGAACTTGGCCACTAGCTCCCTCTCCTTTTGGAGTCTACTTTCAAGATTCCTAATATGAATATTCTTGAAAGTAATGGTATCCATCTGAATAACAGTTATGTTCTTCAATTTGCTAATTTCTTTTAGCTTTAGATCTGACACTTTTGCTAAGTCTGAGGCAGCCAACTTCAGACTGGTATTTTCCTCTGGCAGCTATTTGGCTTGGAGCCTGCTTTCCTTAAAGGCTTGCAGGAGCACTACATAATCATCAATCAGTTGATTGATGTCTCCTTCAGATTCAGAGCCACCTTTAACTCTTGATGAAGATGCTTCTGACTCTGTGCTAGTAATATAATATGATATTGAAGGTGAAGACTGTACCTTGCTAGTACCAGGCTGCTCCTAGTTGTATCCATCCTCGGCTATAGCCATCAGCCCTATGCATGGGTTGTCTTCTTCTTTATTGATTTCATCGAGCAACTGCAAGAATTCTATTTCTACAGAATCTTCCTCAGTTAAGAACAGCCCAATGTAGGCCATAACATCCTCTTCATTTTCTTACTATAATGAAGAAGTGTCAGTCCAGCTTTTCTACTTCTTGGCCACAAAGGATTTCTCCTTTTTTACTCTATGCTAGTGTTTCTTTTTCTCACTAGACTCCTTTCTTTTGATAGGACAGTCTGCTATAACATGTCCTGGCTTGCTGCAACAATAACAAACAATTTTAGTAGAAGTTTGTTTACCAGGTTTAGAACCATACCATTTATCTTTAGAGGTTTTCTTCTTTTCCTTGTAACTGTCATCATTGGAGTAAGAGGAAGAGGAAGGCCTTCTCCTCCATTTCCTTTTCTTCAGGAAGTTCTGAAATTGCCTAGAAAAGACAACAAACTCCTCATCAGAATTATGGCCATCTGTTGTGCTTGTGTCTGAACTTTCTGACTCAGTATCAACAAATTTTTTGGGAGGAGAAGGAGTCTTTCTCCTGCCCTTCTTTATAGCTTCAACTTTTAAGGCCACAAACTTATCTTTGCCATAAGACCTTCATCTCTTTTCCTCTTCCTTTCTGGCAATCAACTGCATTTCATAGGACAACAATTTTCCAAACAAAGTTGATGGAGGAGTATCTGCAAGTCTGGACACTTCTCTAATGGAACAGACCTTGGTATCCCAATCCTTGGTTAATGATCTGAGAAACTTGTCATTAAGTTCATAAGTTCTGAAGACTCTTCCATAAGTCATCAGCTCATTGACAATTTTGAAGAACTTTTCATAGCATATAGCTATGCTATCTATCTTGTCTTGTCTAAAACTCTCATATTCTTGATTGAGCATAGATTTCCTATCCTCTCTTACTTCTTATGTCCCCTCCATGTAGACAATCAAAGTGTCCCAAATTTCGTTTGAAGTTTTGCAGTGGACTAAATTTTGAAATGTAGAATCATCTATGGCACTAATAATTATGTTCTGTGCCCTCTTATCCAAAGTGGCTAAGATGATTTCATCTTTCGTCATCTCAGAATAACACTTTGGAGTTTTCAGATTTTCATCTAGGTCAGATATCTTCATAGGAATGAAAGGCCCTTCTTCAACTATGATGTAAATTCTTGAATCAGATGCCTCAATGAATAATCTGACCCTCTCTTTCCATACGCCAAAAGTTTTTTTTCTACAAATGAGAAGTTTCATGGATCAAAGTTCTTTGTGATTTTCACCTGAACCCATCTTGGCTATCTTATTTCTGCCTTGGAGATACATTCAAACCGTTAAGTCTAATTTTGAGCAACCTCCCTCTGATACCACTTGAAAGAATTTGTTTCAAGAAATTCTAAACACCTAGAGGTGGGGAGGTGAATAGGTTCAATTCCAAATCACTTAGGTAGTTAATAAATGATTCAACGCACAGTTATTAATTCTATAGCTATCACAACACACAATCATTCAATCACAGCAAACACATAGTTTTATAGTGGCTCCCCAATTGATGGGTACTTCCACTTCCCCCTTCGCCTATCTAGCAGCATACTACGTTCGTAATAACTTCCTTACTGCTTCTCAGATCCTTAGATCTTACAACTTAGAACCCAAACTGATTCCTACAGCTCACACTTCAACTAGTGCTACAACTCAGGCTCTTCCCAAGAACCCTACCTCAGAGTGAATCCACACTCCTACCACTCAGGAAATCAAACTCTACATCATCCTTTATCACCAGGCCTACAGCTCAGAGAACTTAATCTCCTACCTCAGTCAAATTGCCCTACCTCAGCCTTTATCACAAGGCCTACAGCTCAGAGAACTTATTCTCCTACCTCATGCAAACAGCCCTACCTCAGCCTTTATAATTACAAGCTTACAACTCTGAGATTAAAATCTCTTCCACTCAGATCTAAAATAGATCCTACAGAAAATTGTTTAAGAAGATGTTTCTTCCTTCACTCAGATAGAGAGAGATGAGAGAATCTTGATCAGATGTTGATGGATCCACTTTCTCTTGTTCTTTGCTGTAATGAATCAGATTCAACCTAACTTAGCTTATTCAAATCTTCTTGAAAGAGAACCTAGGTTGAATCTTCTTGAGAAGGAGGTGTAAATCCATCTTTTTCCTCCTTACAGAATTAATTCTACAATCACTGACAGATATGATGTGATGTTATCCCCTTCTCTGATTTAAAATCAGAATCTTCATGTTGTAAAGATTTCCGCAAATTCTTCATGGAGAATTCCTCTTTAATTTCTCTCTATCTTCTGTTATTTTTTTTATGATAGCTCGACTCTATGTATAGATCACATCAGAGGCAACTGGCTGATCCGATAGTTGACTGACATCTGACAGTTCTGACATGTCAAATAGGTCGTGACAATTCTGGCAGCTGTCAAGTCTTCAGTCTTGAGATTTGGCACTTAGAGTTATTTAACACAACTGAATGTGTCGAGACATAAGGATAGTATGTGTCGACACAGATGAAGTATGTGTCGACACAAATAGCCGGGTGTCGACACACTTCCTTTGGTGTTGTTGACAAACTTCAGAAGCTGTCGGCATAGCTCTTCATTCAGTCTCAACACTGCCCTTGTAGAATGTGTCGACACAAGTCCTGTGTGTCGACACAGCCTCTCCAAATGTCAACCCAAGTCCTGGATGTCGACATAGTTGCTTCTTTATAATTGTCAATACAATAATATCTAAATGTGTCAACACAAGTTATGAGTGTCGACACAGTTGATTTCGACTTAAACTCTGGGAGTCGACACAAGTCCTGTGTGTCGACACATACTTCCTTCTTATCCCGACACAGCTCCTTCAAGGGTGTCGACACAAAATAATTATCTCGACACTTTTGCACTTAGAATATTTTCTGCATTCTACTGCCTGCACAAACAAACTCAATACACCATAAAATACAACATGATGTATCAATGAGTCAGGTGAGACTTCTCCAAATCAGGTACACAATTTCTAATGTACCCAACAAACGGTGTTTTCATCAGAACAAAGTAGCTGATTCATCTCTTCAGCAAGCTGGTAGTTGCTCATTTGTGCAGTAGTAAAGTGTGAGCTATAGAAGAAGTCTGATTCCTTATATAGCAAGTGGGATGGCTGATATCTGCTCAGTCTAGCAAAGTTGACTCAGAGTTACTTCTCTGAGTCAGTTGTTTTTGTTTTTCTTAAACAATTTATATTAACTTCATGTATGATTCAGTAGATCTAAATCTGTGTGTATGACACTTTGTGCCTAAGGTAGGTGACAAATTTTTCACTGAGGTTGGTACCCTGTTGGGGCACTGAGGTTTGATCCAAGTGAGGATCTGAGCTGTAGGTATTAAGTGCCTGACGTAGGAGAGTGTTGCTCTCTGAGGTAGGATCCAAGTGTGGATCTGAGGTAGGGCGATTCTCCCAGCCTGGGTATAGGGCCTTGTGACTGAGGTAGGTGACTGGAGAGTAACTGAGTTGTAGGTGACAAGTGTATCACTGAGTTATAGGCCTTGGAGGAGGCTGAGCTATAGGTAGCTGGTTGGGGTACTGAGTTGTAGGAATGCTGCAACACTCTGAGAGTAGGGTTGGGGGCCTAAAGTTGTATGGCTGAAAAGCCTGAGTGTAGGCCTTAGAACAAAAGATGAGATAGGTGATCAATGGATCACTGAGCTGTAGGAGTTCTATAGAGCTCTGAGGTAGGAAACCTTGTGGTTCTTAGTTGGATTCTGTGAAGAATCTATGCGTAAGGTTGAGAGCCTGATGTTTAAGCTTTGAGGAGAATAGTGGAGGAGTTTGTGCCGAGTCCAACATATAAGTTGGATAAATGGGAAGGAAAGTAGTACTCAACGTGGGAACCACTAAAAACCTTATGTTTGTTGTGTGCTTGCTTTTCTTTGTTATTGCAAGATTTAAGGACAAACTCTAGTTAGAACAACTTGAAAACAAAAAAAGAATTAAGAAACATTCAAAGACCTATTGACCCCCCCCCCCCCTTTAGGTTATTAGCTAAACTTGAATCAAATAACTTTCAAGTGGTATCAAAGGGAGGTTACTCCAAAAGGATTTAACAATCTGAGAATACCTCCAAGGTTAGCTATAAGATAAGATTATGGGTTCTGGAATGAACTATAAGATGCTAGGAACAACGAAGTTGCCCATCTGTAGGAAAGAAGGATTTGGCCTTTGGAAGCAAAGGGTCAAACTGTTCATGGAAGCATCTGACCCTAGTATCTATGTAACAGTAGTGGAAGGCCCTTTTATCACCACAAATGCTTCCACCATAGATCCTACTGTGAGAGTGCCTAAGGTATATTCAGAAATGGACAGAGATAAAGTGATTGTCCACCATGGACAAAAGGTCCCAAAATATTATAGCTAGTGCCATTGTTGACTCAACCTTCCAAAATCTTGTAGATTGCAAGACCTCCAAGGAAATGTGGGACACTCTTGTGGTCTACATGGAAGGCTCTGAGTAAGTTTGAGATGATAGAAAGTCTATGCTCAATCAAGAGTATGAAGCCTTCAAGCAAAGCAAGTCTGAAAAAGTTGCTTATTGTTTTGAAAGGTTCTTTAGGACAGTCAATAAACTAAGAACCTATGGTAGGGTATTTAGCAACTATGAGCTGAATGACAATTTCCTTAGATCTCTTACTAGAGATTAGGACACCATGATCTATGCCATTAGGGAAATGGCAAAGCTAGCAGACACTCCACCACCAACACTCTTTGGAAAGTTGCAATCCTATAAAATGCAACTGGCTACTAGACAAGAAGAGGAGAAGAGAAGACAATTCAAGTACAAGGATAAGTTTGTGGCATTCATGGCAGAAACCCCAAGAAGAAGCAGAAGAAAGATTCCCTCACCACCAAGGAAGGAAGCTAAATCTAGCTTAGAAGATTCTGAGCCAACCCCATCAGACAACCACATGTGTGATAAAGATCTCGCAGTCTTCTCCAGGCAATTTCAGAAGATCATAAAGAAGAAGGACTCGAGGAGCAGGCCATCTTCATCCTCTCATCACAGGAAGTCATCCAAGGATGATAGGTATGTCCCTAAAACTAGTAAACATATTTCTTCTAATATCATCTGTTATTGTTGCAGCAAGGCTGGGCATATCATTACTGACTGCCCAATCAAAAGAAAGCTAGAAGATGAGAAGTAGAAGAAAAATCATCACCATCACCATAAGGTCAAGAAGAAGGAAAAGTCCTTTTGTGTCTAAGAAGGAGAGATGCTGGACAGATTCTCCATCCTCAGATACTGAAGATAAAGCGGAAGAAGCCTATTTACGGCTAATATCTGTTACTGCAGATCCAGGAGAAGAGGAGGAATATCCTGCTGCCAGGATAGGAATTAGGGCCCCTCTCTCACAATCAGATAGTGATAATGAAGAGGATGAAGAAAACTATGGATGCATGGTTTGATGGCAATGTCTGTAGAATAAAGAAGTCAGGAAGAATCAGAATCAATCAAGGTACATTCTCTCTCAAATTCTGCATCTTTCTCTTACTATGAATCCAGTACAGATACTGGTCCATCTTCATCTTGTGATGAAGATTGCTATGAATATATGACTGATGTCAATCAATTGATTGACAAGTTTGGACTACTCCTAATTGGTCTAAAGAAGAGTAGAATACTTGCCAAAAAGCAAGCCAAGGAAATAGAGGTCCTAAAGCCTTATAAAACACTCTATAATAATAAATCAATTGAGTTTTATAAGAAAAGTCATGAGGTGTCTGAACTCAAGAAAAGTCTTGAGTGTTAGACCATGCTTCTATATGAAAAGAAGAAGCACATTATATATCTATAACAAAAGTTCACAGAGAAATTGGGGATTGTGATTAACCCTTCTCAGCCACAGGGTCGGCTGCCAAAATCTACAACTTGCCAAGTCCTAGAGAAGCTAGGTATTAACCACATTAATCATTATTTCAAATTTGAATTCCCAGGTAAGAGGAGAGTGTTTCAGAAGGCAAATTCACCTTCTAAAACTGTCACGTTTGTGCCACTCCAGAAGGATCAATCAAATATGTGCTCCACCAGTGGGGTGAAGGCACATGATCCAAGAAAGAGTGATACTGTCCACTATAGCCACAAAGTTCAGGAGAAGTTCGTTAGATTTAGATACAAATATTCTCTATCTATGGAAATGAGAGGGTAGTCCACTAGATGGCAGGCTCCAAAAATACATCAGGCCCATTTTGACCAGCTGTATTTAGTTCCTCAACACCTTCACTCAGGAAGAAGGTGGCAGCATCATGCAATGCTCATCCAGCAAAGTCTGGTGTTGCTCACATCTCTCATGGACAATAATTCTATGTTGTCCTAAAGAGAAGATACAACATTCATAAATGTTGGTGCTGTGGAAAAGTGGGTCACTTTGCCATTGATTGTTGGCATAACCTGAATGTGAATAGTGGACAGAAAGGTGCTCAGCACAGGCAGAGAGTGGGGCATATGTTTTATGATTCTAACAAGAACCTAGGACCCAATTATCATTGGGAGCCTAAGGGTAAATGAATTCTATTTTGCAAGATAGTCCAAGTACCTGTCAAATTAAGAATTCGTATTTGGACAATGGGTGTTCCAGGCAAATGACTGGGACAACATAGTTGTTCTTGGAATATGCTCCAAAAAAAGAAACAAATTAATGTTGAGGCTGTCAAGTTACTAATCATCAAAAGCTAGAGGAGGCAAGCCTCAAGGTATGTATCTCCCTCTTATATAGAGATTAAGTTTGCCATTTGATTAAGTTATGTTAGTTGTGCTCAAGATGAATCAAATCTAGCACATCAAATAGAAAAAAAGTGATTCAATTATTCACAATGTTAATTTTTGTAGGCATTACACAAAAAATATTCAAATAACTTATTTGCAAGCTTTAGGGCAAAACAATTAACAAATTGGGTGCCAATAGAACTGGCCCATTGACATGTTAGGTCCCCGTCTATTTATCTTGACAAAATTTTTACTAAGCTAAGTAAAATATACAACCAATCGGTAAGGGAAACCACAAATTAAACATGCACGGAACTAATAGAAGAAAAGCTGAGAGATATAGTAAAAGCACTAAGTGCCCGTATCATAACAGGATTTGTCGAGTAATCCGTCAAGTCAAAATGCGTAACTTGATAGTCAAATGAAAAAAAATCCATTAAATTAATTAAATATTTTCATTAAATCTATAAAGGCGACAAGAAACGAAAAGCCACATCACTCTTCAAAGCCTTAACCCTAACCTTCGAGACTGAAACCTTCTCAACATCTTGTCGTACTGTTTCGATGACGCCAAATGTCATTAAGGAGCTTCAGGATGGATACGAAATTTTAAGGGATGGATTCAATCATGCCTCTCCTGAGATTAAAGCTATATTAATGATGATTGAGGTCGCAGACTTGGAATACACCCTTTTCGAACACTCCACCATTCTTAGAAAAAAGGTAGTGGAATTCTTCTCAATCAACAAAATGTCCCCTAGTCAAAACTATCTTAGGTCTAAGATTGACGATATCAAAATAAAGGTAACCCCTAAGAGACTACAAAACGCCATCCATATACCCTCCGTCAACCCTATCGAGGAAGATGAGTTCGCCGACACGGACAAAGGCAGTGCTCTCACATGTTGTGGATACAATGAGGCCAATTCCAGGTCTCTGAAAAGGCAATTCTTCAATCAGAGAGGAAAACTGCTAGCAGACATTGTAGGGAAAACCCTAATCTGCAAACATGGATCACATGACACCATCTCCAGGTTCATGTTTGAAGTTATGACTAGAATTCTCCTGAACAGAAAGGCCTTATGGTCTTCTCTCATCTATCAGAGAATAGTAGACTACATATCCTCTCCAAACATGGGCAAAATTATTTCCTTACACATAGTGAACACCTATCCTGACACTTTCACACGAGAACATGGGGTGAAGATTCACTTTCTAAAAAGAATGGGCATAAAGACTCTGGACAAATTCACTAGAGTCCTACCAATGATCCAACTTTTAGGAATAAAGGACTCTTCTAAAGATACAAGGAAGAAGCCTACTAAGGAAGAAAGAACTTCCAGCTCTCAACCAGAGCTTTGATCATATTCTCCAGCAAATGCTAGTCTGCAGGTTGACTTATCACTCAGTCAATCCTCTGCAAACATTCAACTCCAGGATGCTACTGTGCATGTTGAAAAAATCCATGCCAGCCCAAGGCTAGGACAAGTGTCAAAGAAAGCTGCTAAAGAAGAGGTTAGTGCAGAAGATGAGGCAGACATGAGTGATACTGATGGTATTGCAGCAAGTGAAGATATCCCTGCTGCAGAAGATATCAGGGAGCCTCCTGAGACTTTAGATACTAATCTTAATAGGTCAAGCCCAGAGAAGGATGCTCAGTCTGAGGAGTAGCATGATCAGATGGAATTGACAGACTTGGATCAAGTTGTCAATAGAATAGTTGAGTCTGCACCCACGACAGGTGAATCTCATTCCCTCTTAATTAATAATGTTAAATCAGCTTTAGCTAAGGAAATGTTTCCTTCTATAGGTGCTATAGTTTAGGGGGAGCCTTCTCAAATCCCTGCCCAGAATGATGTACCTTCTCCTATGAACCATACTTCATCTACCCCCCATCTCCAATGAGGAATTTCTAAAACAAATTAAAGCACTCATGGATGCTCAGACCACAATCTTCAAGGAGTATGTTGATCAATTAGTTTCAAAACTGAGGGATGAATTGTCTGCTAAAGTAAATGAAACTAAAGAAGAAATATTTCACTTAAACAAACAGGTCACCACCTGTTTTGACAAGGCTGGAACTGCTGGACTCAAGCTGACCACCCTCATGGAATCTTTGGACACAATCCAAAAACTCACTACAGTTGACATAGGATATGTCAAAAATTATGTCAAAGCAACTGATAAGGTGATTAAGGGTGTAGCATATCATGTAAATCAACATGTCATCAATGTTGCTTTCCAATCAGTGATTGATGCACTATTCCTATAAGATGAGCTGCCTGTTGATAATAAAAGAATACTCAAATCTATATCAAGTATGAATGAAGCCAACACCACCTTACTGCAAAAGTTCATATCTAAAGAAGGTAGAAAGGTGGAGAGTAGCCATGCTAAGGCATCAACACTCATTGAAGATCGAGCCTTCAATGTAATTCAAGGCACCAAGGTGGCACTACACCTGCCCCTCCTTGATAGAAAAAGGCCAGAGGACTTAGACTTCCCAGCACAAGCTAGAATTACACAGGATGTACAGGTTGCTGCCATAAGAAAGAGGGATGGAAATCAAATGGCTGAAGAGTTCACAGCAAAGAGGAGAGATGAGAACAGAGATGATCCAGTCTATGAACAGCCTAGTGATTCCCCTGAATCCATGATTATCAATGCTTGGCTAAGCAGCCATGGACAATTACTGAAAAATATTGATAGTGTATATCCTTCTGATGAATGGATAAAACATTTGGTAAGAAATTCCCTAAGGGAAAGGGTATTCTTGGAGAATCCGGTAAGGAAGAGCAACCCCAAGAAAATACCTTCCAGATATATTCCAAAGCCATTCCTTTACTTCAAGAGGCAGAAAAAGAAAACTGACAATTTGAAGAAGACTTCTACAACCAAGGTTGCTGGTGAAAGTTCTTCAAAGACTAACTGATAAAAGACTGCAAGACTTAAGTTTCTTTTATTCAGTCTGATTTATGTCTTGTAATGATCATCAACAGTGTAAAAATGTCAAATCTTTATCAATGAAATTAATATGTTTTGGTCATGACCATATTGAGGTGATAAATATAAAATGCAACTCTCAGTGTATATCGGTGATTGATAAATATGTTATTCATTAATAAAAATCCTGTAATCACAAGTATGCTTCTATTGTTAGCTAAGTTAATGATTAGGTTCATCTTGATCATAATGTTTACCTTGATAATGATTAATAAAGCTTGTGTTGTTAATCATACCATCACATTATAATAATTGTTAATTAACCTGTACCATTGATCTGTCAATCATAATGTTAAGACATATTATCTAGGGGGAGTTTTCCTATTTTGGGATGACGAATTGTCATGATAATGTTTCTTTGACCTATCATGATATTTCTTGTGTTGTTTCACCTTAGCATGGTTGTGTGTTCTGCCTTCTTCAAATAGGGGGAGATTGTTGGGAATTGTGCCCTACAATGTTCCTCAGGATTTGAAGGGGCATCACCAATCATGCTAAGGAGCATATTGTATTTGATGTGTGTTTTAGTTCATGCATGCAGATAGTCCATGATTGGACAGGTGAAGAAAATGAGTTTGGTAGTAAAATCATATTTCATCGAGCTCTGCTCGAAGTTCGTCGAGCTCAACACGCTGGTCGTCGAGATCAACTCAACATTCCATGGGAAAAGCACAAGAGTTCATGTTTCAAATTTCGTCGAGCTCAGCTTGAAGTTTGTCGAGCTCAGCTTGCAATTCATCAATTTCGGCTTACAAATCGTCGAACTCAGCTCAACACTTGTTAAGATAAAGCCAGAAAAATCAATTAAGACAAAAAGCATTGAGACCGCTGAGAAGATTAAAGTTCGTCAAACTCAGCCCACAGATCGTTGAACGCAGCTAAAGCCCGAAAATATGTCTAAGGAAAAAGTGCTGAGACCGCTGAGAAGAAGGCGTTGAGACTTCTGAGATAGTTGTGACAGCTGAGAAGATAGCGTTAGACTGCCGAGACAGCCGAGGCAGCTAAGAAGATAGTGTTGAGACTGCTGAGACAGCAGAGATAAAACTGGTTGGATTTCTTTAAGTCTAGAAGCATTGAGTGAAGCAAATTCACTCAACGCTTCTAATAAAGCAGGAAGTGTTGGGATAGTTAAGAGGTAAATAGCTGAGACAAAACTAGCTCGATTTTTTCTATGTCCAGAAGCATTGAGTGAAGCAGGTTCACTCAACGCTTCTAATGAAGAAGGAAGCGCTGAGACAGTTAAAAACAAGAAACTGCTGAGACAGATGTGAAGACCGATGAGACAGAAACTTGTCTCAGTTAAGAAGAAGAAAGCGCTAAGTTAAAAGCATTTCACAGCTAATAATGAAAAACCGCTGAGACCACCGAGACAAAACCGCTGAGATAAAGTCAATGAAATTTCTAAGTCCAGAAGTGCTGAGAGGCAAGGCTGATGGTGTTGAATGTCTTAACATCACTCAACGCTTGATGGAATTCTGGAAAATGTACTACATCCAGATGTGGATGACCACTACTGGCGTCATCAAAGTCAAAATTACAGGAAGCCATTACGGGAAAGTTGCTGCAGCGCTGAAAGATGTTTTGTCCCTTTCTGATGGAGATGGCGCTCACCAATCTTTGGTGGGCCCACATTCTATTGTGTCATTGATTCAAATCAATACATATAAAAAGGAAAGTGTAAAGATATTAGGTTAATGAATACACAAGGATCAAATACAGAAAATTTTGAAAGAGAAATTGAAAGAGGCAACTGGACATTTTTCTTCCCATCAAGCTTGAAATCTAAAGTCAAGCCAAGTTAGCCTGAAGGCAAAGAAAGATAGCTGAAGCACTTCAAAGTTCAGCAAGTGTGTTCTCATCGGAACAGAGTAGCTGATTCATCTTTTTATCTAGCTGGTAGCTACTCATCTGTGCAGCAAAAATTATGTGCTGTAGAAGAAGACTGATTCCTTTTACAGCAAGTGGGCTGGACTGATATCTGCTTAGTCCTGTAAAGTTGACTCAGAGTTACTTCTCTAAGTCAGTTGTTTTTTTTCTTAAACAATTTTTATTAAGTTCCTGTATGATTCAATGGATCTGAATCTGTGTATAGCGTACTTTGTGCCTGAGCTAGGTGATAAATTTGTCACTGAGGTAGGTGCCTTGTTGGGGCACTGAGGTAGGATCCAAGTGAGGATCTGAGCTGTAGAGCTTAAGTGCCTGAGGTAGGAGAGTGTTTCTCTCTGTGGTAGGATCCAAGTGTCGATCTTAGGTAGGGCTGTCATCCCAGCCTGAGTGTAGGGCCCTGTTCCTGAGGTAGGTGACTGGAGAGTCACTGAGCTATAGGTGACAAGTGTGTCACTGAGTTTTAGGCCTTAGAGAAGGCTGAGATGTAGGTACCTCGTTGGGGTACTAAGTTGTAGGAGTGCTGCAGCACTATGAGAGTAGGGTTGTGTACCTGAAGCTGTAGTGCTGAAAAGCCTGAGTGTAGGCCTTAGAAATAAGGCTGAGGTAGGTGATCAGTGGATCACTGAGTTGTAGGAGTTCTACAGAGCTCTAAGGTATGAACCCTTGTGGTTCTGAGTTGGATTCTGTGAAGAATCTGTGTATAAGGCTAAGAGCCTGAGGTGTAAGTTCTGAGGGGCATAGTGAAGGAGTTTGTGTCGAGTCCAACAAATTAGTTGGATAGGTGGGAGGTAAAGTGGATGTACCCAATTGGGGAACCACTATAAATCCTTGTGTTTACTGTGTGTTTGCTTTTCTTTGTTATTGCAGGATTTAAAGGCAAGCTCTAGCTAGAACAACTTGAAAACAATAAAAGAATTAAGAGAAATTCAAAGACCTATTCACCCCTCCTCTAGGTGATTAGCTAACCTTGAATTAAATAACTTTCAGTAACTCTAGCAGTGAGTTTGGTTAAGAGTAGTATAACATTACTAAGTGCCTTTATAAAGTTAATGATGAGCTTCATCCCATCAAAGTTCCAAGTACTATTGTGATCCCCTCACAGGGTAGACCTCGAGAAGCCCAAGGTTAATAATAAATCGCTAAGTAATCTGAAAGATAGAAAAGCGTAATCTGATAGAATTAAGGAATGTTATAGCAATCTCACCCATGTGTGGGTTGGAGTGATATAGGGCTTGTTGGTCTTATGAGTTGGTATCTTGAGTTGTTGATCCATATCAGGACAGGTTGGTCCTGTGAGTTGGAGGCTCAGGAGGGTAATATTATACCTAGTTTGTTCTTATGTTGTGGGTCACTTGGTACTGGTTCAGTCGACACACTGACGGAAGTATGATGACTCTGGTGTGGAGTGTAGACCTTTGGGAAGACCGGTATTATGTTTATACCAAGGTCTGAATGACTATGTCCCCTAATATCACACACAATAATAGAATAATGGTAGTTCCTAGCATGAGTATGCAGGGGCTCCGTTGTTGTGTTCTTAGCTTTGAGGCATACGAGAAGTCTAGGCCTGGTAGTGTGCCAGCCTGCCTAAGAGTGGAGACACCCGCTCCACTACCACCATGAGACACGATAGTTGGTACCTTAGAGGTTGGCCACCTCTAAAAATTGGGGATGCATGAAAGGTCTATGCACAATGTCATGTGTGTGAGTTGCATAATAAACATTACATTGCAAAGCAAGGCATAACATACACACTTGCAGATCCTCGTCAAATAATTTAGTATGCACTCTTTTATATGATGAGTTACTATTTTGGAAACTTTAACTTATATGTTGTTATGGACATTCATATAAGTTAGGGTGTGCTTCTGTGATGGTAGTGTAGTTGATTTACTTACTAATTTTACTTAGCTCCTCTAACTATACTTTTACACTATACTAGTTGCTGCTCTTCTTTACTACACATACTGATATATAATTGCTACAGAATTACTTATATTTACCACTGGCGCCTGCTTATACATTCTACTTTTATTCATCCTTCGCTTTCTTCCTCTCGTTCGGTACCTAGGAGTTACGGGGTTGAGGGGGGATGAAGCAGCTGAGTCTAGTTTGACTGACGGTCGTTGGCCACATCATTTTAGGGGCACGTGGAGAAGCTGTCAAAGTTTGACTGGGTGGAGCCAGAGATTGAGACAGAAGGATCAGAGGAGACGGAGCCGCTCACTACCACTACTACTACCTATCGTCAGGTTGATGATCATATGGTCTAGCTTCCGCGTTGTTAGTTGAGAGAGAGAGAGAGTGATGTTTTATGATATTTATGTACTGAGCATACACCCTATTACTCATACTCTTATTTATGTCATGTGGACCTTTTGATTAGATATCTATTATATCTATACTATGATGTGTGGATTTACTTCTTCTTTCATTGGTTGTGTGAATTATCATACTTATGGGCAGGGTCGTTGTCTTGTGGTGGCAACTAACTAATAGTTGGTGTCATTGTAAGGTGACAATCCTAGGCATAAAATCTCTCATTTATTGTGCCCAATTCATGGGAGGAGGGACTTTACACAAGAGAGGTGATTTTAGCTCTACCTTCATAGCCAAGTTAGGAGAGCATTGCACCGAAATGTCCCAGTCGTGAGACGAAGAAGAAAGCATTTCAGAGGAGAGTGACACTTATTTGGATCTTAGATGTAGTTGGAAACCGAGGTAGGATGCGGAGTGACAATCCGTCGACTCTTACCGTGAACCTCCAATGAGACTTCGGATTCGGTTGTAGTACTTGCTTCTCTCTCCACCTAGTTAGATGATGTAGTTATTTTATCTATTATTTTGATGATCTTTGCCCTCTACATTTGATTTAATATTCATTTCATTGATATGCAATGTTATTATTCTGGTATTAGTTGCTTGAGTGCTGGTGTTATGGCAAAGTGAACCATTTTTCCTTGGACTGTTGGTATAATTCAATAGTGCCACAAGCAAGGAATAATTCAGCAATTCATTCATTCACTCAGGACTTTGCACTCATTGCTAATAAGAAGATAGGGCCCAAATTAAATTGGGATACTAAGGTATAGTAATTTGCATTGCAGGATGTCCAAAGGCCAATCAAATGTTAATATAGTATTGGACTTAAGTATATCAAGGAAATGGAGTAGAAGTAGGTGTTAGGACTCTAATTATGGATAAAGCTGGAAAGCTAGGAGGCTGTAAATGGAAGAGATACAAAAGACTTGTAACATTTTGATAATCTGAGTAGACATCGACTATATCATTTTGATTGTCTTGTGTGACAAAACAAGCTGCATCTTTATCATTTTTATCATTGTGATTATCTTCACGGGATAAGACATTATTTTTCAGACGGGTTATTTAAGTTCTATTCTCTCATATTAAATCTCAGCCATTTGACCTTAAATAGACCACCTCTTCAGGTATGCGGTGCTTAAAAATCTATATTTTTATATAAATTTCATATATAAATGTGTCAAAGGGTTTAGGTTTAAAACATATACTATCTTGCCCTTATTTTCATCTCACGCTCTCCGATTCTCGTGACAACTCCAAACGATAAGGTTCTCACTGAAATGGCTCCCAAAGATGAAGACTATCTGTATGAACGAAGTGAAGTTGTAAGGCATGGGTTTAAAAATGCCTTGGAAGAGATTAAGTCAAGACAGCTGGATGTCGTCTGCCTTGAGTTTGTGCTGTCAAAGTCAATAATGATTATGAAGAAGGGAATGCTAGAAGTATACTCAAATGCTAAGGTTTTACCTTTTGGAAAATCTATCAAGAGTAAGGTAGATTGAGTTAGAGTAAAAATTAGACATAAAAGACTAACCAAAGCACAACGCTTTCCTCCTATTGCTGAGGAGATTCATCAGGAAATCATAAGACAAGATACCATAGAAGCTCTAGATTGATGTGACTATTCAGGAGAGCCCTATGGATCCATGAACGAAAGTATTTCAATCAGAAAGGGAAGTTCATGGCTGATATCATTGGGAAGGCTCTCCTATGCAAGATAGAGTCACATGACAGAATTTCAATGTATATGTTTGATTTAATGAGCAGAGTTATTCTAATGAAAAAAACCAACTGGGCGCAAGATGTTTTTCAAAGAATTCAGGAGATTTACAAGTTCCTAATATTGAGAGGATCTAGATAACTTCAGTAAGAAGCAAGGTACACGGATCCACCATATGAGAAGAATGTGTTGGATCCCTAATTGGATTGGGGCTAGGTTCACTAAATTAGGATGATTGACCCAAAATGTATAGCTAGGGTTATATATGAGTCTTAGAGTGTAGGCAAAATCCTTAAAATCATCACTGCATGGACCAACCATCAACAGACTGCAAAAGAATCAAGACTTAGAGAAAATTCAGAGACTCAGAAAATGAGTTCGACGTTCGTCGAACTCAGGTCGACGAAAGTCGTGCTCAGCTCGACGAAAGTCGCGCCCTGCTCGATTCTGAAGAAGGGAATGCTAGAACTATACTCGAATGCTAAGGTTTCACCTTTTGGAAAATCTATCAAGAGTAAGATAGGTCGAGTTAGAGTAAAAATTAACCATAAAAGACTAACAAAAGCACAACGGTTTCCTCCTATTGTTGAGGAGATTCATCAGGAAATCATAAGACAAGATACCATAGAAGCTCTAGATTGATGTGACTATTCAAGAGAGCCCTATGGATCCCTTGAACGGTTGTATTTCAATCAGAAAGGGAAGTTCCTGGCTGATATCATTGGGAAGGCCCTCCTATGCAAAGTAGAGTCACATGATAGAATTTCAATGTACATGTTTGATTTATTGAGCAGAGTTATTCCAATGAAGAAAACAAATTGGGCGCAAGATGTTTTTCAAAGAATTTAGGAGATTTACAAGTTCCTAATCTTGAGAGGATCTTGTCTCTGTACTTACTAACTGCTTATCTAGATAACTTCAATAAGAAGCAAGGTACACAGATCCACCATATGAGAAGAATGTGTTGGATCCCTAGTTGGATTTGGGATAGGTTCACTAAGTTAGGATGATTGACACAACATGTATAACTAGGGTCATATATGAGTCTTAGAGTCTAGGCAAAGTCCTTAGAATCATCACTGCATGGACCAGCCATCAACAGACTGCCAAAGACTCAAGACTTAGAGAAAATTCAGAGACTCGGAAAATGAGTTCGACGTTCGTCGAACTAATGTCGACGAAAGTCGTGCTCAACTCGATGAACTCAGAGAAAATTCTCTGAGCTGAGCTCGATGAACTTGGTACTCAGGTCGACAACTTATCGACACTCTACTTCAACATTTCAAGTCCAGAATTCCTCTGAACTCCAATCGACGAACTTAGTTCTCAGGTCAACGATCTATGGGTATTCTACTTCAACATCTTATTCCAGAAACAACTAAATATTCTAAGTCCAGGATCATACTCCAGTCGACGAATTCACCTTCTCGTCTCGACGAACTTATACTACATTCCTGGCAAGACTTATCTACCAGTTAGAAGTTCTCAGCTAGAAGAAACTATTTCTCAGCTCGACGATTTCTTGACATATTACTTAAAACATTTTAGAGTCCAAGAAACATGGAATTCTGAACTCCAGTTGACGAAGTTTCATTCTCAGCTCGACGATCTTGATGCACAGAGTTGATAAGGTTCCAGAGAAAGCATTTCTCTCCTTAGCTCGATGATCTTGGATCTCAGGTCGATGAACAACTATCATCTGGTCGACGAACTTAACTTCTCAGGTCGACGAACTCTGAATCCAGGTCGACAAATTCTGCTCAACGATTTCTGTGAAGTTCCAGACTTAGATATTTCCATCCCTCTGTCCTTATTCTATTGCAAGAATTCCTGAGTAATCAATGCTAAAATATTCTCTGAATATTACCGTTAGAAGCAAACATTGATTACGGTCTTCATCAGGATTATTGCTTGCCATTTTTCAAAGGGATAGTTGGGGAAACCAATCAATGCCAATATTCTCCAGGACGTCAGCAATGAATGCAGAAGAAATTCAAATTTCAAAAGGAAATCTATATGAAAAATATAAAATGGATCTCCTTTTTCTTTCTGGACAGACAAGTGATCACAAAATACAGTGAATAAGGATATTCTTCTCTCTCTAGACACAGAAGATAATACACAGTTCTCTGGAATAGCATAGCAATCACACAGCAATACAGAATATAGTGATACAGAGAAATAAGCCCTAGACTTGAAACATCAGCAAGCTGAAGAAGGGAGAAGAATAAACATTCAAAATCAAGAGTCTTCCTCCGTCTTCTTTCCAGGACACTTCAAAGGACAACCAATACTGTATCAGTCAAGAAGTTCCTAGATACTTTCTGGTTAAGGCTACAAGTTTGTAGACCTATCAACCTGCAGCAAAGCTCCATCTTTCCTGAACCATTCAATATCTCAGGGGGAGCTCTTTGCTAAAATCAAGATCCATAAAAGTATTCTCAGTTATATTTGGGAAAGAGAAGACAAAATCTTTCTCTCATCCCCCACTATATAAAGGTTTCTTAACTCCCTTCAAAAGTTATTCCTGGTTGCAAGTCACCTGATCAAAAGACTTGAGGTTTGGTTTTTTGAGCACCTGATCAAAAGCTCATTGGTCTCAGGCACCTCATAAAAAACCTGAGTGGATTCCTAACAGGGTGGTAGAAGAGTGGATGTACCCAGGTTGGGGAGCCACTATAAATTCTTGTGTTGTTTGGTTGCTCTTTATTTTTGTTCTTGCTATGGTTGTGCTAGTTAGGTGTTTGCTGTGTCTGTGATATTTAATCTATTTTCTACAGCACATGTGGTAGATTAATTTAAATTAGGATTGTTAACTCTGAAGTTTTTTTATTTACAACAAAAGTTGTAAAGTTTTTAAGGATACTCTATTCACCCCCCCCCCCCCATAGAGTATTCCAGATCTAACACCTTACTTTCAATTGGTATCAAAGCAAGGTTCCTTTGGTTGTACAAGCTAACCCTTGAACTAAAGATCCTGTGTTAGATCTAATCTTTATTTCTACTAGATTTATATTCACAACATGACACAGAAGAAAGACTATGCAAGCACCAGACCTCCAGAGTGTAACCTAAATAAGTTTTCCATATGGAAGGCAGGAATAAAATTATACATGAATTCTATTGATGAGGATATTTACAATTCCATTGTGACAGGTCCTCCTCAACCATCTGCCTCTACCTCTACAGCAACATCCAGCAATAATGTAGTACCACCTCCTGAGTGGACTGAGGCTCAGAAGAAGGCTAAAGTTGTTGATGCCAAAGACATGAATATTCTGGCCCAAACAATGTTAGATTACATTTTTTAGACAGTGGCTGAATGTCCATCAGCCAAGGCCATCTGGGATTCCCTCAATCAAATGGTGGCTGGATCTGTAGATGAAAGAAAGGACAGAAAATCCAATCTCATATCCCAATATGAGAATTTCAAGAAGGACGAAGCAGAATCAGTAGCAGATACGTACAATAGGCTGAGCTCAATCATCAATGAGCTAAAAACATTGGATAAGGACATCACCCTCACAGAGGTGAATGACAAAATCCTTATGTGCTTCCCAAGCTCATGTGATTCAAGGATCTGGCCCATCAAGGAGGCTAGGAGCCTAAATGAGATTTACACTGAATCTCTTTTAGGAAAACTAAAGTCCTATGAGCAGCTCATCAAATCTAGAGAAGTAGCTGAGCAGAGAACATCTCCACCAGCAAGGAAGGAACACAGCATTGCATTTAAGGCTGCTGAGGAGACAGATACTCCAACAATCAATGAAGAGTTTATGAGTCTCTTTGCCAGAATATTCTACAAAATGACAAAGAAAGACTTCAAAAGAAAGTCATCCAGGTAGGATGACAAGCCAAGGTATTACAAGACCGCCACTAAAAAGTGGTTTGCTTTGGCTGCAGGAAACCTGGACACTTCCTCTCAGAATGTCCAAAAAATCAGAAGAAGGAGAAGAGAAGAGAAAAGGATTCTAGAAGACAGCATAGCAGCAGGCCTTCCTCCAGCAAAGATAAAAAGATGGAGAAAGGCTTTGTAGCTGAAAGCTGGAGTGAAAAAGAAGATGAATCCTCATCTTCCAGCTCTAGTGAAGAAGAAGAAGAGGCAAGGGCCAAAGAACTGTGCCTCATGGCCATTGATGCCTCTAGAAGCCAGTCAGATGACGATGCATCTGACAGTGAAGAAGCTTCAGAATCTGAAGCTGACCAGGTACTTTCTTCTTTTAATTATAGTTCTGATTCATTCAAATCTGAATTTAAAACCATGTGCATTGATTTGATAAATTCATAAAAAGAAATTAAGACACTTAGGGAAATACTAGGAAACCAAGAAAATGTTATTTCTGAAAATAATAGGCTAAAAGATAAACTCACATTAGCTAATGAACAAACTATTGCTTTAAAAACTGAGCTATGTGATGCCAAACAACTTGAGGAATCTCTCAATGGGAGAAGCCTCAAACTGATGGACATTACAAGTACTGTTAATGCCATACTAAATGGCAAGCTGGGCTTGGGTGCATCATCAAGTTTGACCCGCATTCTCAAGAAGAATATTTTATCCACATCGATTAAATTTGTTTCTGCTAAAGAGAAAGAAATAATAACCAACAAACAAACCACAGAACAAATTCCTATCTCAAAAGGTCAAAATAGAAGAAATCAGAAAACCTTAGGTAAAAAAAAGTTCAGCAGATTTCGTCGAACTCAGATCGACGAAATGTGGCTAGTTCGTCGAACTCTAGTCGACAAACTCTGAACGCAGAGTTTAACTATAATTATTCATCTTACTGCGATCGACGAACTTTGTATGGTTTGTCGAGCAGAGATCGACGAACGTGGGGCACAGAAAATGACTATGTTCATTCTCTGGGCAGAGATCGACGATCTCATCCCAATTCGACGAACTCTGGTCGACGAACTCACAACATTTCGTCGAACCATGAAAAACTTAACAAAAATTATAACTATAATAGGAACTCTATTAAAACTAGAAAACCATTTAATCCATTAGCTGATTAGATAATTCCACCCAGAAGATATCATCCATTAGGATACAAATCTCAACCAGAATTTTCTGTGATATCTAGTTTTTCATATCAACAATATAAAGGACCCAAGGTTACCTGGGTCAAGAACAACTAACTGATTTCATTGCAGGAAAACGGCTGTCCAGTAGTTAATCAACTATGGTACCTGGACAGTGGATCCTCCAAACACATGACTAGCAGCAAGGACAATTTAATCAACTATTAGTCCAAGTTGGGACCAAAGGTAATCTTTGGTGATTCAAAGTGTTGCCAGTCAGAAGGCTATGGAGAAGTGAAAATTGGAGCAGTCACCTTTAAGAAAGTGACTTATGTAAGAAGACTCTAACATAACCTCATCTTCATAAGCCAATTATGTGATGAAGGTTATCAGGTACATTTTAACTCAACATCTTGTATTATTTCTAATAAAGGAAAACAAAATGTTTTAATTAGGAATAGGCAAGGAAATATATACTTCGTTGATTTTCATTCTGCCAATTCAGGTAACTGCTTACTTAACATAATTAGTAATCAGAATGAATTATGGCATAAAAGGCTAGGACATGTAAATATGAAAAACATTGCTAGGCTATCTAAAGACAACCTTGTGAGAGGTTTACCTTCTAGTCCCTACAAGAAGGAAGGCCTTTGCAGGGCTTGTCAACTAGGCAAGCAAACTAAATCTAGCTTTAAATCAGTAAATAAAAGTGATTCACCTAGGATCTTGTACCTACTACACATGGATCTCTTTGGACCCATTGTTGTACAAAGCCTAGGAGGGAAATCCTACACTTTAGTTGTCGTAGATGACTTCTCAAGGTCCACTTCGGTGTTCTTTCTGAGATCTAAGTCAGATACCATTAATGTTCTTACAGATTTTCTGAGGACCATACAGATTGACTATTCTACTCATGTTATATTGATCAGAAGTGATCATGGTACAGAGTTTGAGTCTCTTCTTATGCATGAGTTCTGTGAGAAAGAAGGTATTAGAAACTGCATCTCAGCTCCTAGAACTCCACAACAAAATGGGGTAGCTGAAAGGAAGAATAAGACCCTAATTGAAGCTGCATGCACATTACTTGCAAATGATTACATGCCCGTATCCTTTTTGGCAGAGGCTGTAAGCACAGCAAATTATGTACTGAATAGAAGTTTGATACATAAACTGAAGAATGGGACTCCCTATGAATTACTTAAAGGGAAGAAACCTAAAATCACTTATTTTAAAGTATTTGGTTGTATATACTATATACATAATAACAACAAGAAATACATTAGAAAGTTTGAAGCTAAGGCTGAAGAGGGAATTTTTCTAGGATATTCCCAAATAAGCAAAACTTATAGGGTATTTAATAAATTATCTTTAAAAATTGAAGAATCAATTCATGTCACTTTTGATGAGTCTAACATGTCTTGCAAGGAGAAAGAGATTTCTACCAGTAATCCTTTGCAGGTACCTCACTTGTGTGAGAATTTTGATGTACTAAGCCTCACCCAAGAGGCTCCAACACATCCTTCTCCATAGGTTGATGAAGACAGTGAAGAAGAACAGTTGGAAGAAGTTCAACCTCATCCAACAGCAAACTCAATTCCACAAGAGGAATTAATTCAAAATGCTGTTGCTAAACCAACTCCACCAAATGATTTTGTCACACTGAGGGATCACCATAGATCTCAAGTGATTGGAGACATATCAGTAGGTGTTCAGACAAGGCATCAACTCAACCAATATTTAATGCATACCTGTTTTATCTCTCAAGTTGAGCCTCAATCCATACACGATGCTGAGCAGGATCCCCAATGGATCATTGCTATGCAAGAGGAACTCAACAAGTTTGAGAGATGTAGAATTTGAGATTTAGTTCCAAGACCCAAAGACTAACCAGTCATTGGAAGCAAATGTATATATAGAAAAAAACTAGATGCCCAAGGTGTAATTGTGAGGAACAAGGCTAGACTTGTTGCTCAAGGATATATGCAAGAAGATGGCATGAATTATGATCAAACATTTGCAACAGTTGCAAGGTTAGAGGCCATCAGAATTTTCCTGGCCTATACTGCCTACAAGAATTTCAAGGTATATCAGATGGATGTAAAGAGTGCTTTTCTGAATGAGGTACTAAAAGAAGAGGTTTATGTTGAAAAACCTCCAAGTTTTATCTCTCCATCCCATCCTTCTTATGTATTTAGATTGCATAAAGCCCTCTATCGTCTAAAGTAAGCTCCAAGAGCTTGGTATGAGACCTTAGCTAGCTTTCTGATAGAGCATGAATTCACTAGAGGCATAGTAGATAAAACATTATTCACTAGGCACCATAAAGATAAAATCTTGTTAGTACAAATTTATGTGGATGACATCATATTTGGGTCTACTGACTCAAAACTATGCAAGAGGTTTTCTGACCTCATGCATTCTAAGTTTACGATTAGTAGCATGAGTGAGCTCTCCTACTTTCTTGGTCTCCAAGTGAAGTAGCTACCTGATGGCATCTTCGTCTCCTAAGCTAAATATGCTAAAGAGCTTCTTCAAAAGTTTGGGATGGCTGATGCCTCAGCAAAGAAGACACTTATGGCAACTAATGCTGTAAAAGATTTTGATCCATTTGGGAAACCTGTTGACTAGAAGTTATATAGGGGCATTGTTGGGTCCCTATTATTTCTTATAGCTAGCAGACTGATATAATGTTTGCCACATGCCTTTGTGCTTGGTTCCAAGTGAACCCTAAAGAATCTCACCTAATTTTTCTAAACAGAATTTTGAGAGATATAAAGAGTGTTCCAAGTCTAGGCCTTTGGTATCCTACTGAGTCAGAATTTGATTTAACTTGATATTCAGATGCTGACTTTGATGGATGCAGGGTGGACAAAAAAAGTACCTCAGGAACCTGCCAGTTCCTTGGTATGAGATTAGTCTCTTGGTTCTGTAAGAAGCAGTTATCTATGTCCACATCAACTATTGAAGCAAAATATATAGCAGCTGGCAGTTGCTGTTCCCAGATGTTGTGGATCCAAAACCAACTACTGGACTATGGCTTTAACTTAAATAATTCAACTCTCTTCTGTGATAACACAAGTGCTATAGCCATAGCACAAAATCCAGTCCATCATAGTAGGACTAAACATATAAACATTACGCATCATTTCATTAGAGAGTGTGTAGACAAAAACAAAGTTAGACTTGTCTATATCTACACTGATTTACAAAGAGCTGATATTTTCACCAAACCCTTGGATGAAAAAAATCACTTGTTCGTTATAAATCAGCTTGAAATGATCAATGAAGAAGCTCTAACTTAATTTCTGTCTGTGCTCCACGAATTCTTCAAAGATCGTCGAACAGAGTTCGACGAACTGGGAAATGTTCTTGAGATATTCGTCAAACGGCGATCGTCGAGCTCTCTATGAGTAAAGTTGTTTTCATCTAACGGAGATCAATGAATCCACTTCAGAAAGCTTTCGTTGAACGGAGCTCAACGAAATGTCTTCAAATCTTCAGACTGAGCTCGACAAATTATTTAACTGCTAATTATTTCATCGATCTCAGATCGAAAAATTATTTATTTTCGTGGAACGGAGTTTGTCGATTCATATTTCGGAAAATCTTATATCTAGGTTTTCTTTGACCTCCGTCCCTCACTTTCAGTTCCTTTGCACTTGATCTTCATTTTTATCTTGCAGGTACTCTAATGGCGATTCCAGCAGAAACTCTTCCAGCAATGAAATTCGACACCGGCTTTGATGTCGATTTTGATTCCTTCCAGTATTCAGACCCAATCTTCCTTGTAATCCTGTAACTGCTTGAAGAATAGCAGTTGAAGACTGTCCTGTCCACCAGGATCAAGATATCTGGCACAAAGATCAGAGAGTGGGTGTATACCTCTTTTACAACAGATGATAACACCATGTCTGGAACTATAGCCGGTAATGTTGTTTCCCTCACCCCCGCCATTTTAATAGAAATTTTTGGATTAAGTAATGGTGAAGAAGAATTGGATATGTATACTGACGTGTTTTATATGATGCTGAGCATGACGTGTTATTCTGGACAAACCCCTAAGAAACTGCTTAAGAAACACCTATCTGCTGAGTTCAAGTTTCTGGCAGACATTGTGGGCAATGTGTTGCTGGGCAAGCACACAACCCATGGCTACATAACCAGGCACCAATTCCTGCTCATGTGTGCAGTGGTAAACAAGAAGAAGGTAAACTGGGCTCAGATCATATTTTATCTAATTAAGAAAAAGAATACAAAGAAAGAGGTTTGCTTTAGAAGGATCTTAGGGATCTTCCTAAAGGAAAAGACTACTGAATCCCTGGTCTCCCAGACCATATTCATCAATGCCTCTAAGAGGCTCACTTGTGCCCTTTTTGGCAGGTGGGAGAGGACAATCACAATGCCCTCCAAGGCTCCCTTCTCTTCCACCAGGGCTTCTGAGAGTACTAGGGCTGGTTTAGCTACTCCCCACCCTACTGATGAGATCCCTCCTCCACCTCCATCCTCTTACACCATTCCTTCTCTACAACAAACAAAAAAATAACCACAACAACCTATTCATATTCCTACTCCAGCTACATCTCCTGCAACTTCTCCACCAATAGATCTTACTGATATCCACTCTTCCCCTCTTTAGGAATCTCAACAACCCTCTCCTTCTCAATCACCACAACGAACCCCACCTCAATCCCCCCATGGTACACTCATTCCATCACCACCTTCATCTCCCTTACCCCACCATCTGGACACCATCCCATTAATCACTCTGCCTTCATCCCGCCTCCATCCATCTACTTCACAAGATGAACCTATGCAAGATGCTCTCCCTCCTACTCCACCAACTACTACCATCCCCACTTTTATTTCCATTCCAACACCTTCTACCACACCCTCTACCACACTTTTGGATCCATCCATTATTCCATCTCTCATTGCACTACTTACTCCCCTCCTCAAAATAATTATAGCAGAGGCTATTTCACCTCTTGCTACTTCCATATCATCTCTTACTGCATAAATATCTTCTCTCTCTGCTCCTTCCTCTTCAGTTAGGGGCCTGGCTTCTGTATCCACTGAAAGCAGGCAGGGGAAGATACTCCATGAAGAAGAAGCAGCATGAGCACCAGCAGTACCAGCAGCAACAACAATAGAATCAACACCAGAAATAGCAGCAGCAGTAGCATCAGAAAAAGCAACAGCAGATGCTGATGATGAATTATTTGATTTCATTAATTTCATTAATACTGACATGGATGTTGTAACACCCCCTATCTGTCATATAGCATAGTGCAGTAGGTCCGGCCGGGGCCCAACACCATATACTACAGACAGAACGGGTGGTTACTCAATGGAAACCATCCAACCAATCCAACGTCCTACACAGAGCATTCTAGCGGAAGCAATTTAATAAGTTGCAATAAAGAACCCAACACAAAAGCATGAATGTCCACTAATACCAAATAGGAATGTTGTACACACACAAGTACAGGCCTTAAGGCCTTACAAAATGGTTTACTTAATATTACATGTTTTACAAACAACGACACCCAGGCCGGTCATACATGATAAAAGCAGTAAACACTCCAATTAGGCCTTCGAGGGCCGGCTTCACAATTTGGGCTTTAGCCCGCTATTGAACGCTTGGTCCAGCAGCACCTGCAAGCAACAAAACTACCGCACGGTGGCAAACAAAGGCAACGGTCAGCAATGCTGACCAAATTATAACGATCCCGCCCCCAACTCGGGCATCGATGCTTCTTCCCTGCATTTCATTAGCATAAGCAAGCAATGTATCAATATTCATTTCATCACAGGCATAGGCTCAGACGGCCACACACCTCGTACACTCAGGGCACATTATCGGTGAACCGGCCAATGTCACGTCAATTTAAGCCAAAGACATTCCGGACTCACCACCGCCACTTTGACGGCCAAACATATGAGCAGTTTGTCTTACCGGCATGGGTCACGACAATTTAAGCCATAGACCGCCGAAGACTCTCATCTATGCCAACGGCTCTAACCGAACGACATAGAAATGGGTACGGTTCCATCTAACCCGTGCTCACATCGTAAAGACAGTTTAAGCCATATGCGCGGGTCAAAATTCTCCCGAGTCCCATTTTCATCACAATTCACATAACTCGGTTATGTTCAAGTTGGCTCTTAGGCCACCAAGTTGGCAAGATCACACATCCGCCCAGTTTTCCGGGTGCACCTTTGCGTTAATCCCCAAGGCTCCCTATTGCAATCTACCACGTAGAAAACCCGAAAAACAAACAATCACATGAAGTCTTCTCCGGCATTTATGCGATGCAACATCACCGATCCAGACCAACATGTCCGGGTAGGCTTCACACATCATGCCTATGTCCGTTCTCGCTTACGGACTATAAATAACGGGTACTTTACATATCTACCCGAAGGAACTCCTCCAACTCACCGCAAACTCGCGAGAGCGGGTTTCATATGCAAAGAAGGGGAGCTTCACATGCTCAAGAAGAGAATCGTTCCCTTAGCGTTCTTCTTTGGCGCCATGGAAAAGTAAGCGGATGAAAAGCACCGCACTCTCTTTGCCTCTATGGATTCGGAGTCGGCTCGCGATCTGGAGCTTCGAAGCTCCTCCAATGGTCGGATCTAGCTTCTTCTTCCTCCCTTGGCTCTCCTCTCTCTCTATACTTTAGAAAGATAACCACTTAAGTAAAAGTGAGGGTTTCAAGGGTACAATACCGGGTATATACCATTAGGAACAACCCCCAGCCGTTGGATCCCAACATAAAGAAACGAACGGTTTTGATTCGGGCCTGAAATGTACAATCTGGACCGAACCCGACCTGGCACACGCCCGTGTCCAGGGCCGTGTACCTCATTCGCCGTCAAAATTGACACGCCTGGAACAACACACGGGCATCGAACACGCCCGTGTTCGACCTGACACGCCCGTGTTCCAACTGACACAGCCGTGTGGTCGGTCGTGTGCCCCCATCGATTTATCTCAAAAATAACCCGAGAACAACACGGGTTCTTGGACACGCCCGTGTCCTAACCCGTGTCCACTCGAACACGCCTGGGCTCCAGGCCGTGTTCACGGTCTCGACACTTCATCGAGCGAAGTTCGTCGACCTCACGATACGGCCTTGGACACGCCCGTATCCTAGGCCGTGTGCCTTGTCTTGACACTTCATCAAGCAAACTTCGTCGACTCCCAGGGACGGGTGTCGACACGGGCTCGACACACCCTGAGAAACGCCCATGTCTCAGGTCGTGTGCCCTGTCTCGACACTTCGTCGAGTGCAAAATGTCGACTTCGCGGGTTGAGTGTCGACACGGGCTCGACACGCCCTGAGACACGCCCGTGTCTTAGGCCGTGTGCCCTGTCTCAACACAACGTCGAGTGAAATTCGTCGACCTCTCGACCAAATCGTCGACACCCCGGGATGAGTGTCGACACGGGCTCGACACGTCCTGAGACACGCCTGTGTCTCAGGCCGTGTACCCTGTCTCGACACTTCGTCGAGCGCAAAATGTTGACTTCGCGGGCTGAGTGTCGACACGGGCTCGACACGCCCTGAGACACGCCCGTGTCTCAGGCCTTGTGCCCTGTCTCGACACAACGTCGAGCGAAATTCGTCGACCTCTCGACCAAATCGTCGACACAAGCCTGACACACCCTGGGACACGCCCGTGTCCCAGGCCGTGTGCCTCCTGCCATAACCCAAAACCGGCCCCAAACGTCCTCCGTCACTCTTTTGAGTTTCGGGGCGTTACAACTCTCCCCCTCTTAAAATAATTTTGTCCACGAAATTATATAAAGGAAAGACATGTACAAAATTAAATTGTACCTGAGCGGAACAACTCCGGATACTCGTTAAGCATAGTCTGCTCTCGTTCCCAAGAGAGCTCCTCACGACCGCAATTGTCCCACCGGACCTTGACCATCCTGATCTCTTTATTGCGTAGCCGCTTGACCTCCGAGTCCTCAATCCGCACGGGTTTGACCTTTGTCGTCAACCCACTATCCACCGGCACTTGATCAACTACGATCACTTGCGAAGGCTCTTGCACCGCCTTCCGAAGCACCGAAATATGGAATACATCATGTAATCCACCAAGCTCCACTGAAAGCTTCAACCGATATGCTGCTTCACCAACTCGCTCCAGAACCTCAAATGGCCCAAGGTACCTCGGGCTTAGTTTTTTCAATCGCCACACCTGCGAGACACCCTTGAACGGCTTGATCTTTAAGTACACCCAATCGCCCAAAGTGAACTCCACGTTCCTGTGCTTGACATTATAGTACTTCGCTTGCCGGTCCTGAGCGATAAGCAACCTCTCCCGAATGGTTCTCACCAAGGAAGTAGCATCCTCCACTTCTAATCGCTTATACAACTTTGACTCACCCGTTTCTAGCCAAGACAACGGCGTGCGACATTTTATACCATATAGGGCCTCGAAGGGCGCCATTTGAATACTCTCTTGGTAGCTATTGTTGTACGCGAACTCCACCAAATAAAGATGGTCTTCCCATTGCTTTCCAAAATCCAAGACACACATGCGGAGCATGTCTGCCATGGTTCTATTGACCCTCTCGGTCTACCCATCCGTTTGCGGATGGAAGGCTGTGCTGAATTTCAACTTTGTTCCAAACATTTGTTGCACTCGCCACCAATCATTGGACGTGAACCGCCCATCTTGGTCACTCACGATGCTTCGGGGCACACCGTGAAGCCGTACAATGTTTTCCACATATAGTTTTGCCAACTTCTCCACCGAATCATCCTTCCTATGCGGAATGAAATGCGACACCTTCGTTAACCGATCCACGACCACCCAAATGGCGTCGTTCCCTTTTTGCGACCTTGGCAAACCGTGCGCAAAGTCCATAGAGATGTCGTCGAATTTCCACTCCGGAATAGGCAAGGACTTAAGAAATCCTCCCGACTTTTGGCATTCCGCCTTCACCAAGCCGTATGTTTGGCACTTCGCCATGTAGAGCGCCACATCTTTCTTCAAGCCCGGCCACCAAAACAGTTTCTTTACATCGTGGTACATCTTTGTGCTCCCTGGGTGAATCGAGTACTTAGTATGGTGTGCCTCGTACAACAATTCCACCCGCAGATTGCCACACTTGGGAGACACAGACGACCGTCTTTCCAAAGTAATCCGTCCTCCACGACGAATTGGGAATTTGACCCATCCAGAGCCTCTTCCTTGAACTGCTTCAAGTGGTCATCCAAATCCAAAGCCTGCCGAATCTGATCAGTCAGGTCATATTGGACTTCAGTCCAATTCAGTACTGCTTCAACACTTGATTGCTTATCCACACAAACAATCTCCAACGCCTCTAACTCCCGCACTAACCACTCATCATGCACTGATAGTCAATTGGCTTGAGCTGGGGCTCGGCGACTCAACGCATCCGCAACCGCATTCCCTTTACCAGGCACGTAGTGGATCTTGAATGTATAGTCTCCCAAGAACTCCATCCATCTACGCTGCCGCATATTCAGATCTTTCTGATCAATTAGATATTTCAGGCTCTTATGATCGGTATATATATCAATCTTCACACCGTACAAATAATGCCTCCACAACTTCAAGGCAAAAATCACGGCCGCTAACTCCAAGTCATGGACCGGATAATTCCTCTCGTGCACTTTTAGCTGTCTCGAGCCATAAGCTATCACACTTCCGTGTTGTAGTAGAACGCAACCCAAACCGCTGCCCGAAGCATCGCTATAAATCTCATAGCCTTCGGTCCCACATGGAGAACTCGGCACCGGCGCCGTGGTCAACCGACATTTCAACTGCTCAAAAGCTCGTGCGCACTCCGGCGTCCAAACGAACTTCTGCTCCTTCCTCGTCAAAGTAGTGAGAGGTAACGCTATCCGCGAGAAGTTCTCTACGAAGCGCCTATAATAGCTGGCAAGCCCCAGAAAGCTCCGGACTTCTGCTACCGTAGCAAGCTTAGGCCACTCCCGTATCGCAACAATCTTCGCCGGATCCACTGCAATACCCTCTCCACTCACTATATGACCGAGGAACGCCACTGAGGATAACCAAAACTCGCACTTCGAGAACTTGGCATACAATTGATTCCTCCTTTGCGTCTCCCAAACCAAATGAGATGCTTGAAGTGATCTTCCTCACTCTGCGAGTACACCAAAATATCGTTGATGAAGACGATCACAAAATGGTCCAAGTACTCCCTGAAGGTCCTGTTCATCAAATCCATGAACACTGACGGCGCATTAGTCAGGCCAAATGGCATGACCGTAAACTCATAATGCCCGTATCTCGTACTGAACGCTGTCTTCGAGATATCACTCACCCTTATTCGCAGCTGATAGTACCCAGATTTGAGATCCAACTTCGAGAACATCGTCGACCCGACCAAATAATCAAAAAGATCATCAATCCGGCGGATCGGGTACTTGTTCTTCTCCGTCAACTTGTTGAGCTCCCGATAATCGATACATAGCCTCAAGCTTCCATCCTTCTTCTTAACAAAGAGGACCGGCACGCTCCAAGGCGAAGAACTTGGGCGCACATACCCTTGCTCCAATAACTCTTGCAGTTGTACTTTCAGCTCCGCCATTTCCTTAGGCGCTAGCCGATAAGGAGATCGTGACACAGGCTTTGCACCTGGCACTAGCTCAATCGTGAAATCTATCTCCCGTTGTGGCGGGGCTCCAGGAAGATCTGCGCGGAAGACATCAGGTTATTCCGATACCACTGAAATACAATCCAATGCGGGCTTCGGCTTTGCAACCTCCACTAGTGTAAAGAACAGTTCTGCTCCGGCACGAACCGCCTTCACCACCTGAAGAGCAGACATCAATGTCTTGCTTGACCCCTTTAAGCCCGTAAAAGTCGTCTCACGACTTGCTCCCAACTTCACTTCCTTATGACCGCAATCAATATAGGCTTGCTGCTCCGAGAGCCAGTCCATGCCAAATATAACGTCGAACTCCAACAACAAAAGTAATGACTTTTGCAGATCGAATTACTGATTCCCAATGCGAATCTTCACACCGCAGATTCTATCCGCGCGCATCGAATACCCATTGGGCAACAACACATCCAACTTATCCTTCGCCATAGAAAAAGGGACTCCGATGCGTGATATAAATCCTTCGGACAAGAAGGAGTGTGAAGCTCCCGTATCGAAGAGTGCTCTTGCCGGATTTTCACAAATCAAAACAAACCCTAAACAAGGAGTGGTAAGGTAACATGTGCATAACAAGTATTTAAAGAAATTAACTTGCCATAAATTAAACCGTACCTATCACCACATCAGCATGTTTGATGGCCTCCTGTTGGCCAAGATTATACACCCTTGGTTGGGCGGGAGCATAATGGGACGCGATCGACTCCACCGCCTTGCCCTTCTCTTCATAGGTTGCTCCCGGCTTTCTCTCAGACTTGGGACATCCGCTCCAACAATCACGGGCAAAGTTCCCCGACTTTCCACAAGTAAAACACGCGCCCGGGGTCCGACTCGTAGTCGCCCCAGAAGCACTAGAAGGAGCTGGACCCGAAGTCTTATGCTTCTTAAAGAATCTTCGATAGCCGGAGTTTGAAGTAGTCGGCACTTTGAATTCAGACTTCTTGTCACCCAAGCTTTTCTTTGCTTGTACATTCTTCATGTCCTTCTCCAAGGACCGGGCTGTGTTGACCAAGGTCAAGAAACCCTGCGTCATCGGCCCCGAGAGTACTAACCTCAACTAATCTCTCAAGCCTTCGTAGAATCGATTCGTCTTGCGCTCCTCATCTGCGATGGTGGAGCAAGCATATCAACTCAATCGAGTAAACTCGTGGAGAAATTCATCCACGCTCCTCTCACCCTAAACCAACTTCAGGAACTCGTTCTCCAACGCTATCCTCTGCGCCGAAGGGAGGTACCTAGCCAAGAACAATTTCGAGAACTCCTCCATCGAGACATCAACAAGTTGCCTACCTCTCAGTAGATGCAGCTCCAATCCTTCCCACCACATTCTCGCTTCAGCATCCAAAAGGAACGTAGTAATGGTGGTCATTTGCCACTCCTCCGTCTCCGTTGCTGTCATAACTCTCTTCACCCTGGAGAGCCAGTTTTCAACTTGAGTTGGGTCCCCAACCCCGAGAATACCGGAGGATTAAAGCTCATGACATTTTTGAGCTGTCTCTCGGTTGCCTTCCATGGCACCAGCGGTTCCTCTACCACCTGCTCCACTCTTCGCTGCTCAGCCGCTTGCAGCGGTACTTGCTCCATCGCTGGAGCGGGCTACTGCTTTTGCCTTGCAGGATGCGCATTGATCCTGGCCAACACTGCTTCGGCCACCAATCGTATGGTCTCATCCGACAGAGGTGTTGCAGGAGCTTCATTAGGTACACTGCTAGCCTCAGAAACTCGATGTTCTGACGGCCCAACACCACTTTTGGTCACCTATAGTGGTACAAAACACCGTTAAGCGAGGAGATAAAATTGCAAACAGCAATTATAGGAACACGCAGGTTCCACAAACATGTGTATTTTTATTCCTAAGTGGACATTCATGGGTTCTTTTACTGTTATAACGATGACGCACACACATGTGCTCACCAACCCTTAAAAAAAGAATTCGTCCACGAATTCATTTTAAGCCCGACCAAAACCAGTAGTCTGATACCAAATTGTAACACCCCCTATCCGTCACATAGCATAGTGCAGTAGGTCCGGCCGGGGCCCGAAGCCATATACTTCAGACAGACTGGGTGGTTACTCAATGGAAACCATCCAACCAATCCAACATCCTACCCAGAGCATTCTAGCGGAAGCAGTTTAATAAGTTGCAATAAAGAACCCATCACAAAAGCATGAATGTCCGCTAATACCAAATAGGAATGTTGTACATACACAAGTACAGTCCTTAAGGACTTACAAAATGGTTTACTTAATATTACATGTTTTACAAACCACGACACGCAGGCCGGTCATACATGAATAAAATCAGTAAACACTCCAATTAGTCCTTCGAGGGCCGGCTTCGCCATTTGGGCTTTAGCCCGCTATTGACCGCTTGGTCCAGCAGTACCTGCAAGTAATAAAACCACCGCATGATGGCAAACAAAGGCAACGGTCAGTAATGCTGACCAAATTATAACAATCCCGCCCCCAACTCGGGGCGGCGATGCTCCTTCCCTGCATTTCATTAGCATAAGCGAGCAATATATCAATATTCATTTCATCACAGGCGTAGGCTCAGACGGCCACACACCCCATGCACTCAGGGCACATTCTCGGTGAATCGGCCAATGTCACGTCAGTTTAAGCCATAGACATTCCGGACTCACCACCGCCACTTTGACGACCAAACATACGAGCAATTTGTCTTACCAGCATGGGTCACGACAATTTAAGCCATAGACCGCCGAAGACCCTCATATATGCCAACGGCTCTAACCGAATGACATAGAAATGGGTACGGTTCCATCTAACCCGTGCTCACATCGCAAAGACAGTTTAAGCCATATGCGTGGGTCAAACTTCTCCCGAGTCCCATTTCCATCACAATTCACATAACTCGGTTATGTTCAAGTTGGCTCTTAGGCCACCAAGTTGGCAAGATCACACATCCGCCCAGTTTTCCGGGTGCACCTTTGCGTTAATCCCCAAGGCTCCCTGTTGCAATCTACCACGTAGAAAACCCGAAAAACAAACAATCACATGAAGTCTTCTTCGGCATTTATGCAATGCAACATCACCGATCCAGACCAACATGTCCGGGTAGGCTTCACACATCATGCCTATGTCCGTTCTCGCTTACGGACTATAAATAACGGGTACTTTACATATCTGAAAGAGCAGCTAGATCTGATATACTCTAAAGGGGGGGGGGTGAATAGAGTATATGGTGCTTTGAATCTTTTTACAACAGTTGTTGTAGTATGTGTAAGCAGGGAAGCAGTAATAAAACTAATCACAGTACTAAGCTAAACAAAAGCCAATCACAGAGAAATCAAGGCCAGAAACAAAAATGAAAGCATGCAAAACCAGAAGACACAAGGAAATATAGTGGTTCCCCAAACTTGGGTACATCCACTCTTCTACCACCCTAGGTAGGAATCCACTGCAGGATGAGTTGATCAGGTGTCCTGGACACCAATGAGCTTTTGATAAGGTGCTCAAAAACTAAGGCAGATTTTTTGATCAGGTGTCTTGCCACCAATGAGCTTTTGACAAGGTGCTCAAAAACCAAGCTCAAACATTTGAAGGGAGTTTGAGAAACCCATTACAGAGTGGGGGTGAGAGAATGATGGAAGTCTTCTCTTTCTCAAACAACTGAGAAGACTATGTGGATTGTTGATGTCAAAGCTCCCCCTGAATCCTTGAGATCTTCAGGAAGAAAAAGCTTTGCTGAGGGTGATAGGCCTTCAAAGATTGAACTCCAGCAATAGATGATTTCAGCAATAAGAGACTAAAATGTTGAATGTCTGGAGTCTGGAAATATGTTGGCCTTGAACACTTTGAAGACTAAGGAGATCTAAAGATTTGAGAAGGCTTGATCTCCTTGGATGTGTGTTCTTCAGAATTCTTTTGTGACAGAAGATTTTTCAATGCTTCTTTGTAATCTGTATCCTCTCTCTGTATTGTGCGTGTTCTTCAGAATTCTTTTGTGACAGAAGATTTTTGAATGCTTCTTTGTAATCTGTATCCTCTCTCTGTATTGTGTGTGTTCTGTTGAGAGATTCAAAAATCCTGTCTTTTATTCTCTGGTATAGAATAGAATAACATTCTCTGTCAAGTATAGCCGTTGGCCTGCATTAATTGCATCCTTAATTGCATAATCTCTTCTGGATGAAAGTCCACAGATATATTCCTTGAAAAATCCCTTGAAACTTGGTCCAGAATTGAATGATAACGGCTAGGAAATCTCTGAATTAATTGCAGAATAACTCCTAACTGATTTGAATTTGAATTAAGAAATATCCTGGAAGTTGTCTGAAATCGTCGAACTGAGCTCTGCTATCGTCGAGCTGAGCTCAGCGATCCGGAAACATACAGCTGCAAAATACCGTCGATCTGAGCTCAAAGATCATGGAACTGAGCTCAGAGATAAAGATCCAAAGCAGAGTCAAAATCGTCGACCTGAGCTCACCGATCGTCGAATGGAGTTCGACGATATTATGAAGTTGAGCTCAGCGATCGTCGAATGGAGTTCGACGATCTTGTCGAAGTTGAGCTAGACGATCGTCGATCGGAGTTCGACGAATCGTCGTGCTGAGCTCGACGATTAGACTAACTCTCCAGACAGAAAATCTTGGTCTTCAGGGCAGCTTCCAAACCTAGATTTCTAACCCTTATACTCAATTATAATTGACCCATTTAAGCTATACAGAAGGTCAAGCAAAGTTTCCTAGAGACATAGTAATCCTGACCCAAATTAGTAATAGGGTGTTCCAACAATCTCCCCCTATTTGGGTTAGGATTACTATTTACAGACTTTGGAAAAACTTAATCAACATACAATCAGTAAAACATAAAAACAACAGCTAGACATTGCAGAATAATCACAGAGATATATATGGCATCCAGATAATCAGAAAATGCAGAGATTGTCACCTTACAATATCATTTCTTCTCTTTGCCCTTAACCATTTTAATTTCTCTGTTAGGATTTAGGGCTTCCTTCTTAGATCTGGTGTCATCTGCTGCACCTAGAGATGTCTGCTGTTTAAGCCTGGGAACCACTGCTTCAGGATGTAATTCCATGTATCTGTCAGCATCAAAGAATCTACTTGAAGCATATCTCTCAAGTTCTTTCTGTCTCTGTTCAGACATAGTAGAAATGTTGGAAGAGTCTAATCCTTGTTCTCTGGCCTTTTTAATTTGGTCCAGTACAGCTAATTCCTTCATACTGGCAGTCCAAGCAGCTGGATTATTTTCAGGATCTTCAAAAGGTACAGGTGGCTCATACCTGTTGGAAGGATTGTCTTGAGAAGGCCTGACAGACACAGTCTCTTTCAGCTTGTAAGGGAAAGGACCAGAAGCTGTATCAGAAGAACCATGTCCTCCCCTAGAATATGGGTGCTGCCTGGAGTACCCTTTAGAATATACTTGAATATCTCTCTGATTGCCCCTATATCCTCCTCTCCTAGAATGAGAGCCCATGGATTGGCTTTCCCTGTGGTAAGATCTGGCATGAGGTTGATAGGGAGCCTGACTTCTGGCTGGGGGTTGACTTGCAGAGCTTCCACCTGCAGCTGCATCAGGAGGAGGTGGTGGAGGAGGATGAGAGTGCTGGAATTGGGATGAACCCTTCTCATATTTTCTCTTTTTCTTCATGGCTTTCAGCTGGTTCTTGGAATACTGCATCCAGTGTTCAGTGATTGGGCAATCATGTAGAATATAATAAGGGATATCATTGTTATCTTTGACTTTAGCAGGAGGTACCCTCTTCATAGCCTTGCTCCTTGCCTTCCTTTTCCTGGCAATGGTAGCAGAAGAATCATCAGAGTCTGTTTTAAATTCATCAGATTCAGAACTCTGGTCCTCATATAGAGCATCTATTTTCTTCATTAAATCCTTCTTAAGCTGAACAGAGGCAGATGAGGCAGAAGTTGAAACAGCAGCAGCAGCAGGTGTTGAGATGGTAACAGCAGGGACAGCAGCAGATGGAGAGGGTGAAGCAGAAGCAACAACAACAACAATTTCACTAGCCACAGCAGAAACAGCAGATTCACTAACAATAGAAACTTGATAGGTGATAGCAGCAACAACTTTACTGACATCAGCAGAAACAAAAACATCATCAAAATCTACATAAGGCTCAAATTCAGTGGCCTCTGTCATAAGAATGTCCTTGGAGATTGGTTCATCAGAAGTGGTAGGAACTTCAACAGCAGCAGTATCAATAATCTCAGAAGCAACATCAATCCTTTCTTCAGAAGAAGCAGCAGCAGCAATGACTGAATTTACAAAAGAAGAGAGGATGCTAGGGTCACAGCCAAAAAAAGGCACAAGTGCCTTGGATAAGTCTTCTGGAGGCTGGACAGCATGAACCTCTGGCAGACAGCTAAAGAAAGCAGAATAAAAAGCAGATAGCAAAGACCCGAGGTCTATTGCAAGAACTGCAGTGGAAATCTGACTTTGTGGAGGCACAGCAACAGCAACAGGAGGAGCAGCAGAAGAAGCAAAACTGGTAACAGCAGCAGACAGAGAGCTTGCAGAAACAGCAGCAGCAGCAGCATGAAGATTCTCTTCATATGGCATCTCCCCCTGCCTAGATGCAGACAGGTCTGGATCAAGGCACACTGCTGTAGGTGCTACCTGAGGGAAGAGGGAGGAGAGCCTGGCAGAGAGGGCTGCCACTGACAGGTGTAGAGGAGCCAAGGAGGTCTCCAACAGTAGAGAGAGCCTGGGGGCAAGCAGCTCATACAGCCTGTCAGCAAGGGCTGAGAGGTCTACTTGCTCAAGAGCTGGAGCAGAGGTAGAAGGTATGGAAGCAGCTGGGGATTCTGGAAGGGAAGGGCTGGAGAATTGTGGAATGGATGGCTGAGGTGTTGGTAGGGTGGATATGGAGGATAGGGGAATGGATATGGATGGGGTGAAAGTTGGTTGATCAATGATGTGGTGTAGTAGGTCTTGAAATGAAGTGGAGGAGGAGGGTAACTCAGGAGGGGATGATGGGGAATCATCCATAAAGGAGTCATCCAGTAGGGTGAAGGATGGAATAGAGGGTGAGGAGGTGACATCAGGTGGAGGGTAGGAGAACAGTGGGTGGAATTGTTCTTCTGGTGTAGAAAGAACAGGGACTGGAGATGGTGTGGATGTTGGAGATGGGCTGGAGAAGGTGATGGTGGATGGAGCTGGAATGGTGGATGGTAGGGGAAGGGTTGGAATTGGAGGAGGAGGAGAGGCAGCAATAGCAGCCAGGTCATCTGTAGGGGCAGAGACCTGTGGAGGAGTGACTCTTTGAGTCCTTGTGCCTAAAGGAGCACTGGAGGAGGGCCTGCTAGGCTTGCTGATTTGCCTGTCCCACTTTCCAAAGAGGGCACAGGTCAGTCTCTTGGAGGCATTGATATGAACTCTAGAGGAGACCAGCAAGGCAGGACACCTGTGCTGCAGAAATACTCCAAGAATTCTCCCAAAATTAACAAAACTTTTGTTTATTTTCTTTTTGATGAGGTCGAAGAAAACCTCTCCCCAGTTCAGATTTTTCTTGTCCACAAGAGCTCCCATGAGACAGAGCTGATGTCTGGATATTGTATCATGGGCTGAGTGCTTTGCCAGGAGCACTTTCCCCACCACATCTGCCATGAACCTGTATTCAACAGACAGGTTCCTTTTGAAGAGCTTGCTAGGGTTTCCCTCTGGATGACCCATCCTGGCAAGCAGTTCAGAATACTCCTCTTCAGATAGCTCAGCAGAATCTTCTCCATTTCTCAATTCAAAAACTTCTGAGAGAATGGTTGGGGTCAAAGGTACCTGATTTCCAGCTATTGACCCAACTATGGTGTTGTTATCCTGATTATGGGCAGTATAAACCCATTCTTTAATCTCGTCTGAAGCCAGCTTGATCCTGGTGATCATTATAGCAGTCAGATTCTGATCCTTGAACAGACCCAGTATATCTTGAAAAATCTGATCAGTCATGCTGAAGGATTCTACATCAATGTCAAAACCGGCATCAAACTTCATTGCAGCAAGAACAGCAACTGACACAGCCATTGTACCTGCAAAAACTCAACAAACAAAACGACCAAGAGTAGAACTGTTTGGAGGGAAAGAAGATTCTTGCAGAGAAATCGAAAGCGCAAATGAGAACGACGGCGAAAAAAGAGTTTTATATTAGGGTTCGACGCAGAAATGGAAAGATTGTGGAACTCAGTTCGACGATCGAGGCTTCTAAAGGAATCTGAAGAGACTTCAACATCGTCGATCTCCGTTCGACGATATTGGAGAGCGTCGAGCTCCGTTCGACGATCGTTCAGAGAACAAAATCATCGAGCGCTGTTCGACGATCGTTGATCGGAAGAGATTGTTCACACTATCTGAGAGGCGCTGAACTCAGTTCGACGATTTTTGGAAATCGTCGATCTCCGTTCGACGATCTTAGGGCAAATCGTCGAGCGCAGTTCAGAGATCAGAAAAATCCTAGACACTAAGAAAAATCAGAATGTTTGCCTAGTATTGGTCAATTTTTAAGCTTTCAAAATCTTGGAGATTATTTAAGACTTTCTCCATCTAACATTCCTAACTGATTTAGGAAGAAGGTGTGTTTCTTTTCATCCAAGGGCTTGGTGAAAATATCTCCCCTTTGTAAATCAGTTGGGATATATTGTAATTCAATTTTATTCTTTTCAACATTATCCCTTAAGAAATGATGCCTAATCTCTATATGTTTTGTCCTACTATGGAGGACTGGATTTTGAGCTATGGAAATAGCACTAGTATTGTCACAAAAGATTTTAGACTTCTCTAAGTTGTAGCCATAGTCTAGGAGTTGGTTTTGGATCCACAAGATTTGTGAACAACAACTGCCTGCAGCCATATATTCAGCTTCAGCAGTTGAAGTTGACACAGATGTTTGTTTCTTACAAAACTAAGAGACAAGTCTGTCACCAAGGAATTGACAAGTTCCACTAGTGCTTTTCCTGTCAATTCTGCATCCAGCATAATCAGCATCTGAGAATCCAGTTAAATCAAATGCTGAATCCTTTGGATACCAGAGACCTAGATTTGGACAACTTTTAACATACCTGAGAATCCTCTTTACTAAAGTTAGGTGTGACTCTCTAGGGCTTACTTGGAACCTAGCACATATACATGTAGCAAACATTATATCTGGTCTACTAGCTGTAAGATATAGTAATGAGCCAATCATTGCTCTATATGTTGTTTGATCAACAGGTTTCCCATGTTCATCAGCATCCAATACAGCATTAGTAGGCAAGGGTGTTTTCATACAAGATGCCTCAGACATGCCAAATTTCTTAACCAGTTCATTTGCATACTTGGTTTGAGAAATGAAGATGCCTTCAGCATGTTGCTTGACTTGCAGTCATAGGAAGAAGGATAGCTCACCCATGCTACTCATCTCAAATTTAGAATGTATTAGGTTGGAAAACCTTCTGCACAATTTGGAGTCAGTAGAACCAAAAATAATATCATCTACATAAATTTGTACTAGTAGGGTATGAGACTTATGGGTTCTAATGAAAAGAGTTTGGTCTACTCTACCCCTTATAAAAACCATTTTCCAAGAGAAAGCATGTTAGGGTCTCATACCATGCTCTGGGAGCTTGCTTGAGACGATATAATGCTTTGTTCAGTCTAAAAACATAATCAGGATAAGTTGGAGAGATAAAACTTGGAGGTTGTTTGACATAAACTTCCTCTATGATGTCTCCATTCAAGAAAGCACTATTGACATCCATCTGATATACTTTGAAGCCTTTGTGAGCTGCATAAGCTAGAAATATTCTGATGGCTTCTAATCTTGCAACAGGTGTAAAAGTCTGGTCGTAGTCAATTCCTTCTTCTTGAGAATATCCCTGAGCAACTAGCCTTGCCTTGTTCCTTATAATTACTCCTTGATCATCCAGTTTGTTTCTGAATACCCATTTTGTTCCAACAATGGAGTGATCCTTAGGCTTTGGCACTACTTCCCATACTTTGTTCCTCTCAAATTGATGCAACTCCTCTTGCATTGCAATGATCCAGTGTGGATCTTGCTCTGCATCTTGAATGGACTGAGGTTCAATTTGAGATAAGAAGCAGGTGTGAAACAGGTTTTGGTTGACCTGATTTCTGGTTTGCACAGCAGCTGAGATTTCTCCAATTATTTGGGAAATTGGATGGTCTCTTGATGTTACTAAATCAACAGGGGGTGTTGATTGTTCACCAACCTGTGTTGTTGTTTCCTCTTGTGGTACAACAACTGGCTCTTCAAGTTGTGCTTCAATGTGTTGAGCATTTTCTTCATCTTCACTGCTTTCATCCCTTTGAGTAACCTGTAACTTGTTCAAGTCTTCAACTAGAGAATGTTCCTACAAAGGTTCTATGGTAGAAGAATTCTTCTCCTTGAAAGACATGTTAGTTTCATCAAATGAAATGTGAACAGATTCCTCAATTTTCAAAGATGATTTATTATAGACCCTATAGGCCTTGCTGATCATGGAGTATCCCAGAAACACTCCTTCATCAGCTTTGGTTTGAAATTTTGCTAAATATCTCTTGTCATTATTGTGAATGTAGCAAATACAACCAAAAACTCTAAAATAGTCAACTTTAGGTTTCTTCCCTTTGAGTAATTCATAGGGAGTCTTTCCCTTTAGTATATGTATCAGACTTCTGTTCAACACATAGTTTGAGGTGTTCACTGCCTCTGCCTAGAAGGATAGAGGTAGATGAGCATCTGACAACAATGTAGTGGCAGATTCAATAAGGGTTCTATTTTTCCTTTCAGCTACCCCATTTTGTTGAGGAGTTCTAGGAGCTGAGAAAGTATGTCTGATCCCTTCACTCTGACAGAACTCTTGCATAAGAAGAGAATCAAACTCTGTCCCATGATCACTTCTGATCAGGGCAATGTGAGTATTGAACACAATCTGTATGCATTTGAGAAACTCTGTCAGACACTTAAAGTTATCAGACTTCTTCCTTATAAAGAACACCCAAGTGAATCTAGAGAAGTCATCTACAACTACTAAAGTGTAGGATTTCCCTCCTAGGCTTTGTACTGTGATGGGTCCAAAAAGATCCATGTGTAACAGATACAATATCCTAGGTGAATCACTCTTATTAAATGACTTAAAGCTGTTTTTAGTTTGCTTGCCTAATTGACAAGCCCTGCAGAGTCCTTCCTTCTTGTAGGGGCCAGAAGGTAGTCCTCTAACAAGGTTGTCCTTGGATAGCCTAGCAATAGTTCTAAGGTTTAGGTATCCTAATCTCTTATGCCATAAAATATTTGGTCTACAGACAGAGTTGAACAAGCAGATATCTACATCAGTTGAAAGAAAGTCTACTAGATAGATGTTACCTTTTCTTTTACCTGTCAACACAGTTGTGTTGTCCTCTGACTTGATTTTGCATAAGGCTTTGCTGAAGGTCACCTGGTAGCCTTCATCACACAGTTGACTGATGCTGATTAGGTTGTGCTTCAGTCCTTCCACATAAGCTACCTTCTTGAAAGTTACTGAACCAATCTAGACTGCACCATATCCTTTAGTCTGTCCAAAGTTTGAATCACCAAAGATAACTTTGGGTCCAAGCTTGGCTCTGAAGGATGTGAGGCAGTCCTTGTTCCCTGTCATGTGCTTAGAGCACCCACTATCCAAGTACCATTGCTGGTTAGATGTTGGATAGGTCTTCACCTGCACATAATACAATTCATTTGTTTTTGACCCAGTTTACCTTGGGCCTAGGTTGATAACCTTTAAATTCTGAAATGAAAGACATCCCAGGTTCACTCTTATATCCTTCAGGATGATATCTCCTTGGAGGTATAATCCATTCAGTATAAGGGTTAAAGATTTGGGATGTAGGACCCTTAGGATTCAATTTTGATTTGCCTTTGAAAAATTTTCCAGAGCTCTGACCTCTATTCGACGATCTGTGAGCTTCGTTCGACGATCTTGGGTCAGATCGTCGAGCTCCATTCGACGGTCGACTATGGGTGAGGTCAGGTATATGAGATCGTCGACCTGCGTTCAATGACTTTGGCTGAGATCGTCGATCTGCGTTCGACGATTGTGCCTGAGATCGTCGAGCTGCGTTCGGCGATCGTCGATCTTCATTCGGCGATCGTCGATCTTCGTTCGACGATTTCTGCTGGGACTTGGTTTTCTGAGGCAGATCAGAATTTTTCCTAGCAACCTCTACAACTCCCTTTCCTTTGTCAGAAATGAATTTGATGGGAGTTGTTAGGACTATAGGTTGGCTAGATGAAGCACCCAAGCCCAGTGTACTGTTAAATCTAGAGTTCACTGTTCTTGTGATGTCCATCAGCTTCATGCTTCTCCCATTGAGGGATTCTTCAAGCTTCTTGGCCTCAGAGAGCTCACATTCCAGTGAAGCTATCTGTTCCCTACAGTCTTCCAACTCCTGAGAGAGTTTGAGGTTTTCTGACTTTAGAGTATTGTGTTCAGATAATTGATTTCTGAGAGAGATAATCTCTTTCTCAGACTTTAGCAGGTCTAAACACAGTGATTTAAATTAAGATTTAAAATCTTCTGAACTAAAATCAAAAGAACCAATTACCTGATCTTCTTCAGGTTGAGTCTCTGAGTCTGACTCTGACTCCGCTTCCTCTGAATTGTGCTGTGAGGCATTGATTGTCATCATGCAGAACTCCTTTTCTTCTGCATCATCCTCATCATCACTGGAGCTGGATGAGGCTTCTGACTCTTCTTCTGTCTCACTCCAGGATTCAGCAACAAACCCTTTTCTTGTATGCTTGTTTTTGCTTGAAGAAGGTTTGCCATTGCCATTCCTTTTGAAGTCTTTCTCCTTTCTTCTTTCTTTTCTGTCCCTTCTGTCCTTGTTCTTGTTCTCTGGACAGTCAGGAACTATGTGCCCTGATTTCCTGCAACCAAAGCAAATAATGTCTTTATTATTACTAATGGACTTATCATACCTTGGCTTGTCTCGCTCCTTGTATGATCTTCTTCTGAAGTCCTTTCTGGCCATCTTGTAGAATCTTTTGGCCAGCAGACTGAGCAGTTCATCATTTCCTGTGGCTTTTTCTTCAGGCAGATCCTCAGCTGCCTTGAAGGCTATGGTCTTCTCTTTTCTTGTGGCTGGTGAGGCAGCCTTCTGTTCTTCCTCTCTATTTTTGATGAGTAGCTCATAAGATTTGAGCTTACCCAATAGAGCTTCAGTGGTGATCTCATTTAGACTTCTGGCATCCTTAATTGGCCAGATTCTTGAATCCCAAGTGCTAGAGAAGCACATTAGGATCTTGTCATTAAGTTCAGTTAGAGAGATCTCTTTGTCTAATGTCCTGAGTTCACTGACAATGAGACTTAGTCTGTTGTACATATCTCCCACTAACTCAGTTTCTCCCTTCTTGAAATTCTCATATTGAGAAATGAGATGGGATCTTCTATCCTTTCTCTCATCAGCTGAGCCTGAGACTATTTCTAAGAGTTTGTCCCAAATTTATTTTGCTGAATTACATTCAGCTACCTTTTGAAATATGTCATCTGACATTGTCTGGGCTAGGATATTCATAGCCTTAGCATTAGCTACTTTTCATTTCTTGATATCAGCATCTGTTCCTGATGGAGGTGGAACATCATTTGTACTGGAATTCTCTGGGGGTCTTGGACATACTGTCGAAACAGAATTAAAAATATCTTCGTCAATAGAATTCATGTAAAGTCTAATCCTTGCCTTCCAAAGTGCAAACTTGGATAGATTGCACACTGGAGGTTTGGTGCTAGCATGATCTTTGTTTTGGGCCATGATTTGAGTAAACAAAATCTAATAATAAAATACTAAAGAAAAGCAGATCTGCTTGGGATCTTTGGGTTCAGGTGTTAGCCTGTACAACCAATCAGGTATGGTATGTTTAACCAACCTGGAAGATGTGGTATTTTTAACCAACCTGGCTTTGATACCAATTAAAAGAGCAGATAGATCTGATATACTCTAAAGGGGGGGGGTGAATAGAGTATATGGTGCTTTGAATCTTTTTACAACAGTTGTTGTAGTATGTGTAAGCAGGGAAGCAGTAATAAAACTAATTACAGTACTAAGCTAAACAAAAGCCAATCACAGAGAAATCAAGGCCAGAAAGAAAAATGAAAGCAAGCAAAACCAGAAGACACAAGGAAATATAGTGGTTCCCCAAACTTGGGTACATCCACTCTTCTACCACCCTAGGTAGGAATCCACTGCAGGATGAGTTGATCAGGTTTCCTGGGCACCAATGAGCTTTTGATAAGGTGCTCAAAAACCAAGGCAGATTTTTTGATCAGGTGTCTTGCCACCAATGAGCTTTTGACAAGGTGCTCAAAAACCAAGCTCAAACCTTTGAAGGGAGTTTGAGAAACCCTTTATAGAGTGGGGGTGAGAGAATGATGGAAGTCTTCTCTTTCTCAAACAACTGAGAAGACTATGTGGATTGTTGATGTCAAAGCTCCCCCTGAATCCTTGAGATCTTCAGGAAGAAAAAGCTTTGCTGAGGGTGATAGGCCTTCAAAGATTGAACTCCAGCAATAGATGATTTCAGCAAGAAGAGACTGAAATGTTGAATGTCTGGAGTCTGGAAATATGTTGGCCTTGAACACTTTGAAGACTAAGGAGATCTAAAGATTTGAGAAGTCTTGATCTCCTTGGATGTGTGTTCTTCAGAATTATTTTGTGACAGAAGATTTTTGAATGCTTCTTTGTAATCTGTATCCTCTCTCTGTATTGTGTGTGTTCTTCAGAATTCTTTTGTGACAGAAGATTTTTGAATGCTTCTTTGTAATCTGTATCCTCTCTCTGTATTGTGTGTGTTCTGTTGAGAGATTCAAAAATCCTGTCTTTTATTCTCTGGTATAGAATAGAATAACATTCTCTGTCAAGTATAGTCGTTGGCCTGCATTAATTGCATCCTTAATTGCATAATCTCTTCTGGAGGAAAGTCCACAGATATATTCCTTGAAAAATCCCTTGAAACTTGGTCCAGAATTGAATGATAACGGCTAGGAAATCTCTGAATTAATTGCAGAATAACTCCTAACTGATTTGAATTTGAATTAAGAAATATCCTGCAAGTCGTCTGAAATCGTCGAACTGAGCTCTGCTATCGTCAAGCTGAGCTCAGCGATCCGGAAACATACAGCAGCAAAATACGGTCGATCTGAGCTCAAAGATCGTCGAACTGAGCTCAGAGATAAAGATCCAAAGTAGAGTCAAAATCGTCGACCTGAGCTCACCGATCGTCGAATGGAGTTCGACGATATTATGAAGTTGAGCTCAGCGATCGTCGAATGGAGTTCGACGATCTTGTCGAAGTTGAGCTAGACGATCGTCGATCGTAGTTCGACGAATCGTCGTGCTGAGCTCGACGATTAGACTAAGTCTCCAGACAGAAAATCTTGGTCTTCAGGGCTGCTTCCAAACCTAGATTTCTAACCCTTAGACTCAATTCTAATTGACCCATTTAAGCTATACAGAAGGTCAAGCAAAGGTTCCTAGAGACATAGTGATCCTGACCCAAATTAGTAATAGGGTGTTCCAACAATATCTACCCGAAGGAACGCCTCCAACTCACCGCAAACTCGCGAGAGCGGGTTTCATATGCAAAGAAGGGGAGCTTCACATGCTCAAGAAGAGAATCGTTCCCTTAGCGTTCTTCTTTGGCGCCATGGAAAAGTAAGCAGATGAAAAGCACCGCACTCTCTTTGCCTCCATGGATTCAGAGTCGGCTCGCGATCTGGAGCTTTGAAGCTCCTCCAATGGACGGATCTAGCTTCTTCTTCCTCCCTTGGCTCTCCTCTCTCTCTATACTTTAGAAAGATAACCACTTAAGTAAAAGTGAGGGTTTCAAGGGTACAATACCGGGTATATCCCATTAGGAACAACCCACAGCCGTTGGATCCCAACATAAAGAAACGAACGGTTTTGATTCGGGCCTGAAATGTACAATCTGGACCGAACACGACCTGGCACACGCCCGTGTCCAGGGCCGTGTACCTCATTCGCCGTCAAAATTGACATGCCTGGAACAACAGACGGGCATCGAACATGCCTGTGTTCGACCAGACACGCCCGTGTTCCAACTGACACAGCCGTGTGGTCGGCCGTGTGCCCCCATCGATTTATCTCGAAAACAACCCGAGAACAACACGGGTTCTTGGACACGCCCGTGTCCTAACCCGTGTCCACTCGAACACGCCTGGGCTCCAGGCCGTGTTCACGGTCTCGACACTTCATCGAGCGAAGTTCGTCGACCTCACGACACGGCCTTGGACACGCCCGTATCCTAGGCCGTGTGACTTATCTCGACACTTCGTCGAGCAAAATTTGTCGACTCCCAGGGACGGGTGTCGACATGGGCTCGACACACCCTGAGACACGCCCATGTCTCAGGCCGTGTGCCCTGTCTCGACACTTCGTCGAGCGCAAAATGTCGACTTCACGGGCTGAGTGTCGACACGGGCTCGACACGGCCTGAGACACGCCCGTGTCTCAGGCCGTGTGCCCTGTCTCGACACAACGTTGAGTGAAATTCGTCGACCTCTCGACCAAATCGTCGACACCCCGGGATGAGTGTCGACATGGGATCGACACGTCCTGAGACACGCCTGTGTCTCAGGCTGTGTACCCTGTCTCGACACTTCGTCGAGCGCAAAATGTTGACTTCGCGGGCTGAGTGTCGACACGGGCTCGACACGCCCTGAGACACGCCCGTGTCTCAGGTCGTGTGCCCTGTCTCGACACAACGTCGAGCGAAATTCGTCGACCTCTCGACCAAATCGTCGACACAAGCCTGACACACCCTGGGACACGCCCGTTTCCCAGGCCGTGTGCCTCCTGCCAGAACCCAAAACCGGCCCCAAACGTCCTCCGTCGCTCTTTTGAGTTTCGGGGCGTTACAACTCTCCCCCTCTTAAAAGAATTTTGTCCACGAAATTATATAAAGGAAAGACATGTACAAAATTAAATAGTACCTGAGCGGAACAACTCCGGATACTCGTCAAGCATAGTCTGCTCTCGTTCCCAAGAGAGCTCCTCACGACCGCAATTGTCCCACCGGACCTTGACCATCCTGATCTCTTTATTGCGTAGCCGCTTGAACTCCGAGTTCTCAATCCGCACGGGTTTGACCTTTGTCGTCAACCGACTATCCACCGGCACTTGATCAACTACGATCACTTGCGAAGGCTCTTGCACCGCCTTCCGAAGCACCGAAATATGGAATACATCATGTAATCCACCAAGCTCCACTGAAATCTTCAACCGATATGCTGCTTCACCAACTCGCTCCAGAACCTCAAATGGCCCAAGGTATCTCGGGCTTAGCTTTTTCAATCGCCACACCCGCGAGACACACTTGAACGGCTTGATCTTTAACTACACCCAATCGCCCAAAGCGAACTCCACGTTCCTGTGCTTGACATTATAGTACTTCGCTTGCCGGTCCTGAGTGATAAGCAACCTCTCCCGAATGGTTCTCACCAAGGAAGTAGCATCCTCCACTTCTAATCACGTATACAAATTTGACTCACCCGTTTCTAGCCAAGACAACGGCGTGTGACATTTTCTACCATATAGGGCCTCGAAGGGCGCCATTTGAATACTCTCTTGGTAGCTATTGTTGTACGCGAACTCCACCAAATAAAGATGGTCTTCCCATTGCTTTCCAAAATCCAAGACACACATGCGGAGCATGTCTGCCATGGTTCTATTGATCCTCTCGGTCTGCCCATCCGTTTGCGGATGGAAGGCTGTGCTGAATTTCAACTTTGTTCCAAACATTTGTTGCACTCGCCACCAATCATTGGACGTGAACCGCCCATCTTGGTCACTCACAATGTTGCGGGGCACACCGTGAAGCCGTACAATGTTATCCACATACAGTTTTGCCAACTTCTCCACCGAATCATCCTTCCTATGCGGAATGAAATGCGACACCTTCGTTAACCGATCCACGACCACCAAAATGGCGTCGTTCCCTTTTTGCGACCTTGGCAAACCGTGCGCAAAGTCAATAGAGATGTCGTCGAATTTCCACTCCGGAATAGGCAAGGACTTAAGAAATCCTCCCGACTTTTGGCATTCCGCCTTCACCAAGCCGTAATTTTGGCACTTCGCCATGTAGAGCGCCACATCTTTCTTCAAGCCCGGCCACCAAAACAGTTTCTTTACATCGCGGTACATCTTTGTGCTCCCTGGGTGAATCGAGTACTTAGTATGGTGTGCCTCGTACAACAATTCCACCCGCAGATTGCCCACACTTGGGAGACACAGACGACCGTCTTTCCAAAGTAATCCGTCCTCCACGACGAATTGGGAATTTGACCCATCCAGAGCCTCTTCCTTGAACTGCTTCAAGTGGTCATCCAAATCCAAAGCCTGCCGAATCTGATCAGCCAGTTCATATTGGACTTCAGTCCAATTCAGTACTGCTTCAACACTTGATTGCTTATCCACACAAACAATCTCCAACGCCTCCAACTCCCGCACTAACCACTCATCATGCACCGATAGTCAATTGGCTTGAGCTGGGGCTCGGCGACTCAACGCGTCCGCAACCGCATTCCCTCTACCAGGCACGTAGTGGATCTTGAATGTATAGTCTCCCAAGAACTCCATCCATCTACGCTGCCGCATATTCAGATCTTTCTGTTCTATTAGATACTTCAGGCTCTTATGATCGGTGTAGATATCAATCTTCACACCGTACAAATAATGCCTCCACAACTTCAAGGCAAAAATCACGGCCGCTAACTCCAAGTCGTGGACCGGATAATTCCTCTCGTGCACTTTTAGCTGTCTCGAGCCATAAGCTATCACACTTCCATGTTGTAGTAGAACGCAACCCAAACCGCTGCCCGAAGCATCGCTATAAATCTCATAGCCTTCGGTCCCACATGGAGAACTCGGCACCGGCGCCGTGGTCAACCGACATTTCAACTCCTCAAAAGCTCGTGCGCACTCCGGCGTCCAAACGAACTTGTGCTCCTTCCTCGTCAAAGTAGTGAGAGGTAACGCTATCCGCGAGAAGTTCTCTACGAAGCGCCTATAATAGCTGGCAAGCCCCAGAAAGCTCCGGACTTCTGCTATCGTAGCAAGCTTAGGCCACTCCCGTATCGCAACAATCTTCGCCGGATCCACTGCAATACCCTCTCCACTCACTATATGACCGAGGAACGACACTGAGGATAACCAAAACTCACACTTCGAGAACTTGGCATACAATTGATTCCTCCTTTGCGTCTCCAAAACCAAATGAAGATGCTTGAAGTGATCTTCCTCACTCTGCGAGTACACCAAAATATCGTTGATGAAGACGATCACAAAATGGTCCAAGTACTCCCTGAAGGTCCTGTTCATCAAATCCATGAACACTGACGGCGCATTAGTCAGCCCAAATGGCATGACCGTAAACTCATAATGCCCGTATCTCGTACTGAACGCTGTCTTCGGGATATCACTCTCCCTTATTCGCAGCTGATAGTACCCAAACTTGAGATCCAACTTCGAGAACACCGTCGACCTGACCAAATGATCAAAAAGATCATCAATCCGGGGGATCAGGTACTTGTTCTTCTCCGTCAACTTGTTGAGCTCCCGATAATCGATACATAGCCTCAAGCTTCCATCCTTCTTCTTAATAAAGAGGACCGGCGCGCTCCATGGCGAAGAACTTGGGCGCACATACCCTTGCTCCAATAACTCTTGCAGTTGTACTTTCAGCTCCGCCATTTCCTTAGGCGCTAGCCGATAAGGAGATCGTGACACAGGCTTTGCACCTGGCACTAGCTCAATCGTGAAATCTATCTCCCGTTGCGCCGGGGCTCCAGGAAGATCTGCGCGGAAGACATCAGGTTATTCTGATACCACTGAAATACAATCCAATGCGGGCTTCGGCTTTGCAACCTCCACTAGTGTAAAGAACAGTTCTGCTCCGGCACGAACCGCCTTCACCACCTGAAGAGCAGACATCAATGTCTTGCTTGACCCCTTTAAGCCCGTAAAAGTCGTCTCACGACTTGCTCCCAACTTCACTTCCTTATGACCGCAATCAATATAGGTTTGCTTCTCCGAGAGCCAGTCCATGCCAAATATAATGTCGAACTCCAGCAACAGAAGTAATGACTCTTGCAGATCGAATTACTGATTCCCAATGCGAATCTTCACACCGCAGATTCTATCCGCACGCATTGAACACCCATTGGGCAACAACACATCCAACTTATCCTTCGCCATCGAAAAAGGGACTCCGATGCGTGATATAAATCCTTCGGACAAGAAGGAGTGTGAAGCTCCCGTATCGAAGAGTGCTCTTGCCGGATTTTCACAAATCAAAACAAACCCTAAACAAGGAGTGGTAAGGTAACATGTGCATAACAAGTATTTAAAGAAATTAACTTGTCATAAATTAAACCGTACCTATCACCACATCAGCCTGTTTGATGGCCTCCTGTTGGCCAAGATTATACACCCTTGGTTGGGCGGGAGCATAATGGGACGCGATCGACTCCACCGCCTTGCCCTTCTCTTCATAGGTTGCTCCCGGCTTTCTCTCAGACTTGGGACGTCCGCTCCAACAATCACAGGCAAAGTTCCCCGACTTTCCACAAGTAAATCACGCGCCCGGGGTCCGACTCGTAGTCGCCCCAGAAGCACTAGAAGGAGCTGGACCCGAAGTCTTATGCTTCTTAAAGAATCTTCGATAGCCGGAGTTTGAAGTAGTCGGCACTTTGAATTCAGACTTCTTGTCACCCAAGCTTTTCTTTGCTTGTACATTCTTCATGTCCTTCTCCAAGGACCGGGCTGTGTTGACCAAGGTCAAGAAACCCTGCGTCATCGGCCCCGAGAGTACTAACCTCAACTAATCTCTCAAGCCTTCGTAGAATCGATTCGTCTTGCGCTCCTCATCTGCGATGGTGGAGCTAGCATATCGACTCAATCAAGTAAACTCGAGGAGAAATTCATCCACGCTCCTCTCACCCTAAACCAACTTCAGGAACTCGTTCTCCAACGCTATCCTCTGCGCCGAAGGGAGGTACCTAGCCAAGAACAATTTCGAGAACTCCTCCATCGAGACATCAACAAGTTGCTTACCTCTCAGTAGATGCAGCTCCAATCCTTCCCACCACATTCTCACTTCAGCATCCAAAAGGAACGTAGTAATGGTGGTCATTTGCCACTCCTCCGTCTCCGTTGCTGTCATGACTCTCTTCACCCTGGAGAGCCAGTTTTCAGCTTGAGTTGGGTCCCCAACCCCGAGAATACCGGAGGATTAAAGCTCATGACATGTTTGAGCTGTCTCTCGGTTGCCTTCCATGGCACCACCGGTTCCTTTACCACCTGCTCCACTCTTCGCTGCTCAGCCGCTTGCAGCAGTACTTGCTCCATCGCTGGAGCGGGCTGCTGCTTTTGCCTTGCAGGCTGCGCATTAATCATGGCCAACACTGCTTCGGCCACCAATCGTATGGTCTCATCCGACAGAGGTGTTGCAGGAGCTTCATTAGGTACACTGCTAGCCTCAGAAACTCGACGTTCTGACGGCCCAACACCACTTTTGGTCACCTATAGTGGTACAAAACACCGTTAAGCGAGCAGATAAAATTGCAAACAACAATTATAGGAACACGCAGGTTCCACAAACATGTGTATTTTTATTCCTAAGTGGACATTCATGGGTTCTTTTACTGTTATAACGATGACGCACACACATGTGCTCACCAACCCTTAAAAAAAGAATTTGTCCACGAATTCATTTTAAGCCCGACCAAAACCAGTAGTCTGATACCAAATTGTAACACCCCCTATCCGTCACATAGCATAGTGCAGTAGGTCCGGCCGGGGCCCGAAGCCATATACTACAGACAGACTGGGTGGTTACTCAATGGAAACCATCCAACCAATCCAACATCCTACCCAGAGCATTCTAGCGGAAGCAGTTTAATAAGTTGCAATAAAGAACCCATCACAAAAGCATGAATGTCCGCTAATACCAAATAGGAATGTTGTACATACACAAGTACAGGCCTTAAGGAATTACAAAATGGTTTACTTAATATTACATGTTTTACAAACCACGACACGCAGGCCGGTCATACATGAATAAAATCAGTAAACACTCCAATTAGTCCTTCGAGGGCCGGCATCGCCATTTGGGCTTTAGCCCGCTATTGACCGCTTGGTCCAGCAGTACCTGCAAGTAATAAAACCACCGCATGATGGCAAACAAAGGCAACGGTCAGCAATGCTGACCAAATTATAACAATCCCGCCCCCAACTCGAGGCGGCGATGCTCCTTCCCTGCATTTCATTAGCATAAGCGAGCAATATATCAATATTCATTTCATCACAGGCGTAGGCTCAGACGGCCACACACCCCATGCACTCAGGGCACATTCTCGGTGAACCGGCCAATGTCACGTCAGTTTAAGCCATAGACATTCCGGACTCACCACCGCCACTTTGACGACCAAACATATGAGCAATTTGTCTTACCAGCATGGGTCACGACAATTTAAGCCATAGAATGCCGAAGACCCTCATCTATGCCAACGACTCTAACCGAATGATATAGAAATGTGTACGGTTCCATCTAACCCGTGCTCACATCGCAACGACAGTTTAAGCCATATGCGCTGGTCAAACTTCTCCCGAGTCCCATTTCCATCACAATTCACATAACTCGGTTATGTTCAAGTTGGCTCTCAGGCCACCAAGTTGGCAATATCACGCATCCCCCCAGTTTTCCGGGTGCACCTTTGGGTTAATCCCCAAGGCTCCCTGTTGCAATCTACCACGTAGAAAACCTGAAAAAAAAAATAATCGCACGGAGTCTTCTCCGGCATTTATGCAATGCAACATCACCGATCCAGACCAACATGTCCGGGTAGGCTTCACACATCATGCCTATGTCCGTTCTCGCTTACGGACTCTAAACAACGGGGACTTTACATATCTACCCGAAGGAACGCCTCCAACTCATCGCAAACTCGCGAGAGCGGGCTTCCTATGCAAAGAAGGAGAGCTTCACATGCTCAAGAAGTGAATCGTTACCCTAGAATTCTTCTTTGGCATCATGGAAAAGTAAGCGGATGAAAAGCACCGCACTCTCTTTACCTCCGTGGATTCGGAGTCGGCTAGCGATTTGGAGCTTCGAAGCTCCTCCAATGACCGGATCTAGCTTCTTCTTCCTCCCTTGGCTCTCCTCTCTCTCTCTATACTTTAGAAATATAACCACTCAAGTAAAAGTGAGGGTTTCAAGGGTCCAATCCCGGGTATATCCCATCAGGAACAACCCCCAGCCGTTGGATCCCAACATAAAGAAACGAACGGTTTTGATTCGGGCCTGAAATGTACAATCTGGACCGAACAAGGCCTGGTACACGCCCGTATCTAGGGCCGTGTCCCTCATTCGCCGTCATAATCGACGCGCCTGGAACAACATATGGGCATCGAACATGCCCGTGTTTGACCTGACACGCCCATGTTCCAACTGACACGACCGTGTGGTCGGCCGTGTTCCCCCATCGATTTATCCCGAAAACAACCCGAGAACAACACGGGTTCTTGGACATGCCCGTGTCCAAAACCGTGTCCACTCGAACACGCCTGGGCTCCAGGCCGTGTTCACGGTCTCGACACTTCGTCGAGCGAAGTTCGTCGACCTCACGACACGGCCTTGGACACGCCCGTGTCCTAGGCTGTGTGCATTATCTTGACACTTCGTCGAGCAAAATTCGTCAACTCCCCGAGATGAGTGTCGACACGGGCTCGACACGCCCTGAGACACGCCCATGTCTCAGGCTGTGTGCCCTGTCTCGACACTTCGTCGAGCGCAAAATGTCGACTTTGCGGGCTGAGTGTCGACACGGGCTCGATACGCCCTGAGACACGCCCGTGTCTCAGGCCGTATGCCCTGTCTCGACACAACGTCGAGCGAAATTCATCGACCACTTGACCAAATCGTCGACACCCCGGGACGAGTGTCGACACGGGCTCGACATGCCCTGAAACATGCCCGTGTCTCAGGCCGTGTGCCCTATCTCGACACTTCGTCGAGCATAAAATGTCGACTTCGCGGGCTGAGTGTCGACACGGGCTCGACACGCCCTGAGACACACCCGTATCTCAGGCTGTGTGCCCTGTCTCGACACAACGTCGAGCGAAATTCGTCGACCTCTCGACCAAATCGTCGACACAAGTCTGACACGCCCTAGGACACGCCTGTGTCGTAGGCCGTGTGCCTCCTGCCAGAACCCAAAACTGGCCCAAAACGTCCCCCGTCGCTCTTTTGAGTTTCGGGGCGTTACAGATGTGGATGAGACTGCCACAGAAGAAATAACTACTGTTGGTGATTATATTATTAATCCCAGAGTAGATCTGTTAGATTTATTGAAGGTTTTTGATACAGCTTATTTCAATATACTTCCAGAAGACAGCATTAATCCATCAATGGCTATAGTACCATACACCTCACCCATAAGCCACAAAGTTGCCAAGCAACTTAAGGCTACCTTTGATGTTCCTGAAGTTCCAACCATTTCATCTCCTCCAAGAGTTGTTTCCCCCATTATTTCATCACCTTCTGCTCCAATTTTTGTTATGGATGATTCCCCCATGCCTGATCTTGATGCATTGATCATGGCTGACATTGAAGAAGAAAATAAGATAGTTGTTGAAAGCACTGTTATGTATAGTTCTCCAGCTCTAGTTCCAGCTCCTCCTCCAGCTGCCTCCCAAGCTGAGAAACCTCTGATATCCGCTGAAGCCCTTAAAGAAATCAATGCAATGTATGATAATCCTCAAGATTCTACTAATGATAATGATGATGATGATGTTGAAGAGTCAGATGATGGGCCAAAGAAAACGAAAGTATCTAAGAAGAGGAAAGCTCATCCACCTCCGACACCAAAAATGAATCCAACAAATGACACACCATACTATATACTTCAAAAGATCACACCTTATAAGGGCATGCCAGCATGGATGTGCCCGTCCAAGAATGAACAGAAAGAAAGGAAGAAAATTAGGAGATATTCACCTCCTCCTACTCAAAGATACAGAAAGGACCCTCCTCCTCCTACTCCACCAGTTGCTGGTGCTTTAAGTTCTTCAACTTCAAGGACTACCTAGTTTCAGACCTATCAGAGACATCAGGGTAGATCCTCATCTTCAGGAAGCAGCCAACAAAGATATTATTCATATGGCAAGCAGAACCAACAATATCAACAATAGCATCAACAACATCACCAACAATAAGGTACTGAATATCAAAAGGTTGAAAGCCCCAAGAGACCTACTTCCCCTCCTGTAACATTTGAAGACCCTGAGATAGCTACAATAGCTAGGATGACCAGATTCCAGGAATTGGTTGGCCTATCCATGATCAACAAATCAAGAGCTGAAGGAAAGGATCCTTCTCAATACTCTACAATGTCCAAGTACAGAAAGGAAGAACTGAACAGGTTTGCTAAGGCTAATAAGTTTTTTAATGTTGATGATTATATGAAACTGCATTCAAAAGCAGTGGTGCCCAGAGCTACATCTCTTAATGTCATTGGGGTTACTGACATGACAATGACCAAGGCTCAAGCTGCAGATCCCAATAGGAAAATTATATTTACTCAGCCAGGTGACAAAGCTAAGGTAGATAATTCAAAGGAGCCCAAGAAGAAGAAATGAACATTTTGAACTACTTCTAATCTCTTTATTGTTTCTAAAACTGTCTGTTTATGATACAAAGCTTACTGTATATATATATCTGCTGCACATTTAAAATTTTTCATGCCAGATATATGTTTTAATTGCTTTGTACATTTTGTATGCCTGTAATTAGTGACCTTACCCAAATAGGGGGAGATTGTTGGATCCCTAGTTGGATTTTTGCTAGGTTCACTAAGTTAGGATGATTGACCCAACATGTATAACTAGGGTCATATATGAGTCTTATAGTCTAGGCCATGTCCTTAGAATCATCAATACATGGACCAGCTATCAACAGACTGCAAAAGACTCAAGACTTAGAGAAAAATCAGAGACTCAGACAATGAGTTTGACGTTTGTCGAACTCAGGTCGATGAAAGTCGTGCTCAGCTCGATTAACTCAGAGAAAATTCTCTGAGCCGAGCTCGACGAACTTGGTACTCAGGTCGACAAGGTCGATGAATTCTGCTCAACGATTTCTGTGAAGTTCCAGACTTAGATATTTCCATGCTTCTGTCCTTATTCTATTGCAAGAATTCCTGAGTAATCAATGCTAAAATATTCTCTGAATATTTTCGTTAGAAGTAATTATTGATTACGGTCTTCATCAGGATTATTTCCTGCCATTTTTCAAAGGGACAGTTGGGGAAACCAATCAATACCAATATTCTCCAGGCTGTCAGCAATGAATGCAGAAGAAATTCAAATTTCAAAAGGAAATTTGAATGGAAAATATAAAAGGGATCTCCTTTTTCTTTCTGGACAGACAAGTGATCACAAAATACAGTGAATAAGGATCTTCTTCTTCTCTCTCTAGACACAGAAGACAATACACAGTTCTCTGGAATAGCATAGCAATCACACAGCAATACAGAATACAGTGATATAAAGAAACAAGCCCTAGACCAGAGAAACATCGGCAAGCTGAAGAAGGAAGAAGAACAAACATTCAAAATCAAGAGTCTTCCTCCCTCTTCTTTCCAGGACACTTCAGAGGACAACCAATACTGTATCAGTCAAGAAGTTCCTGGATACTTTTTGGTCAAGGCTACAAGTTTGAAGGTCTATCACCCTGCAGTAAAGCTCCATCTTTCCTGAACCATTCTATATCTCAGGGGGAGCTCTTTGCTAAAATCAAGATCCATAAAAGTCTTCTCAGTTGTATTTGAGAAAGAAAAGACAATATCATTCTCTCATCCCCCACTATATAAAGGGTTCTTAACTCCCTTCAAAAGTTATTCCTAGTTGCAAGTCACCTGATCAAAAGACTTGAGCTTTGGTTTTCTGAGCACCTGATCAAAAGCTCATTGGTATCAGACACCTGATCAAAAATTTGAGTGGATTCCTACCAGGGTGGTAGAAGAGTCGATGTACCCAGGTTGGGGAACCACTATAAATTCTTGTGTTGTCTGGTTGCTCTTTCTTTTTATTCTTGCTTTGGCTGTGCTAGTTAGGATTTTGCTGTGTCTGTGATAGTTAATCTATTTTCTGCAGCACCTGTGGTAGATTAATTTAAATTAGGATTGTTAACTCTGAAGTTTTTTATTTACAACAAAAGTTGTAAAGTTTTTAGGGATACTCTATTAACAACCCCCCCCCCCCCCCCACCCCCCTCTAGAGTATTCCAGATCTAACACCTAACTTTCAGAATGGTCTTAAAGATTCTGGACATATATGAGAAAGTCCTGACTAATGCACCAAGGAAAAAGAAAAGTCTTTGTCCAAAGAAGGGTAAAATGGTTGTCATAGAATCTAGTAGAGAGGAAGATTTCTCTACTGAAGGAAGTGCTCCAGGAAATAACTCTATTGAAGAAAAAAGAGAAACGAGTGATACAATCCATGATCAAAATCTTACTACCTCAAAAGATATGAATGTGGTACGCCAAGATGTGAATTCAAGTTCAAAACATCATTACTAATATAGAAAATGGTGCTTCAGCTAAGGGGGGTGGTGGGTGAAGATATCCTTCAAGAGCAAATTACCATAGATGCTTTGCTGCCAAGTGACAAGGAGGCTTTAGTCATACTGGATTAGTTCCTGAATGATGATGTTGAGGTCAGCATGGGAAGTGGTGCTGGTGTTGAGGGGTAGACTCACATTTAGCTCCCTACTCCAAATCTTATATTTATTTCTAAAGAGACTGATGATTCAACTCACACTGTGTTGGAAGTCCAAGAGGACCTATGTGAGCGTATGATTAAATCACTGTCATCTTCTGAATAAGCACCACAACCTTTAATACCTTCAATATATACCTTTCCTGTTGATACATCAAGCTTCATCCTTACTGCTTTAAAAGTTATGTTGGCTGAGAAGACCTCAATAATAATGGCTATAATAACTGAGCAGACCACCTCTTAGAAGGCTTTCATAAATGAATCTAAAAATGGTGTTAGAAATGAAGTAATGGGAGAAATAAAGATCATTAACAAAGATGTTGCTCAAATAAATGCAGAAATAATAAGATGGTTTGACAAAGCTACGAGTGTGGTACACCACAATGCCAAAATAATGAAATTAATGGATGATAATATATTGTTGTGTACTAAAAACATAACATGCATCAAATAGTATGATAGCAATACTGACAAAACTATTGAAAGTGAAGTAAATCACTAATAGAACTATCTATACTCTACTCAAGTAGAAGTAATAAAATAAGTTAATAGGGTAAAAGATGTTATTCTTGAGGAAAATGTGAATACCTTTCAGTCCTTATCTAGGCGGATTATTGATACACCTTGGCCTAGTAAGCTTGATTTAATGAGGTAGGAATAGTACTGTGGATTGGATCTTTCACAGTACATAGAGCAAGAGCAAGAAATAAAAATATTTTATTTTTATTTTAATATTTCACAAGTACAACTTATCACACATACATATATTTCTTGCGTTTATATTTTTTACATGCTATATAATATATTAGTCTTCCTCAATGTGCTCTTTCGCCCACATCCTTGTAGGTACCTAAAAATATTAGTAGGCTGGTGAGCATCTTTGCTTGCTCAACTCTAGAATAATAAAACAATATTTATCTATGTAATAAAATATATATAGACATAGTACTTTAGCAGAAGCTGTAAACAAATTAAACATACCAACATATATTTTTGTCCTTTTTCCAAATATATTTTCTTATAGAACAATAGCACATTTATTAGTTAGCTCTTATAGTACACCAGTTGGTCTAACCAGAAGCTCACTACCTTTTCAGGCTCAGTTGGGAAACGTCACGTCATGCGGATAGTGAATCCGGTAACACAGGTTCAGCACACACAACATACGTCCGAGAGTAGACGACAAAACAGTCTTTAGGGAGCGCTACTCCCTCCAATTTACGTGTCCACAAACAAGACCACAAGACAGTCTTTAGAGATCATTACCCCTCATATCCCTCAAGTCAAATACAGGGCTAACACACCAGTGCACATCACCACATAATATTATAATAATATTTATAATAGTCATCATATTTCCACAGTGCATCATAAATTATCTTTATTTGTCGCAACCAGTCGATTATTTCCTGGGGATCAGTCAATTCATAAACAGACATCGTGGACAATCTTATAATAATGACGGTCTGATCTCACGATAATTCAGAGCGCATAAATATTTCCATTATTATTACAATCCCCTTTCATGATATCGTGCACCGACGTAACTCAAATTATTCACACAACCACCCAAGATTAGTTTAGTCGTAAAAGAACTCTGTTAACTAAAATATTGATTCGACCTTATGATAACTTGTGTGCGTAAATAAATTATTAAATAGTATATTTTGCATAATAATTTGCATATCATTTTCATATTATTAATATGTATGTAACCTATAACTCAGTGCCTCATTATTACTTGAATACAAGCACCTCAACCCTTCATCATTCCTAGTGTATCATAATTATTTTGGCAGCATCTAGGTAGAAAAATTACCCGCAAAAGCTACGAAAAATAATAACTAGCAAGACATAAATACTGTAATATTTTCCACCTACCACAATCTTCACACTCTGTAATCTGAGGTCCGCGCTTCTGCAGAAATTCGGCAGCACTCTGACAATTACTTGGGCGCTCGCACAAAAATAATATTTTGATGTCGCTTTTGCAGCACCCGAGAAGACTTCTCCATAAGAAGTGGCCAAAAACCAGCTTTCAAGCCCCTCCCGGAGTTTCTCCGAAGGTTTTGCAGCGATTTGAAACTTTCTCTCTCTTCCCTGACACCTCTCTTAATTTACCGACTATTAAAGAGGAATAAGAGTGAGTTTAGCAGCTCATCATATAAGCATTTATAAGAGCTTTTCCATGCAACCAAAATCACCTTAATCCGAGTTCTGTAGCTCCCAGAAATGTGAAAAATCATAATAAACAAAAAATTCCTCTTTCATCTTGTTGGATGGCCGACACTTGGCTCGTACGGGCGCCACATTGCGCAAATCTGGGAAGACGTAGGCCGGTTATGTGCTGCTTGCCCAACACATGCTCTAGCCCAATCAGGCACTGTCATGTGGTTTGGAGAGCTTCTGAGGCCTCTAGATGGCACCATATGGCTGCCATATGGCGCAAGCAACTGCCACGTACCGCAAGCAACTGCCACGTGGCGTCCTCTCCATACTTTTGTCAATATGGGCACCTTTTTGGATTCCGAAAATTCTTTAAAATAGTTCTTCGCCTTTCCGCACAAGATTGTAGCCCCCATTTTACCAAATTTTTGGCGGGGATTGTCCAAAACTCCTCTTTTTCATACATGCCCTGATATGGACAAATAATATATGTATTCTAAGAGATTTCGTTATTTTGAGTCCACTGGCAGACTCTATTTTTCGAAATTTGCATCAGTTGAACCAAAAAATGCACTTTTTCATACAACCTCCAATTTCGACAAATAATATGTCGATTCATATGCAATTCGACTTACTGAGTCCATTGGCGGACCCTGTTTTATCGAAATTCTTATCGGTTGCTCAAAATTCGCATTAGTTGCACCAAAAGCGGTGCGTTTTCTCATAAACTCTGATTTCGAAAATTAATATGTCGATTCCTATGTAATTTGACGTACTGAGCCATTGACGGACTCTGTTTCTCAAAATTTGTGCCGGTTGTTCAAAATTGGCACTGATTGCACCGTAAACCACACGTTTTCTTACAAACTATGATTTTGACAAACAATATGTTCATTAATATGTAATTCGATGTTTTTAGTACATTGACAGACTCTGTTTCTCAAAATTCGTGTTGGTTGCTAAAAATTTCCATTGGTTGCATCGTAAACTGTACAACCCCATATTCGCTGAGTCAGACTACGAGACGTAATGGTCACAATTAGGCTAGCCAGAGAAGTTCTCGCCCAAGTAGGCGGGAACTCTTGCGCTAGCACCAAGCCCCCGTCTCAGAGGAGCTCTCGCCCGCAAGGCGCCCCGTGCTCGTCGATCGTCGAACCCAAATCGTCGAGAGCAGCCAAATCGTCGAACCCAGGTCGTCGAACGCAGCCAATGCGGAAACACTTGCGCTGGCACCCAGATTGTCTTAAAGAAGCTCTCGCCTACAGACAGGCGAGACCGCTTGCACCGGGCTCTGGACAGGAGGCTCTCGGCTCAGAGCTCTCGCCGAGTGGGGCCCAGGGCCTTGGGTAAGATGACCAAATTACCCTCGTATGAAATTACCCCCGTACCCTCAGGAAAACTGCGGGATTCGGCTATTGGCAGATCAATTAGGCGCATTTCAGTAATCTCAGGATAGCAAAGACTATAAATAGACCCATAAGGGCTCTTTGGAACGCAGGCTTTTCATTATCTTCTAACTTCAAGTGCTTTCTGAGGAGCTCCTAGCCCAGCTTTTCGCTTTGGAGGGGAAGCTCTCAGAGATCTTCTGGGTGTGAGGTGGGACCTCCATGTTGAGGCTTTGGGTCAGTCTTAGGTCCTTTGCAGCTAGTCGAGGGTTGAGGCTGGAGAGAAGTAGCTGTTGGCTGCACCCCTGTTTTTGAACTACCGTTGAGGTCACTTTTGGCTTCAACAGTTCTGGTGCGGTGAGCGTGGAAAGCCACCGATACAAGAAAGCCTTAAGTTTTGTCCCATGGCTGGAGGTGAAGGTAAAGGGTCTGGTTTTGGAGGCTCCCCCACCCAGGGAGAGGAAGCGACGAAGAGGATGCTAGATGTATTCAGGCGAGAAGTCTTGCAGATGATCAGCTTGGCCTTTTCAGCCAGAAGCGAGTGGGCCACACCTCAGGTTCCGATAGAGGAGGTCCCGCTCCTAGGCGAGAATGCCCCTGGACAGCGCCCGGGGAAGGAGGTCCCGGTGGAGGCTGGCGAGAGAGACGTGGCGGCGCGGGAGCTCTTCCCAGGCCAGAGCCAACGCCCGGGCAAGGAAGCATTGACAGATTTGGGCGAGAGGGAGGCAGCAGTGTGAGAGCTTTCCCCTTGACACGGTCTCGCAGATCGGGCCAGCCAGCCGAGGCCACGGGATGTGCCCTCTCGCCAGGCAGGAGGCGAGAGCCCGTTCAGCGAGCTCATCATCTTAGCTCCGATACCGGATGGGGTTCCGGGAGTCTGACATGTCCTACTACTCGGGGAAGGATGACCATGTACAACACGTGCAATGGTTTGAAGATGTCGTTTCGATAAGGCAGATGACGGATGCCTTCAAGTGCTGGCTATTTACCATCACGTTGAAGGAGAAGGCTCGGGATTGGTTCCATCAGTTGCCAGCGAGGTCGATCTACTACTTTGAGGATCTGCGAAGGAGTTTTCTATTGAGGTTCTCAACATCGAAGAAGCGAAAAAAGAAGGCGGAATGCCTGTTTGCAGTGAGGTAGAAGCCGGATGAGATATTGGGCAACTATGTCGACCGGTTCCAAGAAGAGATCCTCCAGGTCCAGGAGGTCCCATGGTACGCATTGATGCTCGCCTTTACCCTGGGGCTGAGGCCGGGATTTTTCAGCATGGAGTTAAAGAGAGTGCCCCCCTCTCCTTTGAGGAGCTCGTGGAGAGGGCTGCAAAGGAGATCGACTTCGAGAGAGCAAACCCAGCATTCGCTAGGAAGTTGGCAAGGCTGGCGGAGGATGATGTGAAGGAGCCTACAACGGGAAGGCAGAAGGAGCCAAGGGAGCAGAGGGAACAAAGAGAAGAAAGGAGGAGGGAAGAGACCCGAAGGCAGGTGCAGCAGCAGGGATGGGGGGCCTGGGAGCCTAACAACCGGTTAGGTTGGAGGCCCTAGGAGGGTCGCCCCCAGGGCCAAGGCGGAGGCTATCAGGGAAGAGATAACCTACGGGAACCTAGGAGGTTCGACCAACAGGCATGGATGCAGGAGCCAAGGGGTCATGTCCCGCCACGGCAAGAGGCCATGGAAGTGGGCAAAGGAAGAGGAGCGGGGAGAGGAGCTAGAGGAGGAGGAAGAAGAGGAAGAGGAGAAGGAAGAAGGGGTGGGGTAGCATTGCTCTTTTGTGACTTCCACCAGGAGGAGGGCCATGCAACGGCCACCGGCCCTGAGTTCGTGGAAATGAGGGAAGCCAGAGGAGCAGGGAGGCAGGATCCGCTGGTGAGGATCGTAGAAGTACAACCGGGAGAGATGGAAGATAGGTGTGAAGATCGTGTAGATGTGGGGACCCGAGGAGGAATCGGGGTGATTCACGGAGGAGTGCGGATTGAGGTAACCCGCAAGGGGAGCCTGCAAACCATGTATCGAAGGGGGGTCGCCTCTAACTCCCAGGCTTCCCCACCGGAAGAAAAAATCACTTTCTCGTCTACAGACATGCCAGACTATGAGGATCCGTTCTGTGACGCCCTGGTGATCCAGACGACGGTGGAGAACTTCACAGTTTCAAGGATACTGGTGGATAACGGAGCTCTGTAAATGTCATCTTCAAGAAGGCCTTCGATGAGATGAGGGTGGAAGGGAAAAGGATCTTGGCCTCGGACGGACGGGTGTTCGGGTTCTCCAGAGAGAGGAAGTAAGTGGAGGGAGGAGTAGGGCTGCACGTGAAGTTGGGGGCATGTCACAGAACTGCAGGTTCGTGATCGTGGACGCCCCAAGCAGCTATAATGCCATCTTTGGGTGTCCCCTCATCAGCGCCTTTTGCTCTGTCCCCTCCTCATTTCATCAGTGCCTCAAGTTAAACAATGGAGGGGTGCAAGTCAGGGTAAGAGGGGAACCGAAGGTGGCAAGACAATGCTACGTTACGGCAGTCAACACCATATCGTGGATGGCAGAGACAGAGGAGTTGGAGGTGGAGATGTCGGCGCATGAAGAGGAAGTCGGAGAAGAGGAGGTGAGCCTAGAGAAGGCAAGAGAGGTAGCTGAGGAGGAAGTCGGAGGGGAGGAGACTGAGAAGCAGCAGGGAGGAGATGTGTTGGAGGTCCAGGGGGACGAGGAGCAGGAGAGCCCGAAAGGAACAATGGAGGTAGAAGAACAGGAAGCTGGAGGAACTGAGGGAGAGGGCCGGAGGGGCGTGGAAGTTGAGCAGCAGCAGGGGGGGCTGGACGAGGCAATGGAGATCGAGGAGGAGGTAGAAAGGGGAGAGTTGGAGCTGGAGGAAGAGGCAAGGGTTGGCTGGGAGCAGTCGCGGCTGGAGCCGGCCGAAGAAGTGGTGGAGATGGAGGTCTTCACCAGTGCAGGGCAGGTGCAAAGGGTGCGGGTCAGTGGGGGCTTGAGTCCCTAGGCCCGGGAGCGAGTGCGGGCTTGCATTCAAAGTAACGTCGACATCTTCGCCTGGAGCACGACGGACATGCCGTGCATCGACGCGGACGTGGCCTGCCATCGCCTGAACCTGGACCCCCACACTCGCCCTATACGCCAAAATATGAGGGCCATCGCCACCAAGCTAGAGGAGAACATCTGCGAAGAGGTCAAGAAGCTCCTGGAGGCCGACTTCATCTCAAAGATCCAGTATCCAGGCTGGATCTCGAATGTGGTAGTGGTTAAAAAAGGGGGTGGTACATGGAGAATGTGTATTAGCTTTTCTTTGTTAAATAAATCATGCCCTAAGGATTGCTACCCCCTGCCTTGGATCGACGCGCTGGTTGATTCAGCCGTCGCTTTTTCTATCATCAGCTTTTTGGATGCTTTTTCAGGTTATCACCAGATCTGGATGCACCCTCCCGATATCAAGGATGTTTCCTTCATCACGAGGGAGGGGTGCTTCAGTTACAAAATGATGCCCTTTGGGTTAAAGAACGCAGGTGCTACCTACTAACCAATGATGGATTGGGTCTTCCAAGATCATAAAGGGAGAAACTTGGAGGTCTACGTCGATGAATTAATGATCAAAAGCAAGTGCATAGATTCGCACCTGAAAGATCTGGAAGAAACGTTCGCCACCTTAAGGAGGTTCAAGATGAGGCTGAACCCCTTGAAGTGTGTCTTCGGGGCCAGCCGCGGGAAGTTCCTCGGGCATCTCTTGACTCTGGCAGGGGTGGAGCCCAACGAGGACAAGGTGAAGGCCATCCAGGATTTGGAGTCACCTCGCGATGCCAAGGAGGTCCAGCGCTTGACAGGCAAGCTGGCTGGGCTGAGCAGGTTCCTCTCCAGGGCAGGAGACAAGTATTCTTCATTCTTTAAGGTGCTGCGGGGGAACCGGAGGTTTGAGTGGACTACCGAGTGCGAAGAAGCCTTCCAAGGGCTGAAGAGACAGCTCTCTCAGGCTCCTTTACTTCAGAGCCCAAAAGAAGGGGAGGACCTGACTTTGTACCTTGGAGTAGGAGAGGAGGCGGTAAGCTCCATCCTAGTGAAGGAAGAAGGAAACAAGCAACTGCCCATCTACTACGTCAGCCGGATATTGAAGAAAGCCGAGCTCCGCTACCCCATCCTCGAAAAACTAGCTTACGCTTTGGTCATGCCTGCCAGGAAACTCCGGCCATACTTTCAAGCACATTCGATTAGGGTGGTGACCGACAATCCTCTTCGCAAGATCTTCGAAGGAGTAGAGCACTCGGGGAGACTTGCTAAGTGGTCTATTGAGCTAAGCGAGTTCGACATCTCCTTTGTTCCAAGACTCTCCATTAAGGCGCAGGCAGTGGCAGACTTCCTAGCATACTATGTTGTCAAGGTCAAGGAGGGAGAGCAGCAGCCACGGGAAGCATGGAAGATGATGGTCGATGGGGCCTCGGGAAAACATTCCCTCAGGGGAGGAGTGGTGTTGGTCAGCCCCCAGGGAGTCGCGATAGAACAGGCGGTGGCCTACCACTTTCCAGTGACCAACAACCAAGCGGAGTACGAGGCCGTGATCGCCAGCCTTCGCTTGGCAAAGGAGCTCGAGATTCAGGATGTGGAGGCCTTCACCGATTCAAAGGTAGTAGCGTCGCAGATCCGGGGAGAGTTTGAAGCTCAGGAGCCTACCCTCATAAAATACCTCTCCAAGGTAATGGCGATCATCGGTGGGTTCCGGTCGTTCTCCATCCAACATGTTCCTAGGGAAGAAAGTATAGCTATCGATCGATGAGCAAGGTTTGGACCTCGGGGAGGAGGGTCCTTGACGGAGCTATTTCGACCGGATATCGAGGAAGGAGAATTGATGGTGGTGGATTGGCGACCCTCTTGGGCGGATCCATTGGTGACCTTTTTAACCACCGGTGGACTTCCTGAGGGGACCAAGGATGGGAGAAGCTTCAAGCACAAGACAGCTCACTACCTAATGATAGAAGGGGGCCTGCATCATAAGATGTTGTCAGGTACTCCTGACTGGAGAGGTCTTTCTTCTACTCTCGGTTGAAGCATCAGCTCTGAAAGCCTCAGATTTCTGCTTGCTCTGTGACTTGCTACTATTCTCTTCTTCTTCCTTCCTTGCTGCAAGCTGCATCTCATAGGATGGTACCTTTCCAAATAGGGTTCGAGTTGGTGTGTCAACTAGCTTGCCCATCTCCATGATGGCACAGATCTTTGTGTCTCAATCCTTTGTGAGGGACCTGAGAAATTTGTCATTCATCTCAAAGGTGCTGAATACCCTTCTATATATTATCAATTCATTAACAGTTAGGAAGAATCTTTCAAAACTTTCAGCAATGCCCTCAGACTTTCCTTATCTGAAGGCCTCATACTCCTGGTTAAGCATGAATTTTCTGTCATCCCTCACCTCTTCTGAGCCCTCCATGAACACAACTAAGGTGTTCCACATCTCCTTGGAGGTCTTGCAGTGCACTAGATTCTGGAATGTTGAATCATCTACTGCACTGGCAATAATTTTTTGAGCTCTCTTCTCCATGAAGGCAAGAAGGAGATCCTCTTTGTTCATTTCTTCATAAGACTTGGGTGTCTGGATGTTGGCATCCAGAACTAAGACTTTCATAGTGATGAAATGCCCCTCTTTGACTTTAATGTATATCGTAGGATCTGCTGCTTCCATGAATATCCTGAACCTTTCCTTCCAGAGCCCAAACCCTGCCTTTCTATAGATTGGAAACTTCATGGCTCCTAATTCCTTTTAGTTTACACCAGTCCCCATTACTTATATTATAGTTAACCTTGGAGGTATACTCAGATTGTTAAATCTTTTTTAAGTAACCTCGCTCTGATTCCACTTCAAAGTTATTTAACACAAGGTTAGCTAATCACCTAGAGGGGGGGTGAATAGGTCTTCGAATTTTTATCAATTATTTTGTTGATATTTAGCTTAAACTATCTAGAGCTTGTCCTTAGCACCTGCAAAAAAACAGAAAACAAGCACACAACAAACCCAAAGAATTTATAGTCTTCCCCAAATGGGTACATCAACTTTCCCTCCCACCTATCCAACAAATTTGTTGGACAAGGCACAAACTCCACCAAAATGCTCCTCGGAGCTTACACCTTATCCCTCAGACTATTACACAGATTCTTCATAGAATCCAAAATTAGAACTACAAGGGTTCCTACCTTAGAGCCCTACAGGACTCCTACAGCTCAGTGATCCACTGATCACCTACCTCAGCCTTATTTTTAAGGTATACAACTCAGACTCTTCAGCCCTACAGCTTCAGCCGCACAACACTAATCTCAGAGTGTTGCAGCACTCCTACAACTCAGTACCCCAACCAGGTACCTACAGCACAGCCTCCTCCAAGGCCTACAACTCATTAATATACTTGTCACCTACAGCTCAATGACTCTCCAGTCACCTACCTCAGGAATAAGGGCCTACACTCAGGCTGGGAGGACAACCCTACCTTAGATCCACACTTAGATCCTACCTCAGAGAGCAACACTCTCCTCATGCAATTAAGCCCTATAGCTTAGATCCACACTTGGATCCTACCTCAGTACGGTAACAGGGCACCTACCTCAGTGACTAATTAGTCACCTACCTAAGGCACAATGTGTCCTACACTCAGATTCAGATAAACTGAATCCTGCAAGAAAAGAATACAAAATAGTTTGAGAAAAATAAATAACTGACTCAGAGATTAAATCTTTGAGTCTACCTTGCTGGACTGAGCAGATTCCAGTCCAGCATACTTACTGTAGAAGGAATAAGTCCTCTTTTACAACTATCTCTTTTCTGCTGCACAGAAGAGCAGTAACCAGCTTGCTCAATGGTAGAATCAGCTTCTCTATTCTTGAAAGAACTAACTTACTGAGCTTGAAGAGCTCAGCTGACTTCCATTGCCTTGGCGACTTTCCCTGCTAGACTTTAGCTTTCAAGCTTGGTGGAGAAGATGATGTCCAGCTGCCTTTTTGTATTTTCTTTGTTCCGTTCAATCTCTTTCATTTTTTGTTTGTTGACCAAATATATTTTCATTTTCCTTTTTATATTTGTTGATTTGAATCAACATCAGACTTGTATGTAGGCCCAGCAAAGGTTTGGTCAGCCCCACCTTCTTCAGAAAAGGACTTGGCAGCTTTCGGTGCCACTGCAGCTTTCCCGCAACGGCTACATGTAAGTTTACTTTGATGATGTCAGTAAAGGTCATCACCATCTGGACTTAGAAAATATTCCAGAAATTCCTGAAGCGTTGAGTGATGCTAAGTCACTCAATGTCATCTGTCTTATCTCTCAGCGCTTCTAGACTTGTGAATTTCTCTCGATTTGTCTCAGCTGTTCTGTCTCAGTGGTCTTAGCGATTTGTTCTTAATAGCTATAATAGGCCTTTGTCTCAATGCTTTCTCCTTATTAGCTGAGACAAGTCTCCATCTCAGTGGTTCTGTCTCAGCGGTCTTTGCTTCTCAGTTGAGACTTTCTTCTGTCTCAGCGGATTTCCTCTTAACTGTCTCAGCGCTTCCCTCTTCATTAGAAGCATTAAGTGAACCTGCTTCACTCAACGCTTCTAGACTTAGAGAAATCCAGCTAGTTTTGTGTCAGTTGTCTCAGCGCACTCAATGCCTTCTTCTCAGCTATCTTGGTTGTCTTAGTGTTCTCAATGCCTTCTTCTCAGCTATCTCAGTGGTCTCAAAGCTGTTTGCCTTAGATGGTTTTTCGGGCTTTAGCTGTGTTCGACGATATTTGGGCTGACCTCGACGAATTCTAATCTTCTCAGCGATCTCAGCTCTTTTATCCTTAGTTGATTTTTCTTGCTTTAGCGTAACAAGTTTTGAGATGAGTTCGACGAATTGTAAGCTGAGCTCGATGAATTACAAACTGAGCTCGATGAATTGCAAACTGAGCTCAATGAACTTCAAGCTGAGCTCGACAAAATTTGAAACATGAGATCTTGTGCATATCCCAAGTAATGTTGAGCTGAGCTCGACGACAAGCGAGCTGAGCTCGACGAACTTCGAGTTGAGCTCGACGAAATTTGAGTTTACTACCAAACTCATTTTCTTCATCTGCCCAATCATGGACTACATGCATGCATGAACTAAAGCACACATCAAATATATTATGTGGGTATTTCATTGACACATTTGACTTCAAATAAATATGGGAAATTGGGATAAATAGACCCAACAGTTTTCCACTTCAAAGAAGTGGAAGGAGTCAGAGTCCCGGTTTCTCATCAAGTAGGGGGTGGAGGAGAAGCTTCCCATTCATGTCAGTCTTCTTCTTGAAGACCCACTTGCACCCTATAGGTTGTACCCCTTCAGGTGGTTCCACCAAAGTCCAAACTTTGTTTTCATACATGGAGTCCATTTCATATTTCATGACCTCAAGCCAATTCTCGGAGTACAGTCCACTCATAGCCTCTTAGTAGGTTGCAGGCTCATTACTATGATCCATAAGCAACACATTACCTATTTGAGACATAAGAAATCCATATCTCTCAGGCTCAAACCTTGGTCTACCAGATCTACGTGGAACTTCTGTTTCTTTAGCAGGCTCTCCAGTTACAACAACTTATAGTCTTGTCTCAGCTCCCAATCCCCGTTCATTCACAGTTTATGGTTCTTGAACTTGTTCAAGTTCTACCCTGCTAGTCTTTCTACTTAAGATCTTTTTCTCAAGAAAGACACCAGTCCTTGCTACAAACACTCTACTCTCTGATGGTAGGTAGAATAGTACCATTTAGTTTTCTTAGGATACCCCACAAGATAATATTTATCTGACCTGGGTTCTAGCTTGTCAGGCATTTGACGTCTTACGTAAGCCTCACAGCCCCAAATCTTAATGAAAGATATACTAGGATGCTTCCCAGTCCATATCTCATATTGTGTCTTCAGAACCGCTTTCGTTGAAGCATGATTTAGTGTAAAAGCAGTAGTTTCTAGAGCAAAACCTCAAAAGTAAACAGGCAGATCTGCATGACTCATCAACGACCGTACCATTTCTAATAGACTACGATTCCTTCGCTCAGAAACACAAGTATGTCACGGTGTTCTAGGTGGAGTGAGCTGTGATACAATAACATTCTCCTTCAGATAATCACGAAACTCAAAACTTAGGTATTTGCCACCTTGATCAGATTAGAGTGCTTTAACCTTCTTACCCAATTGGTTCTATACTTCATTCTTAAACTCTTTAAACTTTTCAAAAGTTTCAGATTTACACTTCATAAGATACATGTATCCATATCTATCGAAATCATCAGTAAATGTAATAAAGTAGAAATATGTAGTTCTTGTCATAGAACTCATGGGTCTACATACATCAATATGTACTATACTCAAGAGATCATCAACCCTCTCATTAAAACCAGTGAAATGTACCTTAGTCATCTTGCCTAACAAATAAGACTCGCATCTCTCAAATAATTCATAATCAAATGAGTCTAGTAGTTCATCTTTATGGAGCTTGGATTTGTGTCTCTCATTTAAATTGCCCAAACTACAATGCCAATGGTACGTGGGGTTCGAGTCATTCATTTTTAGTCTTTTAGTATTTTCTATATTATAGATCTGATTGTCTAAGTTCAAAATATATAAACCATTAAACATTTGGGCTATACAATAACAAACATCATTCTTAAATATTGGACAACAATTGTTCTTGATAATTAAAGAAAAACCAACCATGTCCAAGCTTGAAATGAATAAAATGTTTCTATTTCTAGAAGGAACATACTAACAATTATCAAGTTCTATTACAAGCCCACTGGGAAAAGAAAGAGGGTAAATTCTTGTGGCAACAACAATAACTCTTGCTCCATTGCCAACGCGCAAGTCCACCTCTCTTTTACTCAGCAATCTTCTCCTTCCCAGTTCCAGCACATTTATACAAATGTGAGAACCACATTCGATATCCAATATCAGGATGAAGGAGCAGAAAGGTTTATCTCTAAAACATAGATACTTGAAGTAGAAGTCTTACCTCCCTTCACCTTGTGCAAACCCTCAATGTATAGAGTACAATTCCTCCTCCAATGACCAACCTTGCCAAAGTGGTGGCATTTCCCTTCTTTCGCAGATCCTTTCTGCTTTAGTGCTGAAGACTTGGGATTCACGGCAGACTTAGGTCCTACCTTCTTCTTCTTGAATCCCTTGGCCCTGCCCTTACCTTTATGCACCATCAGTATGGGGCCTCCAGGCTTGGCCTTCTTTATGTTGATTTTGGCGGTTCTTAACATGCCTTGGACCTCAAGCAATGTCTTGTCTATTTTATTCATGTTAGTGTTTAAGACGAGCTGCTCATAATTGTCTGACAATGATTGCAGGAACAGTCTATGGCCAACTCTTGTCCAGTGGTAAGCCTAGTCTCTCACGGTTCTCTATATACCCAATCATCTTGAGTACGTGAGTCCCTACTAGGTCCCGAGATCCCATATTACACTGGAACAACGCCTTAGTGACGTCAAACCTCTCTTGATGAGCTTGCCCTTGAAATATTTTCTTGAGATGCTCGTCAATTTTCTTGCAACCCATGTTCTCATGTTGCTTTTAGAGCTCAGAATTCATGGTTCCAGCATGAGAGATTCGACATCTAAGGACTCATTAAGATACTTCTTATAAGCATTCTTATCAGCATGAGACACATTCCTGGCATTCTCTTCAGTGGATTCCTCTTCCAAAACATAGAGCTTTTACTCTTGCTTGAGAACATTCTTAAGCTCTTGGACCAGTCCAAGTAATTAGTCATACTTAGCTTTTTCTTCTCAAGGATGGTTCTGATGGACAGGATGGAGTGTGAACCACTTGCCATGGAAATTCTACAAGGATCAATGCAAAGTAAAATCAGTATTACATTTCAAAATACATTTTATTCTTTCGATAAGGACTTTAATCAAAATAACTCCGACTATATTTATCAAACTGGTAACCCTCGATATCAATTTGAAGAGTTTATGCAAGTAACTCTCTTATTGGATAAGATCCATATTTCACTAACACTATAAGTCAGCTTTGGCATTTCTCTCACAATGTCGTTGTTTTGGTAGGCAACGCTTTCCAATTGCATCATAATGAAACTCCTGTATGGCTGGTGAAGTACTCTTTATTCTCATCCATCATATGATGCATGCCAGCCCTATGCCTCTAGGTACTCAACATTTGAGGTCACCAAGTTAAGTATGACCTGATGTCTATAGTGGGATATCATAATTATCCGCTCGCACCCCTACCAAGATAGATTAATGCACCTTGTTTGGCAAGCCACACTTCATCGATCGAGACAGGAAGATTGTCCGCCATCGCAAGACATCCAAATACTTAATATTGCTTAAGGGATTTTTAAACGATTGATTAACTCTTTAATCATGGTTAACAACTAACCATTGTGCACATCCACAAAATAAAATTAGACATCAAACATAATTCAAATGCATCTTAGATGTGCACAAGGATCATCAACACTTGATGAACTGGGCTAAATCTAAACGTCTAGAACCCATCTAAATATTCAGATTTACATTCACTGGACATGAACCACACTAACCCCACTTAGAAAGCAGACAAGCTCGTCTCTTAATATGAGATTCAAAATCAAATATACTTGTTTTCGCAAACCAACAAGATAGACGATTATTTTCAAAGGGCAACAAGGATATCAATTATGATATCACTGCAAAATCACGTGCGTTCTTGGCGGTATCCTAAAAATAGATTTGGGCATTTAGAACATTTTTAAATTTCCAGATCTACATGCCATGGATTTAGCACTTCTGATACCATGCTCATTGTCGAAACATCCCTCTAAAACTACTATTGGGATTTGCTAGATGGCATAACAGTTGTGCACGCATCGAAAATAAAGAACAAGAAAAGCCAAAAGAAGTTTGGATCTAGCAATGGGCATGTATCAAGAAGAAATTGCTGTAAATAAAATTTTACCTCTACGAGATTGAGTCTATACTCAACCTAGATGATCTAGGAGATCAGCCAATCACTTTGCGGCTATAGTCCCCAGTGTAAAATATTGTCCACACCTCTATTAGAAGTCCACACAAATAGGAGAACCCGTAGAATATTGTTGCACAAGATCTAGGTCGGGAGAGAAAGCTCTTCGTCTTCACATACTGCTTGGTCCATTGTAGAAGAGGCGGCGGCGACACTCGCAAGAATCAAGCTAAGCGGCGACGACGGGATCAACGGCAGGCGTAACGACTTCCGTCGGCTTTTAAGTCTCAGGTATTTCTCACAATGAGGCTCGTGTGCTTAGATACAATGAACAGTTAAGTCAATATTGAGAAACCATAAAACCTTCTATTTATACACAAGGAATAAATAAAACATCTCCAATCACTATTCGCAGACCAAGGAATTAGAATCCATCATTTTCGACCAGAAAACCATTGTCTTGACGTATCGTCGAGTATCAAAGACATATACGAATAATCATCGAGTGTACAATCTATACTCGACAAATAGTAGAGTATCCATCGGATATTCGACGAATGGCGTTGAGTGAACTCAATGCATCAATGCTCTAAGAGCCAAACCCGTCAAATCAATACTTGACTCGACGAAGGCATTGAGTGGACTCAACGCACTCAAAAACTAAGTGCCAGATTCATCGAGTCAACCTTTAACTCGACAAAGGCGTTGAGTGGACTCAACGCAATCAACACCTAATACTCAGATTCATCGAATCAACTCTTTAACTCAATGAATCATCAAGTATACTCAGTAAACCCAATGCTTAAGTTCAATTCTCGACGAATCAACTATTTGACTCGACGAATCATTGAGTAAACTCAACACACTCAACTCCATCATTCAATGAGTCAACACTTGACTTGACGAAAGCGTTGAGTGGTCTTAATACACCATACGTTATCCAAGGCTTGGTTGTTGCTAAGTCTTTCCCACTCATCATATGAACAAATCAAGCTAATCCAATCTCCAAATTTATCCAAATGTTCTTATGTTTGACCCTGATGGGCTCATACTGCGTTCACAGTGAGGCTACATACTTGATCACTTCAAGATCACAATAGTAATACCAACAGACCTACACTCAGATCTTTTTATAGATCCTACAGCTCAGGCCACATGGCACTATGTCAATCTTTACAGCAAGAGATCTAAAGTCATATCTTTTACAGATTGTTCAACTAAGATCACAATGATCTTATAGATAAAAAGAGTTGCAAGAGTTTGACACAATAGACAAGGCTTATGTCTTCAAATAGAAGCACTGAGCAGGATTCTTCTTACTTCATCTGTACTTGAATATATTATCTTGAAAAGAATGAGGCTAGATCATGAAGACTTTGACAGTGAGAAAAATTCTTTAGAAATAATATAGTTGTTGCCTTGGAATAAAATCTTCATGTTTCTTGCAGTGGATGTAGACTTGAGAGAATTTTGATGCATGCGTTCTATTGAATACTTGCACAAAAAACTTTGAAAGTACTGACATGCAAATCTCTGTGTATTACTTGTATATCTCTGTTTTTGAATCCTTTTCAAGTACACGAGATCGACAGAGGGCTTGGTGCTTTACAAGGAAACTTCCAACTGCTAGTCAATCTTCCTAAGGAAAATTTTGAAAAAGGAATCCTCCATGACTAGAGAATTTTTCTTAAAGAAATTTTCTAAAAAGGAATTATTCTGAATTGAATGAGAATATATCTTTTCCTCTAGCAAAGCCTTGATTTTAGCAGCAAAGATCACAATTTGAATTAATTCAACTTTATTAAGCAATCAGTGGTTTAATGTTAGGAAAGAGTTGTTAGACCATGCGTTGGGCCGGCCAAACTTCTTTATGTAAACTTTACTTGATGCAGTTGATAAAGTCTTTTATCTCTAGTAACAAAGGTATAATCATCATAAAATATCATAATTACTTAACTGAAGTGTCCCAGATCTTAGGCACATAACACTACAGAAATCCCTGTCACTATGTAGCCGATGCAATCGACAAATTATATAAAGCCTTCTATACGATGTTGTCGACAAATTATATAAGCCTTATATATGAAGTAGTCGACAAATAATACAAAGCCTGCAGTTGATGCAGTCGATAAATGAGTTTGCTTGAAACTGATAATGTTGAACTTTCCTTTAGCCATGTAGTCGATGCACTCTATATTTTCCTGAAGTCATTTAGTCAATGCATTTGACAAAATGATTAGCTTCTAGCCTATACACTCAATATTTAATTTAGACAAATTTAAGCTCATCCCTTTGAATTCTTTTAACTCTTATGACTTTCCTCATGACAGTGACATGTCTAATATAGGATTAGGTCATAGGTCAACATGAGTTTTTCTCCTTGAGGGATTACAGGGGCAAAACCCTATTTAGGTGACCATAAGCCTAACACTACATTAGCCATGCACTTCTGTTAACCCCATCACAATAAAACTAAAATACACATTAAATAAAAGATGTTTATTATCATCTTGTGGGCATGTTTAAATCGGGAATTTTGCAGGCTATATTCTCAATAATGAGCCTTAAATCTCGACGCTGCATATACTTCTACTAGACATCTGCTATAACTTAATATATCTTTAAAACACTTCATCTTCCCTATTCTCGACATTCTTGCTCTCTCTTCTATTTGTCTAGTGTTTTTGTAGGTACCTCATTAACAATAAAGAAAAACTCAAAATTTAGGCTTGGAATCCTTTGTTGCTAAGGTTGATACTTTCAGAGGAATTCAACAACTCTTCACCAATGTTGGGCTGAATAAGTTGATCATAAAAAGATGCATACTTCATGCAAGAGAATTTGCTGAGATTCTGGAGACAGTTATAATTGATGAATAAGGAACAATAATAGGGCAGATTGTTGTTTCAGAAGTTAATATAACTTTCAAAATTACACACACGGTTTTTGAGCTTCTTTCTAGGGAAGCTGAAGCAAAGATGTCAGACAGAGAAATCAAGAAAATGTTAAAATTGATGAACTTTTTAAGGGATAAGCAAATCCATCTAAAAAGAAGGATTTTTCTAAAGAATATTAGTTTTTTTCAGACATTGTGGAGAAAATTGACTGTGGGAAATGTCTCATGTAGTTGATATGCCATAAGTATAGAATAAAGAAGAATGTCTATATGACATTCATGAATTAGATAATGAAGCATCATTACCCTATCTTGTGCAAATCAAAAGAAGTGAACATTCCTCTAGGTAAAGAATATCCATTGCTTTATTTTCAAAGTGGATCAGTCAAATCATCAAACTAGTGTCTCAAAAAGGACCAACTCCCCCATCGACTCGTATAGCAGATCTCCATGAGTCAGCCCAATAAGAAGATACCATATTATATCCTCTTGAAATTATTACCTTACGAAAAGTACTCTTAGCATCAATCAATCCAGAGTTTGTGACCACTAAAGACCCTGCTCCAGACATATAGCAAATCACAAACCTACAAATATCTTATGAAAATATAATTCTATCTACTGTAACTCCAAATCCTATCTTAAATCTTGTTTCCATCATTATTCAAGCAATATAGTAAGCTTCTACCTCACTAACACTCTTATGTCTAAGCAAGCTACAAAAATTCTACACATCATTTGGATATATACAGACCCAAATTGATGGGATCACTACATCCATAAAAAGAGTACAAGATAGGCTGACTTCCTCAGGTGTTTCCAAATCTTTCTTAACATCACTAACTCATGAGGTTCAGAAGTGGGCGATGTCTGAGGAAGACCAGCCTATAGAAGATCTGAACAAAGAAGACTCCCCATCTATAGTTATTCAAAAAAAACTGTTGAAAAATAAGAATTCTTGAAGGGGGCAGAGGTTGATGCTCAAGTGGGACAAACTCCTACAATAGAAATTTAAGGGGAGTCACACAAATAGGAGGATACATAACATAATTATCAAATTGATATACTCCTGATTGAAAGAGAAGTTGTAAATGATGTTGAACTTGTTCAGGGGGAGCCTTAGGAGAAGAAAAATGAGAAGCAACCACAACTAGTACCTAAGAGAGATATCCAAATCCAATTTACTAAAAAAAGGAAATTCCCATTTGTGAAAGATGCAGTCTAATTTTCTAGAATGTATACTATTTAACAAATTTCAAACACTCAAGAACCACATGGTGTTTAAAACTTTTAATCTTCATACATCTTTTTTATGATTATATATTATAATCTTCTTTCTAATGAAAGCTTTCTGTTGTCTGCCCTTACTTCTATCTATTGTTTTTCTCTAGTCATCAATATTGTAAATCATTCGTTGTCTTTCTTATTTTATTCTATAAAATTACTTTAAAACCTTTGTAAAATTTGTTAAGCAAAATAGGGGAGATTGTTACGAAAAATTATTATGATTTTACCAAACAAATTATTTTATAAGTTATTTTACTTCCTATGTTTATTGCCCAAGTTCTATAGTTAGGGTAATATGGCCATAGGTGTCCTAAGAAGTCAATTTAATCAAGGTCATGAGATAGCCACACTGATTAGAAAAATAAAATCAAGAAATGCCAATATGTGTCAAAATAAATTTGATGCAACGCCGATTGGAAGTTGACGTGATGCAGCAAGACCAGAGCAGACCCGCTCTGGCGACCCTCACGGCCTGGACAGAGGCCCTCGTCTAGCGGCCCACTGCCGGGCTGTAGCCCAATCACCCCACCCATGACCGCAACTATTCTCAGCGCGGCAGGATTTTGAGGCAAGGTCTCGAACCCATCCCCCTTGATAAATCCCTTTCCTAACAGGGACTATCATCAATTAAGCTCAATTGGTGATAGTCCCTGTTAGGAAAGGGATTTATCAAGGGGGTTGGGTTCGAGACCTTGCCTCAACATCCTGCCGCGCTGAGAATAGGTGCGGTCATGGGTGGGGTTCTTGGGCTGCAGCCCGGCAGTGGGCCGCTAGACGACGGCCTCTGTCCAGGCCGTGAGGGTCGCCAGAGCGATTCGGCTCTAGGCTTGCTGCATCAAAAAAAGTGCACTTTTTTGATGGAGCAAGCCCAGAGCCGACCCGCAGTGGCGACCCTCACGGCCTGGCCAGAGGCCATCGTCTAGCGGCCCACTGCCAGTCTGCAGCCCAAGCACCACACCCATGACCGCACCTATTCTCAGCGTGGCGGGATGTTTAGGCAAGGTCTCAAACCCAGCCCCTTGACAAATCCCTTTCCTAACAGGGACTATGTTGGTGATAGTCCCTATTAGGAAAGGAATTTATCAAGGGGGCTGGGTTCGAGAGCTTGCCTCAACATCCCGTCACGCTGAGAATAGGTGCAATCAAGGGTGGGGTGCTTCGGCTGTAGCCCGGTAGTGGGCCGCTAGACGAGGGCCTCTGGCCAGGACGTGAGGGTCGCCAGAGCGGGTCGGCTCTGGGCTTGCAGCATCATGACGTCACTTCAGCTAAAAGTCAGAGCAAAAATAAATTTAAGTTGGTGCTATTTTAAGGTATAAGATATCAAATGCATTGATATCGTATCGACGCAACATCGATTATACAATCAAGTTGACCGGATTTCATTTTAATGGAATATCTCGATGCAACTTATATTAGAAGTAGATATAGCGTCAAATGGAATTAAAAATGGAAATAACAGAAGATTTGTTCATAATTATTTTAAAGAAATGAACGTGGAATTCTTTTGAATCTTTAGAGTTATTGGAAAAAGTTCTTCAGGAAAGAATTCTCAATCAATTTCATATGACCTTCTATGGAAGAATTTTGAAGAGTAAGATGTAATTGATTAAAGCATATTTGGAGGAATATATTTCTATTCCTTTTGACGATATTTTACATGAAGATAAGAATTTGAATTTGCCCGAGGGTTTGATATACCCATAATTAAGAAGGCCTAACAAACATATGCATGATACATAATATACAAAGAAAGAGAGACACTAGTCGAAGCAGCTTCATTCTCCTTCTTCCTTCTCTTCTCTATTGTTGCTACAATATATTCTGAAAGGATAATTAGAAAAGATTTTGGATCCAAAAATTTTATAATCCTTATAACTTTTACAAGCAAGGATTCATCAAATATTGAGGGTCCAGTACTCTTTGTGCCAACAGTCCTCAAAAATTTGATGAGAGCGGACTTATCCTAGAAGACTTATTTTTCTTATCACTTCTTACTCTTCTTCTTATACTTTGAGCAAAGAGTTTTTAGAATCCCTCTGTAAAGGATTCAATCACTAGTTTAATATCTCCATATCAAAAGATCTAGTGTTAGTTCAATATCTCCTTACCAAAAGATAAAGTTTGGTTCTAAGAGTCTCCTATTAAAAGACTGAAGCTCCAGGGTAATTTATTCTTACCAATGTGGTAGAAGAGTGGATGTACCCAGATTTTGGGTAACCACTATAGTTTTAGTGTCCTCTATGTTATGCATTTTTGTGTTGTATTTGTTGTGATATGTTTACTTTCCGCATTTATTTTCTGACTTACATTATGTGGATGCTAGTACTATGATAAGTTAAATTAAGAAACTTGTTTTAAAAAACATTTTAAATCTCTTTTAACCCCCCCCCCCCCCCCCCCCCGCTAGAGAATTCTCTGAGAATTTAATAAATTGTTCGCACTTTCATAAGCAACTGGCACCATTAGGGTCTGCAATGGTTTTCCCTACTCGACACGAAAAAATTTGAGCAAGTGACCCTCTTATATGTAGTATCATCGTACCACTCAACCTTTGACAAGTAGCGTGCCGATCGAGAGGGCCTATTATTTAGGGCTAGCTTTGGAGGAATACATCATCTCTAGGTCAATAATAACTAATGCTCAACCGGTTAATTAGCTTATTAGAGCGGGACCCAAAATACAAGTGCATAAATAAATGTACCAGTAAATTACAGTATTTAAAGTGCGGTAATGAAATGATGAAATGAATTGCAGTAATTAAAATGCTGATCTGAAATATGAACAATACTGAAATGAAGTGCAGTAATTGAAATATTGAAATAAAAAAACAAAATAATAAGTAATTCAGTTCTGTGGCTCCCTATCCATTCAAGGAGGCAATTTCAGTTCTCCTCTCCATTACAAGGAGACAACTCTATTCATAGGAGGTTTCTCTGTTCAATTGGGTGCTTCTCCATTCCAAGGAGGAAACTCTATTCATAGGAGGCTTCTCTGGTCCAAGGAGGCAACTCCATTCATAGGAGGCTTCTTCATTCTAAGGAGAAATCTTTATAATTAAGCAGCTAGTTCTTTGTATTTTGAACATATTAGGGTTTGCTGGTTTATTTGTGTTTGATATTTGCTTTACGTGTACCTTTTAAGGTGATTTGCCGGATTTGTATTGCTCCTTGAGAGCTTCATTATAATTTCAAGACTCTTTATTATAATCTTTTGATTTAATCATTGTGACTCCAAATCTCCACAAGAGGTTCAGCACGAGATCTTTAACCTCAATTTCTTGCATCGACGCGACTCGAGTTATTTATTATGGCAGACATAAACTCATTCGATTTTCAAACATGTTTTATTCGATAAATACCAAAAAGAGTGAGAAATTTATAAAACTTGAGCCAGAGGTTAAATTTGTCCTATCATAATCCCCATAATTTTCTCAAATCATTTTGAACTTTATTTAACCTTCAATAAGTTATTCTCCTCGAATAAATTTTCATATTAGATTCCAAAAATACTTTTGGTGATCCAAATTTCCACAAATTTTTATTGAGGGTTTATATAATCATTAAGAACCTTTCGTAATCTTATCAAATTTATTTCAATAATTAGAGGCTCTTTGTAAATTTTAAAATAAGGAAGAAACCGCAAATTAATTTATCAAAAATAGATAAAATTTTAAATACTTCAACAAAGTTTTTTAGTCGGTGAACACCAGTTCCACTATCATCCAAAGATTTTCTCAGATTTTTATACCAAAACTACAGCCTCTGATATTTTTAAAACCTTAATTTGTACATCATTTAAATCTATAAAAATACCAACATTGCAAAATAAAATATAATTATTTTTCATATCCTGTGTCATCCTCCAAATAACATCATATAAAAAGTCTAGACATTTTAATCGAGCAAATTGCCCTCTGGAAATTTTCTAATGAAAATGTTTAATATATTTAATTGATTAAAATTTGCAAATTAATTTAAATAATCCTCACTTAATTTTAAAGAATGCACATAGGATCTATAAATTACTATGATTTTTCAAGGATTTTAGAAAATCTCAAAAATCCTTGTTAAATTAAAAAAAATTCAAAATCCTTTGTTTGTAATTATAAAAATTATTAGATATTTCAAAAATCCCTAAAATGTTATGAGGATAGCCCGCCTTGTTGTGCACAACTTTAATGTTCAAACCTTTCTAATTAGTGCCTTAATTTAGCATCAGAAAAATCAAAAACCCCTTTCATAATTAAAAAAATCCAATCTGAACTTATGCAGAAGATCATGGTCCGACTGCAATCGTGTTGGACATTGCAATCATTTGAGCTCCCTCCCACAATGGTGTTCATTCTTGGATCTGCTGTGGGAGCAAACCATCAAGGCAGTCTGATACTTCACATAGATCAGATGGTAGTTGTAGTTGTTAATAATTAGTTACGTTTTCTATTTAAGTCTTATTTCAGTTTTGTTTTTGGTAGAGAATAAGGTCCAATATGGACGTTTCTATTCTTGGTCTTTATTTGGTTTAAAAGCTGCAGCAGTTTTCTTGGTCTTTATTTGGTTTAAAAGCTGCATCAGTTTTCTTGGTCTTTATTTGGTTTAAAAGCTGCAGCAGTTTTCTTTGTTTTGCCTTAAATTGTTTTAGGCGTTCTTCTCCTTTGGCATCCTGTCCATTGCCTATATATTATCCTGTTTTGTGATGTTTTAATATCAAGAAATATACAGAAGTTTTCTTTTTCCAATATCATTTCTCTGCCATGTTTATTATGAGTTGGTTCTAACATTTGGTATCAGAGCGAGGAGGAGATCGTTCCATTGTGAGGAAGAAACGTTGTTTCTTCAATGGCGGAGACATCTTCAAAGTCGGATGGGTTCCATGGACACTTCAAATACCCGGTGCTCACGAGGAACAACTACGGCGTCTGGGCTATCAGAATGAGGGGGATCCTCGATGTCCAGGACGTCTTGGAGGTGGTGGAACCAATCGATCCGACGGCGAAGGTGGATGAGAAAAAGAACAAAATAGCTTTTTCGGTCATCCAACAAGCTCTTCCAGATGACGTTCTCCAGATGGTTGCGGAGAAGAAAACTGCGAAGGAGGTATGGGACATGCTTCGGATCATGTACCAAGGCGCGGATCGCGTCAAGGATGCAAAGATCCAAACTCTGCAAACGGAGTTTGAGATGCTTCGCATGAAAGAGACGGACTCAATAGATGATTTCACAATGAAGCTTACCACAAACGTCAACATGCAAAGGGCGTTGGGAGGAAAGGTAGCGGAGGTTGCGGTTGTGAAGAAATTCTTGCGATCCGTCCCATCGAAGTTCGCCCAGATTGCTTCGACGATAGAGCAATTTGGCGACTTCACGACGATGACCGTGGAGGAGGTTGTCGGCCGTCTCAAGACTCATGAAGAGCGTGTTGGTGGGGCTACCAACAAAGACGAAGAAAAACTCCTCTTGATGATGAGGGAGTTTATGGCTCGTGACAAGAAGCCATATAATGGGGGAGGACACCAAACCGGAGGCCGTGGAGGCCGCGGCCGTGGACGAGGGCGCGGAGGACAACATCGCAACAACGATCGACGCGACGGTCAAGATCGCAACGACGGTGGTAAAGACAAGTCAAAAATTGAGTGCTTCTATTGCCACAAAATGGGCCACTATGCCTTGGAGTGCCGCTCGAAAAAGAAGGACAACGAGGAGAGAGTGCACATGGCCGAAGCCTTCGAGGATATCGAACCGGCTCTTTTATTGGCGGAGGGCGAAGAAGATCACCCGAAAATGGTATGTTCTAATTTTCTCCTTAATGAAGAGAATGTACAACCGGGCATTTTTCCCGGCGACGTGGAGAAATCGGATTGGTACCTTGATACGGGGGCTAGCAACCATATGACGGGTTGCAAGGATTTTTTTTCCTCGCTAGATGAGACGGTGAGAGACAAGGTGAAGTTTGGCGATGGCTCCTTGGTGGAGATATGTGGTCGGGGAGCAGTCTTCCTCAAAGACAAAAAGGAGCAGCACAAAGTTTTTACCAACGTCTACTACATCCCGAAACTCCGCACAAACATTGCGAGTTTGGGACAATTGGAGGAGAACGGATGCAAGATCGTCATGGAGGACGGATTCTTGTGTCTATTCGATCAAGAGAGGCGTCTCTTGGCAGAGGTCCAAGAATCGTCTCTACATCCTAAACATGAAGACGGATTCTCCGGTGGCCTTGCTAGCGGAACAATACAAAGATGAGGCGTGGCTATGGCACGCTAGATGGAGACATCTCAACTTTCGAGCACTTCATGACATGGGGCGTTTCAAGATGGTTGCGGGAATGCCCTCCATTGAGCACTCACAGGAACTTTGCGACGGGTGCTTGGTGGCAAAACAACGAAGGTTACCATTTCCGAGTGTTGCGGCGGGCCGTGCAACAAAGCCTCTTCAACTTGTACATGGAGATTTGTGCGGACCCATCACTCCGGCCACTCCGGGAGGTAAACAATACTTTTTCTTGCTAGTGGATGATCATAGCAGGTTCATGTGGGTGGAGTTATTGAGATCCAAGGACGAAGCCTTGGATGCATTCAAAAGGCTAAAGGCGCGAGCGGAGATGGAAACGGAGTTCAAAATAAAGGGCTTCCGTAGCGATCGAGGTGGGGAGTTCACCTCCAAGGGGTTTGATGCCTATTGTGAGGGAGTCGGGATCAAACGATTTCTCGCAGCCCCTTACTCTCCGCAACAAAACGGCGTGGTGGAGCGCCGCAATCAAATTGTCATGGGGATGGTTCGGAGTCTTCTAAAGTGCAAACACGTGCCGGCGAAGTTTTGGGGAGAAGCGTTAGCAACCGCGGTGCATCTACTCAACCGGGCGGCTACACATAGCGTTGTTGGGAAGACGCCTTACGAGGCGTTCTACGGAAGGAAACCAAAAGTGCACTACCTTCTCACTTTCGGTTGCCTTGCGTACGCGAAGACTACAAAGCCCAACCTTGCAAAGCTAGAAGATCGGGGCACCAAGATGGTACTCATCGGCTACGAGGCGGGCACTAAGGCATACCGGCTGTTCAATCCAAAGACGGGCAAGCTCGTAATCAGCCGTGATGTCGTCTTTTGTGAAGAAGCGAAGTGGGATTGGGAAGAGAACGATCCTGCAGAAATCTCGGTCAGCGATCATATTCTGCCAACAGATGGAGCAGCAGCCCCTCTCGCTGCATTCGTACCAGCCACCGCCCCCGGCGACGGGTCATCCTCCCCCCACCGCGGCTCACCTGCGGCCTACGCCTTGCCCGCTCCCGCTGCAGCCAGCAGCTCGCCCGCTGCAGCCAGCCCGCTGCAGCCAGCAGCCCGTAGTTCACCCGCTGCAGCCAGCAGCTCGCCCACTGCAGCCAGCCCGCTGCAGCCAGCAGCCCGCAGTTCATTCGCTGCAGCCAGCAGCTCGCCTGCGACATGCACTCCTCTCCACCGCGGATCACCCGCGGCCAGTGCCTTCCCCACTTCCGAGGCAACGTCAAGCTCCAGCAGTCCGACTCGCTACCGGTCCCTTGAGGAGATCTATGATGAAACTAAAGAAATAGAATTGCAACAGGAGGTCGGTCTTTGTTTCTTCGCTGCAGGAGAACCAACAAATTATGAGGAAGCTAAAGTCAATCCTCGTTGGAGACGAGCTATGGAAGAGGAGCTAACTTCGATCCGGGACAATGACACTTGGGAGATCACCACCCTCCCGAATGGTCAAAAATCCATTGGACTCAAGTGAGTTTTCAAAACGAAGCGGGACCCGGAGGGAAACATTGTGAAACATAAAGCTCGTCTTGTGGTGAAGGGGTATGCGCAGCGACATGGGGTTGATTTCGACAAGGTATTCGCACCTGTGGCGAGATTGGAGACGGTCCGTCTGCTCATTGCTTTGGCAGCGGAAGAAGGATGGGACATCCACCACATGGATGTAAAATCGGCTTTTCTCAACGGGGATCTAGTCGAGGAGGTATACGTATCTCAACCTCCCGGTTTTGTGATTATTGGAGAAGAGCACAAGGTGTTGAAGCTCAAGAAGGCGTTGTATGGCCTTCGACAAGCCCCGCGGGCTTGGAACTTCAAGCTAGATCAAAGTCTATCATCATTGGGTTTTGAGAGGAGTCCGACTGAACACGCCGTATACAAGCGAGTTGTGGGAGATTCCAACTTACTAGTCGGAGTCTATGTGGATGATCTCATCATCACCGGATCAAGCGGCGTGGAGATAAACAAGTTCAAAATTCAGATGAAGGAGTTGTTCTGCATGAGCGATCTCGGATTGCTCACCTACTACTTGGGGATAGAGGTATCACAAACGCCTCAAGTAATCACCCTTTGTCAGTCTTCATACACATTAAAAATTCTTGAGAAATTTGGGATGGGAGACTGCAATAGCGCTCAAGTTCCGATGGAACCAAGGCTCAAATTAAGCAAGACGGGTGATCATCCTTTGGTGGATCCTACCAAGTACAGGAGCGCAATAGGATGCTTGAGATATTTGGTGAATACACGTCCGGATATTGCATATGCCGTTGGGATAGCAAGCAGGTTCATGGAGAAGCCCAATACCCAGCATTTTGCGGTGGTAAAGCAGATTTTGCGGTATCTGAAAGGTACAATTGGGTTTGGTCTTTCTTATGAGAGGAATCTTCGTGGAGGAACGAAGCTAGTTGGCTACTGCGACAGTGATCATGGAGGGAGCATTGATGATAGAAAGAGCACTACGGGAGTTGCATATTTCCTAGGCCGGAACATCATCACTTGGATGTCGCAGAAGCAACGGGTTGTAGCCTTATCTTCTTGCGAGGCCGAATATATATCAGCTTCGATTGCGGCACAGCAAGGAGTATGGTTACTCAACCTTCTCGATGATATTCGGAAGAGGATTAGGTGCAAAGCAACACTCTTTGTTGACAACAAGTCAGCAATTGCACTAACCAAGAATCCCTTATATCATGATCGGTCAAAGCATATTGATACTCGTTACCACTACATTCGGGACTGCGTGGAGCGTGGAATGATCGAGGTTGAGTATGTTCATACTAACGACCAACTTGCTGACATATTCACTAAGGCACTCGCAAGGAACAAGTTCGTTGAAATGCGGGAGCGACTTCGAGTGCGGGACGTGAAGAACATAACTAATTAGGGGTTGAATGTTAATAATTAGTTACGTTTTCTATTTAAGTCTTATTTCAGTTTTGTTTTGGTAGAGAATAAGGTCCAATATGGACGTTTCTATTCCTTGTCTTTATTTGGTTTAAAAGCTGCAGCAGTTTTCTTTGTTTTGCCTTAAATTGTTTTAGGCGTTCTTCTCCTTTGGCATCCTGTCCATTGCCTATATATTATCCTGTTTTGTGATGTTTTAATATCAAGAAATATACAGAAGTTTTCTTTTTCCAATATCATTTCTCTGCCATGTTTATTATGAGTTGGTTCTAACAGTAGTTTCATTCCACCGAGGAGCTTGTGGGGCCTCTCCACCTCCGGTAGGATGCCAGTTTGCCATACCACCACCCTCGGCCAACTTGCTAGGGCTATCATATCTTATTGGGGTTGTCCGGTGGCCTGGATCCACCGGTTACTGCTATAGATCTATTTACAGAGCCTAAAACCAAACAGGAACTACCGGAACTCCACTTTTCAGCAGTGTCATTGCCCGGGTACCTACCAGAGAGTGATCCCGGTCCCCTCTCTAGAGAGGCACTAGCCTCAACATACTAAGAGGCACTGGGGCCTCATCTTACTCATCTTGTTATGGCTTGGTGGAGCTAGCCTAACCATGGCTTGGTGGAGCTGCAATGACGCTCCGATGATTGGAGCCCACATGCAAGGTGTCCAAAAGTATGGTAGGGGAGAGGAGATGGTCCTACCTATATGGAAGGCCTTCGGGAGCTCTCAGGATGTTTTGCTATTAAAGGTGGTGAGGAGGAGGTGGAACTCAGCTAATCTTTCTGGCAAGGTGGTGCTCTGATAATGGGGTAGTTGAGTTCGACTGGTCTTAGGGTGAGGAGTGAGTTATACTGGAGGGACTGTTGGCCTTTATATAGTATAGTAAGGCACGTCGCTCTCCCATCCCCACAGTGTGGGATGAATCTCCCACTCCGAAGATACTTGCCCTTGGTTAGGGTATATGGAAGCCATCAAATGAGGGTAATATAAGCACGTGTCATTATATTGATGGGCATAGCTTAGGTGGACATGGGGAAGGAAAGAAATGAGGGAAGAGAAGCTTCTTGGGCCTTAGGCTTGACCCTCCATTTACTCGCCTTTTGGGTCAGCCTTGTATGTATAAATTCCAAGGACAATTGGTAGAGAGATTAGCCCTTGATAAGTGACCATCAAGTGGAGGTGTGGGGTTGACTTTTTTTATTTAGAATGTGATTTTTAAAGGGTTTGACCAAAGTTAATCTTAGGATGGGTCCTCCTATGTAAGTTAAGGTCAATGTAGGTCCAATTTATCGAGTGACAAGCCAATGTTAGGGTATTGGAGTAACATTGGTGTATGCATGCTTTTCGGTGCACCATAAAGCTTGATTTGACAAAATTGATCAAATAAAGTCTGAATTGAGCGTAACGAACTCTATTGCTCTCCTATTTACCGTACATGCCCAATACAGCTAATTGTGTTCAATTCCAAGTTGATATGCTCAATATATTAAATTGGCAGTGTCGGGCAACGTTACTTAAAAATGGTCAATTTCGTCAATTGTTCTCAGATTGGAACAAAATGAGTTCTATTGCACTTGTATATAATATATGAGTCTAATGTAACTGACAAAACTCAATTCATATAAACTATACGCAATATACAAAATTGGCATCATCGTAACGCGCTACGACACTCAAAATGGTCATTTTCTCCACATGACCTCAAATCAGAACAAAACAAGTTCTGTTGTAGTTATATCGACAATACGAGGCTAATGTAACTGGCGAAGTTAATTCATTGCATGTATGCTGAATATATTAAATAGGTGTCGTCGTGATGTGCTGCGATATTCAATATTGTTATTTTCTCCAAATGATCTCGGATCAGAATGAAATGAGTTCTTTTGCACTTGTATCAACTATATGAGTATAATGCAACTAATAGAACTCAATTAGGAGCTTGTATGCTCATTATACTAAAATGGCATCGTCGTGACTCGTTATGATACTCAAAATAGTCATTTCCTCCAAATGATCTCAGATCGAAATGAAACGAGTTCCATTGCACTTTGATGAGTTTGAATTATGTATGATTTTTCATACCCATCTAGACTCATTTTCACGTACATTCACTTTACGTTTATCTTATAATCTCTTATATTTCACATGTTCTCTATTTGTACACAAAGTGCACTTTTTAGTCCATTGTAGTGTGCAATTGTGCACTCTGTCACTAGGGTTAAGCACACGATGCTCCACATTGACTTATTTTTGATTTTTGGTTGTTTTTGTGTTGTTGGTGGCCTGTGGCCCTGGTATTATAGGTAGGAAGATCTCATACCCATTGATTTCTGATTAGTATATATCACACGATCGTGAGATTCCTTGGGGCATGATTTTTGTGTTCGTGGTGTCCTTCAATGCCTAAATATGGCAATCTGCCTCGGTTTGTGTGTTTTGTTCTCTCACGGTCAGGTTTGCCCATTTGTGAGTAAAATTGCACGAGCATCCTTTTTGCCAGAAATTTTTTGATTTAATTACCTTGTATTTCCTTCATGCACGGTTGTATTCAATCATACAAGAATGAAATCATAAGATTTTTCTTTTTGGCTTGGATTATTGCGATCCATCGTTGCTTGTGCAATGTGTTTTTGCATGATTTGTTTTGCCCGTGCATGAGCAAAATCACACATGCATATTGTTTACCTTGCTTGGAGATATGGCCGTATAAATTTCACATGTTTTGCAGACACGGTCGTTCATTCGACTATGCATGACCATTTTTTATTATGTTTGCTATTTAAATGCAGAACTCCGCTCGAATTCAGGACTCATCTCCATTTTCATTCCAGCAGACCCAGTTCACTGCTCTATTCCCACCATTCTTCGGGAGGAGCTCCGGCCACCTTTCCTCCAGAAATCATCTGCTAGGGCATTGCCCACCTCCATCATCTCAAGCTCTCAAAGATCATTTTGAAGTATTTCTATCCACATCCATGTGGGGTTCTTGCAAAGGTATGTGGACAAAGGCTATGTGCGAAGAAGACAAGAGGAAGTGGCAGCCCTCCTCTACCCCGAACTGCAGTCGTAGACCAAGCGTACGCGAGGAATGACAACCCTTAAATTCTGGCTGAGAATCCGCTGTGAGACTTCGTTCTTTGGTTGTATCTCTTACTCTTTTCTTTTTGTAGTGATTTTTTACTTTGATTTCCAAGTATTTGGATGATGTACTCATAAACCCTATGTTTATATTGTTGATTTCCATGTCTTTGGATTATGCTATGGTTTATGTGTATTGAGGTGTACCTCCATTTCCACCTTTCAATCCCATCGTTACATTGAGACCGCCGCACTAGCAATTGCAAGTTGTGTTCATTATAATGAGGTGCATACGACCTTCACTCAGTCAGTTCATTCTCTTAATCCGCACTACTTCTTGTTCATCCACCTCTCGAAGTAGAGCATAACGGGCATCGTAGTCCCATTCTCTTTGTAAAGCAGTGCTTGCAACCTACATTAGTTCAATTTTGTTTTTATTTATTTTGCAACCAAATTAAAGCCCTTTTCCTCATAAAAATCTTTATAATTAATTTTTTGAAGAAGAGAATCACACTCCCCAACCTGCTTTCCTTAGGAGATCGATACTTGAGCAAATTCACTCATTTGAAATTATATGAATGATCGGTACACTTGCCATTTCACCCATCAAGTTTTAGCCAGTTGTCGGTGAACCCATACGACGGGTTATTCTTTGGTTTGGAAAAGAGTTATATGGATTTTTGTATTTGATCATTCGTTTTCTTCTTGTGAGCTTACATGGGTGTGGCCATGGTGACATTGTTGATTTTGATCCAGATATTGAGTGGATGTTGCATGTGTATCACAGAGCTTCTAGTATTATGTAAGGAAATAGAATCCAATTTAATGATCTTAGCGGAGAGGTTGAGCCCCTAGGTGGAAAAGTTGCAAATTAGCATGATGTGATCCGTCCGAGGCCATATATAATTTAGGATTACACCACTCCCACTATTTGGAGTGTGTATCCAGGTTTTGGCCCGACGATCACTGACAATCATTTCGAGATCAAGCCCATAATTTTGAACATCATCCGCAACAACACCCAATTCTCGGGGTTGCCGAGTAAAGACCCCCATCTTCGCTTGGCGGAATTTTCTGAAATCTGGTGAACTTTTTGGTATGCTTGTATTTCTGATGGCACGGTGAAGTTGAGGATGTTCCCATTTTCTCTACAGGATAAGACAAATGCATGACTCCACACTATCCTACCCAGAGCCGCCACTACTTGGGATGCCCTATCATTAAAGTTCCTCACTTAATTTCATCCATTTGACAAAATTGTTAACACATAATGAGAAATTGCTCTCTTCTGCTAGAACCATCAGGAGACTCTATTTGAGGCCTTGGAGAGATTCACAGAACTCTTAAGAAAATGCCCTTAGTATGAGTATTAGACTTTGAACCTTGTTAAGATTTTCTATTTTTCTATCAAGCTGAATCTCAATGCTATGATTTATGTCATTGCTGGAGGAACTCTGATGAATCAGAAACCCGCGGATGCCTTCCGAATTCTACGAGACCATGCCACCCATAGTTCATTTAGGACCACAGGAGGAAATACCCCAAGAAGTGCAAGGGGGTTATTTGATGTAAGTTCTTTGGTGCCACGAACAGATACAACACCATCTCTATTTGAGAAAATAGCCTTGCTGAAGCGACCTTCCACCAACTCTGCAACTGTGATGGAAAAATACCGTCAGGGATGTGGAAACCCCGGGCATCACACATACGAATGCCCTGTTGGTGAGCTATCTAATGATTTTTCGAATATTAATTTTTGATGGATTTGTTAATTATTTTAACAATCAAAATAGATTTGTGCCATTTTTAATTCAAATAACCCGATATGAGGAATCACCCTAATTTTTCATGGAACCAAAATGCTCCAGGCCTACGATGGCAATCGATCCAACATTAATATAATGTATATTCTTTTGGGAGATAGCCAAGGAAGCCAAATTTAGGTTATAATCATCCTGATCACGCACAAAAGAAGAGCATACTGGAGGAGATGATGCAAAAGTTTGTGGACACGACCCAATCTAACATGGCCAACGAAACTTCCATGATGAGGAACTTGGAAGTGCAATTGGATAATTGGCCCAAGTGTTTGTTGAAATTTGTGAAGTGGAAGTGGGTGATGGGCAGGCCGGTCGGACAGCGTAGCCTGAGCAGTCTGAGTCCGCGGCCTGGACGGATTGCTAGTTTCGGCCTGGGTGCTTGGCTTGGTCTTGATTGGCTTGGCTATTCTTGAGGAGCGACCTGTGCGTCCGGGTGTGCGGCCTAAGCAGTCTGTTGTGCGGCCTCGTTGGCCTATGGCCAAGGAAGTCTGGCCTGTATCAAATCGGCCTAAGTGGACAGTGTTCGCGGACTTAGTTTTTGTGTCCGCGGTGTCCAATGTTGCAGATTGGCCTTGGAGTTCGGCTGTGGCCTTTACCGTGCTCTTCGGTGTTGCAGTGGGTGTTAGCTGTCGTGGAGGACTGCCCGAACTAGTTTTGAAGTCTAGCATTTGGTAGTTGTCTTGCAGCTGTGCGAGTAGGGGCATGCGGGCTCTGCCTTACTCTGGTGGAGTGTCAGCGATCTGCCTTGTGGGCAGGCGGACTGGCCTTGTCTGCCGAGCTCTCGCCTGACCCTTGGTGGTTTACTAGACTTGGTCACATTCTGTGACGAGTCCAGCGTGCCCGCGGAATTCGTTGACTCCGCTGTTGACCGGGCGGACTACCTGTTGGTCATGGACTCGCGGCAGGTTGTAGTATTGTTGTCGATCTCGGCGGACTTCCGCTTTTGCCTGCATTCAGCATGCGGGCTGATACAACTGTGTTATGACTGTGTCTTCATGCTATGATTGAGTTGTGGTCTACTGCAGCATGAGTTGCGGTTGTGTCTGCGTGATTCTTTGAGTGGCGATCTGGCACTATGCTTGTGTTGGGCGGACTGGCGCAGTGCTTATTTTGTGCGGGCTAGCCTTGTGTCCGCATGGTGGAGGACTGTCCTTGACCTGGCTCCTGGAGGTTTGAAGTCTAGCCAAGTCCTTGCGGACTAGGTTGTATTAACGCGCAAGCGGGGTTGGTGACTCTATTCACTAGGGTGGTGATCATACTCGTCACCTCACCTATAAATAGACCCTCCCAGCACGTCTATAGTAACTGAATGAACAGTAAGTGTGGCTTGGTCAATTGCTGCGGTCTGGTTTTTTCTGTCCACGTGAGTTGAGTAGAGATAACTGTTTGTTGTATGCAGGTCGCGCGACTAGCATTGAGGAGCCAGGAGTTTGGCTTTGAATTCGGTCAATTCAGTGAAGTTTGCGGTCTCTACGGTCTCTGCGTTCTCAACAGGTTACTTCTGTGACTTGTTAGTTCTCTGCTTCAACATTTCCAAGTCCAATAACCTGTCTGCTGGTCTCAGGCGGGTAGACTGTCTATTCTCCAGTTCATTAGCAGTCAGCGAATAACGATCTGTTTGCACGACCTCGCGGTCTCGGTGAACTCTGTGTACTATTCGGCTTGTAGCAGCAACAACTCGGGCGGCTTTGGTGATCTTGGCAGACTGGGCGGTCTCCAGTTCTGTCCGCCCTGCTTGTTTTGGTCTTTCTGTTTTCCTTGTGTACTGGCGAAATCACGTCTCGCCATGTATACCTCGCCCTGTATACCTCGCCCTGTAATGAAGTGTTAATAAATATAAGATCTGCTTGTTCTTCCATTTGCATTTGGTGTTGAGCTTGCTCCTTGGTTTCCGCATGATCAAAGTGTGAACTGGATAGTGCTGAGAATATTAATTTGGCTTTAGGCTATATTGCTAACCGCTTTGAGAAAATTCAACAAGGTATCAGAGCTAGGTTCAGTTGCTTGAGTGGTGATCAACGTGTGTTGTTGCTCTATTCTTCTGAAGGCTTAACCAAAAGTTGTTGCAATGGAAGGGAGCTATGCAAGGGGTCTAGGCATTGAACTCTTGACCATGACTAACTTCAAGAAGTGGAAGTCGTGTATGAAGAGTTTTCGTCTTGGTGAGGAGCTATGGGAGGTCGTCAGTGGTGACGACAGGCAGGAAGTTACTGCTGCTTTTTGGACTGCTGAGCAGGTGAGGCTCTGGAGAAAAACAAATGCAAAGGCGGAGTTTTTTCTCAAGAGAGCTGTGTCGCCAGAGTTGTTTGATCACATCAATGGATGTGAATCAGCTGCTAATATTTGGACAACTATTAATGAGTTGTTCAATAGGAAGAATGTGATGAGGTTTCAGTTCTTGGAGAATGAGTTGACAAGATCAATTCAAGGAGACTTGACCATCTCAAAGTTATTTCTGAAGATGAAGAGCTTGTGTGCTGAGTTATCAGCGCTTGATCTTGATGAGCCTATCTCTGAGGCCAAGTTGAAAAGGCACATAATCAGCGGCATGCGGAAGGAGTATGTTGCCTTTGTAATATCAGTTCAAGGATGGGCTACTCAGCTATCTCTACTGGAGCTTAAAAATTTGCTTGCTTCACAGGAAAGCTTGGCTAGACAGATGGCTGGTGTCACTATCTCTGAGGAGAGCAGTGAAGCTCTCTTCATGGGCAAGAAGAAGAAGAGATGGGAAGGGAAGAAGAAGCAGGCAGCTGCTGAAAATGAGTCTTCAACTTCTAATCAGACACAGAGGAGTGCTGCTTCTAAGAAGGATTGGAAGAAGAACTTGAAGTGTTACAGGTGTCATCAGCGGGGACACTTCAAGCATGACTGCAAGGTCAAACTATAGCCTGGGCATGCTTCCGGCAAGGAGAAAGCTTGCTCTAAGATTGAGGAAGTTGGATGGGGCTGATCCTTCATAACAGGCACTTGTGTCTGTGCCGTTGCCTCTGTCGACTTCAACGACGAATGGATTGTCAACTCCGGGTGTGGTCATCACCTCACCGGAGACAAGTTGAAGTTCTCTTCCTTGCAAGCTTACTCAGGTAACAAAGCTATCATAACTGCTTATAATACTATTTATGTAATAGAGAAGGAGGGGGTTGTGTCTTTAGGTAGTGATAAGGGGTCACTCACATTAAGGAGTGTGTATCACGTATCGGGTATGAAGAAGAACCTCTTCTCTGTGACCAATGCGGTCGACGCGGGTTATCACGTTATGTTTGGGCTAACAGAAGTGAAGTTACTTCGCAACGTATCAGCGGTTAAGGCTGATGTTGCTCATGGTGGGAGGAGAGTAAAGAACTTGTATGTTCTTGCAACAAACTCTTATGTTGATCGGATGAGAGCAAACGATAATGACGCTATATGATATGAAAGGCTGGGGCATGTAGGAATGGATAAACTGAAGGCAATGGCAAATACAAGTCTTGTGAGAGGCTTGCCTAAGTTGTCATCCTTTGGTGATGGTCACGTTTGCACGGAGTGTCAATACGGTAAGGCTCATCGCCTTCCGTTTGATAAATCACAAACGAGGGGCAAGAGACCATTGGAGTGCATCCATGGAGACTTGATGGGACCAACTGCCACTGCTAGCCTTGGTGGAAGTAGATACATGCTTGTGTTGATTGATGACTACTCAAGATACACTTGGGTTCATTTATTGAAGGAGAAGTCTGTAGCCTTCCGATTATTTGTGGAGTTCAAGGAGCTGGTGGAGGGCTGGCTTGGTTTGCAGGTTAAGAAGTTTAGAACAGACAACGGTGCTGAGTTTGTCTCCTCCGAGTTTTCTAACTTCTGCATGAAGCAGGGGATCTAGAGAGAGCTCACTTGTGCTCATACTCCACAACAAAATGGAGTAGCGGAGTGGAAGATCCGTCAACTAACGGAAACCTGCAAATGTTGGCTTCATGCAAAGGACATTCCTAGGTCCTTCTGGGCAGAGGGGATGTCTTGTGCTTCTTATGTTATCAATCAAATGTCGCTCAGCCCGATCAATATGAAGTATCCCTTTGAGATGTTGCGGAAGGAGATGCCAAGTGTGGAACACCTTCGGGTTTTTGGATCAACTTGCTATGTGCATGTCCCAGATGCTTCAAGGACAAAGCTTGATGCAAAGGCAAGGAAGCTTGTCTTTGTTGGCTATGATGAGCGGAAGAATGGATGGAAATGCATGGATCCTGCGACGAAGAAGTTTTTTATACAAGAGATGTGGTATTTGACGAACTGATGTCATATGGAGGTGCGTTGGTTGATCTACAAGAGAGCAAGGTTGATGAAAAGCAGAAGGTGGCTGCTGAAGGTCTGGAAGAGGAGCTTACTATTTTACCAGCAGCTCTTGTTGCTTCAAGCTCTATTGCTGAGGCTTCTGGCTCACGAAGCAGGGGGAGCATTGCTCAAAGCTTGCCCAAAGTTGGATTTGAGTCTGAAGGAGCAGCGGAGGTTGTGAGCAATGAACAGCCTCTTCGGAGATCAAAGATGCCTATAAGCCACCTGCTCGGTACTATGAAGGGAATGCAGTGAGTTTTGTCTCCTCCTTCTTTGTAGGACCTCTGGATGAGCGAGAGCCTGCAAAATTCAATGAGGTCACTGGAATCAAGGAGTGGGAAGATGCAATGAAGGAGGTGATCTCTGCTCTCAAGAAGAATGAAACCTGGGATCTTGTACCCAAAGTTGATGGCATTACTCTAGTGACTTGCAAGTGGGTGTATAAGTTGAAGAAGAAGGTTGATGGGAGCATCGAAAGATACAAGGCTTACCTTGTTGCTGGAGGGTTATCACAATAGTACGGAGAATACTATGAGGAGATATTTAGTCCAGTTGCAAAGATGACATCGGTATGGGTGGTGATCGCCTTGGCTGCTTGCAAGGGATGGAGAATGTGGCAGCTTGATGTGAAGAATGCTTTTCTTTATGGAGAGATTGACAAGGACATCTTCATGGATCAGCTACTTGGATTTGTTTCTGAAGTTCATCTGGCCTATGTCTGCAAAATCAGAAAGGCTCTCTACGGGTTGAAGCAAGCTCCTAGAGCTTTGTATGGGAAGATAGTAGAGTATCTTCAATTTTGCTGTTATCTTGCTTCCAACTCGGATTCCAACTTGTTCATCAAGAAGAAAGGGGAGCTTCAAGTCTTGGTCCTATTGTATGTTGATGACATGATCATCACAGGGAATTTGGAGGAGGAAGTAACTAGGCTCAGGGCTGAGCTTGCTATATGCTTCGAGATGAAAGACTTGGGAGAGCTTCATCACTTTCTTGGTCTTGAAGTGGAGAGGAAGGAGAGCGGGATACTCATTTGCCAAAAGGGATATGCGGATCGCATTGTGAATCGATTCGGCATGGGTGAAGGAAAGAGTTGCTCTGCTCCACTGGATCATGGGCTGAAGCTTCGATGAGATGAGGGAAGGATTCTTCCTGATCCCTTGGTGTTCAGAGGTCTTGTTGGGAGCTTGATCACCTGACGATTACAAGGCCAGAAATTGCTTATGATGTTGGCCGAGTAAGTCGGTTAATGGTTGAACCAAGGAAGTCTCATCTGATAGCAGCAAAGAACATATTGAAGTATGTCAAGGCAACTTCTGATATTGGATTCCTCAATAGTAGGGAAACAGTGTTTTCTATGCTTGGATACACGGATGCTGATTATGGTGGTGACTCGGATGATCGAAGATCAACTTCGGGTTATGTTTTCACTTGCGTTCCATATCATGGTGTAGCAAGAAGCAAGACTCAGTGTCTATATCTACTACGAAAGTTGAGTACAAGGATTCGGCCTTGGCTACTCGGGAAGCCATCTGGTTGAGGAGGCTTATAGAGGATGTTCATGAGAAAGTGCAAGGTCCAACATTACTCTGGGGTGATAATGAGAGTGATCTCAAACTAGTAAACAATCTAGTGTGTCACACAAGGACTAAACATATTAAGATCGAGCACCACTTCATAAGGGAGAAGGTGTTAGAAGGATCTCTTCTGGTCAGGCATGTTCGGAGTAAGGATAATCTTGCTGACATCTTCACGAAGCCGCTGTCGAAGGGGCCATTTCAACAGTTACAAAGCTTGCTAAGCTTGATCACCACTTCTCACTTTAAGGGGGAGTGTTGAAATTTGTGAAGTGGAAGTGGGTGATTGGCAGGCCGGGTGGACTGCGCGGACTGAGCGGTCTGAGTCTGCGGACTGGGTGGACTGCTGGTTGCGGTCTGGGTGCTTGGCTTGGCCTTGATTGGCTTAGCTGTTCTTGAGGAGCGACCTGTGCGGCCTGGTGTGCAACCTCAGCGGTCTATTGTGCGGCTTGGTTGGCCTATGGAAAAGGAAGTCGGGCTTCTAGCGAAGCGTCCTGAGTGGACTCTGTTCACAGACATGTTTTTTATTTCTCCGGTGTCCACTATTGCGGATTGGCCTTGGAGTTCGGTCGTGGCCTTTGACGAGCTCTCTGGTGTTGCAGTGGGTGTTAGCTGCTGTAGAGGACTGCTCGGAATGGTGTCGAAGTCCGGCAGTTGGCCGTTGTCTTGCAGCTGTGCATGCAGGGGCTTACGGGCTATGCCTTACTCTAGTGGAGTGTTGGCGATCTGCCTTGTGGGCAGGCGAACTGGCCTTGTCCGACGAGCTCGTGCCAGACCCTTGGTGGTTTATTGGACTTGGTCACATTTTATGACGAGTCCAGCATGCCCGCGGAATTCGCCGAGTCCGTTGTTGACCGGGCGGACTGCCTGTTGGTCGTGGACTCGCGGCGGGTTATAACATTGTTGTGATATCTGCGGACTGTCGCTTTTGTCTGCATTCAGCATGCGGGCTGATACAACTGTGGTGTGGCTGCGTCCGCATGCTATGATTGAGTTGCGGTCAGGTGCATCATGAGTTGCAGTTGTGCCCGCGTGATGCTTTGAGTGGCGGTCTGGCATTACGCTTGTGTTGGGCGGACTGGCGTAATGCTTGTGTTGTGCGGGCTGGACTTGTGTCCGCACGGCGGCGGACTGTCCTTGACCTGGCTCGTGGAGGTTTGATGTCTGGCCAAGTCCTTGCGGACTTGGCGGACTGTGTTGTGTTAGCGCGCAAATGGGGGTGGTGACTCTATTCACTAGGGCGGTGATCACACTCCTCACCTTGCCTATAAATAGACCCTCCCGGCACGTCTACAGTAACTGAGTGAACAGTAAGTGGGGCTTGGTCAATTGCTACGGTCTAGTTTTTTCTGTCCGTGTGGGTTGAGTAGAGATAACTGTTTGTTGTGTGCAGGTCGCGCGACTAGCATTGAGGAGCCAGAAGTTTGTATTTGACTTCGGTCAGTTCAGTGAAGTTTGCGGTCTCTGCGGTCTCAGTAGGTTGCTTCTGTGGCTTGTTAGTTCTCTGCTTCAACATTTCCAAGTCCAATAACCTGTTCGCCGGTCTCAGGCGGGTAGGCGGTCTGTTCTCCAGTTCATCAGCAGTCAGCGAATAACGATGTGTTCGCACGACCTCGCGGTCTCGGCGGACTCCGTGTGCTATTAGGCTTGTAGCAGCAATAGCTTGGGCGGCTTTGGCGATCTTGGCGGACTGGGCAGTCTCGGCGGTCTCCAGCTCTGTCCGCCCGGCTTGTTTTGGTCTTTCTGTATTCCTTGTGTACTGGCTAAATCATGTCTCGCCATGTATACCTCGCCCTGTAAAAAAGTGTTAATAAATATAAGATCTGCTTGTTATTTCATTTGCATTGGGTGTTGAGCATGCTCCTTGGTTTCCGCGTGATCAAAGTGGGAACTGTAGAGTGCTGAGAATATTAATTTGGCTTTATGCTATCTTGCTGACCGTTTGAGAAAATTCAATAGTGTTATTTGAGCATACTCAAGGTGCCCTTCCCAGTAATATAGAGAAAATACTCGGGAGCAGGGCAAGTGTCTGTGTGATCCTATGGTTGGACATGAAGGTGATATGATCGTGATCTCTAAAATTAATGATGTTGAGACCACAATATTGTATGACACTGGTTTATTATGCAACGTTCTTGCCCTACAATATGTTGAGAAATTTAACTTGAATATCGATGTTGATGAACAAACATTTGTAGTCCTTGCTTGTGGCTTAATGGTGGGGCACGAGGGTGAAGTGAGAGAGGTGAAAGTTGTTTTGTACGGCGTGGTGTTCGTCACAAACTATCAAGTGTTGGGACCATTGGAAAAGGACTCCATACCCTTTTTGGGGGGTCCCATTCTAGGAAGAGAGTGGCACTGCTTTCCAAATTATTGATGGTTGTGTTTCCTTGACATCTAAAGAGATACACCATGCTTGCCCATCCCTGATGACCGAGAGACTCGGTGTTGTGAATGAAAATAATAATTTTCTTACTTTAATTCTGACTTGGTTCTGAGTTTCATAGACCGTTGATATTATAAGAATGACCTGATTGTTATTAATGGGCATGGTGATGTTGATGATGAGTAAAAATACGAAGTTATTGATGTGCGAGAGGATGTGGTAGTTGTTCCTAATGTGATTCCAATGATCCAAGTGGAGGTAGAGAGAATGTAGTAATTAAGGCCGTAAAGTTATGTGCAATGGCGGCGAGCTCGGCTGCCAAAACTTTAGTTCCTTTTGATAATTTTAATGTTATGGCTAGACAAACAAAATAGGTGAAATCGGCAAATATGTTATCGCGGAGGGTAAGGAAATGAAGCCCCCTGCTGAATCTATAGACACCAATATTTATTCTAAGAGTGTGACTTACAATCGTCCACACCTCCCACCGTTGAGATATTGAAATGCGAGAAGTTATTGCACGCATCGCGGTTCGCTGCCATGATGTGCGAGAAGGGTGAGGTTAAAGGCAGGGATGCTAGATCTCTTCTGGCTCTAAAGCCTTCACCTTATGTCCATATCGCAGGTCGGGGGAGAACACCCACAAATCAGCATATAGTTGATTCATGAGGGTTCTCGGGGTTGGTTTAGTTTTTTCTACTGCTGCAAGTTGTTGTTCTTCTGTGATGTGGGCATTCTATTTTGGTTATGTCCGTGCATTGTTAGTTTTTAAACATTGAGAACTCTTTTTATTATAAAAGTGCTTAATATGGTTATTTGATCCACCTTAAGGATGATAAATAATAGGGCTAATGGGAGACAACCCAGTTTGTTGTTTTTTTACATAATCCTTTAACACTTTAGTTTATTATTTTGGGTTGCTTGGAGTTATTTTCGTTGGTGAGGAAATCTTTTTAATGCGGAGGCAGATATGTTTGTGGTATTATTGCTCTTTTGGTATGCTCAATTATGAGCATTGCGTAACTCCTCTCATTAGTTGTATTTTACTTTTCATTGCTATATCGTGTTGCATTACTTAGTCTAATTCTGGAGGAGAAATGTTTTTCATTACCAATTGCATGTGCACATCTCATTGCATGCTAGAAGTACTTTTATTTCAATTTATCTAGTATTGTGTCATTTTCACTGCACACCATAGCTCCTACTTGAGAGCGGGTTTATCTGTGGACGCATTGCGAGTTGAATTTATTTCTTATGTGAGATTTGGGAAAATCAATGTGCTTGCTTGGGATTGTTAGATAGACTAAAATGTTGACTTCTGAGTGATCCTAGTCGAGTGCACAGGTCTCGTGTAGAAATCCGAGTAGAGCTAATTTTCATTCATGCTTATAGTTTTTTATATTTTTTATTTTTGCATACACACAATTTATTCTACACATAATTGGTGAATCTGGTTTGAATTCGAAGGTAGTGTACGGACGTGTGTAGATACTAGTTAGAGTCATATTGCTCGAGCTGGGGGAAAGGATAGTCTTTCTTGGTGGCAAAGAACTACTGAATTTTCTCAAAGCGGTCATCAAGATAGCTTAAAGGCAAATTAATATTCTCAGAACTATCCAGATCACATTTTGATCATGCGGTAACCCAAGGAGGAAGCTCAACACCAACTGCAAATGGAAGAACAAGCAGATCTTATATTTATTAACACTTCTTTACAGGGCGAGATATACACAGCGAGACATGATTTCGCCAGTATGCAAGGAAAACAGAAAGAACAAAACAAGCCGAGCGGACAGAACTGGAGACCGCCCAGTCCGCCAAGGTCGCCGAAGCCACCAGAGCTGTTGCTGCTACAAGCCAAATAGCACACGGAGTCCGTCGAGACTGTGAGGTCGTGCAGACACACCGTTATTCGCTGACTGCTGATGAACTGGAGAACAGACCGCCTACCCGCCTAAGACCGGCGGATAGGTTATTGGACTTGGAAATGCTGAAGCAGAGAGCTGACAAGCCGCAGAAGCGACCTGCTGAGACCGCAGAGACCGCAAACTTCACTGATCCTGACCGAAGTCAAAGCCAAACTCCTGGTTCCTCAATGCTAGTCGCGCGACCTGCACACAGCAAAGAGTTATCGCTACTCAACTCGCGCGGACAGGAAAAAACAGACCGCAGCAATTGACCAAGCCCCACGTACTGTTCACTCAGTTACTGTAGACGTATCGGGGGGGCTATTTATAGGTGAGGTGAGGAGTGTGGTCAGCACCCTAGTGAATAGAGTCACTACCACAGCTTGCGCACTAGCAAAGCCCCGTCCGCTGAGTCCGCAAGGACTTAGCCAGATTCCAAAAAAACCGACAGGAGCAAGACACTGATGTTCACCACCAGGAGGACTCGCATTAGTCCGCCCACACTATGCGGACCAGGCATCAACCCGCATAACCCGCAAACACCACCGCACATGGACAACCTCTACTGCGATAGTCCACACACTAAAAGAGGCAGTCCGCACAACTCGAAAACAAGGCCACAATCCGCCATGAGTCCACGACCAACATGCAGTTCTCCCGGTCAACAGCAGACTCTGTGGATATCGCAGACACACTGGACTTGTCATAGAATGTGACCAAGTCCAGTAAACCATCAAGGGCCTGGTGCGAGCTAGGCGGACAAGGCCAGTCCGCCTGCCCCCAAGGCAAATCGCCAACACTCCACCAAAATGAGGCAGAGCTCGCAAGTCCCTACATGCACAGCTGCAAGACAATGGCCAACTGTCATATTAGAAAGCAATCCGCGCAGTCCTCCACAGAAGCTAACGCCCGCTGCAACACTGGAGAGCACGACAAAGGCCACAACCAAACTCCAAGGCCAATCTGTGTTGGGTATTGTATCCACATTAACCCAGATTTAATGAAGTCATCCTTAAACTAAGATGAATTAAGTTGTATTTGATGCTTTGTTTGAGTTATGTGTTTGCAGAATTCTAGTGGGAAGTGTAGACCAATGTCAGTCTACAATGGGTCACCAAACACAGGACCACACAATGTAATCCCTCATTATGTGATCCTAGGTGTTGACTCATGTGTAGCATCTCTATTGGGATACACTTCATATTCAAGCTCTAGGACTAAGTCGAAAATACTTGATGCTGGTCTCACCAATGAAGAAGAAAATTCTGTCAAAGAAAATTTCGTAAGTGTTTTACTCGAGTAGTTCTATATCTACTCGAGTAAACAGCTGAGTTTATACTCCAGTGATATTACTCTTACTCGAGTAAGAATGACAGATCCCTAGTAGTCTATTTATGGCTCTCGAGTAGTTAAGACAACTACTCAAGTAGATTCCCTCTCTTTCTTGGGTTTATAGAATTTTCTTCTCCAAAAGTTTTCTAAGTAAAGTACTCGGGTAGCCATATAGATACTCGAGTAGTTTATATCTTCTATCTCGAGTAACTGAAAACTTTCTCTCGTGTACTTCATACTTACTCGAGTAGTCTAAGTTATGTACTCGAGTAGTCTAAGTTATGTACTCGAGTAGTTCATCTACTACTCGAGTGTCCAAAGTTTTTACTCGAGTAAACCAGAATCTTCCTTCTTAAAATTTTTCTATGTCAATTACTCGAGTAGTCATTTTCATATACTCGAGTAGTTATTATTCTCTCGAGTTGTTCAACTTCACTACTCGAGTAACCCATTACTCCAGTTCAGGAAATTTTTCTAAGTCCCTGTCTCGAGTAGTTTCTCAACCACTCGAGTAGTTCATTCTCATATACTCGAGTAGTATTCCTTATACTCGAGTAGTTCACTCCACCTCTCGTGTAACTACTCAAGTACTCGAGTATGTCATTTTGATACTCGAGTAGATGATCTATTTTTCTTCAAGTATATACTCGAGTAGTTCTCTTCCTCTTACTCGAGTAGTTTTCTGTATACTCAAGTAGTTATCTGCAGCCCACTCGTGTAGTTTGATAGAGTACTCGAGTAGTCATTTTTACTCGAGTATATTACTTCAGTTTTTTTCTGAAAATATCGTTAAGTCCAGAATAACAGATTTCTTAATGAGCCTTCACGTGATTGGTCCACGTGTCCCTTATTAGGAATTAATTATGACAGATTATCTTCTATCCTATATAAAGTCTTGTCAAACCGACAAACCCTAAGCAAGGAGATTATTCAGAAGTTTTGCAGCCGAATATTCTTAAGTTTTCTGATTTCCTCTCTCTCTCCAAGAAATGAAAACCGCCATCGCCGCTAATTCCCGACCGGCTAGGGTTTCGATTTTAGAGGATTCAGAACAAGAAGGTTTTATAGATAGAGATTGCCTCACAACTCTTCATCTTCTATTCGATCGATCGTGTGAAGCCAATAAGATCCAGATCTGATTTTTGGCATGATTTTCTTCACCTCTCTGATAAAGCCGCAAAGCCTAGAAGAAGAAGATCCTGGCCGACAGTTGCAAATCTGAAAAAGAATTATTGTTTGTATTTCTATACACAATTTATTTCATTATTGTAGGAGAAATTTCTCCGAGTGTAGGAGCCTTTTGTCTCCGAGATTGTCGGAAGTTTTATCTTCCGAGTGTAGATCCATTTTGTGAATCAAGATTGTAGGAACGTTGTTCCGAGGTATACGATTGATTTTCAATCCAAGATAGTGGAGTAGCCGAGTCTAGTATGTTGCTCGATCGGTGAGGGAAATTGGATGTACACAAGGTTGGGGAACCATTATAAATCTTCCTTCGTCTGTGGTTGATTGGTAGATAGTTCTGTGCATTGGTTTGAATTTTTTATTCCGCAAAAAGACGCACATCTCACCTATTCACCCCATCAAGGTGATTTAGGTAGGAAACTATAAAGTTTCAATTGGTATCAAAGCGAGGTTGAACGTTAAAAGGTTGACACCTTGATCAGATCCTTCAATATTTGTCTTTTGAGATCTACCAATATAATGGACAAGGCTAAAGATTTTGCCAATCTTCCTTTGTGCACCAAGAAAAACTTTCCCATGTGGAAAAGAGAATCAAGTTCTTTATGGAATTTGTGGATCCAAGGATCTTCATGATAGTTGAAGAAGTTCCTTATATTCCCATGACCATCTCCACTATAGATCCAACTAAGAAAGTCCAAAGAAACAGATGGATCTAGATAAGGACGAGATTGCACTTATGTCACTAGACAAAAAGGCCAAAAATATTATAGCAAGTGCAGTCGATGACTCAATGCTGCAAAACCTGATCCACTGCCAGTCTGCTAAGGAGATGTGGCAGTCACTAGTTACTTTGATGGATGGTATAGAAGAAGTGAGGGATGATAGAAGATCCCTTCTAAATCAGAAGTATGAAGTTTTCCGACAAGGAAACAAGGACACCATTGCTGACACATTTGAGAATTTCTTCAAGATAGTGAATGGGCTAACGGTCTATGGCAGAGTCTTCACTAATGGAGAATTAAATGACAAGTTTTTGAGATCCCTAACTAAGGAATGGGACAACAAGGTCTGTGTCATCAGGGAATTTGGAAAACTGGCCGAGACAGACCCACAGAATCTCTTCGGGAAGCTTATGTCATATGAGCTTCAACTTAATACCAGAAAGGCTGAAGAAGAGAATAATAGGTCTGCATTCAAAGAGAAGTCTGTTGCTTTAAATGTAGAGACCTCAAAGAAGTCAAAGGTTATTCCTCCTACTCCAGCATAAGAAGTTAGTGAAGAAGATACCTCGGAGCCAAGCACCTCAGGATCTGAGCTATCAGAAGGAGAGTTCTCACTACTCTCACGACAATTCAAGAAATTCTTGAACAAGAAGAAGCAATGGAAAGGCAAGGATGCCTACTATAGAAGTTCACGACGTGATGGTGATCGGCAAAGAAAAGGCTCAAGTAGCCACGATAGGTATGCTCCTAAACAGAATAAACATATTTTTGCTGACATTGTTCGTTATTGTGGTAATAAGCCATGTCACGTCATTGCTGACTGCCCCCATAAGAAGAAGGAGGGTGGAAGAAGAGAGGAAAAGAAGTCCTCATACAACAAGAAGAGGACAGAGAAGAGCTTAATAGCCAAAAATGGCAGACTCTTAGTGACTCCGACTCATCAGAGTTGAGTGAGGAAGAAGAAGCCTATTTTGAGCTCATGTCTCAAACAGATGACGAACAAGATCCCCAGTTCACTGGGAAGGTAAACTCTCATACTCCTTTTTCAGATTCTGAAGTTTCTGATCATGATCATGAGGACAGCTCTTCTGACGACAAGTCTGAAATCATGACCCAGTATAAGGAGTAATCATGGCTTACAACAAATGTTGTCGAGTCATGAAAACTCAGGCTAAAGAGATAAAGTCTCTTAAATCTGAAGAGAGCATCTTGAGAGAGGAAGTAACCAAGACTGACTCAATCAAAGAGAACTTCAATAATGCTATTGAAGAATATAAGAAGGCTCTAGAGCACATTGACCTTAAAGAGAAAATCATCAAAGAGCTGGAAGAACAACTCGCCGCTGAAAAGAAACTTATTAAATGTTTCTCGAAGCCTAAGACGGTTCTTCCATTCGTTGCTGAATTCTCGGCTAAGTCCAAGGGTGCTGGACTAGGCCATGAAGAAGCTCCTAGTAAGTCTTCTAGGAGAAATAAGGCTCAACGGAAGAATAAGGCCACCAAGAAGGCCTTGGCCAAAGAGAAGGCGAAAGCCCCTCAAGATCAGACCTCTTTCAAAAATGTCATATTTCCTTCAAATGAGTTTGATCTTGACTCATCCTACAGACACTTTGATAGGCCTACCAATGTAGAGCCAAAGTCCCGCTATCAAGGATGGACTTGCCCCAGAAACTTTGGTGAAAGTGTCTTTAAGGCACCTTATGAAGAAGTGATTCTTCAGTGCTATGGCACTTTCAATCATGGTCATAACTTCAAGAGCACCAAAGGCAAATCCTGTTGTAGAAAAGCTAGTGAAGGAGAAGAAAACATGTGATTGTCATCATCATGAAGCTTCTTCCTCCAAGAATGTTGCCCCTGCTAGACCACAATTCCAAAAGGTCAAGCAGGAGAACATAAGGCAAAGATACAATAGATTTGACTATTGGTGTTGTGGCAGAACTGATCACTTTGCCATTGATTGCTGGTTTAATCCCAGAAATGTTGCAACCCCTCATGTTGGCAATATGAGAAAGACCACTCCTAATGCTAATGTTCGTAGGGGAGTGTTCTAACCTGAGACCAAGGACCCAAACGTATTTGGGTTCCTAAGGTAAACTGATTATGATTGCAGGTATGTCCAAAGGCCACCAAAACACCAATCTGGTATTTGGACAGTGGATGCTCTCGGCGTGTGACCGGGACGAGAAGCCTAATTCAGAATTTCTCCCCAGTCGTGAACGTACCAAAGGTCATATTTGGAGGTTCAGAACGTGTAATCACTAAAGTCTATGGTATGATTACGAATAGTAGTGTATCCTTCTCAGATGTAGCTTATGTTGAAGGTTTGGAACATAACCTTATTAGCATAAGCCAACGCTGTGATAAAGGATATATAGTCGAGTTTCACGCTGATAAGTGCTTGATAAAATCTGTTGACAATATGGAAATGATTCTATCCGACACTCGAAGCAGAAACATATTTTGTTTAAATTTCATTTGTAAAGATTCTTCTACTCTAGTGTGCTTTTTAGCAAAAGATTGTGCATCTCTTAGTGACCAATGACACAAGAGACTAGCACATATTAATTTCAAAACTCTTAATAAATTATTTTCAATGAACTTAGTATGTGATTCCCCAAATGTCAAGTACGTCAAAGATAGACATTGTCATGCATGCGTAAAAGGCAAGCCAAAAAGGGCTACCTTTAAAAGCGTTATCGGCAAAGATTCTAATAGATGTTTACATCTACTGCATATGGACTTCTTTGGTCCACTGCAAATTAGAAGTTTGGGAGGTAAGAATTATACGTTAGTAATTGTTGATGATTACTCGCGCTTTGCGTGTGTGTTCTTTCTGAAACACAAGTCAGATACCTTCGACATCTTTACTAATTTTGTCAGGCAAGTGCAGAATAATACAACTGCTCCATAATCAAAATCAGAAGTGACAATGGAACAGAATTCAAGTCTGGGGCCATGATAGAATTTTTTGAAAGCTTAGGTATCTTTCATGAGTTTTCCTCTCCTCATACTCCGCAACAGAACAGAGTGGCCGAGAGAAGGAATAGGACACTCATAGCGGCCTGCAGGACCATGTTTAGTGATGCATCACTACCAGAATATTTCTGGGCAGAAGCCGTCAACACTGCATGACACGTGCAAAACCGAGCACTCATAAACAAAAACCACGATAAGATACCTTACGAACTTCTAAAGGGCAGGAAACCAACTGTGTCATATTTTTTAGTATTTTTGTTTGTAAATGATTCGTGCTTAACAATGGTAAGTAGCATACTACCAAGTTTAGTGAAAAGAGTTTTGAAGGTATTTTTGTATGATATAGTAGTCATAGTAAGGCATACATGATATTTAATAGAAAAACCCTGGTCGTAGAAGAATCAATACATGTTGTATTTGATGAGATGAGTTTGCTGCAAGGCAACTCTTCTAGTGTGCTTACTGAAGATACAGGTACAAAGTTGAAAGAACTCATCTTGGGTGAACCATCTGAAGACAAAGGTGAAAAGTTCATCAAGATCACCACTCCAACCCCTATTATATAGATTGATGATCAAGATGAAGAAGCCATCTAAGATGAAGAAGTCACTCCAGTGATTGAAGAGAATCCAGATGCAAGGACTCTAGAGCTCAGACATCTAAAGGATCATCCCATGGACCAGATCATAGGAGATCCCCTGGATGGTGTCAGAACTCGTAGAGGTACAACAATATAGAATCTATATTTAAGTTTTCTCTCGCAGGTTGAACCAAAGAAGTTTGAGGAAGCAAACTCAGACGAAACATGGATAGTGGCAATGTAAGAAGAACTAAATCAGTTCAAGCGCTGCATAGTATGGAAACTTGTTCCAAGACCCAATGGTAAGAACGTCATCGACACAAAATGGGTCTACAGGAACAAGATGGACGAGGATGTAATGATTGTAAAGAACAAGGCCAAACTTGTCGCAAAAGGTTATCGTCATGAAGAAGGAATCGACTTCGACCAGACGTACGATCCAGTGGCAAGGCTGGAGGCAATAAGGTTATTCCTAGCATATGATACACTCAAACGCTTTACTGTCTACAAGATGGACGTGAAGTCTGCCTTCCTCAATGGTGACATAAAAGAAGAGGTGTATGTAGAACAACCTACAGGTTTCGTTGATCATAACTTCCCTGATTACGTTTACTTACTGCACAAAGCTTTATATGGTCTGAAATAAGCCCGTCAGGCTTGGTATGAGACGCTATCTAGCTTTTTACTTGAGAACATGTTCACAAGGGGAAAGATAGAAAAATATTATTTCTTAGGGAAATAAAATGCAAGATTTTGCTAGTGCAAATCTATATCGACGAAATTATTTTTGGTTCTACTGACGACAACCTCTGCAATAAGTTTTCAAAACTTATGCAAGGGAAGTTTGAAATGAGCAGTATGGGCGAGCTGAAGTATTTCTTAGGTCTTCAGGTGAAACAATCTGAAGATGGAATTTTCATCTCACAGACCAAGTTCACCTAAGAGCTGATTAAGAAATTCAGAATGGAGAACGCAACCTTGATGAGGACTCCAATGGGTTCAACTATGTCTCTGGACAACGATGAAAAAGGGAAATCTTTTGATGAAACCAAGTACAGCAACATAATTGGATCCCTGCTATATCTTACTGCAAGTAGACCTGACATAATGTTCTCAACATATGTCTGTGCTAGATTTCAGGTGCACTCTAAGGAATCTCACTATGCTGTTGCAAATAGGATTTTGAGATACCTTAAAGGTACGCCAAATCTTGGTTTGTGGTACCCAAGAAGTAATGATAGCGAGCTAATAGGTTTTTCAGATGCAGATTTTGCAGGAAGCAAAGACGACAGGAAAAGCACTTCCGAAACATGCTAATTCTTTGCAAGAAGGCTTATCTCCTGCAGTAGAAAGAAGCAGAACTGTGTAGCAATCTCAACAGCTGAGTCAGATTACATCTCTGCAGGCAGTTGCTGTGCAAACCTGCTATGGATAAAGAATCAATTTAAGGATCACAATATGAAGTTCCAAAAGATTGCATTGTTTTGTGACTCTTCCAACGCAATTGCAATAGCCAACAACCCAGTCTCGCACAACCGGACAAAGCATATAGATCTAAGGTATCACTTCATCCAGGAGCATGTGGAGCATGGGGACAAAGACCTTCAATATGTCTCCACAGACAGGCAGATTGCAGACAATTTCACGAAGCCACTGGATGAGACAAAGGAATCGTTCTTCAAAACAGAACTTGGAATGCTCAACAAAGAAGATTAAAGAAGCTGGACTTTCAAGAAGGCTCAAGTTTTAAGGATTAGTCAAAAGATGGAATTCTAACTCTTTGACTCAAGTAAGAAGCAACCTAATTGAGTAAGAAAATGACCAACTCGAGTAGTACACTTGACATACTCGAGTAGCAGAATGACCTACTCGAATAGCAGACTCACCGACTCAAGTACCTCCACTCATCTACTCGAGTACTTCAGCAACATATTCGAGTACTTCCCGACACATCTACTCAAGTACCTCATTTCATCTACTCGAGTAATATCAACTCACTCGAGTATATGCCGGGACATTATTCAAATTTTCTATACACAAACCAAGGCTTATGCCGCCACTTCTAAGGTATTATTTAGTCATTTCTAAATTAATTAGACATAAACCTAGGGTTATATAAATTAGAAATTCCGTAAATGTCCTACACGACATCATTTTCTGCTCTCGAGTAGCCGACTGTCTCTTCGCCTTCCTTCAACAAGTTGCAGAGCCGCGCCCTTTTCTTATCCCCGTCGAAATTCCCTGAGGGTTTCTGAATCATGGCTGCCTCTTCCAAAATTGGCGTTGGTTCGGAATTGGTTGTCGCCGGGATAGCCGAACTTTCCGACGACTTCCATAACATCATGATATTGCTCGACACCGCCAGATTAACCTTCATCCTTCAAGAACCCTGTCAAATTCTCTTTCCTGCAGTTGTAGAGTTTTTCAGAAACGTCAAAGTCAAGCGCCATGGAGCCGTCCTCAAGTCCAAGGTCCAAGGTATCCAAATCAAACTTACAAAGATTTCGGTTTCTCAACTTCTCTGATTACCAGCTATAGATGTAGATGATGATCTTGGGTAAGAAGAATAAGCTAGAACTTGCTTGTTCTGTGGTATTCCTACAGCTGCGCAGTATATCAAAAGGTCTGATATGGATGCTGAAGGAAAATTTTGGTTGATATCAATGGCAAAGTCCTTCTATGCAGAACAAATTCTATCAGAGACATTACCCTTTATTTCTTTGAAATCATGCAAGCAATCGTCTGCAGAAAGAATTTTTAGTTTGGCATGCTGATCCTGGAGAAAATTAAAGATATCATTAAATCCCCAAATTATGCCAGCATCATATCTCTAATCCTTCATGAAATCAATCCAGAAATCTTCAGTTTCTCTAAAGGAACTATTCTTCACCACATGAAAAAAGTCTTTATTTCCTCCATACAAAGATGTGAGTTAAAATTGCAGAATCCCTCTCAGGCTGCAAAGGTTACAAAAATACAAGACACAGAGGACAGGACCCCATCTCCCTCTCCATCTTAGGCCCCCAGCTCCTCTGGTGCACATATTGAGGGGGATCCTGCTCCTTCTCTTCCAGTAAGGTTTCCTACTCCTCCAGAAGTAACTCCTCCACCTCCTCACACTACAGAAGAAACACCATCTGAACAACAACTTCAAGAAATAATTCTCTCCATAGAAGTTGTTATCTATGAGATGATAGAAGAATTGACAGCAGATTTACCTCCTCCTCCTCCTTCTCCAAAGGAACCCACAACTGAAATACCACCAGAATGCCCTCCAGAACAATCTCCAGCATATACTCCTTCTCCAGCAAAGTCTCCTGCTGCACATCAAGAGCAGGATGAGACCATTGTCATTGATGATGAGCTATCCCCTGAGCCAGCTGAAGCACCTTTAAGGAATTTGGACTTCTCCATACCCACAGTCACTGATGAAGGGGATGCCCTGATTCACACTACAAGAGCAGAAAGCTCTGTCACCATAACTGAAATAGCTCCATGGAAAGCTCCTCATCCTCCAGTTGACTCTTCTAGTGCTCCTCCAGCTGCTGCCTAAACTAATGATTTGATGACTCAAGTTGTCCTTCTTCTTCAAGGACAGAGAACCTACTTTGATACTTCCCTCAAAGCTGTTATTGATAAATTTACTGCCCTAGAGACTGAGATGAGCAGAGGATTTGCAGAAATCCAACATAATACTGACCAGCTAAGACACCTTTTCCAAATTGGTGGGAAGGCTCTAGACCACACTATCACTAGTATTGGTCAAGTTATGGAGCAAGGTGTAACTCTTGCTAATAATCAGATTGAAATGTATAAATGAGCTGAAACTACAAAGATGAAAATCTGTGAAGAGGTTGGCACTTTCAAAGAAGATGAAATCTCTCAGCTATCTGTTGAAGTCAAAAAGGGGGAGAAGTTGGTAAAAGAGTATTTAAAAAAATCAGATGCTGCAATGCTAGAGCTTTGGAAGGCCAAAGTGACAGAAATTCATGATGATGTCTTAGCACAAATTCAGAGTGTTAAATTTTATACTTATGACATTACTGTATGGATGCACAATAAAAATCTGCCTGAATTTGCTACTGATCCAAATATCATTCATCATCATCTCAACCCTCTAGCTGCTGCTCCTGCTCCTCCTCAGTAACCTACTTTCTCTCCCAGCCTCAAGGCCAGGAAGGTACTCCTCCAGACTCTTATGCTTAAATCTGGGAGGATGACCCTGCAGATATTTTTCTTCAAGCTCCTACTGAGATTTAGACTTCAAGAAAGAAAAGAAAATATGGTGAAGGTCCCTCTGCCAGTAAGTCCATTCCAGTTTCTGATGCTGATAAGAGGAAAGCTCCAGAATTTGTAGAAATTTGGTCTCCTACCTCTAAGTCCCTCATCTTGGATACTCTCAAACTTGTTATGGACTACCATGAGAGCAGGAACATTCACTACAGTTCCCATGAATGGGAGTTATATGAGAAATCCATGACCAAGAGAAGATTATATGTCAGAGAATTTGGAAGAAATAACCCTTCTGCTCCTCCAAGACCTCCTAAGTACTATCCCAAGTCATACAACTGTCAGAGGAGACAACAAGAGAAGAAAGACAGGCAGCACCACCAAAGCTAGCTACAAGAACATATGAGTTGTGAAAATGATTGTTGTTGATATGACATTTTTTGGATAATCACATTTATATAATTCTAAATTTTTGATCATTATCTTGTTCATTGTCTTATGCTTGCTTACACTGATTTATCTACTTAGCACTTTTTATGTCTATAATTCAGCTTAGTGTAAAGGGTTCTGACTTCTACAAATAGAGGGAGATTGTTGGGTATTGTATCCACATTAACCCAGATTTGATGAAGTCATCCTTGATCTAAGATGAATTAAGTGGTATTTGATGCTTTGTTTGAGTTATATGTTTGTAGAATTCTAATGGGAAGTGTAGACCAATGTCAGTCTACAATGGGTCACAAAATACAGGACCATATAATGTAATCCCTCATTGTGTGATCCAAGGTGTTGACTCATATATAGCCTCTCTATTGGGATAAACTTCATATTCAAGCTCTAGGACTAAGTGGAAAAGACTTGATGTTGGTCTCAACAATGAAGGACAAAATTCTGTCAAAGAAAATTTCTTAAGTGTTTTACTCGAGTAGTTGTATATCTACTCGAGTAAACAGCTGAGTTTATACTCGGGTGATATTACTCTTACTCGAGTAAGAATGACAGATCCCGAGTAGTCTATTTACGGCTCTCGAGTAGTTAAGAGAACTACTCGAGTAGATTCCCTCGCTTTCTCGAGTTTATAGAATTTTCTTCTCCAAAGGTTTTCTAAGTAAAGTACTCGAGTAGCCATATAGATACTCGAGTAGTTTATATCTTCTGTCTCGAGTAACTGAAAATTGGCTCTCATGTAGTTCATACTTACTTGAGTAGTCTAAGTCATGTACTCGAGTAGTTCATCTACTACACGAGTAGTCCAAAGTTTTTACTCGAGTAAACCAGAATCTTCCTTTTTAAAATTTTTCTATGTCAATTACTCGAGTAGTCATTTTCATATACTCAAGTAGTTCTTATTCTCTCGAGTAGTTTAACTTCACTACTCGAGGAACCCATTACTCCAGTTCAGAAAATTTTTCTAAGTCCCTACCTCAAGTATTTTCTCAATCACTCGTGTAGTTCATTCTCATATACTCGAGTAGTATTACTTATACTTGAGTAGTCCACTCCACCTCTAGTGTAACTACTCAAGTACTCAAATATGTCATTTTGATACTCGAGTAGATGATCTCTTTTTCTTCAAGTATATACTCGAGTAGTTCTCTTCTTTTTACTCGAGTAGTTTTCTATATACTCGAGTAGTTATTTGCAGCCCACTCGTGTAGTTTGATAGAGTACTCGAGTAGTCATTTTTTACTCGAGTATATTACTTCAGTTTTTTTATGAAAATTTCATTAAGTTCAGAATAACAGATTTCTTAATGTGCGTTGACGTGATTGGTCTACGTGTCCCTCATTATGAATTAATTATGACAGATTATCTTCTATCCTATATAAAGTCTTGTCAAACCGACAAACCCTAAGCAAGGAGATTATTCAAAAGTTTTGCAGCCGAATAATCTTAAGTTTTCTGATTTCCTCTCTCTCTCTCCAAGAAACGAAAACCGCCGTCGCCGCTGAATCCCGACCGGCTAGGGTTTCGTTTTTAGAGGATTCAGATCAAGAAGGTTTTACAGATCGAGATTGTCGCACAACTCTTCATCTTCTATTCGATCGATTGTTTGAAGCCAAGAAGATCCAGATTTGATTTTGAGCGAGATTTTCTTCACCTCTCTGATAAAGCCGCAAAGCCTAGAAGAAGAAGATCCTGGCCGACTGTTGCAGTCCTGAAAAAGAATTATTGTTTGTATTTCTATACATAATTTATTTCATTCTTGTAGGAGAACTTTCTCCGAGTGTAGGAGCCTTTTGTCTCCGAGATTGTAGGAAGTTTTATCTTCCGAGTGTAGATCCGTTTTGTGGATCGAGATTGTAGAAATGTTTTTCCGAGGCGTATGATTGATTTTCAATCTTAGATAGTGGAGTAACCGAGTCTAGTATATTGCTAGATCGGTGAGGGAATGTGGATGTACCCAACGTTGGGGAACCACTATAAATCTTGCTTCATCTGTGGTTGATTGGTAGATAGTTCTGTGCATTGGTTTGAAATTTTTATTCCGCAAAAAGACGCATATCTCACATATTCACCCCCCTCTTGGTGATTTAGGTAGGCAACTATAAACTTTCAATCTACAACAGCGGACACCGCGGACGCAGAAAACAAGTCCGTGAACACAGTCCGCTCAGGCCGCTTCGCTAGAAGTCCGACTTCCTTGGCCATAGGCCAACCAGGACGCACAACAGACTGCTCAGGCCGCACAGGCCACTCCTCAAGAACAGCCAAGCCACCAAGATCAAGCCATGACCCCTAGGCCACAACCAGCAGTCCGCCCAGGCCATGGACTCAGACCACTCAGGAGGCGCAATACACATGGCCAGCCCATCACCCACTTCCACTTCACAAATTTCAACACTACCCCTTGAATTGAGAAGTGGTGATCAAGCCTAGCAAGCTTCGTAACCGCTGAAATGGCCCATTCGACAGTGGCTTCGTGAAGATGTCAGCAAGATTATCTTCACTCTGAACATGCCCGACCAGAAGATATCCCTCCAACACCTTCTCCCTTATGAAGTGGTGCTCGATATCAATATGCTTGGTCCTTGCATGACACACTGCATTGTATAATAGTTTGAGAGCACTCTCATTATCACCTCGGAGTAAAGTAGGATATTGCACTTCCTCATGAACATCCTCTATAAGCCTCCTTAACTAGATGGCTTCCCGAGCTGCTAAGGAAGAAGCCTTAAACTTTGCCTCTATAGTTGAGACGGACACCGAGTCCTGCTTCTTGCTACACCACGAGATGCAACCTGATCCATAATTGAACACATAACCCGAAGTTGAACTTCGATCATCCGAGTCACCACTGTAATCAGCACCCGTGTACCCAAGCAAAGCAAAGTCCGCGTCCCTTCTATAGAGAAGTCCCATATCAGAAGTTGACCGGACATACTTCAAAATGTTCTTTGCCGCCACCAGATGAGACTTCCTTGGTTCAGCCATGAACCGAATTACACAGCCAACAGCGTAAGCAATGTTTGGCCTTATAATCGTCAGGTAGATCAAGCTCCCAACAAGAGCTCTAAATACCAAGGGATTAGGAAGACTCCTTCCATCATCTTGTTGAAGCTTCAGCCATGATCTAGTGGAGTAGAGCAACTCTTTCCTTCACCCATGCCAAATCGATTCACAATGTGATCCGCATATCCATTTTGGCAAATAAGTATCCCGCTCTCCTTCCTCTCCACTTCAAGACCAAGAAAGTGATGAAGCTCTCCCAAGTCTTTCATCTCGAAGCGTATAGCAAGCTCAGCCCTGAGCCTAGCTACTTCCTCCTCTGAATTCCCTGTGATGATCATGTCATCAACATACAGTAGGACCAAGACTTGAAGCTCCCCCTTCTTCTTGATGAACAAGCTAGAATCCGAGTTGGAAGCAAGGTAACCGCAGAATTGAAGATACTCTACTATCTTTCCATACCAAGCTCTAGGAGCTTTATTCAACCGAAAGAGAGCCTTCCTGAGTTTGCAGACATAGTCCGAATGAACTTCAGAAAAAAAACCAAGTGTTTGATCCATGAAGATGTCCTTATCAATGTCTCCGTAAAGAAAGGCGTTCTTCACATCAAGCTTCCACATTCTCCATCATTTGCAATCAGCCACGACGATCACCACCCAAACCGAAGTCATCTTTATAACTGGACTAAATGTCTCCTCATAGTCTTCTCCATACTGTTGCGAGAACCTTCGAGCAACAAGGCGAGCCTTATATATTTCGATGCTCCCATCAACCTTCTTCAACTTATACACCCAATTGCAAGTCACTGGAGTAATGCCATCAACCTTGGGCACAAGGTCCCAGGTTTCATTCTTCTTGAGAGCAGTGATCTCCTCCTTCATGGCATCTTCCCATGCCTTGACTCCAGTGGCCATATTGAAGTTTGCAGGCTCTCGCGCATCCAGAGTACCTGCAAAGAAGCAGGAGACAAAACTCACTGCATTCCCATCACAATACCGAGCTGGTGGCTTGATAGTCCTCTTCGACGTTCGCAAGGTCTGCTCCTTGCTCCCAGCCTCCGCTGCTCCTTCAGGCTCAACTCCAACTTCGAGAAAGCTTTGAGCAGTACTCCCCATGCTTCCTGCGCCAGAAGCCTCAGCACTAGAGCTTGAACCAATAAGAGCAGCTGGTGAAACAGCAAGCTCCACTTCCAGACTTTCAGCAGCCACCTTCTGCTTTTCATCAACCTTGCTCTCTTGTAGATCAACTGACCCACCTCCACACGATGTCAGTTCATCAAAGTCTACATCTCTTGATACAACAAACTTGTTCGTCGCAGGATCTATGCATTTCCATCCCATCTTCCGCTCATCGTAGCCTACAAAGACAAGCTTCCTTACCTTTGCATCAAGCTTTGTCCTTGAATCATCTGGACATACACATAACAAGTTTATCCAAACACCCGAAGGTGTTCCACACAGGGCTTCTCCTTCAACAACATCCCAAAGGGAGACTTCATGTTGATTGGGCTGAGCGGCATTCGATTGATGACATAAGAAGCACAAGACATCCCCTCTACCCAGAAGGACCTAGGAATATCTTTTGCATGAAGCCAACATTTGCAGGTTTCCGTCAAATGACGGATCTTCCACTCTGCTACTCTATTTTTTGTGGAGTATGAGCACAAGTTAGCTCTCTCTGGATCCCGTGCTTCCTGCAGAAGTTATAAAACTCGGAGGAGACAAACTCACCATTGTTGTCTGTTCTAAACTTCTTAACCCGCAAGCCAATCTGGCCCTCCACCAACTCCTTGAACTCTACAAACAATCGGAAGGCTTCAGACTTCTCCTTCAAGAAATAAACCCAATTGTATCTTGAGTAGTCATCAATTAAAACAAGCAGGTATCTGCTTCCACCAAGTCTAGTAGTGGAGGTTCGTCACATCAAGTCTCCATGGATGCACTCCAATGGTCTCTTGCTCCTCGTTTGTGATTTATCAAACGGAAGGAGATGAGCCTTACCATATTGACACCCCCACGCAAACGTGACCATCACTAAAGGATGACAGCTTAGGCAAGCCTCTCACAAGACTTCTATTAGCCATAGCCTCCAGCTTATCCATTTCTACATGCCCCAGCCTTTCATACCATATAGCAACACTATCGTTTGCTCTCATCCGATCAACATAAGAGTTTGTTGCAAGAACAAACAGGTTCTTTACTCTCCTCCCAACATGAGCAACATCAGCCTTAACTGCTGATACGTTACGAAGGAACTTCACTTCTGTTGGCCAAAACAAAACGTTATAACCTACGTCGACCGCATTGGTCATAGAGAAGAGGTTCTTATTCATGCCCGGTACGTGATACACACTCCTTTACGTGAGTGGCCCCTTATCACTACCCAAAGACACAACCCCCTCCTTCTCTACTGCATAAATAGTATTATCAGCAGTTATGATAGCTTTGTTACCTGAGTAAGCTTACAAGGAAGAGAACTTCGACTTGTTTCCGGTGAGGTGATGACCACACTTGGAGTCCACGATCCATTCGTCGTTGAAGTCCATAGCGGACAAGGCACGGACACAAGTGCCCGTCATGAAGGCTCCGCCCCATCCAGCTTCCTTAGAAGTTGAGCAAGCTTCCTCCTTGCGTGCAGCATGCCCAGGCTGCAGTTTTACCTTGCAGTCACGCTTGAAGTGTCCACGCTGATGACACCTGTAGCACTTCAAGTTCTTCTTCCAATCCTTCTTAGGAGCAGCTCTCCTCTCTGACTGATAAGAAGTTGAGGGCTCATTTTTAGCATCAGTCTTCTTCTTCTTCCCTTCCCATCCCTTCTTCTTCTTGCCTGAGAAGAGAACTTCACTGCCTTCCTCAGTGACAGTGACTCCAGCCATTTGCCTTGCTAAACTTTCCTGCGAAGCAAGCAGGTTCTCAAGCTCCAACAGAGATGGCTGAGTAGCCCAGCCTTGAACATATGTCACAATGGCAACATGCTCCTTCCACAAGTCACGGATTATGTGCCTTTTCATCTTAGCCTCAGAGATAAGCACATCAGGATCAAGTGCTGATAGCTTAGCACACAAGATCTTCATCTTCAGGAAGAATTTTGAGATGCTCAGTTCTCCTTGAGTTATCCTAGCCAACTCATTCTCCAGAAACTGAGGTCTAGCTACATTCTTCCTATTGAACAACTCAACAATAGTTGTCCAAATATCAACAGCTCACTCACATCCAATGATGTGATCAAACAGTTCTGGTGAAACAGACCTCTTGAGAACAAACTCCGCTTTAGCATTTGTTTTTCTCTAGAGCCTCACCTGCTTAGCAGTACCAGAAGCAGCAGTAACTTCCAGTCTATCGTTACCACCGACAACCTCCCATAGATCCTCACCAGAAGGTACCTCTTCATGCATGACTTTCACTTCTTAAAGTTAGTCGGCGTTAAGAGTTCAATACCTAGACCTCTTGTATAGCTCACTTCCATTACGACTGTAACACCCCCTATCCATCGCATAGCATATAGCAGTAGCTCCGGCCGGGGCCCGATGCCATATACCACAGACAGACCGAGTGGTTACTCAATGGAAACCATCCAACCAATCCAACGTCCTACATAGAGCATTCTAGCGGAAGCAATTTTATTAGTTGCAATAATAAAGAATCCAAAACTAGCATGAATGTCCACTAATACGCCAAAAGGAATGAAGTACAAATACACAAGTATAGGACTTATCGCCTTACATTTGTTTTCCTCAAATTACATGTCTTCAAACCTCGGCACGCATGCCGACCATACATGAATAAAAGAAAACACTCAAATTTTGGCCTTCGAGGGCTGGCTCAGCAACTTGGGCTTTAGCCTGCTATTTACCGTTCGGCTCTGCAGCACCTGCAAGCACGATCCACCGCAACGGTGGCAAACCAAAGCAACGGTCAGCATTGCTGACCAAATTATAACGATCCTGCCCCCAATTCGGGGGGTGGGGGGGGGGGGGGGGGGGGGGGGGCGATGCCCCTTCCCTGCAGTTTATTAGCATAACCAAGCAGTATATATATATACATTGCATCACAGGCGTTAGCATGCACGGTCACACATCCCGTGCTCTCAGGGCACATTCTCGGTGAACCGGTCAATGTCACGTCAATTTAAGCCATAGACACCCCGGTCTCACCACCGCCACTTTGATGACCAAACTATGAGCATTTTGTCTTCCCGGCATGGTTCACGTCAATTTAAGTCATAGAACTCCGAAGACCCTCATCTATGCCAACAGCTCACACCGAACGACATAGAGCGGGTACGGTTCCATGTAACCCATGCTCACAAAGCAACAACAATTTAAGTCATATGCGCGGGCCAAACTTCTCCCGAGTCCCGTTTCCGTTACACACTTCACATAACCCAGTTATGTTCAGGTTGGCATCCAGGCCACCATGATGGCAGAACCACGCATCCGCCCAGTTTTTCGGGTACACCTTGGAGTTAATCCCCAAGGCTCCCTGTTGCAATCTACCTCGTAGAAAACCAGAAAAACAAATATTCGCAAGGAGTCTTCTCCGGCCACTTATGCAATGCAACATCACCGATCCAGACCAACTTGTCCGGGTAGGCTTCACACATCATGCATATAACCGTTCTCGATTACGGACTCTACATGTACACAACGGGGACTATTCATGTCTACCCGAAGGAACGCCTCAAACTCAACGCAAACTCGCGAGAGCGGGCTTCCCTATACAAAAGAAGTGGAGCTTCACATGCTCAAGTAGAGAATCATTATCCTAACGTTCTTCCTTGGCGCCATGGAAAAGTAAGCGGATGAAAAGCAGCGCACTCTCCTTGCCTCCGTAGATCCGAAGTCGGTTCGCGATTTGGAGCTCCGAAGCTCCGCCGGTGACCGGATCTAGGCTTCCTCTCCCTACTTTGCTCTCCCCTCTCTCTAGACTTAAAAAGAGAACCACTCAAATGAAATGAGGGTTTCAAAGGCCCAATCCCGGGTATATCCCAGTAGGAACAACCCCCAACCGTCGGATCCCAAAATAAGGAAACGAACGGCTACGATCCGTAGCTGAAAAGTAAAACCTAGGCCGAACACGGCCTACGACACGCCCGTGTCCAGGGTCGTGTCCCTCATTCACTATCAAAATCAACGCGTCTCGAAAAACACACGGGCATCCAACACGCCCGTGTTCGACCTGACATGCTCGTGTCATCCAGTACACGGCTGTGTTCCCGGGCGTGTTCCCCCATCAACACAGGACCAACACCAACCCGAGACTCATACGGGACTTGGACACGCCCGTGTCCTATTTGACACGCCCGTGTCAAACCCGAACACGCATGGGCTCCAGGCCGTGTTCACTATCTCGACACTTTGTCGAGCGCAGTTTGTCGACCACCTGATACAGCCTTGCACACGCCCGCGTCCTAGGTCGTGTTCCCTATCTCGACACATCATCAAGCGAAAATGTCGACTTCACAGTCTGATCGTCAACACGAGCTCGACACGACCTGAGACACGCCTGTGTCTCAGGCCATGTTCGCTTCTCGATGATCGTCGACTACAAACTTCGTCGACCTCACGGCTAAATCATCGACTCAAGCCTGACACGCCCTGGGACACGCCCGTGTCCCAGGGCGTGTGCCCCTGCCAAATTCTAAATTTGGTCCAAAACGTGTAATGCCCTGAAAATTATATTTGAGTTGGTCACGTAAAAAGTGATTTTTGCTGCCTGTATAGGGGTACATGGCCTAGGACACGAGCGTGTCCAAGGTCGTGTCTCGCTGGTGTTTTGGCCATTTTCATCCCAAGAAGGACATGGTTGAATGACACGGGCGTGTCTTGACCCGTGCCTGTGTGCAAGCCGATTGAGTTTGACGAAAAGTGTTCGGGAGGAACACGTCAGGTGACACTGGCGTGTCGGGAGGGCGTGTCCACCTGCGTTCGACGATCGACGAAAGGCACTCGACGACTGTCGAGTGACCCCCTACGTTCGACGGTCGACGATATTTGCTCGACGATTATCGAGTGACACGGGCGTGTTCATACCCGTGTCCCTACCCGTGTTCAGTTGGGCCATGTCCGTTACCGTGGCGGTTATATGTGACACGCACCCTAGTCACGGGTGTGTCGAGGATCCAACACGGGCGTGTCAAGTTGAGACACGGGCGTGTCTTAGCCCGTGTGGTTTTCTGTGTTCGACAATCGTGCCTGGATCGAGGCACACGGCCTGGGACACGGCCGTGTGTGAGGCCGTTTTCGGCCCAGGTCTGGGGATTTTTGTGCAGATCTGAGCCGTTCATTTTCTTTAAGTAAGATCCAATGGCTCAGAAGGTTTCCTGCTCTGTTAAGGCCGGGAATGGGGGAGTTAACTCTTCATTTTCTCCAAGCCATTCTCTTTCCATGGAGTTAGAGAGAGGAGGAAGAAGGAGGAGGATTCCGGCCACCGGCGGAGCATCTGAGCACTGTTTGGAGAACCGAGAGTGGATCCGTGGAAAAAATTCCGTTGCTAAGACTTCTATCTGTGTAGTTTTTCCATGGCGCCAAAGCGGAGTACAAGGGTAATGATTCTCCACTTGAGCATGTGAAGCTCTTCCTTTCTGCATAGGGAATCCCGCTCCCGCAAGTGTGCGGTGAGTGCGTGGTGTTCCTTGGAGTTGATGGGAATAGTCCCCCTTGTGTTGCATATAGAGTACGGAATCGAAGTATGGGCATAAGCATTGTGTGTGAAGCCTACCCGGACGTGTATTGTCTGGATCGGTGATGTTGCATTTGATATGTTTTGCCGGAGAAGACTCCGTTCTCTGGGTTTTCGGGTTTCTATGCGGTAGATTCCAGTAGGGATCCTTGGAGGTTAGCTCCAAGGCACACCCGGAAAACTGAGCGGAATCATTGTTCTGCTAACTTGGCGGTCTGGGAACCGACCTTGAACATAACTGGGTTATGTGATTGTTTGGAAATGGTAGGATCCGAGAAAAGCTTGGTTCGTGCGTACGTCTTAATGTGAACTATGTGGTTGAGCAACGGGCAAGTGGAATTGGACCTGGGCTATGTGGTTCGGTGCGAGAGACCCGAAAAGTGGACTGGCCGTTGGCATAGTCGGGAGCCTTAGACTAGACAGGGTCAGGAAGGCTAAAATGCTCATGTTGTTGCCATCCTGGGGGTGGTGGTGAAGATGCTGAAGTGTCAGGATTCACCATTAATGTGCCCTGAGTGCACTGGGTGTTTTACCGTGCGAGCCTACACCTGTGGCGAAGTATGTTTTTATATAATTGTTTAGCTGGGCTAATGATATGCAGGGAAGGAGCACCGTATTCCCGAGAAAGGGACGGGGTCGTTATAATTTGGTCGGCTTTAGCTGACTGTTGCCTGTTTGCCACCGTACGGTGGAATATTGCTTGTAGGTGCTGCGGAGCTGAGTGCAAAATAGCGGGTTGGAGCCCATGTTGCCGTGCTGACCCTCGAAGGCCGTAAAGTATAGTTGTTTTTATTTTGTCATGTGTGGCCGGCTTGCGAACCGATGTATGTAAGACACTATTTATTAAGTGAAATTTTGTAAGGCCATAAGGCCATTTACATTTTCAGTGTATTTGGGTTTCATTCATGTTATGTGGATGTGGACAATCATGATTTTGGATTTAAGATTTGGGTTCTTTCAACTATCTAAAAGCTTCTGCTAGAATGCTCTGTGTAGGACGAGTAGTCTTAATTGGAATGTTTGAATATTCTTATGTAACCCTTTTGAATGTCCGCGGTATATGGCGTCGGGTTCCAGCTGGACCTTCTGTTATATGTCATGTGACGGATGGGGGTGTTACAATTTGGTATCAGACTTTTGCTTACGGTCAGGCTTAAATGAATTCGTGGGCGAATTCTTTTAAGGGGGTGGTGAGCACATGTGTGCGTCATCGTTATAACATAAAAAAGAACCCATGAATGTCCACTTAGGAATGAAAAATACACTTGTTTTGTGGAATCTGAGGGTTCCAATGATTGCTTTTAGCAATTTGGTTGTCATCTAATCGTGTGTCTTTGCTTTTATAGGCAGCTAGGAGCGGTGCTGGTCAATCAGTGCGTCCGCAATCGGCAGAAAGTAGTGCACAGAGAGACATGCCTACTACACCTCCTTCAGCGGAAACCATCAGGATGGTGGCTGAAGCCGTATTTGTGATGATTAATGCCCGTCTTGCAGGGCAAATGCATCATGCACCTCCTGCGAATGAGCAAGAACCGGTTAGGGCGGCAGAGCCGAGAGTGGTGGAGCGCGCAGCCGTTGATCTGGTAAAGCCGAGGAGAGATACAGAGAAGCAGCTAAAGCATGTAATGGGCTTTAATCCTCCGAGGTTCGATGGGGTTGGAAAGCCAGCTCAAGCTAAGGACTGGCTCTCTTCGATAAAGAGGTTTTTGACAGCCACGTTAACTGAGAAGTGGCAAAAGACCACCATAGTGACTTTTCTTTTGGTTGGTGAAGCGAGGCTGTGGTGGGATGAATTGGAGTTTCATCTCTTAGTGGGTAGGCAGCCTGCTGATGTGCCTATGGAGGAATTTTCAAGATTGTTCCTAGCCAGATTTGTACCCTCTGCTCAGAAGCTTGACATGGAGAACCAATTTCTTGGGTTGACCAGGGATCCAGAAGCGTGGACGAGTACCTCCACGAATTTACACGGTTGGGTCGGTATGCTGGGGCTATGTTTATGGAAGAGGAGAGGAAGACCAACCGATTTTATGAGGTTCTTCGTGGTGACCTACAGTTACGCCTTGCTGGGCCTAAGGTGCAGGGCTTCCTAGCCTTGGTCAATTCGGCCCGGTCTTTGGAAAAGGTTGTGAAGAGGGTGCAAGAGAAGAAGGACTCAGGAGAAAAGAAGGCAGAGTTCAAAGTGCCTAGTACAAAGTCAGGATTCCGCAGATGGAACAAGAAGCAGAGGACTTCGAACTCAGCCTCTTCGGCTGGTGCGTCAGGGGTAACCACAAGTCGAGTCCCAAGAGCTTGCTATAACTGTAGGAAGACGGGGCATTTTGCTCGTGAGTGTTGGAGCGGACGTTCAAAGTCCAAGAGGATGTCTGGAGCGACTTATGAGGAGAAAGGGAAGGCGGTGGAGTCAACCACGTCCCATCATGCTCCAGTCCAGCCTAGAGTTTATAATCTTGGTCTGCAAGAGGCCATGAAGCAAGCTGACGTGGTGACAAGTATGAGTTAATTTATAGCAGATTAACTTTTGTAGTTGTTAACTCTTTTATGTGTTAGCTTACTTCTGTTGTTGCTAGGATTTGTATTGATTCTTGATTGTCCGGCGAGAGCCTTGTTTGATACGGGCACATCGCATTCCTTCTTGTCCGAACGATTTGTGACGCGCATTGGGGTCCCTCTCTCGATGGCAAAAGACAAGTTGGATGTGCTATTGCCCAATGGTGCTCAATGCGCACGGATAAGGTCTGTGTAGTCAAGGTTCGGATTGGGGATCAGGAGTTTGATTTGCAAGCATTGATTGTACCGTTAGTAGAGTTCAATGTAATCTTTGGTATGGACTGGCTTTCGGAGCAGGGAGCTTACATTGATTGCAACCGAAAGGAGGTTAAGTTGGGATTAAATTCTAAATGGGAGACTATGTTTGCGGGCATGAAGGGGCCAGGGAAAGTTTTGATGTCGGCCCTTCAGGTGATTAAGGCAGTTCAGTCTGGGGCAAAGTTGTTTGTCACTTTAGTGCAGACTTCGACGCCTAAGCCTTGTTTGGACAGCATCCCAGTTGTGTCCGAGTATCCGAATGTGTTCCCAGATGATCTCCTAGGAGCCCCTCCTCAGCGGGAGATAGAGTTTACTATTAAGCTGGTACTTGGTGCCAAACCGGTGTCACGCTCCCCCTATCGGATAGCGCCAAAAGAGATGGCAGAGTTGAAGGTGCAACTGCAAGACTTGCTAGAGCAAGGTTATCTGTATCCAAGTTCGCCGCCTTGGAGCACACCAGTTATCTTCGTTAAGAAGAAAGATGGGAGTTTGCGGCTTTGTATCGAATACCGGGAATTGAACAAGCTTACGGAAAAGAATAAGTATCCGATCCCGAGAATAGACAATCTATTTGATCAGTTGGTTGGGTCAACGATATATTCGAAGTTAGATCTGAAGTCTGTTTACTACCAGTTGAGGATAAGGGAGAGCGACATCCCAAAGACAGCATTCAGTACTCGGTTTGGGCATTACGAGTTCACGGCCATGCCGTTTGGTTTGACCAATGCGCCATCTGTGTTTATGGATCTGATGAAAAGGACGTTTAGAGAGTACATGTACCATTTTGTGATAGTATTTATCGACGATATCCTGGTGTACTCGCAGTGTGAAGAGGATCACTACAATCACCTGCACTTGGTGTTGGAGACGTTGAGGAGAAACCAGTTGTATGCTAAGTTCTCCAAGTGTGAATTCTAGTTATCCTCGATAGCATTCCTTGGTCATGTTGTTAGTGGAGAAGGGATAGTTGTGGATCCGGCGAAGATAGTGGTGATACGGGAGTGGCCTGCTTTGACTACAGTGGCGGGGGCCCGGAGCTTTCTGTGGCTTGCTGGCTACTACAGGCGCTTCATAGAGAACTTCTCGTGGATAGCGCTACCACTCACGACTTTGACTAGGAAGAATCAGAAGTTTGTGTGGTCTTCAGAGTGCGAACAGGCTTTTGAAGTGTTGAAGAGGTGGTTGACCACAGCGCCTATTTTATGTTCGCCAAGTTGAACCGAAGGATTCAAAATCTATATTGATGCTTCGGGCAGTGGTTTGGGCTGTGTTCTGCTACAGTATGGGAGAGTGATAGCCTATGGTTCACGATAATTGAAGGCTCACGAGAGAAATTATTCGGTCCATGACTTGGAGTTAGCGGCCGTGATATTTGCTTTAAAGCTGTGGAGGCACTATCTGTACGGTGTAAAAGTCGATATATACACCGATCATAAGAGCTTGAAGTACCTGTTAGATCAAAAGGATCTGAACATGAGGCAACAGAGGTGGATGGAGTTCCTAGGGGACTACACCTTCAAGATACATTATGTGCCAGGGAAAGGTAATGTAGTGGCGGATGCGTTGAGTCGTAAGATTCCTGCACTGGCCAACTGGTTATCGGTACATGATGAGAGATTGGTCCGAGACTTGGAGGCTCTGGAGATATCTTGCGTCGACAAGCAGTCTAGTACTGAGGCGAAATTATTTTGGACCGAGGTGCAGTGTGACCTAGCTGATAGAGTTTAGCGGGCTTTGATTCAGGATAACAGCATGAAGTAGATCTTGGATGAATCATTGGATGGGTCAAATTCCCAGTTTGCTGTTGAGGATGGGTTGCTAAGGATGGACTGTCGCCTATACGTTCCTAGTGCGGATAATCTTCGAGAGGATTTGATGTACGAGGCTCATCATACCAAGTACTCGATCCACCCAGGAAGCACGAAGATGTATAGAGACATGAAATTGTTTTGGTGGCCAGGATTGAAGAAAGATGTAGCACTCTATGTGGCCAAGTGCCAAACTTGTTCCTTGGTTATGGCGGAGTGCCAGAATCCCGAAGGTTTCCTAAAGTCCTTGCCTATCCGGGAATGGAAATTTGATGACATAACTATGGATTTTGTGCATGGTTTGCCGAAGTCGCAGAGGAGAAACGACGCCATCTGGGTGGTGGTAGATAGGATGACAAAGGTGTCGCACTTCATCCCGATCAGGAAGGAAGATCCGGTGGAAAGGTTGGCCAAACTCTATGTGGAGAATATTGTACGGTTGCATGGTGTGCCCCGCAGTATTGTTAGTGATCGAGATGGACGTTTCACGTCGAATGACTGGAGGTTGGTGCATAGTCTGTTGGGTACTAAGCTAAAGTTCAACACAGCCTTTCACCCGCGGACGGATGGCCAAACCGAGACGGTCAACCGAACGTTGGAGGACATGCTTCACATGTGCGTCCTAGATTTTGGAAAGCAGTGGGAATATCACCTGTACATGGTGGAGTTTGCATATAACAATAGATTTCAGGCGAGTATTGGAATGCCCCCTTTCGAGGCCTTGTATGGGAGAAAGTGACCACGTCGTTGTCTTGGTTGGAGAAGGGCGAGTCGAAGCTTTTCAAACGTCAAGCGATGGAAGATGCCACTTCAGTGATACGTACAATTTAGGAACAGTTCAAGATCGCTACAGACAGTCAAAGTACTATAACGCCAAACATAGGAATGTGGAGTTCAATGTTGGTGACTGGGTGTATTTAAAGATCAAGCCGTTCAAGGGTATCTCGCGGGTTCGACGCTTGAAGAAGCTGAGTTTGAGATACCTTGGACCATTTGAGATCCTGGAGCGTGTTGGCGAAGCAGCTTATAGGTTGAAGCTGTCGGTGGAGTTGAGTGGGCTACACGATGTGTTCTGAAAGTGCAAGCTATATTTGATATACTCTAGAGGGGGGGGGGTGAATAGAGTATGGTGCTTAAAAACTTTTTACAACAGTTGTTGTAATCTGAGTGAACAGGGAAGCAAATAGTAAATCTAAACACAGCAGCTATCTAATCACAAAACACAAAAGAAACTAATCACAGATCACATCCAGAAACAAAAATAAAGACAAGCAACCAGAAAACACAAGGAGCTATAGTGGTTCCCCTAAACATGGGTACATCCACTCTTCTACCACCCTAGGTAGGAATCCACTGCAGGATGAGTTGATCAGGTGTCCTGGGCACCAATGAGCTTTTGATAAGGTGCTCAAAAACCAAACCAGATTTTTTGATCAGGTGTCTTGCCACCAATGAGCTTTTGATAAGGTGCTCAAAAACCACACACAAACTTTTGAAGGGAGTTTGAAAAACCCTTTACAGAGGTGGGGATGACAGAGTGATGAAAGTCTTCTCTTTCTCAAAGCAGCTGAGAAGACTATGTGGATATTGATGTTGTCAAAGCTCCCCCTGAGATCTGTAGTTGTTCAGGAAATGAAGCTTTGCAGTAGGATGATAGACCTTCAGAAAGTTGATCTCCAGCAATTGATGATTTCAGCAACAGCTAAAATGTTAGGTGTCTGGAGTCTTGAATGATGATGACCTTGAACACTTGAATCAAAAGAGATCTGAAGATTTCAGATTTGTTGATCTCCTTTTGGTTATGTGTTCTTGTATGAATTCTTTTTGAGACAGAGAATGTCTGCAACCCTTTTTCTTTCTCTTGAGCAATTGTTGTTGAGAAAGATGTTGTTGCAGAGAATGTTTGTGTTCTTCTTTTTTCTTGTGCACTCTCTTCTTCTTGATTGCTTGTTAGAGATTCAAAAATCTTGTCTTTTATCCCTTTTGTTCTGAATAGAAATGATCCTCTGTCAAGAATAGCCGTTAGCCTGTCATTAATTGACTTCCTTAATTGCAATTGTCTTCTGGGGGAAAGTCCAAAGAAACATTCCTTGATAATTCCTTGAAACTTGGTACAGAATAAATGAAAACGGCTACAAAATCTTTTGAATTAATTGCTGAGAATAACTCCTTAACTGTTCTGAATTTAAATCTTGAAAGTCATTTAACTCTTCAGAAAAACGTCGAATTGAGCTCTACTATCGTCGAACTGAGCTCAGCGATTTGGACTTAGACAGCAACAGAGATCGTCGATCTGAGCTCAACTATCGTCGAACTGAGCTCATAGATAGAGAATCAATACTGGAGTCAAGATCGTCGAACTGAGCTCGAAGATCGTCGAATGGAGTTCGACGATTTGTTGAAGTTGAGCTCAACGATCGTCGAATGGAGTTCGATGATCCGTCGAAGTGAGCTCAACGATCGTCTATTGGAGTTTGACGATTCGTCGTACTGAGCTCGACAAAATGACTTAGTCTCCAAACTAAAAAACCTTGGTCTGAGGGCAGCTTCCAAACCTAACTACTAACCCTTAGACTCAATTCTAATTGACCTTTAGATCTATACAATGAGGTCAAAAACAGGTTTCCTAAAGATATAGTGATCCTGACCCAAATTAGTAATAGGGTGTTCCAACAATCTCCCCCTATTTGGGTTAGGATTACTATTTACAGAAATTGAAATAAAAGACATCCTACAAAGCAACAATATAACACACAAAAACATTGCAGAAACACAGATATAATATCTCAGGCAGAAATCAGAAATCAGAATAATTATCACCTTATAGAATTATTCCTTCTCCTTGCTCTTTATAAGTTTAATTTCTCTATTTGGGTTAAGAGCTTCTTTCTTTGATCTTCTGTCATCAGCTGCACCTAAAGAAGTTTGTTGTTTAGGCCTTGGTACCACAGCTTCAGGGTGCAGCTCCATATATCTTTCAGAATCAAAAAATTTGCTGGAAGCATATCTTTCAAGTTCCTTTTTCCTTTGTTCAGATAGGGTAGTAATGTTGGAGGTGTCTCTACCTTGTTCTCTGGCTTTCTTAATTTGATCCAAGGCAGCTAATTCTTTCATTCTAGCAGTCCATGCAGTAGGATTATTCTCTAGATCCTCAAAGGGCACTGGAGGCTCATATCTGTTGGATGGATTATCTAGAGGAGCTCTGGATGAGACTACTTCTTTCATCTTGTAGGGAAAAGGACCTGAAGTAGTGTCAGATGAAGCTTGTCCTTCCCTTGAGTATGTATGTTGCCTTGAATAGCCTTTGGAGTAGACTTGGAATTCCCTCTGGCTTCCTCTATAATTTCCTCTCCTTGATTGAGAACCTCTGGATTGGCTTCCCCTATATTGAGATCTTGCATGAGGCTGATAGGGGGTTTGACTTCTAGCAGAAGGATGAGCAACTGAGCTAGCACCTGCACCTGCATCGGGAGGATGAGGTGGAGGAGGATGATGGAACTGTGAAGATCCTTTCTCATATTTCCTTTTCTTCTTCATGGATTTTAGTTGATTATTGGAATATTGCATCCAATGTTCAGTAATGGGGCAGTCATGAAGAATCTAATAAGGTATGTCATTTGTATCTTTGACTTTGGCTGGGGGAACTCTTTTCATAGCCTTGCTCCTTGCCTTTCTTTTCCTGGCTATAGTGGCTGAGGAATCATCAGAATCAGTCCTATATTCATCACTTTCAGAGCTTTGCTCATCATATAAAGCATCAATCTTTTTCAGATAGTCTTTTTGAAGTTGGGTTGGAGCAGATGAGACAGTGGTTGTAGCAGCAACAGTTACAGTAGATATAGTACTGGCAGAAGTTTTAGTAGCAGCAGTAGTAACAACAAATACATAACTTTCAGATACAAAAACATCAGCAGTTTCAGATATACTACTTTTAGAGATAATAGTTTCAACATCACCAATAGCAGCAGTAATAACATCAGCAATAATAGTATGCTCAAAATTATATGCCTCTGTCTGCATGTCCTTAGAAACTGGAACATCAGCAGCATCAGAACAAACAGAGACAACAGCATTATTGACAGCAGGAGTAGCAGGAGTAGCAGCAGCATCACTGGAAACAAAAGGCTCAGCAGTATATATGGAGGATATATAGGAGCTAATTAAGCTGGTATCATAGCTTGAGAAGGGCACAATGGCCTTGGAGAGATCTTCAGAGGGCTGGACTGCATTACTCACTGGAAGACAGTTGAAATAGACTGAATCAAAAACTGATAATAAGGACCTGAGGTCCACTGAGAAGACCGCAACCTATGGAGTTGAAACTGGAGCTTGAGTTGAAGTAACATCAGCAGCAGCAACAGGCAATCTAGCAGCTTCATGAGGCATCTACCCCTGCCTAGATTCAGAGAGAGCTGGATCAAGGCACCCAAATGAAGGGATTTCCTGAGGAGGAAAGATGGAGGAGAGCCTGGCAGATAAGTCTGCAACTGACTTAAAGAGTGGAGCCAAGGAGGTCTCCAATAGAAGTGAGAGCCTGGGGGCTATCAGTTCATATAGTTTGTCAACTAAGGCAGGAATATCTACTTGCTCAGTAGGGACTGGAGCAGAGGTAGAGAAGGATGGTGGAGCAACTGGTGATGTTGGAGGAGAACTGGTGGATGGTAGAAGTGAAGGTTGAGGTGTGGGGATTGTGGAAATGGAAGACAGTGGTATGGAGATAGAAGGTGTGAAGCAGGGTTGATCAATGATATCTTGTAGAAGCTGTTGATATGATGTGGATGAGGAGGGTAGATCAGGAGGGGATGAAGGTGAATCATCCATGAAGGAATCATCTAGAAGTGTGGAAGATGGAATGTGGGATGATGTGCCAATGTCTGGTTGAGGGTAGTGATGTAAAGGGTGAAAGATTTCTTCTGTTATTGGAAGAGTTGGAGAGGGAATAACAGTTGGAGATGGAATTGATGTAGGAGATGGGCTGAAAATAATGATGGTGGATGAAGTTTGAATGGTGGAGGTGACTGGTGGAGAGGAGATAAGAGGAGGAGTAGAAGAAGCAGCAGGCAAGTCTTCTGCAGGGGCAGAGACTTGAGGGGAAGAGACTGTTATAGTCCTTGTGCTTGCAGAGGGCCTGCTGGGATTCACTATTTGCCTGTCCCATTTGCCAAAGAGGGCATATGAGAGCCTCTTAGAGGCATTGATATGCATCCCAGATGAGACTAGCAGGGCAAGGCATCTGTTATGGAGAAACAGACCTAGAATCCTTCCATAATTAACAAAATTCTTATTGATTTTCTTCTTGATCAGATCAAAGAAGATCTCTCCCCAGTTTAATTGTTTCCTATCCACAGTAACACCCATCAAGCACAGCTGATACCTGGAGATGGTATCATGTGCTGAATGCTTGGCCAACAAAACCTTTCCCACTACATCAGCTAAGAACCTGTATTGAATAGCTAGGTTCTTTTTCAGCAGCTTGCTAGGGTTTGCATCAGAATGACCCATTCTAGCAAGTAAATCAGAAAATTCTTCTCTAGATAACTCAGAAGAATCTCTTCCGGAATTTAATTGAAAAACCTCTGTCAGAATGACAGGTGTCAGAGGTACCTGAGTTCCAGAAATTGAACCAACCACTGTATTTTGGTCCTGATTGTGGGCAGTATAGACCCACTCCTTGATCTCATCAGCAGCCAATTTAATTCTTGTGGACATGATGGTGACTAGCTTCTACTCCTTGAACAGTTCCAGAATGTCTTGGAAAATCTGATCACTGGTGTTGAAAGACTCCATGTCAATATCGAATCCGGCATCAAACTTCATTGCGGCTAGAACGACAACTGAAACGGCCATTGTTACCTGCAAAAATCAACAAACACAACGACCACGTGTAGAGATGTTTAGACGGAAAGAGAATTTTTGCAGAGAGAACAAAGGCGCAAAGAGAGAACGACGGACGAAAAATGAATTTTATATTAGGGTTCGACGCAGAAAAGGAAAGATCGTTGAACTCAGTTCGACGATCGGGGCTTCTAAAGGAATCTGAAAGGTCTTCAATGTCGTCGATCTCCATTCGACGATATTGGAGAGCGTCGAGCTCCATTCGATGATGGTTCAGAAAACAAAATCGTCGAGCGTCGTTCGACGATCGTTGACCTGGAGAGATAGTTGAACACTATGTGAGAAGCGCTGAACTCAGGTCGACGATTTCTGAAAGCGTCGATCTCCATTCGACGATCTGAGGGAAAATCGTCGAGCGTAGTTCAGGGATCAGAAATACACTCTAGATACTAGAAAAATCAAGATGTTTGTCTAGTCTTGGTCAATTTTTAAAGTTTTAAAAATCTTGGATATTATTTTAGACTTACTCCATCTAACATTCTTAACTGATTTAGGAAGAAGGTGTGTTTCTTTTCATCCAAGGGTTTGGTGAAAATATCTCCCCTTTGCAAATCAGTTGGGATTTATTGAAGTTCAATTTTATTCTTCTCAACATTATCCCTTAAGAAGTGATGCCTAATTTCTATGTGTTTTGTCCTACTATGGAGGACTGGATTTTGAGTTATAGAAATAGCACTGGTATTATCACAAAAGATTTTAGACTTCTCTAAGTTGTAGACATAGTCTAGGAGTTGGTTTTGAATCCACAATATTTGTGAACAACAACTGCCTGCAGCCATATATTCAGCTTCAGGAGTTGAAGTTGACATAGATGTTTGTTTCTTGCAAAACCAAGAGATAAGTCTGTCACCAAGAAACTGACAAGTTCCACTGGTGCTTTTCCTGTCAATTCTGCATCCAGCATAATCAGCATCAGAAAATCCAGTTAAGTCAAATGCTGAATCTTTTGGACACCAGAGACCTAAATTTGGACAACTTTTAACATACCTGAGAATCCTTTTTACTAATGTTAGGTGTGACTCTCTAGGGCTCACTTGGAATCTAGCACATATGCATGTAGCAAACATTATGTCTGGTCTACTAGCTGTAAGGTACAGTAAATAGCCAATCATTGCTCTAAATGTTGTCTGATCAACAGGTTTCCCATGTTCATCAGCATCCAATACAGCATTAGTAGGCATAGGTGTTTTCATGCAAGATGCTTCAGACATACCAAATTTCTTAACCAATTCATTTGCATACTTGGTTTGAGAAATAAAGATTCCTTCAGCATGTTGTTTGACTTGCAATCCTAGAAAGAAGGATAACTCACCCATGCTACTCATTTCAAATTTAGAATGCATTAGGTTGGATAACCTTCTGCACAAATTTGAATCAGTAGAGCCATAAATAATATCATCTACATAAATCTGTACTAGTAGGGTATGGGACTTATGGGTTCTAATAAAATGAGTTTGGTCTACTCTACCCCTTATAAATTCATTTTCTAGAAGAAAGCATGCTAGGGTCTCATACCATGCTCTAGGAGCTTGCTTGAGACCATATAATGCTTTGTTCAGCTTAAAAACATAATCAGGATGGGTTGGAGAGATAAAACCTGGAGGTTGTCTGACATTGAATTCTTCTTTGATGTCTCCATTTAGAAATGCACTTTTTACATCCATCTGATATACCTTGAAACCTTTATGTGTTGCATAAGCTAAGAAGATTCTGATGGCTTCCAATCTTGCAATTGGTGCAAAAGTCTGGTCATAATCTATGTCTTTTTCTTGAGAATATCCTTGAGCAACTAGCCTAGCCTTGTTCCTTACAATTACTCCTTGATCATCCAATTTGTTTCTGAACACCCATTTTGTTCAAACAATGGAGTGATCCTTAGGCTTTCGTACCAGTTCCCAAACTTTGTTCCTTTCAAATTGATGCAACTCTTCTTGCATTGCAATGATCCAGTGTGGATCTTGCTCTGCATCTTGAATGGATTGAGGTTCAATTTGAGATATGAAGCAAGTGTGCAACAGGTTTTGGTTGACCTGATTTCTGGTTTGCACACCAGCTGAGATGTCTCCAATTATTTGGGAAATTAGATGGTCTCTTGATGTTACTAGATCAACAGGGGGTGTTGATTGTTCACCAACCTGTGTTGTTGTTTCCTCTTGTGGTACAACAACTGGCTCTTCAAGTTGTTTCTCTTCAATATGTTGAATGTCTTCTTCATCTTCACTGCTTTCCTCTTTTTGAGTAATCTGTAATCTGTCCAAATCTTCAGCAAGAGAATGTACCTGCAAAGGTTCTATGGTAGAAGTATTCTTCTCCTTGAAAGATATGTTAGATTCATCAAATGATATGTGAACAGATTCTTCAATTTTAAGAGATGATTTATTATACACCCTATAAGCCTTACTGATCATGGAGTATCCCAGAAACACTCTTTCATCAGCTTTAGCTTGAAATTTTGCTAAATATCTCTTGTGATTTTTATGAATATAACAAATACAACCAAAAATTCTAAAATAATCAACTTTAGGTTTCTTTCCTTTGAGTAATTCATAGGGAGTCTTGCCTTTTAGTTTATGTATTAAACTTATGTTCAGAACATAGTTGGAGGTGTTCACTACCTCTGCCCAAAAAGATAGAGGAAGGTGAGCATCTGACAACAATGTAGTGGCAGATTCAATAAGGGTTCTATTTTTCCTTTCAGCTACCCCATTTTATTGAGGAGTTCTAGGAGCTGAGAAAGTATGCCTGATCCCTTCACTCTGACAGAACTCTTGCATAAGAAGAGAATCAAACTCTGTCCCATGATCACTTCTGATCACGGCAATGTTAGTATTGAACTCAATCTGTATACATTTGAGAAACTCTATCAAACACTTAAAGTTATCAGACTTCTTCCTCAGAAAGAACACCCATGTGAATCTAGAGAAGTCATCTACAACTACTAAAGTGTAAGATTTCCCTCCTAAGCTTTGTACTGTAATGGGTCCAAAGAGATACATGTGTAACGGATACAAAATCCTAGGTGAATCACTCTTATTAAGTGATTTGAAACTATTTTTAATTTGCTTGTCTAATTAACAAGCCCTACAGAGTCCTTCCTTCTTGTAGGGGCAGAAGGTAGTCCTCTAATAAGGTTGTCCTTGGATAACCTAGCAGTGGTTCTAAGGTTTAAATGTCCTAGTCTCTTATGCCATAAAACATTAGGTCTACAGACAGAATTAAACAGGCAAATGTCTACATCTATTGAAAGAAAATCTACTAAGTAGATGTTACCTTTCCTTTTACCTGTCAACACAGTTGTGCTGTCCTCTGACTTGATCTTGCATAAGGCTTTGCTGAAAGTCACCTGGTAGCCTTCATCACATAGCTGACTGATGCTGATCAAATTGTGCTTCAGTCCTTCCACATAGGCTACCTCCTTGAATGTCACTATCCCAATCTGGACTATACCATATCCTTTAGTTTGTCCAAAGTTTGAATCACCAAATATGACTTTGGGTCCAAGCATGGCTTTAAAGGATGTGAGGTTGTCCTTGTTTCCTGTCATGTGCTTTGAACACCCACTATCCAAGTACCATTGTTGGATTGATGTTGGATAGGTCTACACCTGCACATAAAATAATTCACTTGTTTTTGACCCAGTTTACCTTAGGCCTATGTTGATAACCTTAAAACTCAGAAATAAAAGACATCCCAGGTTGACTCTTATAACCTTCAGGATGATATCTCCTTGAAGGTATTATCCACTCAGTATAAGGGTTAAAGCTTTGGGATGAAGGACCCCTAGGATTGGATTTTGATTTGCCCTTGAAAGAATTTCCAAAGCTCTGATCTCTGTTCGACGATCGTGGAGCTGCATTCGACGATCTTGGGTCAGATCGTCGAGCTCCGTTCGACGGTCTACTGTGGTAGAGTTCAGGAATTAGATATCGTCGACCCGAGTTCGATGATTTTGCCTGAGATCGTCGATCTGCGTTCGGCGATCGTCGAGCTCCGTTCGACGATTTTTGCTGGAACTTGGTTTTCTTAGGCAGATCAGAATTTTTCCTAGCTACCTCTACAACTCCCTTCCCTTTATCAGAAATGAACTTGATTGGGGTTGTTAGAACAATAGGTTTGCTGGATGAAGCACCCAAGCCCAGTGTACTATTGAATCTGGAGTTCACTGTGCTTGTGATGTCCATCAACTTGATACTTCTCCCATTAAGGCATTCTTCAAGCTTCTTGGCCTCTGATAGCTCACCTTTCAGTGAAGCTGTCTGCTCCCTACAGCACTCCAACTCCTCAAAGAGTTTGAGATTTTCTGACTTTAAGATACTATGTTTAGATAATTGATTTCTGAGAGAAATAATTTCCTTCTCAGATTTTAGTAAGTCCAAACATAATGCTTTAAACTCAGACTTAAAGTCCTCAGAATTGAAATCAAAAGAACTAATTACCTGGTCTTCATCAGGTTGAGTTTCTGAGTCTGACTCTGACTCTTCTGCATCTGAATTGTGTTGAGAGGCATTGATTGCCATCATGCAGAACTCCTTCTCTTCTGCATCATCTTCATCATCACTGGAGCTAGATGAAGCTTCTGATTCCTCTTCAGTCTCACTCCAGCATTCAGCAACAAATCCCTTCCTTGTGTGTTTGTTCTTGCTGGAGGAGGGTTTGCCATTGCCATTCTTCTTGAAGTCCTTATCTCTTCTTTCTTTCTTGTCCCTTATGTCCTTGTTTTTGTTCTCTGGATAGTCAGGTACAATGTGCCCTGGTTTCCTGCAACCAAAGCAAACAATTTCTTTATTATTTGACTTATCATACCTTGGCTTATCATGCTTTTTGTATGATCTCTTTCTAAAGTCCTTTCTGGCCATCTTGTAAAATCTTTTGGCCAATAAAATAAGCAGCTCATCATTGCCTGTGACCTTGTCTTCAGGCTAATCTTCAGTGGCTTTGAAAGCTATTATCTTTTCTTTTCTTGTGGCTGGTGAGGCAGCCTTCTGCTCTTCTTCTCTATTTTTGATAAGCAGCTCAAAAGATTTGAGCTTGCCCAAAAGAGCCTCTGTTGTAATCTCATTCAGACTTCTGGTATCCTTGATTGGCTAGATTCTTAAATCCCAAGTGCTTGGGAAGCACATTAGGATTTTATCATTTAGTTCAGTCAGTGATATCTCCTTATCCAAAGTCTTCAGGTCATTGACTATCAAAATGAGTCTATTATACATATCTCCAACTGACTCAGCTTCTCCCTTCTTGAAGTTCTCATATTGGGATATGAGGTGGGATCTCCTGTCCTTTCTTTTATCACCTGATCCTGAGACTATTTCAGTGAGCTTATCCCAGATTTCCTTTGCTGAATTACATTCAGCCACCTTTTGAAAAATATCATCAGACATAGTCTGGGCTAAGATGTTCATAGCCTTTGCATCTGCTACCTTCCACTTCTTGATATCAGCATCTGTTCCTGATGGAGGTGGAACAACATTTGTGCTTGTGTTCTCTGGAGGTCTGGGGCAAACTATCAAAACAGAATTAAAAATGTCCTCGTCGATAGAATTTATGTATAGTCTAATCCTTGCTTTCCAAAGTGCAAACTTAGACAGATTGCACACTGGAGGTCTGGTGCTAGCATAATCTTTGTTTTGGGCCATGATTTGTGAAGAAATAATTCAATAACAAAATCTAAAAAAGCAGATCTAACTAGAGGGATCTTTGGGTTCAGGTTTTAGCCTGTACAACCACCAAGGTGTGGTATGTTTAACCAACCTCGCTCTGATACCAATTGAAAGTGCAAGCTAGATCTGATATACTCTAGAGGGGGGGGGGGTGAATAGAGTATGGTGCTTAAAAACTTTTTACAACAGTTGTTGTAATCTGAGTGAACAGGGAAGCAAATAGTAAATCTAAACACAGCAGCTATCTAATCACAAAACACAAAAGAAACTAATCATAGATCACAGCCAGAAACAAAAATAAAGACAAGCAACCAGAAAACACAAGAAGCTATAGTGGTTCCCCTAAACTTGGGTACATCCACTCTTCACCACCCTAGGTAGGAATCCACTGCAGGATGAGTTGATCAGGTGTCCTAGGCACCAATGAGCTTTTCATAAGGTGCTCAAAAATCAAACCAGATTTTTTGATCAGGTGTCTTGCCACCAATGAGCTTTTGATAAGGTGCTCAAAAACCACACACACACTTTTGAATGGAGTTTGAAAAACCCTTTACAGAGGTGGGGATGAGAGAGTGATGGAAGTCTTCTCTTTCTCAAAGCAGCTGAGAAGACTATGTGGATATTGATGTTGTCAAAGCTCCCCCTGAGATCTGTAGTTGTTCAGGAAATGAAGCTTTGCAGTAGGATGATAGTCCTTCAGAAAGTTGATCTCCAGCAATTGATGATTTCAGCAACAGCTGAAATGTTAGGTGTCTGGAGTCTTGAATGATGATGACCTTGAACACTTGAATCCAAAGAGATCTGAAGATTTCAGATTTGTTGATCTCCTTTTGGTTATGTGTTCTTATATGAATTCTTTTTGAGACAAAGAATGTCTGCAACCCTTTTTCTTTCTCTTGAGCAATTGTTGTTGAGAAAGATGTTGTTGCAGAGAATGTTTGGGTTCTTATTTTTTCTTGTGCACTCTCTTCTTCTTGATTGCTTGTTAGAGATTCAAAAATCTTGTCTTTTATCCCTTTTGTTCTGAATAGAAATGATCCTCTGTCAAGAATAGCCGTTAGCCTGTCATTAATTGACTTCCTTAATTGCAATTGTCTTCTGGGGGAAAGTCCAAAGAAACATTCCTTGATAATTCCTTGAAACTTGGTCCAGAATAAATGAAAACGGCTACAAAATCTTCTGAATTAATTGCTGAGAATAACTCCTTAACTGTTCTGAATTTAAATCTTGAAAGTCATTTAACTCTTCAGAAAAACGTCGAACTGAGCTCTACTATCGTCGAACTGAGCTCAGCGATTTGGACTTAGACAGCAACAGAGATCGTCGATCTGAGCTCAACTATCGTCGAACTGAGCTCAGAGATAGAGAATCAATACTGGAGTCAAGATCGTCGAACTGAGCTCGAAGATCGTCGAATGGAGTTCGACGATTTGTTGAAGTTGAGCTCAGCGATCGTCGAATGGAGTTCGATGATCCGTCGAAGTGAGCTCAACGATCGTCGATTGGAGTTCGACGATTGGTCGTACTGAGCTCGACGAAATGACTTAGTCTCCAAACTAAAAAACCTTGGTCTGAGGGCAGCTTCCAAACCTAACTACTAACCCTTAGACTCAATTCTAATTGACCTTGAGATCTATACAATGAGGTCAAAAATAGGTTTCCTAAAGACATAGTGATCCTGACCCAAATTAGTAATAGGGTGTTCCAACATGTTCCATGTATCAGTGTTGCGTAAGGTGGTGCAAGAGCTTTCACAGATAGTTGCGGTTGATCAAGTGCCAGTTGATTACGAGTTGACGACAAAGGTCAAGCCTATACGTATAGAAGACGTTGAAGTCAAGCGACTTCGCAACAAAGACATCCGAATGGTTAAAGTCCGTTGGGACAATTACGGACGTGAGGAGCTTTCTTGGGAGCGAGAGCAAACTATGTTGGAAGAATATCCCGAGTTGTTCCATTCAGGTAACTTGTATTTTTGTGTACCTTTACTTAATTTCGGGATGAAATTCCTTAAGTGGGGGAGATTTGTAACTCCCCAAAAATTATATTTGAGTTGGTCGCGTAAAAAGTGATTTTTGGTGCCTGTATAGCGGTACACGGCCTAGGACACGGGCGTGTCCAAGGCCGTGTCTGGCTGGTGTTTTGGCCATTTTCATCCCGAGAAGGACACGGCTGAATGACATGGGCGTGTCTTGACCCGTGCCCGTGTGCAAGCCGATTGAGTTCGGCGAAAAGTGTTCGGGAGGAATACGCCAGGCGACACGAGCGTTTCAGGTGGGCGTGTCCCCCTGCGTTTGACGATCGACGAAAGGCACTCGACGATTGTCGAGTGACCCCCTGCGTTCGACAATCGACGATATTTGCTCGACGATTGTCGAGTGACACGGTCGTGTTCATACCCATGTCCCTACCCGTGTTCAGTTGGGTCGTGTCCGTTGCCGTGGCGGTTATATGTGACACGCCCTAGTCACGGTTGTGTCGAGGATCCGACCCGGGCGTGTCAAGTTGAGACACGGGCGTGTCTTAGCCAGTGTGGTTTTCTGTGTTCAACAATCATGCCTAGATTGAGGCACACGACCTGGGACACGGCAGTGTGGGAGGCCGTGTTCGGCCCAGGTCTGAGGATTTTTTTGTAGATCTGAGCCGTTCATTTTCTTTAAGTAAGATCCAATGGCTCAGACGGTTTCCTGCTCTATTAAGGCCGGGAATGGGGGAGTTAACTATTCATTTTCTCCAAGCCATTCTCTGTCCAAGGAGTCAGAGTGACAGGGAAGAAGGAGGAGGATTCCGGCCGTTGGCGGAGCATCAGAGCACCATTTGGAGAACCGAGAGCGGATCCGTGGAAGAAATTCTATTACGAAGACTACTATCCGTGTAGTTTTTCAATGGCGCCAAAGCGGACTACAAGGGTAACGATTCTCCACTTGAGCCTGTGAAGCTCTTCCTTTCTGCATAGGTAATCCCGCTCCCGCAAGTGTACGGTGAGTGCGTGGTGTTCCTTGGGTTGAGATGAATAGTCTCCCTTGTGTTGCATTGTGTGTGAAGCCTACCCAGACGTGTATTGTCTGGATCGGTGATGTTGCATTTGATATGTTTTGCCGGAGAAGACTCCGTGCTTTGGGTTTTTGGGTTTCTACGCGGTTGATTATAGCAGGGATCCTTGGAGGTTAGCTCCAAGGCGCACCCAGAAAACTGAGCGGAACCGTTGTTCGGCTAACTTGGCAGTCTGGGAACCGACCTTGAACATAACTAGGTTATGTGATTGTTTGGAAATGGTGGGATTAGAGAGAAGATTGGCTCGTGCGTACGTCTTAATGTGAACTACGCGGTTGAGCAACGGGCAAGTGGAATTGGACCTGGGCTATGTGGTTCGGTACGAGAGACCCGAAAAGGGGACTGGCCAGGTCATATTGGACTTCAGTCCAATTCAATACTGCTTCAGCACTTGATTGCTTATCAACGCAAAAGATCTCCAACGACTCTAACTCCCAAACCAACCGCTTGTCATGGACCGGCAACCAATTGGCTTGAGCTGGGGCCTGCCGACTCAACACGTCCGCAATCGCATTGCCTTTACCATGCACGTAGTGGATCTTGAATTTATAGTCCCCCAGGAACTCCATCCACCTATGCTGTCGTATATTTAGATCTTTCTGATCAATCAAACACATCAGGCACTTATGAACGGTGTAGATATCAATCTACACACCGTATAAATAATGTCTCCACAGCTTCAAGGCAAAAATCACGTCCGCTAACTCCAAGTCATGGACCGGATAGTTCCTCTCGTGCACCTTCAACTGTCTCGAGCCATATGCTATAACGCTTCCATGTTGTAGTAGCACGCAACCCAAACCACTGCCCTAAGCATCGCTATAAATCTCATAACCTTCAGTCCCACTTGGCGAACTCAACACAGGCACCGTGGTCAACCGAAATTTCAACTCCTCAAAATCTCGCATGCACTCCGGCGTCCAAACGAACTTCTGCTACTTCCTCGTCAAATTAGTGAGAGGTAACGCTATCTGCGAGAAGTTCTCTACGAAGCGCCTATAATAGCCGGCAAGCCCCAGAAAGCTCCGGACTTCCGCTACCATAGAAATCTCTGGCCGCTCTCATATCGCAACAATCTTCGCCGGATCCACTACAATACCTTCCCCACTCACTATATGACCGAGGAACGCCACTGAGGACAACCAAAACTCGCACTTCGAGAACTTGGCATACAATTGATTCCTCCTTAGCGTCTCCAAAACCAAATAAAGATGCCTGAAGTGATCTTTCTCACTCTGTGAGTACAACAAAATATCGTCGATAAAGACGATCACAAAATGATCCAAGTACTCCCTGAAGGTCCTGTTCATCAAATCCATGAACACTGACGGCGCATTCACCAGCCCAAACAGCATGACCGTAAACTCGTAATGCCCGTATCTTGTACTGAACGATGTCTTAGGGATATCACTCTCCCATATCCTCAGCTGATAGTAACCAGACTTGAGATCCAACTTAGAGTACACCGTCGAACCGACCAACTGATCAAAAAGATCATCGATCCTTGGGATTGGGTACTTGTTCTTTTCTGTTAGCTTGTTTAACTCCCGATAATCAATACAAAGTCTCAAGCTCCCGTCTTTCTTCTTTACAAAGAGGACCGGTGCGCTCCAAGGCGACGAACTTGGACGCACAAACCCCTGCTCCAACAACTCTTGAAGTTGCACCTTCAGCTCCGCCATTTCCTTAGGTGCTAGCCGATACGGAGATCGTGACATAGGCTTTGCACCCGACACTAGCTCAATAGTGAAATCTATCTCTCGTTGAGGTGGGGCTCTAGGAAGATCTGCGGGGAACACATCAGGGTACTCAGCTACCACTAAAATAATATCCAACATAGGCTTCGACTTTGCAACCTCCACTAGTGTAAAAAACAGCTCTGTACCAGCACGAACCGCCTTCACCACCTGAAGAGCAGACATCAACATCTTGCTCGACCCTTTCAAACCCGTAAAAGTCATATCACGACTTGCTCCCAACTTGACTTCCTTGCGACCGCAATCAATATAGGCTTGCTGATTCGAGAGCCAGTCCATGCCAAATATAACGTCGAACTCCCCCAACGATAGTAACGACGCTTGCAGATCGAACTCTTGATTACCAATGCGAATCTTAACACCGCAAATTTTATCCACGTGCATCAAACACCCATTCGGTAATAAAACATCCAACTTGTCCTTCGCCATCAAAGAAGGTACTCCGATGTGCGATATGAATCCTTCAGACAATAAGGAGTGTGAAGCTCCCATACCAAAGAGTGTTCTCGCCGGAAACTCACAAATCAAAACAAATCCTAAACAAGCGGTGGTAAGGTAACATACGCATAATAAGTATGTAAAGAAACTTAACTTGGTACAAATTAAACCGTACCTGTCACCACATCAGCTTGTTTGATGGCCTCCTGTTGGCCAAGATTATAAACATTTGGTTGAGCCGGAGCATAATGGGATGCGGTTGACTCCACCGCCTTGCCCTTCTCTTCATAAGTTTCTCCCAGCTTCCTCTCGGACTTGGGACGTCCGCTCCAACAGTAACGGACAAAGTGCCCCGGCTTCCCACAAGTAAAACATGCACCAGGGGTCCGACCCGTGGTTGCCCCAGAAGCACCGGAATAAGGTGCTGGACCCGAAGTCCTAGCCTTCTTAAAGAATTTACAGTATCCAGACTTTGAGGTAGTCGGCACCTTGAACTCAGATTTCTTATGACCCAAGCTTTTCTTCGCTTGAACATTCTTCATGTCCTTCTCCAAGGAGCGGGCCGTGTTGACCAAGGTCAAGAAACCCTGTGTCATCGGCCCCGAGAGTAGTAGCCTCAAGAAATCTCTTAGACCTTCGTAGGAACGGTTGGTCTTACGCTCCTCATCCGCGATGGTGGAGCTAGCATACCGACCTAACCGAGTAAACTCATGGAGATACTCATCCATGCTACTCTCTCCTTGTACCAACCTCTAGAACTCATTCTCCGAAGCTATCCTCTGAGTCGAAGGGATGTACCTAGCCAAGAACAGTCTCGCGAACTCCTCCACCGAGATGTTTGTAAGTTGCCTTACTCTCAATAGATGCAGCTCCAAACACTCCCACCACAGCCTAGCGTCTCCATCCAACAGGAACGTAGCTATAGGGGTCATCTGCCACTCCTCCGTCTCTATCGCTGTCAAGACTCTCTTCACACGGGAGAGCCAGTGTTCAGCTTGAGATGGGGTTCCCAACCCCGAGAATACCGGAGGATTAAAGCTCATGACATGTTTGAGATGTCTCTCGGTTTCCCTCCTTGGCACCAACGGCTCCACTACTACCTGATCCACTCTTCTCGGCTCAACATCTGGAAGAGGTACCTGCTCCATCGCAGGAGCGGGCTGCTGCATTTGCCTTGTAGGCTGCGCATTGATCTTGGCAAAGACTGCTCCGGCCACCAATCGTATGGTCTCAGCCGATGGAGGTGTTGCAAGAGCATCATTTGGTGCACTACTAGCCTCAGAAACTCGGCATTCCGACGGCCCAGCACCGCTTCTGGTCACCTATAGTGGTACAAAACACCGTTAAGCGACCAAACAAAATTATAAAATGCAATTATAGGAACACGCAAGTTCCTCAAAAACGTGTATTTTTCATTCCTAAGAGGACATTCATGGGTTCGTTTGCTGTTATAACGATGACGCACACACATGTGCTCACCACCCCTTAAAAGAATTCGCCCACGAATTCATTTTAAGCCTGACCGAAACCAGTAGTCTGATACCAAATTGTAACACCCCCTATCCGTCGCATAGCATATAACAGTATGTCCGGTCGGGGCCCGACGCCATATACCACAGACAGACCGGGTGGTTACTCAATGGAAGCCATCCAACCAATCCAACGTCCTACACAGAGCATTCTAGCGGAAGTAATTTTATTTGTTGAAATAATAAAGAACCCAACACTAGCATGAATGTCCACTAATATGCCAAAAGGAATGAAGTACAAATACACAAGTACAGACCTTATGGCCTTATAATTATTTTCCTCAAATTACATGTCTTCAAACCTCGGCATGCAGGCCGACCATACATGAATAAAAGAAAACACTAAAAATAAGGCCTTCGAGGGCCGGCTCAGCAACTTGGGCTTTATCCCGCTATTTACTGCTCGGCTCCGCAGCACCTGCAAGCACAATCCACCGCAACTGTGGCAAACCAAAGCAACGGTCAGCAATGTTGACAAAATTATAACGATCCCGCCCCCAATTCGGGGTAGCGATGCTCCTTCCCTGCAGTTTATTAGCATAACCAAGCAGTATATATGATGTCGTGGCCCCTCCGCCACTATTTGATGATGACCCGATTGCCGAGGCACAACGACACAAAGATCTTAGGTGTCGTGATAATGTTGAAGGAAGACCGCATTACAACCTCCGCACGGGGCGTGCCAAATCCACCGTGAAAATTAATTACCTTATTTCATGAACTTTTATTTTATATTGATGAATATAAAATTATTCCATGTTTGGATGATAATTTTATATTCATAAATGTTATGTAATTTTTATTTTTGGACATTTCATAGTTTGTGGTGTGTACTTAACCATACGGATGGATGAGATTACATCTCCATCATGGATGGTTAAGGGCTTGTTGTAAATCCTATGTGTTTATAACTCCTATATATGGAGACCTCTTTATGAGAATTAATAGACAAGAAGAAGAAGAATTTGAATTCAAAGAAACTCCCTAGGAGAAATTCGGCCAAGGTGAGACTCCAAGCCCCCGGCCTTGTGGTGTGAAGCCCCTCCCTGCTTCCTTCCTCCCCTCTTCGGTGCGACGCCGGTGTGGCTTCCTTTGGTGCGACTCCAAGGAAGAAGGATTGCAGCCCCATTCGGTGTGACGCCGGTGGTTCCGTGGAGAGAGTGAAACTCCCACCTATCTTGTGTGATTGATGTTCTTGGTTAGGTAATCTCTTCATCTTTAGTGATTCTTGCTTTGAGTTTGTGGAGGCTTTTGCGAACCGTCTTTTCTGTGATTTTAAAATACATCGCTTACAAAATCTGATCCGGCTTCGTTGTTATTGAATCTCATGTATTCCGGATTGGGAAGATCTGTTGTGGGAGCGAGACTTGGCTTAGCCTTGACTTGCTCTCCAAGATTGGAACACTTTTTTGTCAACATGGGAATTAATCTCAACTGTAACTCGACCGCCATTTGAAGTTTGCCGCTATTCCGAAATAAATTATTGCTGCGTTTGAAACGGCTCAAGTTGGTAAAATAGATGGTTGTGTATGTGTGGTGAGTTGTGTGCTTGTTGGAGAGGTAGGTCTTAAGGACGTTGTATCGAGTCCGGCTGGAATCTTCTATATTGATTTAATCATCCGGATTTGGGAGCCAACCCGACCCCTTTTCGTTCACTTTTGGTCGGAGCCCTCCCATCTTGCTTTTATGCTTTGTGACGATAGTTTCCGTTAGTGTATTCGAGCACGTATCACGGTCTCCCCTACACAAATTTGGTATCAGAGGTGGTTTTTTCAGCTTCCACGTTGCAAACATCCTCGCTGCATTCCTGGTTGGTCAATCTAATCTTTATAAAAACAAAACAAAAAAAATATATTTTCGGTGGTCTGCCAATAGCGTGCTAAAATCTTTATTTTTTAGCGAAATTTCAAAAAAACAAATTTTTAAACGATCCACGTGTTCCTCACATCGGAAATCTATAAAAGTATCATATTTCCAATATAGCTACAGCCCTAGGAAAAATCATCTTCACAAGCATTTTCTAAACCTCAATGCGCACTAGGCTAGGATCGGAATATACGACACCGTCTACGTCTAGGATGGCTGCGAGTGAGCGTGGGGATCCCAACACCGAGGCCATAGCAGGGCTACGTAATGAAATGACGGAGCTTAGGAACATGTTAGCACAGATCCTACAAAATCAAGCAAGGCCGCCCCCACCACCCATTAATGTTGAGCAGCCCAACCGGCGCCAACAAACTCCTGATTCGGATTCCGATGAGGACTCTCCCCGAGTGCCCCCTCGAGAACACCGCCACAATCGTGCTTTCGATATTACTAGGGCCATTAAGATCGACGCCCCCACTTATGATGGCATGGGAGATCTCCAGATCTTCCTTACTTCGGTGGTGGATATGGAGTGCTACTTCGATTGGCACACCCTTACGGACCATCAAAAGGTTCAAGTTGCCCGGATGAAGCTAACGGGATGTGCCAAAACGTATTAGCTGAATGAAGAGCGTAGGCTAGGAACCGGGAACGGGGTCCCACTTATTGGATGGGTCGTGATGAAGAAGCTGTTGACCGATCAGTACATTCTCGCGTACCATCGGACACAGATGTTCGACGAGCTTGCCACTCTGCGGAAGGGCTCAAACTCGGTAGCTGAGTATATGGGAGAACTGAAAGACCGTATGGTGCGTTGTGATCTGAGGGAGATCCTCGAGGTCACCCTATCCAGATTTAGTAAGGGGCTTCATCCCGATATTCAGCGGTGTAAGACCGCCCCTTTTTTCAATTTAAAACCACGGGGTCTTATGCCCAGAACCGCCGCACTGTCGGCCAAATCGATCGCAACTGTAGCAAAAGTAGTAGTGCAAGAGAAGATAAGTCCACATATAATCACATATAGATATAAACTCCACGAAGGGAGTGTCCACCGAATAGCAAAAGAGTACAGAAATAAAGGGCTTAAGCCCGGTACATCAATATACTCACTACAGATCTCTCATGCGGAAGTAAAATAAAACAACTACTAGAAGTCGGAACTCACGGTCCCAGCTGACTGCACTCCTGAGCTAGACTGCCCTGTCTCCAATTGCACCGGTCTCCTAGGCTGCTCCTCCATACTCGGCTCCACGATCCCCTAATATGATTTGGTTCGAAAACCGTTAGTCTAAAAGACTATGCCCTATCGTCCCCCACCCCTTCCCCCATGCTCCTAGGCACCGAGCGGGGAGGAAGAAAGGAAAGGACGTGAACGTGGAGAGAAAGCAAAAACAGGTGACAGGGGGACCTAGCTAGCAATTTACAATCATGTTGTAATAGGTAAATTAAGAAAGGAATTTAACCTTCACTTATGTGCGTACACATAAGCCAAGGGATCTTCTACAAGGCTCCCATCATATAAAATGTCCCATACCACTTTATACGTTGGGGTGTCGGTTATCACAAGCAGTATATATATATTGAAATAACCTTAATTTATAAACTTGTCCACATAAGCTTATAGACCAAGGGGTCATTTTGCAGGGCCTAATGTATAAGCGTCCCTTTCAACTTATACTTTAGGTGTCAGGGTTAAATGAATCGATTATGCTATGACATGCAAGTGGGTATGATGGACATGCAAATGCAACACACACACCCGACTCTGTGCACACAGACCTTAAGTTCCCCCTTTCGGAGCCGTTACCTCCCAGGATACCTCCGTAGTGGCAGACGGAAGCAGTGGGTTGGGCCTTGCCCAACTCAAAACCAGTAATGGCACTACCAGTCTGACCTATCGTACACCTCAACGCTTGGTGCACTAAGCGGACTACCGCGTACTCTTGCCGACTGGACCGTCGGACTTAAGTTTGGCGAAGTGTAAAATGACAATTGCCGAGTCATCTTATAGGCGTCGGTGCAACGACTAACCCATACCGAAGACCCACCACATTAACTTTCTTTCCTTTCATGCACATGCAATATTTATCGTATCAGTACCGAGCCAAAGCTCCCTGGACCATCCTGTCCGTCGCAAATATCAATCGAGCCAAAGCTCCCCGGACCATCCCGTCCGTCACAAATATCAACCGAGCCAAAGCTCCCCGGACCATCCCGTCCGTCCCTTCACCATCCAAGCCGAAGCTTCCAATTCATCTTCCTGTGCTATCTGTGTTCGTGAATTGTACAAACCCTAATTACTAAGTTACTCTTTTCAGCTTGTTAGTTCAGTTTACGTTAACCCAGGACTGCCCCCGGTATTCCCTGTGAAGGGCTCTCAAGGGGTACTAGGAACTATGTTGGGATTACGCCCAACGTTCCCTTTCGCAAGGTACTTATTATTATTAATGGTTGATTCCCTTACCCATTACCTTCTCATATTACGATAGGCTAATCCTAGGGTAGTTTAGACCTTTCACTCTCGCGGGAACGACGATATTTCGTCGGACTCGCGTACCTTCTAACACACATCAACTCGATTCCCACCACTCCTTATAACTTTCTACGGTGACTCATCTACCTACATTCAAAAAATTCAACACGACTAACTCTACACTATTCCAACTTTTACCCTAAAATAACTTTTCCCCAAATTACTATTTGCAGACCAACCTATACTAAGCGATGATCATGATAGGATGTCCTTCAAATTTTCATCTGAATGACCTAGGTTATTACTGGGTCCTATCATGACATAAATGATTTAATTCCCGAATATCGTATTTTCCTCAATTAATCTTCTGTTTAAATAATTTCTTAAAAGAGTCAATTATTGTCAAGTTGATCATGCAGTATATATTTTAGACATGATTAATGTTTAGTAAATTCATGATAATATTCCATATGTCTAATAAGTGACAATTTCCAAATTTGACATTTTCTACAAACATTTAAGGGTCCTAAAATTATTTTAGCAGCAATCCTCATATTCTAAGATTTGTAAGTCAACTACTTGATATTATCATCCAAATAATTTGAATTTAATATATTACACTACTACAGTCCTAAAATTATCATTGACCAACTTTCATGATTTTTCACAGAATATTAAATTCTAAATAAATTCAATACAAAAATCTACAAAGGGCATAATTGTGAATCAAGTACTATGAATATACTTCAAAAATTTCTAATTAATTACTAATAGTAGATATCATCCTAAAATCCTCAGTGGCCAACATTCACATATTTACAAGCTAAATTATTCTTTAAATGATTTATTTACCAAGTATGGCCTTTACAAAATTTATGAAGGAAGCAACAAATAAAATCCTCTAAAAATTATAATAAAATTCAGAGACCTTTATTTAGGTCAAAAACCTCTACTGACCAAATTTTACTAGATTCCATTTAAATCAAATGATCAAATTAAATCAAATACTAAATTGGACACTTTGATGTTTAACACAGGAACTACCATGAATATAATCTATAAAATTCCACTAAAAATATCTAGGGATTCAGCTCACCATAAGATTCATTCTACCCCATCTTCACAATTTTTAGATGACGTTAAGTGACTGTTTTGACCCAGTAGTGCTTCTACCCTAAAAGTAGAGTTTGAATTTTGAGGTACTTAACTACTTCTAAATTTCATAACATTTCAACCAGAGGCTTAAATATATCTAAGCTAACTCTCTACTGAATTACAAGGCCATACAAGGGCATTTGCTCCTATGTCCTTCACAACACCTAAAGGTCCTTCCTTAGGGTGTGAACTTGGGTCCAAGGGTAAGTCAACCCTAACTCATCCATCTTCCCCAAATAGGGGAGGATACTTAAGTAAATACTAAGTCAGTGGTCCAAAAAGGGCTGTGCATTCAATATTTCATTTTTTTCTTCTTTTAGCTATAAGCACACCAAGTCCTTTACAAAACAACACATGCAAGGGGTTTCCCTAACTTGCTATGGACCATATGGGCTGAAACTTTAACCATGCCTTAATAATGTCCTCATGGACATGCCACCAAAAATTGGGGCTTTTTGGAGTTGAACTACTCCAAGAATCACCTAAACAAGCCTAGGGGTAATTTGGTAATTTCCCCCTGATTTTAATTCCAATTAATCCCATTTTTGGGCAGGGCCTAAATATGCCCTAAACCAATTTCTTCCCAAAATCCTAGGACTTTTGGGCCTCTGGATGGGCTTGGGCATCTCTTCCAATTTCTGCATTTTTGTTATTTGCAGCCTAAGACCATTCAATTTTTCAGATCTTGCAAGTGAGATATCTCAACATGCAGAGGGCTAAATTGTCTAAAGTTTCTACCATAAGTCTATTATTCCCCTAAGGGCAAGCCACCAAAAGTTGGGGCATTTTGGAGTTGATATGCTCCAAGAATCAACAAAATGTAATTTATCAAATTCTGACTAAAATTATAGAATTAGTTTCCCCAAAAATTCTCATGTTTGGGGAGGGCCTAGATATGACTAATTAAGCCACATGCCCAAAATTGCAGTCCATTTCGACTTAGGGTTTCGGTAAGGCACTCATTTTAGTTTCTGACCTACCCTAGGACCAGCCCTAGGTAAATGGCTCTATAAGGGCAGTAGACTTAACCAAAAATTATGTGTAACATATCAAATTTAAGGTAACTTCAAGACCTACAATTTTCCTGTTGAGTACATGTTATGAAAAAAACTATAATTGCCCTAAATATTGACATGCAAAAGTCAGATTTTAGGAGACAGGAAATACACTATTCATGTAATTAAAATAATTCCACGATTTATAATATTGCATGGCACGGATCTTGACGCCATCAGACGGTTTCTGAATTTCTTCTACAAATCACCTGGAATCCAACCGAGCTTTCACGGGGGCTTTCTCGGTGGCTACCGGCGGCGCCTCCACCGGCAAACATCACCTCCCCCCTCACGGTGGTGGGGGCAAGCTTTGCCGGCGGCGGGAGGTGGTGGCGCCACCTCACCCGAAAACTTCCAAAACCACCATTAATGGCGGAAATGAAGAACTGGGTTCGGGCTCATTCGAGCCCGAACCCTACCCTAAACATTCCTAAGATCTAGGCATGAAGAGAGAGGTGAGGGAGGACCTTCCCGGCGGCCTTGCGACGTGAGGAGCGGCGGAGAACCATTAAGGCGGCATCGGCGCTTATCCCTCGGTTTTCATGGCTCCAGCTCGGGTTCAGCTCCAAGGCTTGGTTTCTCTCTCTCTCTCTACTGCTCTCTTTGTCCTGAGGGTAATGAACTGAAAGGAGAGAGGGGGGGGGGGGAAGTGAGAAGATGAAGTATAGGGGGGGATGATTCCTAAGTGAGAGGTGGCAGTTTTGCCTTATTCTTATCACCATGCATGCATGGGTGGGCCCCACTCCATCCACCTCCTTCTCCATGACTCCAGGGGTCGGCCAGCCCAAGTGGGGGCTGATGGCATGGGTCCAAGTGGCTCATTCCACTAAACACCCTTAAATATACCTCTTTCTCTCTCCTAATTATTCTTTAATTTTTGAGATTCTCTCTCTCTCTCCTAGTCACTAAGTTGGCTAGTCAACCCTCTAGTCTATTGGCAGCCCACATGTCCATTTCATCCCTCAAGGTAAGTTTAGCCCAAGTGAATTGGGCTTGAGCTTGAGTTAGCCCATTTGGGCTAGCTTGACCCAAACCTAGGTTATGGTTGACTTAGGTCAATTTGGTCTTTGAGGTTGGCCCAAATGGGTCCTTGGTGATCCATTGGCCTCCCATAAGGCCTAGGTAGGGTTGTCTTGGCCCTTTGGAGGTCACTTGACCCTTAGGTAGGGCACTTGACCACTTTAGGGCTAGTGTTGACTTTGGTAAGCTTAGCCTTTTTGTTTGGCCCCAATGGGTCCTTGGTGACCCATTGGCCTCTCACTAGGGTTATGAAAGTATGTGTGTGGTCCACATGGCTAAGTGAACTTCAATTGGCCCTTGTGCAGGTCAGTTTGACCCAATGTAAGTTAGGTTGACCCATTTAGGGTTAGAGTTGACTTTGGTCAACTTAGCCTCTTGGGTGGACCCCAATGGGTCCTAGGTGACACATTGACCTCACTCTAGGGTTAGTTGAGCTTGGGTGGGGTCCACGTGGCTTGGGGATTGTCAATTAACCCTAAATAGGTTAGTTTGACCCATTTAGGGTTAGGGTTGACTTGGGTCAACTTAACCCTTTTGACTGCCCGCCATGGGCCCTTAGTGCTCTAATGGATCTTACAATGGGTTGATGAGACCATGGTGGGGTCTTGAAGTCTTGGTAAAGCCCCATGGTTATCTTAAACTAAGGTTCAGGAATTTACTATTTGCAGACCATAGTGGTCCCACCCACATTCTTAGGTTTTCTTGGTCTTCTTGGGCTTCCTAGGGTTTGGTCATCACCTAGTCATGGCCAAAACTACTCTTAGGGGTCTAGTTGGAAATGGGATATTACAAATCCCAATAAACAAAGCAAAGATTTCGTCCCCGAAATCAAGGTTAGGCCTACAAGAATTTCTACTGAAGAAAAGAAACTTGTAACATCCCATAAGAAGTGGAAGATTGTATCTCGACGCCATGTTTGCTAAGTGGGGTTTAAAGGAAAAACCTAAATATATGACCAATTCGCCCAATTGGCAAAGCCAAGATCCCAATAAACAAAAGATTAGCCTCTGCTCTTTCTAGAGCAGCCCTACTAGTTTAAAAAAACAGGAAAGTAAATTGAACATGTTGAGAGGTTGTGAGGTATACCTGACTGAACAGCTCCGGATATCTTTCCTGCATCAGGTCCTGAGGTTCCCAAGTATGCTCCTCTCGTACGTGGTTCCTCCACAGGACCTTGACTAATGGGATCTTCTTGCGGCGCAAGACTCGTATCCCCTGGTCGTCGATACGTATCGGCTCCAAATGTATAGATCGATCTGAAGCTACCAGCCCATCAGTGGCCGTAATCTGCAACTCCGAGCGTAGTAGAGCCCTCCTGAGTGAAGACACGTGAAAGACGTCATGCAAGCCGACCAGCTCCCGTGACAGCTCCAGCCAGTAAGCTAGGGGACCGATCCGCTCCAGGATGTTGAACGACCCCATGTAGCTCGGGCTAAGCTTCTTCCGCCGACCACGTACTCGTGAAACCCCATGCATCGGCTGGATCTTCAAGAACACCTGATCCCTTACCTGAAACTCCACTAGACGATGCCGAGCGTCATAATATCTCGCCTGCCTGCTCTGCCCCTCCAGCATTCTATCCCGTATCAGCCATACCTGTGCCTCAATATCCTCGATAAAGTCAATGCCCACAGTCTTCGGACCCTCGTCTTGTATCCAAGACAACTGAGTCCTACATTTCCGCCCATACAATGCCTCATACGGAGCCATCCGTATACTAGACTGATGACTGTTATTGTACGAAAACTCCACTAGGGGAAACATCCTCGCCCAGGGCTCTCCACGGTCCACAATACACAGTCTCAGCATGTCCTCCAGTGTCCGGTTTGTGCGCTCTGTTTGCCAATCTATCTGGTGGTGGAAGGTCGTACTGAAAGCCAGTCGAGTACCCAAGTATGCCTATACTGTCCTCCATTACTTGGACGTGAATCGTCCATCTCGATCCGACACGATCGTCCTAGGCACCCCATGATATCGCACAAACTGCTCTATGAACCTCCGTGCCAGTACTCCGACAGCATCCTCCTTCCTGATCGGGATGAACCTAGCCACCTTCGTCAGTCGGTCAACAATTACCCAGATAGAATCGTTTCCCGCCCGTGATCGAGGGAGACCATGGATGAAGTCCGGGCTCCCCGGCTCTGATCGTCTGTTGGCCGCTTCCGGCCTCTAGTGGTGAGCCAATTTGCCTCTAACCTTTTTGCCATCTCCAGAATACGAGTGATATGCCCGTCTGAAACGAAAAGAAGGGCATCCCTCATGTCTTCCCGTAAACCTTTGTAGAACCTCTTGGTGTACGCTGCCTCATCTAGCCGGTAAGAGTCTGCAAAATGGGCCAGATGGTTGAACTCTCTATGGTACTCCACCACCATCCTAGAACCTTGCTTCAACTGCAAGAAGCGGTCTTCCAACTTGTCTCGGGCCGACTGCGGAACAAAGTGCTCCAATAGCATGGGCCTAAACTCCTCCCACGTCACCTCGGTAGCCTCCCTATCAATAAAGGTAGTCTCTAGAACTGTCTTCCACCACCGCTTGGCATGGGACTCCAAGCAAGAAACAACCAGTGGTACCCTTTCTTCCCAAGGGCTCCGTATCCCTGTCAGCATCTCCTCCATGATGTCTAGCCATTCCTCTGTCCGAACTACCGACTCTGTCCCCAAGTAGGACGGGGCAGAGAGTCCTCGAAAGATGCTGAGCCAGTTGGCTCCCGGAATAGGTTGCGGAGCCGGGCCTGTTGGTTCCTGAAGGCTTCCAGGATAGCCTTCAGAGTCTGTCCCATGTCAGACTATAGGAATTGAGTGGGAACAGGCGGCGGTGGTGTAACTTCTGGAATCTGTGTAGGCAGTGCTGGAGGCTGCGCCACAAAATTTATCGTCAGAAATTTTTCAATCTTAACTAAAATGGACAATTATATATGTGATCCCCAAATGGGCACACCACAGCTTCCGCTGCTTAGTTTGTCCCCAAACTAAACTCGCGCGGGGGTGACCCGGGGGTTGTGGACTGTTACTTTTCGATCGAGGTTTGCTTTGATACCACTTGTAAGACCCCCCTTTTTTCAATTTAAAACCCCGGGGTCTTATGCCCAGAACCGCCGCCTTGCGGTCACACCTTCACGCCCAGGAAGGTCGTCACTACAAAACGCCGATCCTGCCGGCCAAATCGATCACAAATGTAGCAAAAGTAGTAGTGCAAGAGAAGATAAGTCCACAGCTAATCACACACATATATATATATATATATATATATATATATATATATATATATATATATATATATATATATATATATATATATATATATATATATATATATATATATATATATATATATATATATAAACTCTACGAAGGGAGTGTCCACCGAATAGTAAAAGAGTACAGAAATAAAGGGCTTAAGCCCGATACATCAATATCCTCACTACAAATCTCTCATGCGGAAGCAAAATAAAACAACTACTAGAAGTCGGAACTCACGGTCCCAACTGGCTGCACTCCTGAGCTAGACTGCCTTATCTCCAATCGCACCGGTCTCCTGGGATGCTCCTCCATACTCGGCTCCAAGATCCCCTAATATGATGTGGTTCGAAAACTGTTAGTCTAAAAGACTAAGCCCTATCGTCCCCCACCCCTTCCCCCATGCTCCTAGGCACCGAGCGGGGACGAAGAAAGGAAAGGACGTGAAAGTGGAGAGAAAGCAAAAATAGGTGACAGGGGGACCTAGCTAGCAATTTATAATCATGTTGTAATAGGTAAATTAAGAAAGGAATTTAACCTTCACTTATGTGAGTACACATAAGCCAAGTGATTTTCTACAAGGCTCCCATCGTATAAAATGTCCCATACCACTTTATACATTGGGGTGTCGGTTATCACAAGCAGTATATATACATTGAAATAACCTTAATTTATAAACTTGCCCACACAAGATTATAGACCAATGGCTCGTTTTGCAGGGCCTAATGTATAAGCGTCCCATTCCACTTATACTTTAGGTGTCAGGGTTAAATGAATCGATTATGCTATGACATTCAAGTGGGTATGATGGACATACAAGTGCAACACACACACCTGACTCTGTGCACACAGACCTTTAGTTCCCCCTTTCGGAGCCGTTACCTCCCAGGATACCTCCGTAGTGGCAGACAGATGTGGTGGGTTGGGCCTCGTCCACCTCAAAACCAGTAATGGCACTACCAGTCTGACCTATTGTATGCCTCAATGCTTGGTGCACTAAGCGGACTACCGCGTACTCTTGCCGACTGGACCACCGGACTTAAGTTTGGCGAAGTGTAAAACCACACTTGCCGAGTCATCGTATAGGCGTCGGTGCAACGAGTAACCCATACCGAAGACCCACCACCTTAACTTTCTTTCCTTTTATGCACATGCAATTTTTATCGTATCAGTACCGAGCCAAAGCTCCCCGGACCATCCCGTCTGTCACAAATATCAACCGAGCCAAAGCTCCCCGGACCATCCCGTCCGTCACAAATATCAACTGAACCAAATATCCCCAGACCATCCCGTCCGTCCCTTAACCATCCAAGCCGAAGCTTCCAATTCATCTTCTTGTGCTATCTGTGTTCGTGAAATGTGCAAACCTTAATTACTAAGTTACTCTTTTCAGCTTGTTAGTTCAGTTTACATTAACCTAGGACTGCCCCCGGTATTCCCTGTGAAGGGCTCTCAAGGGGCACTAAGAACTATGTTGGGATTACGCCCAACGTTCCCTTTTGCAAGGTACTTATTATTATTAATGGTTGATTCCCTTACCCGTTACCTTCACATATTGCGATAGGCTAATCCTAGGGTAGTTTAGACCTTTCACTCTCGCGGGAACGACGATCTTTCGTCGGACTCGCGTACCTTCTAACACACATCAACTCGATTCCCACCACTCCTTAGAACTTTCTACGGTCACTCATCTACCTTCATTCAAACAATTCAACACGACCAACTCTACACTATTCCAACTTTTACCCTAAGACAACTTTTCCGCAAATTATTATTTGCAGACCAACCTATACTAAGCGATGATCATGATAGGATGTCCTTCAAATTTTCATCTGAATGACCTAGGTTATTACTGGAGTACTATCATGATATAAATGATTTAATTCCAGAATATCGTATTTTTCTCAATTAATCTTCTGTTTAAATAATTTTATAAATGAGCCAATTATTGTCAAGTTAATCATGAAGTATATATTTTAAACATGATTAATGTTTCATAAATTCATGATAATATTCCATATGTCTAATAAGTGACAATTTCCAAATTTGACATTTTCTACAAATATTTAAGGGTCCTAAAATTATTTTAGCAGCAATCCCCATATTCCAAGATTTGTAGATCAACTACTTGATATTATCATCCAAATAATTTGAATTAAATATATTACACTACTACAGTCCTAAAATTATCACTGGCCAACTTTCATGATTTTTCACAGAATATTTAATTCTAAATAAATTCAATACAAAAATCTACAAAGGGCATAATTGTGAATCAAGTACTATGAATATACTTCAAAAATTTCTAATTAAATTACTAACAGTAGATATCATCCTAATATCATAAGTGGCCAACATTCACATTTTTACAAGTTAAATTATTCTTTAAATGATTTATTTACCAAGTATGGTCTTTACAAAATTTATGAAGGAAGCAACATATAAAATCCTCTAAAACTTATAATAAAATTCAGAGACCTTTATTTAGGTCAAAAACCTCTACTGACCAAATTTTACTAGATTCCATTTAAATCAAATGATCAACTTAAATCAAATACTAAACTGGACACTTTGATGTTTAACACAGGAACTACCATGAATATAATCTATAAAATTCCACTAAAAATATCTAGGGGTTCAACTCACCCTAAGATTCATTCTACCCCATCTTCACAATTTTTAGATGATGTTAAGTCACTGTTTTGACCTAGTAGTGCTTCTACCCTAAAACTAGGGTTTGACTTTAAGATACTTAACTACTTCTAAATTTCTTAACATTTCAACCAGAGGCTTAAATATGTCTAATATAACTCTCTACTGAATTACTAGGCCATACAAGCGCATTTGCCCCTATGTCTTTCACAACCCCTAAAGGTCCTTCCTTAGGGTGTGAACTTGGGTCCAAGGGTAAGTCAACCTTAATTCATGCATCTTCCCCAAAGATGGGAGGATACTTAAGGTAATACTAAGTCAGTGGTCCAAAAAGTGCTGTGCATTCAATATTTCATTTTTTTCTTCTTTTGGCTATAAGCAAACCAAGTCCTTTACAAGCCAACACATGCAAGGGGTTTCCCTAACTTGCTGTGGACCATATGGGCTGAAAATTTAACCATGCCTTAATAATGTCCTCATGGACATGCCACCAAAAATTGGGGCCTTTTGGAGTTGAACTACTCCAAGAATCACCTAAACAAGCCTAGTGGTAATTTGGTAATTTCCCCCTGATTTTAATTCCAATTAATTCCATTTTTGGGCAGGGCCTACATATGCCCTAAACCAGTTTCTTCCCAAAAGCCCAAGTCGTTTGGGCCTCTGGATGGGCTTGGGCATCACTTCCAATTTCTGTATTTTTGTTATTTGCAGCCCAAGACCATTCAATTTTTCAGATCTTGCAAGTGAGATATCTCAACATGCAGAGGGCTAAATTGTCCAATTTTTGCTACCATAAGTCTATTATTCTCCTAAGGGCAAGCCACCAATATTTGGGGCATTTTGGAGTTGATATGCTCCAAAAATCAACAAAATGTAATTTATCAAATTCTGACTAAAACTATCGAATTATTTTCCCCAAAAATTCCTATTTTTGCGGATGGCCTAGATATGCCTAATTAAGCCACATGCCCAAAATTTCAGTCCATTTGGACTTAGGGTTTGGGCAGGGCACTCTTTTTAGTTTCTGACCTACCCTAGGACCAGCCCTAGAAAAATAGCTCTATAGGGCAGTAGACTTAACCAACAATTATGTGTAACATATCAAATTAAAGGTAACTTCAAGACCTACAATTTTCATGTTGAGTACACTTTATGAAAAAGGAGTAAGTGCCCTAAATATTGACATGCAAAAGTCGGATTTTAGGAGACAGGAAATACACTATTCATGTAATTAAAATAATTCCAGGATTTATAATATTATATGGCACAGATCTTGACGCCATCGGACGGTTGCTGTATTTCTTCTCCAAATCGCCTGGAATCCAGCCGAGCTTTCACGGGGGCTTTCCCGGTGGCTACCGGTGGCGCCTCCACCGGCAAACATCACCTCCCCCCTCACGGTGGTGGGGGCAAGCTTTACTGGCGGCTAGGGCGGCGGGAGGTGGCGGCGCCACCTCACCCGAAAACTTCCAAAACCGCCATTAATAGCAGAAAAGAACTGGGCTCGGGCTCATTCGAGCCCGAACCCTACCCTAAACATTCCTAAGATCTAGGCATGAAGAGAGAGGTGAGGGAGGACCTTCTCGGCGGCCTTGCAACGTGAGGAGCGGCGGAGAACCATTACGGCGGCGGCGACGCTTATCCCTCGGTTTTCATAGCTCCAGCTCGGGTTCAGCTCCAAGGCTTGGTCTCTCTCTCTCTCTCTCTCTCTCTCTCTCTCTCTACTGCTCTCTTTGTACTGAGGGTAATGAACTGAAAGGAGAGAGGGGGGTGGGGAAGTGAGAAGATGAAGTATAGGGGGGTGATGATTCCTAACTGAGAGGTGGTGGTTTTGCCTTGTTATTGTCACCATGCATGCATGGGTGGGCCCCACTCCATCCACCTCCTTCTCTATGACTCCAGGGGTCGGCCAGCCCAAGTGGGGGCTGATGGTATGGGTCCAAGTGGCTCATTCCACTAAACACCCTTAAATATACCTCTTTCTCTCTCCTAATTATTCTTTAATTTTCGAGATTCTCTCTCTCTATCCTAGTCACTAAGTTGGCTAGTCAACCTTCTAGTCTATTGGCAGCCAACATCTCCATTTCATCCCTCAAGGTAAGGTTAGCCCAAGTGAATTGGGCTTGAGCTTGAGTTAGCCCATTTGGGCTAGCTTGACCCAAACCTATGCCAGGGTTGACTTAGGTCAATTTGGTCTTTGAGGTTGGCCAAAATGGGTCCTTGGTGACCCATTGGCCTCCCTTAAGGCCTAGTTAGGGTTTTCTTGGCCCTTTGGAGGTCACTTGACCACTTTAGGGCTAGAGTTGACTTTGGTCACTTAGCCTTTTTGGTTGACCCCAATGGGTCCTTGGTGACCCATTGGACTCTCACTATGGTTATGAAGGTATGTATGAGGTCCACTTGGCTAAGGAAACTTCAATTGGCCCTTGTGCAGGTCAGTTTGACCTAATGTAGGTTAGGTTGACCAATTTAGGGTTAGAGTTGACTTTCGTCAACTTAGCCTCTTGGGTGGACCCCAATGGATCCTAGGTGACCCATTGACCTCTCCCTAGGGTTAGGTGGGCTTGGGTGGGGTCCACTTGGTTTGGGGATGGTCAATTGACCCTAAGTAGGTTAGTTTGACCCATTTAGGGTTAGGGTTGACTTGGGTCAACTTAACCCTTTTGGCTGCCCTCCATGGGCCCTTAGTGCTCTAATGGATCTTATAATGGGTTGATGAGACTATGGTGGGGTCTTGAAGTCTTGGTGAAGCCCCATGGTTATCTTAAACTAAGGTTCAGTAATTTACTATTTGCAGACCATAGTGGTCCCACCAACATTCTTAGGTTTTCTTGGTCTTCTTGGGCTTCCTAGGGTTTGGTCATGACCTAGTCATGGCCAAAACGACTCTTAGGGGTCTAGTTGGAAATGGGATGTTACAAGCGGAAGCTCTTACGATATGGTCATACGGATCTGAACACGACGTTCAATACCGCCCTCGACATCGAAAAGCACTTAGCCTCTAAGGCTCACTCCCGTTATTCCCATGCGAAGGGAAAGTCCACAGCTGGTGCATCTTCCTCCACATATCCGGACAAAGGGAAGTTTCGGTCCACCGAGTCCAAGTCTGTCGTGATCAATGCTAGGAATACTAAGGACCCTACAAGTGAGCGTATCCCCATCGGGAAAGTTAGCAAGTCTAACGCTGCATGTTACTCCTGCGGCATTCAAGGCCACTACGCCTTTGAATGCCCAACGAAGACCAAAGCCATAGCCCTATTAGAGTCGACTACTGACCTTGCTGATTACGTATATGAGGCTGCTGAGGAGAGTGACCCAAAAGGGGTCCCAAGTGATTTAGAGGACGATCACCCCCTTATGGTGATGCATTGTATCTCGACCACTCCCCGTCCGTTAGATGACTGGAAGAGGATGAGTATATTTTCCCTGATCTTTAAGAGTGGCGAGACGTTGTGCAAGTTGATCATTGATAGTGGCAGTTGTGTGAACGTCATCTCTGAGAATACCGTTACACGTATGCACTTGACTACGCAGCCCCACCCGACTCCCTACCAAGTATCTTGGATTAATAAGGTTACCGTCCCGGTCACCAAGCGATGCCTTATACCCCTCTCGATCAAATCATACACTAACGAGGTGTGGTGTGATGTCCTTCCTATGGATGCCTGCCACGTGTTGTTGGGCCGCCCTTGGCTTTATGACCGCGACGTGACACACTTTGGGAGACCCAACACGTACGAATTTAAATTTAATGGTAAGGTCATTACGTTGAGGCCGACCGTCCCGAAGGAGCCGGTAGCGTTAGCTAAGGACACCATTGTTCAGGTCGAGAGGAAGACGTTGAATCTAGTCGGTAGAAAAGAATTTGTGAAGGATCCCTTTCTTGACGGGATGATGTACGCACTAGTTCTTATGAGTGCGAAAGTGGATTCAAGAGCATTGGACTATTTGCCTAAAGAGTTATGGGTAATGTTGGACGAATATAAGGACGTGTACCTGAATGAGCTTCCTTCGGTGTTACCACTACTGAGGAATATACAACATACGATAGACCTTATCCCTGGTTCCTCTTTACCGAACCAACCTCACTATAGGCTTCATCCCGCCGCCCATAAAGAGTTACAGACCCAAATCGAGGATTTGATGAAAAAGGGGTTCATTAGGACTAGTATGAGTGCGGTACCTGCCCTTCTTGCTCCCAAGAAGGATGGTACGTGGAGAATGTGTGTTGATAGCCGTGCTATCAATAAGATTACCATCAAATATAGATTTCCGATTCCGCGATTAGATGACCTCCTAGATGTCTTATATGGCGCTACCATTTTTTCAAAGTTAGATTTGCGGAGTGGCTGTCACCAGATCAGGATCCGTGAGGGGGATGAATGGAAGACTGCATTCAACTCAAAGGATCGGTTATACGAGTGGATTGTGATGCCCTTTGGGCTATCCAATGCCCCCAGTACTTTCTCCCGGATGATGACACATGTCTTTCAGCCTTACATGGGGATGTTTGTGGTCGTCTATTTCGATGACATCTTAGTCTTTAGTACCACCACTGCTGAGCACGTCTCCCACATGAGGTCGGTTCTTTCCACCCTGCGAAAGGAAACCTTGTTCCGTAATCTCAAGAAGTGCACATTCTATGTCACTGAAGTGGAGTTCATAGGCTACATTGTCGGTTCAGAAGGCATTAGAGTTGACCCTAATAAGGTTAAATTCATTAAGGATTGGCCCGAACCGACCACGTTACGAGAGGTGCGGAGTTTCCATGGGTTAGCTACTTTCTACCGCCGTTTCATTCAAGACTTTAGTAGCATTATGGCCCCCATTAGTGATTGCATGAAGAAAGGTTAGTTTACTTGGACGAAGTCCGCCACTATTGCTTTCCAACGCATTAAGGAGCTTATGACTGAGGCACCTGTCTTACGTCTACCTGAATTCACAAAGGTCTTTGAGCTTACGTGTGACGCTTCTGGCGTGGGAATAGGAGGTGTCGTGAGTCAGGAAGGACACCCTGTGAGTTATTTTAGTGAGAAGTTAGCGGGCGCCAAATTGAACTACTCAAATTACGATAGGGAGTTTTATGCCGTCATTAGATGCTTACACCATTGGATGCACTATCACCTCTCTAAAGAGTTTGTGATCCTCTCCGATCACGAAGCATTGCGGTTCATCAATGGCCAGCATAAAATCTGACTGCGTCACGCTAAGTGGGTATCTTTCCTACAAGGTTACACTTTTAGTCTCAAACACCTTAAAGGAGCTGACAATCGCGTCGCTGATGCTCTTAGTCGCCTAACCCTGTTACTCACCACTATGGAGGTTAATGTAGTAGGATTTGAGCGAATCAAGGATGAGTACGCCACATGCCCGAATTTTTAGGACGCATATCTGTCTTCCCAAGATAGCTCCCCCACGGTTATATCTGCATTCGTCATTAAGGATGGCTATCTATTTAGACATGGAAAGTTGTGTATTCCGCAGTCATCGTTACGCCTCCATATCATCTGGGAATTGCATAGTGGAGGGTTGAGTGGCCACTTCGGCAGGGACAAGACCATTACGCTAGTTGAGGAGAAATTCTATTGGCCAAAACTTAAGGCAATGGTGGGAAGGGTAGTTAGTAGTTGTCGTACCTGTCAGGTATCCAAGGGCACCAAAACCAATGTAGGATTATATACGCCCTTGCCTATACCTTCTACACCATGGGAAGACGTGGGCATGGACTTTGTCTTAGGCCTACCAACTACTTTGCGTCATCACGACTCCATTCTTGTCGTTGTGGATAGGTCCTCTAAATTGGCATACTTTATTCTGTGCGCTCGAACCAACGACGCATCTCATATTGCAAAATTGTATTTTAAAGAAGTAGTTAGTCATCGGGGAGTGCTGAAGACAATAGTCTCGGATAGAGATGTTAAGTATACGAGCTATTTCTGGAAAACACTTTGGGTCTTAATGGGTACCAAGTTATTATTTTCCTCCGCCTATCACCCTCAGTCCGATGGGCAAACGGAGGTGGTCAATCGGAGCTTGGGAAGCCTTCTTAGATGCCTAGTGAGCGATCACAAAGGTACATGGGATCTTCTTCTTCCCCACGCCCAGTTGGCCTATAATAATTCCAAAAATCATTCCACCGGTCTGTCTGCAAACAAGATTGTTCACGGGTACAAGGCCCCTGTGCCTCTTGACTTGGTTCTGTTGCCCCCAACATACAAGACAAGTCAGTTTGCACAATCCTTCACCCAACATATTCATGACCTACATGCACGTATACGAGCTACCTTGACTGCTCAATACGAGTCTTATCAGATGCACGCTAATCTACATAGGAGGGTGTCGCATTTCAAAGTCGGCGATTTAGTCCTAGTTCGGTTAGTTCCCGAATGCTTGCCATCTGGCACCGTTAAAAAGTTAGCACCAAAGCGTGCCGGCCCTTTTCAGATTATAAAGAAGCTTGGTGACAATGCTTTCGTGTTGGATTTGCCAGCTGATTGGGGTATCTCCCATATTTTTAAAGTCTCATATTTAACGTCGTTTGTTTCGCCTCCACCTGAGTTGAATTCTTTGTCGTCTTCTCCCTCCACTAAAATTTCTAATGGGTTGGGGAGTGGTAGTTCGGATGATCTCTGTCATTCGGTCTCTACAGGTATAACATCGGATGGAACGTTGCCTTCTTTTTTTCCTACAGCGGACATGTTTCCCAGGTTTCCCAAGACATTTCTCACTCCAGATATGAAACTTGTTGCTGAGCCACTTACTACTCCTGATGGTGATACCTAGCGCTTCCTCATCCGTTGGCGTGACCGTCCCCCTTCAGACGACTCATGGGCACTCGCGACAGAGCTTCAATGTTTGGATGCCGATCTTCTTCGCCGCTATCTCTCGGACCACGCATCAGAGATACGTGATTTTGAGTGGGGGAGGATTGATGCCGCGGCCCCTCTGCCACTACTTGACGATGACCCCGTTGTCGAGGCACAACGACACAAAGATCTTAGGTGCCGTGATGATGCTGAAGGAAGACCACGTTACAACCTCCGCCCGCGGCGTGCCAAATCCGCCGTGAAGAAATTACATTATTTCATGCACTTTTATTTTATATTAATGAATATAAAATTATTCCATGTTTGGATGATAATTTTATATTCATAAATGTTATGTAATTTTTATTTTTGGACATTTCATAGTTTGTGGTGTGTACTTAACCATACGGATGGATGATATTACATCTCCATCATGGATGGTTAAGGGCTTGTTGTAACTCCTATGTGTTTGTAAATCCTATGTGTTTGTAACTCCTATATAAGGAGACCTTTTTATGAGAATTAATAGACAAGAAGAAGAAGAATTTGAATCCAAAGAAACTCCCTAGGAGAAATTCGGCCAAGGAGAGACTCCAAGCCGCCGGCCTTGTGGTGTGAAGCCGCCCCCCTTGCTTCCTTCCTCCCCTCTTCGGTGCGACGCCAGCGTGGCTTCCTTCGGTGCAATTCCGAGGAAGAAGGATTGCAGCCCCATTCAGTGTGACGACGGTGGTTCTGTGGAGAGAGTGAATCTCCCACCTATCTTGTGTGATTGATATTTTTGGTTGGGTAATCTCTTCATCTTTAGTGATTCTTGCTTTGAGTTTGTGGAGGCTTTTCCGAACGGTCATTTCCGTGATTTTAAAATGCATCTCTTGCAAAATCTGATCCAGCTTCGTTGTTATTGAATCTCTTGTAATCCGGATTGGGAAGATCCGTTGTGGGAGCGAGACTTGGCCTAGCCTTCACTTGCTCTCCATGATTGGAACACTTTGTGTCAACAAGGGAATTAATCTCAACTGGAACTCGACCGCCATTTGAAGTTTGCCGCTGTTCCGAAATTAATTATTGCTGTGTTTGAAACAGCTCAAGTTGGTACAATAGATGCTTGTGTAGGTGCGGTGAGTTGTGTGCTTGTTGGAGAGGTAGGTCTTAAGGACGTTGTATCTAGTCTGGCTGTAATCTTCTATATTGATTTTATCATTCGGATTTGGGAGCCGACCCGACCCCTTTTTGTTTGCTTTTGGTCGGAGCCCTCCTATCTTGCTTTTATTCTTTGTGATGATAGTTTCCGTTAGTGTAGTCGAGCACGTATCACGGTCTCCCCAACACCAATATATATACATTGCATCACAGGCATTGGCACGCACGGCCACATGCCCCGTGCACTCAGGGCACATTCTCGGTGAACCGGTCAATGTCACGTCAATTTAAGCCATAGACACCCCGGTCTCACCACCGCCACTTTGACAGCAAAAATATGAGCATTTTGTCTTCCTGGCATGAGTCACGTCAATTTAAGCCATAGACTGCCGAAGACCCTCATCTATGCCAACGGCTCACACCGAATGACATAGAGCAGGTACGTTTCCGTCTAACCCGTGCTCACATCGCAACGAAAATTTAAGCCATATGCGTGGGTCAAACTTCTCCAGAGTCCCTTTTCTTTACACACTTCACATAACCCAGTTATGTTCATGTTGGCACCCAGCCCACCATGATGGCAGAACACAGCGTCCGCCCAGTTTTTCGGGTGCACCTTGGAGTTAATCCACAAGGCTCCCTGTTGCAATCTACCTCGTAGAAAACCCGAGAAACAAACATTCGCATGGAGTCTTCTCCGGCCACTTATGCAATGCAAAATCATCGATCCAGACCAACTTGTCCGGGTAGACTTCACACATCATGCCTATATCCGTTCTCGATTACAGACTCTACATGTACACCATAGGGACTATTCATGTCTACCCGAAGGAATGCCTCAAACTCACTACAAACTCGCGAGAGCGGGCTTCCCTATGCAAAAGAAGTAGAGCTTCACATGCTCAAGTAGAGAATCGTTACCCTAGCGTTCTTCATTGGCGCCATGGAAAAGTAAGCAGATGAAAAGCACCGAACTCTCCTTGCCTCCGTAGATCTGAAGTCGGTTCGCGATTTGGAGCTCCGAAGCTCCGCCGCTGACCGGATCTAGGCTTCTTCTTCCTCATTTGCTCTCCCCTATCTCTAGACTTAGAAAGAGAACCACTCAAGTGAAATGAGGGTTTCAAAGTCCCAATCTCGGGTATATCCCAGTAGGAACAACCCCCAACCGTCGGATCCCAAAATAAGGAAACGAACGGCTACGATCCGTAGCTAAAAAGTAAAAAATGGGCCGAACACGGCCTGCGACACGCCCGTGTCTAGGGCCGTGTCCCTCATTCGCCGTCAAAATTGACGCATCTCGAAAAACACACGGGCATCCAACATGCCTGTGTTCGACCTGACATGCCCGTGTCAGCCAGTACACGCCAGTGTTCCCGGGCGTGTTCCCGCATCAACAAAGGACCAACACCAACCAGAGACTCACACGGGTCTTGGACACGCCCGTGTCCTATTTGACACGCCCGTGTCAAACCTGAACACGTCTGGGCTCCAGGCCGTGTTCACTGTCTCGACACTTCGTTGCACGCAGTTCGTCGACCACCCGACACCGCCTTGCACACGCCCGTGTCCTAGGCCATGTTCCCTGTCTCGACACATCATCAAGCAAAAATGTCGACTTCCCGGTCCTATCGTCGACAAGAGCTCGACATGCCCTGAGACACGCTCGTGTCTCAGGCCGTGTTCGCTGCTCGACGATCATCGACTCCAAATTTCGTCGACCTCACGGCCACATCGTCGACTCGAGCCTGCCACGCCCTGGGACACACCCGTGTCCAGGCCATGTGCCCCCTACCAAATTCCAAATTTGGCCCAAAATGCCTCCCGTCGCTCTTTTGAGTTTCGGGGCGTTACAGCGACAACCTTTGGTTAAGCTTCCAGAAGCATCGAGCAACAACACAAATTGATCACCGCTCAAGCAACTGAACCTGGCTCTGATACAATGTTGAATTTTCTCAAAGCGGTCAGCAAGATAGCCTAAAGCCAAATTAATATTCTCAGAACTATCGAGATCACACTTTGATCATGCGGTAACCCAAGGAGCAAGCTCAACACCAAATGCAAATGGAAGAATAAGCAGATCTTATATTTATTAACACTTATTTATAGGGCGAGGTATACATGGCGAGACATGATTTCGCCAGTACACAAGGAAAACAAAAAGAACAAAACAAGCCTGGCGGACAGAACTGGAGACCACTGAGACTGCCTAGTCCGCCAAGGTCGTCGAAGCCGCCCGACCAGTTGCTGCTACCAGCCGAATAACACACGAAGTCACCGAGACTGCGAGATGGCGCGGACACACTGTTATTCGCTAACTGCTGATGAACTGGAGAACAGACCGCCCACCCACCTGAGACCGGCAGATAGGTTATTGGACTTGGAAATGCTGAAGCAGAGAACTGACAAGCCGTAGAAGCGACCTGCTGAGACTGTAAAGATCGCAAACTTCACTGATCCTAACTGAAGTCAAAGCCAAAATCTCGACTCCTCAATGCTAGTCGCACGACCTGCACACAGCAAACAGTTATCTCTACTCTACCCGCGCGGACAGAAAAAACTAAACCGCAGCAATTGACCAAGCCCCACTAACTATTTACACAATTACTGTAGACGTGCCGAGTGGGTCTATTTATATGCGAGGTGAGGAGTGTGGTCACCACCATAGTGAATAGAGTCACCGCGCCAGCTCGCGCACTAGCAAAGCCCCATCTGTTGAGTCCGCAAGGACTTAGCCGGATTCCAACAAAACCGCCAGGAGCAAGACACCGATGTTCACCACCAGGAGATCTCTCATCAGTCCGCCCACACTATGCGGACAAGGCATCATCCCGCATAGACCGCAAACACCACCGCACATGGACAGCCTCTACTGCGACAGTCCACACACTAAAAGAGGCAGTCCGCACAGCTCGCAAAACAAGGCCACAATCCGCCATGAGTCCACGACCAACAGGCAGTCCACCCGGTCAACAGCGGACTCTGCGGATACCGCAGACACGCTGGACATGTCACAGAATGTGACCAAGTCCAGTAAATCATCAAGGGCATGGTGCAAGCTTGGCGGACAAGGCTAGTCTGCCTGCCCCCAAGGCAGATCGCCAACACTCCACCAAAATGAGGCAGAGCTCGCAAGTCCCTACTCACACAGTTGCAAGACAATGGCCAACTACCAGATTAGACACCAGTCCGCACAGTCTTCCATAGAAGCTAACGCCTGCTGTAACACTAGGGAGCACGACAAAGGCCACAGCCGAACTCCAAGGCCAATATGCAACAGCGGACACCACGAATGCAAAAAACAAGTCCGCGAACAAAGTCCACTGAGGCTGCTTCGCAAAAGTCTGACTTCCTTGGCCATAGGCCAACCAGGCCGCACAACAGACCGCTCAAGCCGCACACCAGGCCGCACAGGCCGCTCCTCAAGAATAGCCAAGCCACTAAGTCCAAGCCATGACACCCAGGCCGCAACCAATAGTCCGCCCAGGCCGCGGACTCAGACCGCTCAGGCCTCGCAGTCTGCACGGCCTGCCCATCACCCACTTCCACTTCACAAATTTCAACAAAAACTTGCCCCAAGTGACTCACGAATCATGGGTATATGTTACTTCTAGTTTGCGAGCATGATGTAGGCCATCTTCTTGGCCCGATTGAGCTTTTATGCCATTCCTAACGCCCTATCCTCGCTAGTACCTTTGTTCCAACCCCATCCTTTTGATTCAACTCAACTGCTATATCATCAAAGTCAAATTATGCACAACCAACTTTGAGCTTTAGTCAATTTGTCTTTCATTTTTTGTGGTGTCGATGTGGTGTGATTTTTGTGAATGTGTGGATGTGCAGCATTGAAAAGAAATTTTTTGAAATTTTTCGGAAATAAAATTGTTTAAAAAAAGATGTTGAAAAAGAAACAAAAAAAATTGAGAAATGAAAATTTAAAAATGAAAAATATTGTGATGTTAATGTTTGGGAGTAGGCGGTGCACACACCCATATTGTCAAGTTCAAGTCTGGGCGTTTGGTGCATCTACATTATTTTGTGTGGTTAGTTTCATTATATTTGTTAACCCCTCAGTCCGCAGCATACTACAAGATTCCAAAGCCTCCCTTTCAGCAGGCGCGGACGCGAGTTGTCCGTCCGCCCAATCCGGCAAGGTCCCCAATTGGACCATGGTACCACAGCAGCGGACGCAAGGACCTGTCCGCTCAGTCCGCCAGCGCTTGAGGTATCAGGTTCTACAGCGGCAGACGCAATGTCTCGTCCGCCCAGGCCGCCGCCCTCCAGCGGGCGCGCCCAGCAGCAGTGGAAGCTCTAGTCCGTGAGCCCAGTCCGCCCTCCTGCGCGGACTGGCGTGTTCTTTCTTTTTTGCTTCCCGTCACCGCTGCCCGGTTCTCCTGTACCTCGGGCAGCCGGTTATTTTAGCCGTGCCCGTTTGGGCAGGCCCCCTATCCTATAAATAGGGGGAGGTGGTGCACCCAAGGCACGCTGACTCGGACCCAGGAGCCTACTTGTTGCAGGCTGCAGACTCGAATCCTGTGCCTTGCGGACTCCCCCTCGCTCTGCTCTTGTCCAGCTTTTCCTTTCACTTATAACCAAATTCTTCTTCAATCAAGGGAAAGCCCGTCACAAGAGAGACATTCAGGCGCGACGGGCGAAGTCTGTTGTTGCCGTGGTTCACGGCCCTGCTCTTCTTCCTGCCCTCATCCGCTTAGTAGATCGCTGCTCGCAGTCTTCCTTATTCCATGGTGTTCGAACCGTTAGCTGGTGGTGCTTGACCCCTCTGTGTTTTCGTGCATCAACAGTTAACACGCGACCTTCAGATCCGAGTAGTGTTTTGAAACCAGCGGACGAAAATGTCAGACCGCAGAGCCCGCTCCTCAGATCACTCCAGCTCTTCAGAGGACTCTCTTTGGGACGCGATTGAGCAAGCTCGCCTTGAGGCAGAGCAATCCCGCCAGCAGACTGACCAGCGTCTCGACGCAATCAGCCAAGCTTTGCTCGCGCTTGCCCAGCGGCTTGCTCCTCAGACCGCAGTGGACCCAGCGGACTCGCCAGTCTGCCAGACCCCAGCTCGCCGAACTCCGCTTCGGCAGTCGTCAGCAACTCCTCGGAACCCTGCTCAGTCCGCTGCCCCTCTGCGTCCTCAGGAGGAGCAGTTCGCTTTCAGAGAATTCTTCAGAGAAGCTGTCAGGGGCACTCCAGCCCGCCAGCTCCATTTTGCTGACCGCCAGTCCGCCGAGCCCGCGGACTCCCCGGCTCCAGTCCGCCCATTCTACCCCGCAGAGTTCGAAACCCCGTCTCCGTTTGTCGACCGAATCCGATGGGAATCGGCCCCGAGCAACTACTGGGAGCCTCGCATCCCCTTCTATTCAGGAGCGACAGATCCAGTTTCTCATCTCCAGGCATTTGAGGGGGCAGTTGCTTTGAGATGCCTCTCAGATAAAATTAAGTGTAAATTGCTGGTCACCACTCTCGAAGGACAAGCGAGAGAGTGGTTCTACGAGCTGCCTTCGGGCACAATCTCTTCTTTTGCAGAGCTCCGTAGCCAGTTACTGCTGAGGTTTGCTACCTCAAGGAAGAGGAAGAATGGGCCAGGTGCCCTGTTTGAAATAAAGCAAAGGGATAATGAATCGGTGGCGCGATTCGTTGACCGCTTTCAAAGAGAGATCCAAGGGGTCAGTAATGTAAACCCCGATTATTATAAGGTCGCCTTGATCCATGGCCTCCGGGAGGGCCCTCTAAAGTTCAAAGCAACAACCAAGGCACCTGAGACCTATCAGGAGTTGATCGCCATGGTCAACCATTTCATAGAAGGAGAAAATACCAATCCGACTTATGTCTCATCCCTGACAGCTAAGGCTGAAGGAAGGGATGCCTCCGCTTCTTCCTCTCGTGGCAAGCCCCCTCGCCCAGACTTCCAGCCTCCGTCTCAGAGAGGCAGAAACTTCCGCAACAAGAAACCTTTCCAAGGCCATCAACAGTTTCGTGAGCAGAGACTGCCGTTGGCCGCCACTCCCGCCGTTCCATTGCAAGCTCTACCCATCCTCCAGCAAGCAGCCTTGCCTGCTCCGATCCAATTTGATGAAAGCACTATGGAGGACGCTGCAGATTTGGACCTTGACGAAGTCATCCAGATCTGCAAAGAAGATCAGAAGAAAAGAGGCAAGAGCCTCAGAAAATGTGGAAGCCGAGAAATAGCGCACAATATTGCCAGTTCCACAAAGAAAAGGGCCATCTGACTGAGGACTGCAAGGCCCTTCGTGCGCTGATAGAGAAGTTGCTTGCCGAGGGCAAGATCGACCTGGCCAAGAAGGATTCTCCTTCCTCTTCGAAGCCATCCACCTCGAAAGGCAAAGAGGTAGCTGAGGCCTACCAAGAATGCGTGGATGTAGAGGACGAGGGCCGTTTGGGGCCGATCAACGTCCCGGTGGAGTGCTTCGATGCAGATGATGAAGGGGTCCTGGGACGCCTCTTCTTCATCCATGGTGGAGCCGGGACCGAGTCCACCCGGAAATCGTCAATCTCAAGGAGCACCCAAGCAGAGGTGGCCTCTTCTTCTGTTGCTCCTCCGAGAGGAGTCGTCACCTTTGGTCCAGAAGATCTATCTCAAACAGCCAATCCATTTGACGATGCAGTTGTAATCAAGGCTGTGCTTGGAAACTTCACAGTGGATAGGATTCTAGTTGACACAGGCAGCTCTGTCAACCTCCTGTTCAAGTCTACCTTCGAGGCCCTGAGGACTGGAAAGCCTCTGCTTTCCACTGAGGGGCCACTCTATGGTTTCTCGGGAGAGAGAAAGGAAGTAGAGGGCAGCGTCATCTTGCCCGTAAAGCTTGGAGGGGCAACTAAGCAGATACAATTCATAGTGGTTGACGCCCCCAGCAGCTACCATGTCATCTTCGACAGGCCCTTGTTAAACAAGTATCAAGCGGTGGTTTCCACTTACCACCTTGCCATCAAGTTCTTTGCCGATGGAGGGATGTGCCGGGTCAGGAGTGACCCAAGGAGGGCAAGGGAGTGCTATGTCCGTACTGTCAACATGGTTGAAGCCAGCCCTTCCCTTGCTCCAACAGAAGCTGCAGAAGTCTCTTCCAGTTCAGAAATCGCTGCTGATGAAGGTGCTCACCTGGAACCTGCCCAAGTGACGCAAGGAGTCCCCATTACTGAGGGGGAGGAGAGGAAGCTCTCCATCAACTTGGAGCTACCTGAAGATCAAAAAGCTGAGTTGATTTCTTGCTTGCTGAACAACCTGGATGTCTTCGCCTGGTCAGCTGAGGACATGCCAGGGGTGGATCCTGATGTTGCTTGCCACCACTTGAACGTTGATCCCGGCTGCAAGCCCGTGCAACAAAAGAAGAGGGACATGGCTACAAAGCTTGCTGAACCAATAAGGGAGGAGGTCGCAAAGCTCCTCAAAGCGAATTTTATTAAAGAAATTCAATATCCTACCTGGATTTCTAATGTTGTAATGGTGAAGAAACCAGGAGGAAAATGGCGAATGTGTGTAGATTTTACTAAACTTAATAAAGCATGCCCTAAAGATTGCTACCCCTTGCCTCGGATAGATTCTTTAGTTGATTCCGCGGTAGGGTACTCTTACATGAGTTTTTTAGATGCGTTTTCTGGTTATCACCAGATAAGAATGCATAAGCCTGACGTTCCTCACACGTCATTCATAACTAATGATGGTTGTTATTGCTACCTTGTGATGCCCTTTGGGCTTAAGAATGCCGGTGCAACCTACCAACGGATGATGGACCGTGTGTTTAACCATCAGAAGGGGAGGAACCTAGAAGTGTATGTAGACGATCTCTTGATTAAGAGTAAGTCGTTTTCGCTGCACTTGCGAGACCTTGCAGAGACGTTCGCTACTCCGCGTAGGTATAAAATGAGGCTCAATCCTTTGAAATGTACGTTTGGGGCAAGTAAGGGGAAGTTTCTTGGTCATCTCCTTACTCCGGAAGGACTTGCCCCCAACCCTGATAAAGTAAAACCATCCTTGACATGCCAACCCCTCGTTCACCTAAAGAAGTTCAGTAGTTAGGGGGGAGGCTGGCGGGCCTTGCGAGATTTCTCCCTCGGGTTGGAGATAGGAGTGCTCCATTCTTCAAAACTCTCCGAGGAGCCTCCAAGTTTGAGTGGACAGAAGAATGCTGCAAAGCTTTTGAGTAGTTGAAGATGCAATTGACCTCAGCACCCCTGCTTCAGAGTCCTCGGCCAGGAGAGATTCTTTTCTTGTACCTAGGGGTTGGCCCTGAGGCCGTCAGCTCCGTTCTTCTCCGGGAAGAGAGCAGAAAGCAATTTCCAATTTATTATGTTAGCCATATTCTGAAGAGTGCTGAAACGCGGTACCTAATTCTGGAGAAGTTAGCCTTGGCACTAGTCATGTCAGCTCGCAGGCTTCGTCCGTACTTCCAAGAACATTCGATTCAAGTTGTCACTGATCAGCCTTTGAAGGGTGTGTTGGAAAAACCTGAACATTCCGGCAGACTAGCTAAGTGGGCAATAGAGTTGAGCGAATTTGAAATCTCCTATGTGCCCAAGACAACCATTAAAGCTCAGGTCCTAGCAGACTTTCTAATAGACATGCCAGAGTCCAGTTCTGATCAGGCAGAAAGGTCACCTTTGGCTTGGACCATCTATGTTGATGGTGCCTCAGGCAGAAGTTCTTTTGGAGCAGGAGTGGTTCTCATCAATCCAAACGGAGTCAAGTTGGAACAGGCCATCAAATTTTACTTTCCAGTAACAAATAATCAGGCCGAATATGAATCTTTGCTAGCAGGCTTGAGGCTCGCAAGAGAACTCGGGATTGATCATGTTCACATCAAAACCGATTCTCTAGTAATGGCGTCACAAGTCCTCGGTAACTTTGAAATAAGAGAGCCAATCTTGAAGAAATATCTAGCTCTTGTGAAGATAGAAGTTGGCAGGTTCAAGAGCTTTACTATTGAGCACATCCCGAGAACAGAAAATGAGGAGGCCGATTTTCTTTCCAAGCATGGGATGCTTTCAGGAGGGACAACTTCCGAGCTCTTCCTCCCGGCAGTGATGGAAGGAGATCTGATGCAAGTAGACCAACATGCCTCTTGGATGGATCCGTTCGTCCTTTATCTGTCAACAGGAGATTATCATCATACAGTCAGAGATAAGAAAAAGTTCAGAATAAAAGCAGCTCATTACTTCCTAGTGGCAGGAGTTCTCTACAGAAAAACTTTTCTCTCTACCATGGCCCGGTGTGTTTCAGAAGAAGAAGCTTTCGCTGTTTTGCAAGAGGTTCACTCAGGAGAGTGTGGAAGCCACTCGGGAGCAAGAACTCTTGAAAAACGAATCCTGCGGCAAGGATATTTCTGGCCCACAATGAAGAGAGACTCTGAGATCTACGCCAGAAGGTGTGTACAGTGCCAGAAGTTTGCTCCACTTCAGCACCAAGCAGCTCAGTCCCTCAGATCGATTGCAACTCCATGGCCCTTCGCAGTTTGGGGAATGGACCTCCTCGGTCCTTTTCCCATGGCAAGCAGTCAGCGGCGTTTCATTATCGTAATGATCGACTATTTCAGCAAGTGGATCGAAGCCAAGGCATTGGCAAAGACAACTACTCAGGTCGTCAGAAACTTCATTTGGGGGGAGATTGTCTGCCGACATGGAATTCCAATGGCTATAATCACTGATAATGGGCCGCAGTTCAACAACTCAGAGATGATAGACTTTTGCAAGCAGATCGGGACAGAGCTGCGGTTTGCATCAGTTCATCATCCCAGAAACAACGGCCAAGTAGAAGCAGCCAACAAGCAGATCCTCAATTTGCTCAAAAAGAAATTGCAGAACCTCAAGGGCAGCTGGGCTGATCAGCTTCCATCAGTTCTCTGGTCCCTTAGGATAACGCCATCATCCGCAACAGGGGAGACTCCATTCTAGCTTTCTCATGGCTCAGAAGCACTTATCCCAGTTGAGTTTGAAGTCCCGTCGCCCAGAGTTGTGCTTGCAAGAGAAGGCGTTGAGGACTGGCTTGAGTTAAATAATGAAGAGATGAGGTTCAGCTTTGAACACGTCGAGGCCATCAGAGATCAGGCAGCCATAAGACAGGAAGAGGTCGAAAGAAGGATGGCCCGCTACTTTGATCAGAACGTGAGGATCAAACACTTCCAAGTGGGAGATCTCGTTCTGAAGAAGATTGATGCTGCCGCAAGAGCTGGTTCAACTGGAAAGCTTAATCCAAATTGGGCCGGCCCTTTTGTTGTCAAAGAAGCATTAAAGAGCGGCGCTTACTGCTTGCAGACATACGAAGGAGAAGATATACCTCACACCTGGAGCGGGGATGATCTCAAACGGTTCTATTCTTGAAACTCCCTCTCTCTACTTAGTGTATCTTCTTCAAGAATTATTATGAATAGAGACTGTCTGCTAACACTTCTTCAAGTGCTTTGTTTATGTAATCATAACAGATGAAAAGCTAAGAAAAATTCAAAAAATGGTTCTACGCCTGAACTCTCTATCTTCTTTCTTGTGTTTGCTTTGCAAATATATTTTTTATTAATCGAAGGATCCATACTGACACCTTTTTCTAGTGTTTTCTCTCTCTCCCAAATACCTATAACGGTTCCCTGATACCAGGAGACATCGTCGAGTTCAGCAAGACCTCCCCTAGAGCTGTTGTGATTAGCGTAACACCACAAAGACCACGTGTTGCGAGGAGATTTCGCACCGTGTAGTGGGAGCTTTCAGGCTCTAGCGCGGTTGGATTCTGGACTTCGGATCCCGGCAAGTACCTGACCCCACCTCTGCATTATGGAGGGCTGGGTGGGGAAAAGCTCTACCATGCCGTCATAAGGATATCGTTACAACTTCGATGATCGCGTGAGGAAAGTATGCCGTTCCGGCTCACCTGCCTGCGGGTCATCTTAGCTTGTAACCCTCGAACACTCCATGGTACCCTCAAGCAGTGCCTGCAGGAGACCCACAACTTAGACTGTACTCCAGGCAAGAGGGCAGGGAACCGTTCCGCCAAATGAGCATTTTGCTCTTCGCAGGGATTAATGTGCGGACTGGTTTTCTCTATTCGCTCAGTCCGCCAGTTTGGGTTGACCTTATAGCTTGTAGCCCGGTGAGGAAAGTATGCCGCTCCGGCTCACCTGCCCACCTGGTCGCAAGATATAGGTCATTTCTTCTATGGTGAGCGGATTGGTTTTCTGTGTCCGCTCAGTCTGCCGACTTGGGTTGATTTTATAGCATGTAACCCGGTGAGGAAAGTATGCCGCTCCGGCTCACCTGCCCACCTGGTCGCAAGCTATAAATCATTTCTTGTATTATGAGCGGATTGGTTTCCTTTATCACTGGGTCATTTTTATCTTGGCGGACTGGTCTTATCTATCCGCACAATCCGCCAGTTTCCTTGGAATTTTATAGATTCTATCTTTAGCGGACTGATTTCAGTATCCGCTCAGTCCGACAGTTCTCTTGAAACCATTAGCTATATAGATCATTTCTATTATGAGCGGGTTGGTTTTCTGTATTCGCTCAGTCCGCCGAATGGTTTTCATATGTTACGATTTGATAAGTTAATAAAGAGAAATGCGGACTCTACTAGAAGATGAAGTACCACTTGACATTATTTAAGGCTATTCGCTTAGCTGGCTATCCTTGTTATTTTTTAAGGACATGTTGAATGGGTTAATAAGTTGGATTCTCATCAGCAAAAGTTCGTCATAAATGATGTGTCGTGCGGACTGCAATTGAAACTCAACAGAGTCCGCCTGACAATTTCTTCTTATTCCGACGGACAATAATATTCTTTAATCAGCAAGATAAAAAGCTCAAACTAATCAGCATGACGTGCGGACTGCTAAGTGTCGGTGCGGTGAGCGTGGAAAGAGAACATTGCAGAAAGCACACATGCCAAAAAATATCCTTTTTCTATTTCATCAAAAATTGTTTACATCATTCTATATGTTTGGCGGACTGCAATCTTGCGTCCGCCACTTTTACAAAAACCAAAAAAGATAAAAATACACTGATCAATCTATAGTCCTTTGTTTCTTCTCTGGAGGCGCAGGGCTGTCACCAACAATGTCAACTTCTGGAGAGTAGCCCCCGGAGCCGCTCCCGCTGCTATCCGATCCTGTACTCGAGGCGGACCCGCTATACGAGCTCCCGGTAGCAGAAGAAGATGCAGAAGTGTCGGACTCCGCGGACAGCTCCTCTACTCGCTGGCTTGAGGCAGCATTGTCCGCTGTCTCCTTGACGCTTGGCTCTTCGCCTTGCCCTCCGTCTTCTTCTTCTTCTTCTTCTTCTTCGCCTTCTTCCTCAATAATATCTTTGCCTTTGTTAGCTCTTTCCATCGCCGCGACCTGAGGAGCCAGCTCAGGGAAGATCTCCAAAAACGGGACACCATCCACTCCCTCCTTTATGAAGCTATCGCGGACAAGTCGCTCAATAGCGACCTCGACGGTCTCCTTTACGAAAGGGAGCATGGCGGACTGGAAGTTGTTGTTTTCCAAGTCATACGCCGCTGCGAATTCAACTCACCCCCAGCTCCTCTCTTTGCTGAGCAACCCTTTTTCCCAGCCGCACGTTCCTTTCCTTTAACCCTTTATTATCCTTTTGAAGTTGTTCGTTCTGCCTCAACAGGTCTCTGGCCAGAGTGGCAACATAGTGATTTGTCACCGCGCTGTTCGCAGAAGCCTGAGAGGCTAGCAGAGGGAGGTCGGCGGCGGGCACCTTCTTGAGGTCGCTCAGGTTGCGCTTTCCGTAAAGCGCGGATATCGCGATATGGGCGTGGCGTGTTATCCGCGGACTCTTCCACGAAGGAAGCGCGGTGGATAGGCGGACGTTTTTATTCTTGCTGTGCCAGTGGACCATAGGGTTCCCCCTGAGGTCCTTCTGGCTGATGCCGAAGCCACTCATCGAGAAACTTTCTGAGGAAGAGTAGTCCGCTGCCGGATCCCCTTCCTCCTTCCTCTTTCTGGCGACTGCTTCTTTATTTTCTTTTTGTGTAGGGACGAAGCCGCTGGGCGTCTGCGGCAAGTTAGCGGGCACCGCCAAGGTCGCTGCAAAAACAAATGGATTAAACACAAAGGTCGCGGCGGATGCAAAAGCAGAGTCCAGAAGCTACTTACTCTCTTCAGGCATGACGTCCGCTAAGCTCGCCAGCAGCGGAATATAGTGCTCGATGTCGAGCCTAGCATTGGCCAGGAACTCGACAATGGCGGACTCTAGATCATCCAGTTGCAAGCTTTTGAAGGAGGAGTCCGCGCGCACCTGCGGATAGGTGTGCGCGAACCCAAGGTCGCCGTCAAAAATCAGGAACCTAGAGGTCCAGTTGTGGATCTTGTTGGGGAGACCCACAACTTTCATTCCCCTGCAGTAGAAGTATATGACCCCCTTGTAGGGGCGGCCTCCGGAAGCGGTGATAGAGCGGACAGAGAATATCTTTCGGAAGATATTCATTGAGAAAGCAATCTTTTCAGATCGCAAGTAAGAGACGAAGCTGCAGATCGCAGCGAGTGTATTTGGCGCGAGATGGCCAGGCACCATTCCATAGTGCTCGAAGATCGCAGCGAGTTCCCATAAAAGCGGAAACTTGAATCCGCTGTCGAAATGGTCAACAGGAATGGCGATCTGGGTCGCAGTTGAGAAGTTCAATCTTTCCTGATGGGCGGGAAGGCGGACAAGGATGTTCGAGTTCGCCATTTTCTTTTTGACAAAGGCGTCCAGGTCGGCCTCTGTCAATGTACATTTCCTGTGGTCCGCAGAATGGAAGGCGACAACAGCATCAGTCCGCGCGGACACCATTTTGTAGGTCACAGGATTCCTTGTACTTCAGCTGTTTCCTGCATAAGAGAAAGCGGAAGGCCCTATTTATAGCTAAAGAGTCTGACACCTTTTTGGCCAGGCCGCAGAGCTCGCAAATCCAATCCGCACAGTCCGCAAAAAGTTAAGAGCCAAACAATTTACGCGGATACAAACACAGATTCACATGCCAAGGAAAATTCAAAGCAAAAAGTTGTGGCCGACACTATTTGTTGTCCGCTCAGATCGCGTTTTTTCTCCCAGCTCACAAGGAGCGGATACATTTTCAATCCACTTAGTTCGCAGTCTTGCCACCTGCAGGTTAAATATCGAGAAGCGGACACAGCATTAGTCCGCGCAATTCACCACATCACAAGGATTAAGCTATATAATTCGCGGATATATAATCTGAGTCCGCACAGATCAAATAGAGTTCATTTTACAACAGCACTGCTTGGAGCACAATTATCCCAAATAATTATACAATTAAGCAAATAAAAGCTCAAGGCATTGCGGACTTAGCGGTCCCTGTTGTCGGTCCGCGCCGGCCTTTCTGCCCTGTCTCTGCATAGATGAGCCGCTTGATCGCTTATCTGGAGAATTTTGCTGTACACACGACAGAGATGATGATGAATGACATTTATGGTCCGGTGCATGTGAGCAGCCTCCCGATCTATCAGGCTGAGAGGCACCATTGGCTCCGCCGCCGGCCTCGGCTCCTCATCCGCGGGCTGTTGGACACCTGCCGGTGCAGCGATCTCCGGAGCAGCGCGATCTGGCGCTCGCGGCCTCTGTTCAGCGACCTCAGCAGTCCGCTTCTCCTTTCCCTCACGCACTGACGCCAAGTGCTTGCCTTTGTAGAATCGGACGTCATCCGCGAGCCTCTTCTTCTCCCTTTCAGACCTCTCCAGCGCCCGCGAGATGCTGGCGATCTGGTCTTTTAGGGCCTTCTCGCGTTCTGCGGACGCTCTCTCACGCGTCGCGGACGCCCTCTCGCGCTCCTCTGCTTTCTCTAACTCAGCTTTGACACACTGCATTTCAGCTTCAAATTTCTTCTCTAACTCTTTAATCATATTCAGGCTGGGCGGCTCATCCCTCGCGGATTCTATAGGCGAGACCGCGTCACCACCGGTATTCGGCGTTACCACGAACTCACCACTCTTGATGGAGCCCGGTGGCGACCTTCTACCTGCAACAAACAAAGTCAACTCCACATTCAAAGGCAGTTCGCGACGGACGAAAAGAAAGGATGAAAAATCACTTTTAGACATAGCAGCAGCGAGTTGCCGACTATCGAAGATGATTGGCCGCCTTGCCCGCTCTGGGTCAAAGGCGCTTAACCGCTTCTTCCATTCGCGATGGACCTTCGCTCTATTCTCAGCAGCCGCACTTGTTGAAACCACAATATCGTCCATCTCGGTGATGATTCTGATTGGTCTTGACGTCCGCAGCGGCGACCTGTAAAGCCACTTACGCTGAAAATATTTAGGCGCCGGTTGAAGTTTACCTGAACGCATCAGCTCCGCAGCAATCCGCAGATCCTCAGCGGCTTTATCCGCCACGACCTGCTTCGAGGCCGCCCCTACTGCAGCAACATGAGCAACAATTTGTTTCTTTTGCTCCTCTATCTTCTCCTTCAGTCTCTCTCTTTCCTCTTCCTCCGCAGCGGACAAGGAAGGGAGTTCGTCACCTTTATTTCCAGAAGTCTCCGCCTCAGATTACTGCAGTACAACCAGCAAGGATTCATTGATTAAATCAAGTCGATCGACGTCTATGGAATCTATTATCTCATCCGTGGATAGACTGACCGTTGAGAGGGAATTATCTCCCTGGATTTGGGCCTCCGGAGTAACCAGATCGCTGTCTTGAACTTCTTTGTCGCGCGGCCTGTGTTGTAAGTCCGCATCCCCAGTCCGCTTGGAGACGTTCTTCTCCTTCATTGCGCGCAATTTCTTCTCTACCTGCTCGGTGACGGTCGCCCCGTCTCTCTTCCTCTTCTTCCTTTTAGCAGTCTTCTCAGCAGAATCCGCGGCGGACCCCCCTAGGTCGGGCTGGTTTTCGCGGACAGGCTCTTGGTTCACAGCAGTCAATGCCTTTGAGGGCGCATCGTCCTCTTCCTCAGTCCGCATGTCTTCTTCGTCCAAGTTAACAATAGGTACCTGGGCATTGGGGGAAGATATGTCAGCCTCAATGTGTTCGCCAGTGGTGTCCGCCGATGTTGCAGTTTTCTGAGAAGGGGCAGAGTCCGACAGTGTCACCATCTTCTCACTTCTCAATGGTTCGGCGTCGACTGCGGCGTCTTCGCGAGCAGATACATCGGCATGGCGGACTGCTTTCTCCGCAGGCTTCTGGCTCTGGGAACTCTCTCCTGTGGGGCGGACAGGGTCTTTTCTTGTCGACCTCTTTACAATCTTCTTGGTCCTCATAGGCGTCGACAGTGCGGGATCGCCCTTTGCAGTGAGACTAGAGAAGAATGCTCCAAGCCTAGCCATGCCGGACTGGAAAGTAGAGACCGCAAGTGGTGAGTAGCGCCCCGTGTCGATTGAGAAACTCAACAGTTCCAGGCCCTCCAGCGATATTTATAGCGTTGGCGGCTTTTTCGAGGCGTGCGGACTCGGCGGTTAAGAAAACATTTTCGAAGTTTTCTGAAAACTTAAAAATGTGCGGGGATTATGTTAACCCCTCAGTCCGCAACATACTACAAGATTCCAAAGCCCCCCTTTCAGCAGGCGCGGACGCGAGTTGTCCGTCCGCCCAATCCGGCAAGGTCCCCAATTGGACCATGGTACCCCAGCAGCGGACGCAAGGACTTGTCCGCTCAGTCCGCCAGCGCTTGAGGTATCAGGTTCTACAGCGGCGGACGCAATGTCTTGTCTGCCCAGGCCGCCGCCCTCCAGCGGGCGCGCCCAGCAGCAGTGGAAGCTCTAGTCCGCGAGTCCAGTCCGCCCCTCCTGCGCAGACTGGCGTGTTCTTTCTTTTTGCTTCCCGTCACCGCTGCCCGGTTCTCCTGTACCCCGGGCAGCCGGTTATTTTAGCCCTGCCCATTTGGGCAGGCCCCCTATCCTATAAATAGGGGGGAGGTGGTGCACCCAAGGCACGCTGACTCGGACCCAGGAGCCTACTTGTTGCAGGCTGCGGACTCGAATCCTGTGCCTTGCGGACTCCCCCTCGCTCTGCTCTTGTCCAGCTTTTCCTTTCACTTGTAACCAAATTCTTCTTCAATCAAGGGAAAGCCCGTCGCAAGAGAGGCATTCAGGCCGCGACGGGCGAAGTCTGTTGTTGTCGTGGTTCACGGCCCTGCTCTTCTTCCTGCCCTCATCCGCTTAGTAGATCGCTGCTCGCAGTCTTCCTTATTCCCCGGTGTTCGAACCATTAGCTGGTGGTGCTTGACCCCTATGTGTTTTCGTGCATCAACAATATTAGCTCAACTGGGTTAGGTGCACGTAGACTTCATTTTTATCCTTTTATACCGCACCTAAACCCAAGCTCTTCTATCGAATTATGCGTTGAACCTAGCACAAAGAAAATTATTCAAAACTCAAAAGCCTCACAAAATATTTTCGAAAATTGAACTAAATCAGAATCGGTTAAAATTAATTCGACACAATTTGAATTGATTCAATTCGACTCGAATCTGATTTTGAGTCAATTTAAAGTGAACCTTGAATTGCTCGAAATATGATTCGAATCAGCTCAAATTTATTAAAAATATTATATATTTATTAATACATTCTTATTTTAAAATTAAAAGCACTAAAATTTAAAACAAGATAAAAAGAGTGAAGAATTTAAGTGTTTTGTTTGCTAAAGTTAGAGGTTATCCAATTTAATTTTGATCCAATTTGAAATAAAGAGAAAAATGCTCAATTTTGAGATAGCTTCATTCAATTTTGAGCAGACTCGGAATCTAGCCATTTGGAGTCGAACTGACTCGACTCGAAATCGATTTCAATTTCGATTCGATTTCGAGCCAAGTTCAACTCAAAAAATTCGATTTCAATTCGACCCAAAATCACTTGAACATGACACTATATCAGCCCTAGTTAAACTAAACTGGTGTCATGGAGAGAGTGTGAGTGGGTGAGCTTATGGTCACCAATATTGATGGATTTCCTTGGAAGTGATCCCAAACCCCGGTCTTTGGCAATGCTGAAAAAAGAACCCTTGGATTCTCCGTGATTCTAATTATTAATAATAATATGTAGATACTGAATCTTTATTTCAAGAGTTGTTAAACATCTAGAGGCGCGGGTGAATAGGTTTTAAAAGTCTTTATATAATACTTTTGAGTTTGGTGTGTAGTGAGTTAGATTATTGTTTTAGATTTCAAGAACACAGATGAACACATATTATTTATAGTAGTTCCCCAATGTATAGGTAGATCCACTTTCCCTCCCACCTTTCTAACAGTGTGTTAGACAATGCAATCTTCTCCAAATCTTAGCTCAAGGCGCTTACAACATAGATCCCTCGGGATCTCTCAGACATTCTCCAAGTCCAACCTCAGGCCTAAGCCCTAGAGACTCAAAGTAGACTTTAATCCTACAGCTCAGTGATCCTCCAGATCACCTACCTCAAGCTTCATAAAAAGCCCTACACTTAGAGATTTTATCTCTCTTATAGCTCAGATCTGACTCAGATCCTACCTTAGGCACACATGCCCTATGCATTCAAATTCACAATGAATCTTTCCTCTCATCCTTTATAGTCTAGGCTTACAACTCAGATCAATTAAGATCCAATAAAATAGTATAAGTTTGATGATATAAGATTCTAGAGAAATGATTATCTGAGTCTGTCTTATTTACTGAGTAGACTCGGCCCTAACTTTTTCACAACAACATAAAAAGGATCTTCAAGAAGTTTATGCTTGTGCTTAGAAGATAACTACAGAGCATTGACTCTTCAAGCATTTGATGTAGTTGAGTTGATTGCAGTGGCCTTGAAGAACACCAGAAACTTGTGTTTTCTCTGCTTCATTTTCAAACTCAGAAAAGAAATTACTGATCTAGCTATTGAAGATGAAATGTTTCTTCAATTCTTTTATTTCTTCAACTCCCAAACTTTGTCTGTGTTTCACAGACTAGCTATAAGAACAAGTTCTTCAAAATCTTCCCTTCATCAAAAGAAAGACGATGACCAAAAAAGATCTTGTTAATTTTTCGGGAGACACCATTTATCGATCTCCGTCCAACGGCTCTTTGCGCAGTATGGACCAACCGGAAATATCAACTGCAACCTATTTTTACAATTACAGTAGTATAAAAGACATACGTCATCTTTTGTCATCTAGCGTGCTATTCCTGCAACATTTGAATTATTGATGACAACAACATCACTCAGCACTTGTGGACTCGGTAAATTTCAGAATATCTACATAGGAGTTGACTGAATCCTTATCAGTCAACGCAGAAATACTTAGCTGAATTCTGCATCTTAAGGCGTCGAGTGAACCTTCAACACTCAATACTTTTGATATTTGCAGTCTAACTATTAATGCATTGAGCGATCCTCCATCACTAAATGCTTCTGTAATTAGTTAAAATTTCAGTACGCGAAGGCGTTGAGTGCAACTTCAACACTCAATGCTTCTGGACTATGATTGTCTTCTTGATGAGGTGTTGGGTGGTTTATCTTCACAGAACGCCTCTATACTTGATCTGAAATCTAGTTGATTAGGCATAGAGTAAACTTTCTTCACTAAACACTTATGTCGTTCGATAGATTTCTTGTGAGCAACACTAAGACTTTGACTGCTTGAGGTTCTGTCAATTATTTTTGTGTAAATCTCCATCTATCACATGAAATATTACAGAGTGTCTGCCTGGAGCTCCACGTCATATTCCATAGACTGTCGGCGGAGTTACTTGTTAATATCACAAGACTAAACAAATCCTAACTCAAAGCATTCTAGTGGAAGCTTCAAGGGTTAAATTGAACTCAAGTATCAACAATGTGCACTATATAAAATTATAGGAATGTTATTACAAAATACACAAAAGTTATTACCTTAAGCCCTTACAAATGTTCTTCCTAAAAAGAGTGGTTTACAAACATCGACGCTGTTGATGCACGAAAACGGACGGGGAGTCGGGCACCACCAGCTAACGGTTCGAACACCGGGGGTAGGGAAGGAAAGGAGGAGACTGTCGACCAATCGGTTACTAGCGGTCGCGGCTAAAGGACCGGAAAAGGGGGCCGCTGGCAGCGGCAACAGCAGAGTTCGCCCGCCGCGGCTTAAATGCCACTCTTGCAGCATGCTTTCCTTTACTTAAAATGAGAAACAGTTACACGAAAGGGAAAAGAGGAAGCCGGCCGGACTACAAGCCACAAAACACTAGACTTGAGACCGCAGCTCTTAACAGGCGAGTTCCTGGATCCCAGTCAGCGTGTCTTGGGGAGTGCACCCTCCCCCTATTTATAGGCTCGGGGGCCTGCCCAAGCGGGCAGGGCTAAAGTTACCGGCTGCCCGGGGTACAGGAGAACTGAGCAGAGGTGAGGGGAAGCAAAAGAGAAAGAAACAAGAAAGGAGGGAAGCCGCGCGGCCTGGCGGATTCCTCCTGGCGAGCTGACGGCTGGGCCCTGGAGCCTTGTCGCTGAGCAGGGGCGGCGTTGGCAGCGGCCTGACGTGGAGACCGCCCGGCTTGGGAGGCTTGGCGGCTTGAATTGGCAGGCCGCCCGGTCTGGAAAGCTGCGCGGGCAGGTCGCGGATTCCGGACTTATCATAATCCCCGCACATTTTGAAGTTTCCAAAAAACATCGAAAATGTAGAACTAAGCCGGAGACCGCGACTGCCTCATCGTCGTCTATAAAATCCCCTGGCCCTTGTCACTCTTCAAGATTCCTGCCGAGCCACGGGTCGCTACTCGCCACTTGCGGTCAGCATTTTGCAAGCCAACACGATCTTTCACAAGATGGATGTTATGTCTTCAATGTTAGCACGCAACAAGAAACCGCCAGAAAAGATGCAAAGCCGGAGCGAGAACTCGGATGATTCTGCCCGACAGTCTGCCAAGAAGATTGGGAAGCCGGAGACTTCAGCGGTTTCTGGATCTGAAAAGAGGCCGACAGAGACAGTCGGCGGATCATCGCAGGCCGCAGTAGATCCCAAAGCGGTCTCAAAGACTGCTCCACCTCAACCCAGAATTGCCAAATCTTTCGGCCTGACTTTCTCTCCATCAGGAGAACCACTGCTAAAAATCGGTGGGATGGAGGAGAAAAGTGTTGAATCTGGAAAACCGTCTGGATTGAAGGACAAGGTCGACGTAATCGTTGTGGACGACAACGAGCCGGAGAAGGCGCTGGAGACCGAACAGATTTTGGGCGAACAGCGCAAGCGGACTGAAAAGGTGTTCGGTTCCTTGAAACGGCAGAAGGAAAGGCGCGAAACCCTTGAAGAAAGGATGAAAAGGAAGATGAGGAAGTTGCACGCCAGAAACCAGAATATTTCTGAAAAGACCGGCGCGGACAGTCTTCAACACAGGCCGCATGAGAAGGAGGTACCCGAGAACTCGCCCACACCGGATTACAAGCCGAGGGAACTGGAGAGTACGCCCGTGGTTAGCGACTCGCTCAGCGAGCTCCTGAAGGGCATGGAGACCCTCCAGCGGCAAGACGCGCTATTGTCGACACCAGCAGCCTCTGAGGAGGTTGACCGCCCCGATATCCAGGTTATTGGGGAGAAGCCTGGCGAACCGGCTTCCGCGGCTTCTGAAGGAGCCGAGAAACTGAAGCTTCGCGAGAAGATGGAGGAGATGAAGAAACTGATCGCCGAGAAGCCGGTGGCGACCACACTTCCATTGCTGCAAGGTAAACACCGGGACGTTAGGCGAATTATTAAATTCTACAAGTCGCGGTCAAGGAAGAATGGGGCGAATATAATATTAAATCCGCCGGCCAGCTTTTTCCTGACCACGGCTCAACTGAAAAGCCGAGCTAAGGAAGTCGAGCGGCTATGGAAAGAAAAGCTAAAGAGGATAGATCCTGAACGGCTCCGGCGGCCAGTGAATAAAATCCATATCGCGGCCTCTGGAGGAGATAAACATCAAACCGGCGGTCTTATCCAACCGATTTCCTTACTAGAACCTCGCAACAATCCGGCTGAACCTGACTGCGGTTTCTCTTCTGCAGGTGTACCGGAAACCGTGATGAAACCGGGCGACTTGACGTCATTTTTGTCTATGCTGCCTCCGCCTCCGCCTCCAAGTGTTCGCGAGAAGGAGATGGCCGACTTCCAGAAGGACGTCGGCACGCTGCAGGCGGCTTTGGACGCGGCCAACGAAACCCTGCGGATTAAAGACGAACAGCAGCGGGTTGCCCAGGAGGCCGCGGAAAAAAGGATCCAAGAGTTGCAAACCACCATGGAGCAAGAGACCACAAGGTTGCAGACTGCGCTTGAGCAGGAGACCATGAGGTTGAAGTCAGCGATGGAGCAAGAGACTGCTAGGCTCCAGATCGCGAGGGAAGAAGAGAGCGCCAGGCTCCAGACCGCGATGGAAACCGCGGAGGCGAAGATTGCTGAGATGCAGGTCGCCTTGGAGCAGGAAAGGACGGAGAAGTATTTGCTGATGGCCGCGCGGCTGGAAGGAGACGGAGAAGAGATCCCACATGCTGAAGGCGGCGAGAACCAAGACCTGCCAGAGGAGACCGGCGGAGAACAGCGGCCTGCTCTACCAACTTCTGGAGAGTTGCCGGGTACTGGCCGCCCGGCCTCTGGCGAGACTTCAAATCCACCGGAGGCCGCGACGCCTAGACAGGTCGCAGTTCCAAGCGGGTTCGGGGGTCAGGGGATCCCAATGGTCCCATTTGCGAGAGTGGAACGCGACACTGCGCGGGTTCATCGGTCTCTGCATGCGCTTCATAATCTGGTTAGCCAGGTGTACATTGCGATTGTGCAGACCGGTGAACAGGTCGCGCACATAGGACGAGACAGGCTGGAAGATGACAAGCGATCCTGAGCGACTTGAGAGAACTAAGCCGCGCGGACAATTGAATATTATGTTGTAATATATATTTTTTCTCTAGATGTTGAACTATTTGATTATTGTAAACTCCTGTATTTTATTATGCTGCGAACTGAATGCGGCTTATGCGGTTTGTATCTATAAACCACATGTCTGCTGCTTTGTTCTGAAAAATTTAAAGTATAGGATAGTAGCCGCGCGGTCTGGCGAACAGAGCGCCGGCTTGAACATTTGATGCCCACATGATTCGCCATAGAATTATTCTAAGTGCAGGTATATAGCCGTGCGGGCTGACGGACTAAACTGTGACTTGGTAATTAAGCTGATCTGTACTTCCAGCGGGCTTAGGCCGCGCGGCGTGACGACTCGCCGCGATTTGATGTTTGGCACTGTACCTTCACAGATTTTCTATAAATAGCGCTGACCCCAGAGATTTCATCACAAATCAAAAAGGATGCGGGCTAAGTCCAAGTCATCGCGGTCTGACAAGGCCACTGCGGTTAGGACTGACGCGGCCTCCGCTTTCCACTCTGCTGATCACAAAGAATGCCGGCTTACAAAAGCCGAGCTAGACGATTTCATTGAGAAGCACATGCAGGGAAGTCCGCTGGTCGTGCGGCTTCCCCGACAGGACGAGCGGATCAATTCCTCGCACGCAAATCAGATAGCGGTCCCGATCGACCACTTTGACTGCGGCTTCAGCTTCCCGGTCATGATGGAGGCCGTAGCGGTCTTCGACCACTACGGAGTTGTGCCCGGACAACTACCCCCCAACTCGATAGCCGCCATATATAGCTTTATCTCCTACCTGAGGTCGGAAAGAGTCCGCTTCTCTATGAGGCTCTTTCGGGAATGCTTTTCGATGCGGTCTATCCCGGACTCCGGGACAAAGATCTTCCGGGGGCACCTCTACTTCGGCTGCAGAGGGCTGAAGATAGTAAACTTGGCGAACAAGATCGCGAACTGGTCCGAGCGGTTTCACATATTCGAGGGAAACCTGGGGTTGCTGCCAGTCGACCCCCAGATCCGCGAAGAGGCCGCCTTTGGCAGCAGCGGCTTGGACGGCGTCGAGAAGGAGATATACAACTTCTTCAAAGGCGAGCGACTTGATGTAAACCACTACATCCCGCTGTTGCGTCGCTAGTAGGAATAGAAGCAGAAGACAGTAAGCTCCAAACCGGCCGAACTGAACTCTTAGCCGCACAGACAGGAAACTAACTTTTCCTTTATCTTTGCAGCTGCTGTGGCGGTCCCGCTGAACAAGCCACAAACTCCTGGCGGTCTGACTCTCACTCAAAGAGAGAAGAGAGCGAGGCGTGCCAAGCTGGCGCGGGTTGTGGAGGAGGAGGAGTCGGCCTCCTCTGGAGAGTTTATGCTGCAAGGAACGGGCAGCAGCCTGAAGGACCTTCACGGCGATCCGGCCTTGCTGTGGAGTCCGGACGGCAAGTCAGTGACGATCTCCACCGCCCTCCCCTACTGGGGGGAAGAAGAAGTAGGCCGCCACGCAAGCGTGGTTGGCGGCGCGCTGTATGGCAAGCGCAACTTGAGGGCGATGCGCCAAGTTCCACCAGACGACCTGCCGCGGCTAGCCGCGCAGGTCGGGGCAAGGAGCTTTGTGGCAAGTCACTTCATGGGCCTTGCCTACAAGCAACTGATGAAGGAGAACAGCGGCCTGAAGAGGCAGTTAGAGGAACAACAAGAAGAGAACAAGCGACTAAAGGAAAGGGAGGTGGTAAGACATTACCGTTACTCGTGCGGTTAACATTATGTAACCGCGCGGCCTTACCTTTATCTTTTGTTTGAAGGAAATGTACAACCCGGCCAACCCCATCTTCCAAGACCAAGTCTTCCCGCAGCTCGTCCAGGGAATCGATGGAGCGCTTAACCGCCTCCGGGACCTTGGCGGCTTTGCGACCGGCTTCACCGATTTTACTTGTGCCGACATCTACCCCACCCTGAAAGAGCAGGTGGCCGACGTCTACAGGTCGATCAAGGGCAAGAGCAAGGTCGGGGAAGAAGTCGGCGAGGTGGAGGAAGACGTCGAGGAAGAGGGCAGCCAGGGAAGCCCAAGTGCACGCACATCGTCTGAGTCCGGCGGTCAAGAATCTGAGACCGCGCGGCCAGACTCAACAACTTATGGCGGTTCAGGGAGCTCAGCGACCAGCAGCGGATACACTGAATCCCCCGTCGATATCGGCGATGGCGGTGATTTGGATTCACCTGCGACTAAGAAGCTTAAACCGGACGATTAGAAAATCTTTATCTTGCATTTTGTATTTTGAACTTTTTTGGAAATCGGCGGTATTATTTTTTGTAACCGCACGATTAATGTTTTGTAATACTTAATTAAATAGAAATGAAGGCAGCTTTACCTTTCTCTTTACTACATCTCATTTTTCTTACTCGTTTAAGTCCGCACGGTCTCAATATAACTTCCGATTTAATAAAATGCAAGCACATAAACCGGTCTGAGTTCACAGTGCGACTTCAACGAAGTTATCCGCAAGAGATATATATTTCCCTGCGGTTTATTCCGGAATGCACGTCGACATTAAGCCGAGCGGTTAACAAATTAAACCGCAATTTGCCTTAATGAATTACTCAATGTTATCTGCTGGAAGAGCTGATTGACCGCGGCTTGCTTATAGATAAACCGTGACCGCTAAGCCGCGCGGCTACCTCTCGCAGTCGCCAAACAACCATAACATTGAAGTATAAGATCGCGGCTCGGGCGAACTCTGAAACGAATTGCCCAATTGATACAAGGAATAAGAATAGAGAAACAATATTCGGCTTCCGATAATACAGACCGATATAGGCATATGGAAGACGAGAATTTTTATGACGACAGTTCGCTGATTAGCTAATATAATTAATACCATAAAAGTCGGCGGATCAAAGCCAGGAAATAAGTGCCAGACGCAGGTCGGCCGACTTCCTGTCCATATGAATAATAAACCGACAATTGATATATGAAAGCCAAATAAGATACTGAATAGCGGATAGGCGGACGTAAGTCGGCCGAGTTCCTAAATATATTAATAATAATCCGGCCGGAAGTCAAATAACTTGAGCCGGAAAATTTAACCGGGCGGCCTGTGTAATACAACCTGTGCAGGCCGCTTAATAAAACCGCGAGGTAGCGGATAGGCTCGTGTTGTCCTGCAAAAATAGATGAAGACATGCACTTATGTGTCAATGTGGGCAGGTGCGTGCGACAGTACTTTCCACACAAAGAACACATAAGCGGGATTGAAATTCTTAATATCCACGACCGATGTCAAGCGGGACAAGTACGCAACGTCTGCGACTGAAGTCAAGCAGAACAAGTACGCAATGTCTGTGACGAAGGTCAAGCGGGACAAGTACGTAATGTCCGTCTGTGACTGAAGTCATACGTGACGGGTACGCAATGTTTGCGACTGAAGGCCAAGCGGAATTTCCACTACACATCTGCGACTGAAGTCAAGCGGGATGTGGAGGGCTTAAGAATTCAAAAGGGGGCTCTTGCCCCTACATGCATGCATATTGGCATAAAAAGTAAAGCTACAAAATAAGCTTCAAATGAAAATAACGTTTGCATGATGTTAAGGACGTGGAAAAGGATATATGTCTGCAGTTTTAGCATGCCCCATTAATACCAATCGTGAAGGGGACGTTATATACCATTCTGAACATAAGCATTTCTCATCATATAAAGAAAGAGAAATCCCTGCTTGAACCATTGAGTAAGAAATGGAAGATTGCCTTAGAGAATTACTGAATGACATATTCTTGCAACTTTCCAGCTCTTGCAAGTTGATTAGCCAATTCCCTGAGAGCTATGCAATCTTCTGCTAGATGACCAATATCTTTATGATACTTGCAAAAAAGCTCCTCGTGTCGATACTTGATTTTAGATTTCATACGCCGAGGCTTCTTGAACTCAGGCATTCCTTGAATGATTATCAAAAGATCTTCCATAGAAATTTTGAACTTAACATACTTACCTGAACCTTTTTCACGCTTTGGAGTTTTACCCTGGAGAAGAGGAGGAGACTTGCAATATTCAACTTGCGAAACATCTTGGGAGGAAATAGATTGTTGTTGACCAGAAGTCCCTTGAGATTGTTTAGCCATTTGATTCAGAAACGAAACATAACCTTTATTTGCCTCTTCGCCTATTATGAATGTATTAACTATATCAATAAGATCTCCGTAGCTTTTGGGATACTTTGTGGTGAGCTTGAATTTCAATGGGCCTTCTTGAAGTGCATTTATGAAAGCATGCAAGTAATAGTCTTGATGGGCGCTACAAACATCCAGAGCCTCCTTTTGAAACCGATCAACAAAATCTGGATTAGACTCGTCGATTCCTTGCTTGATTCGGAAGAGAGCTCCAACGTCTCTTTTTCGCTTCCTGTAAATAGTGAATCTAAAAATAAATTGACTCGAAGATCCTTAAAGCTGGTTACTGATCGAGGTGGGAGGCTATAAAACAATTCTCTTGCAACATTGCCAAAAGATATAACAAAGAGTTTGCATTTTACTCCATTTGACACGTTTCTCAGTGAAACAACTAATTCAAAAGCTTGCAAATGAGAGAACGGATCATCACATCCAGAATACTCCGGGAGACGCGGTACTCTAAAGTTATCGGAGACAGTATCCCACCGAATACGATTAATGAATGGAGAAGGGGCCTCTTCTTCTTCCTCACAAAGAGGTTCATTTGCAACAGATTCTAGGCCACGCTCAACACTGTTTACAAAAATTTCTCTATGAGGGTCAACAACCTCACTATTAAAATACGAGCAATCCTACACTTCTGAGAGATCTGTAGTAACTGAGATGTTGCTGGATTTATTCTGACCCTTAGCAGGATTCATCTTGAACAGAGAGAAATAGCCGAACTTTTTCAAGAGACCGCAGAATAGCGGCGGCTTGACGAGCGGCTAAACGGTGCAACAAGCTGACAAGAAGACCGAGAAGAAAACCGAGCGGGTAGAACGCCAGGTTCTACAGCGCTGGAGGCGGGCTGAAAACCTTAGCCGGTGAAGTCGCGGCTTGCTCGACAGGCCGCCGAACTCTAGAGGATAGAGCGGTCTAATTAGCTAGACTGCTGATTTCATCGATTATTCGAGATCTGAAGGCCGTGTGTTAACTGTTGATGCACGAAAACGAACGGGGAGTCGGACACCACCAGCTAACGGTTCGAACACCGGGGGTAGGGAAGGAAAGGAGGAGACTGTCGACCAATCGGTTACTAGCGGTCGCGGCTAAAGGACCGGAAAAGGGGGCCGCTGGCAGCGGCAACAGCAGAGTTCGCCCGCCGCGGCTTAAATGCCACTCTTGCGGCGGGCTTTCCTTTACTTAAAATGAGAAACAGTTACACGAAAGGGAAAAGAGGAAGCCGGCCGGAGTACAAGCCGCAAAACACTAGACTTGAGACCGCAGCTCTTAACAGGCGAGCTCCTAGATCCCAGTCAGCGTGTCTTGGGGAGTGCACCCTCCCCCTATTTATAGGCTCGGGGCCCTGCCCAAGCGGGCAGGGCTAAAGTTACCGGCTGCCCGGGGTATAGGAGAACCGGGCAGAGGTGAGGGGAAGCAAAAGAGAAAGAAACAAGAAAGGAGGGAAGCCGCGCGGCCTGGCGGATTCCTCCTGGCGAGCTGACGGCTGGGCCATGGAGCCTTATCGCTGAGCAGGGGCGGCGTTGGCAGCGGCCTGACGTGGAGACCTCCCGGCTTGGGAGGCTTGGCGGCTTGAATTGGCAGGCCGCCCGGTCTGGAAAGCTGCGCGGGCAGGTCGCGGATTCCGGGCTTATCAGACGCTCAAGCCGAACACACCTGAAAAACACTAAAAAGCCTTCACTTGGCCTTCGAGGACTGGCATAGCATTAATGAGTTGCAACCCACAATTTCCTGCTCGGCTCTCCAGCACCTGCACAGGGACAATCCACCATAAGGATGACAAACAAGGAAACGATCACCTTTAGCTGACCAATTTATAATGACCCCGCCCCTAACATTGGGTGTCTATTCTCCTTCCCTTCAAGTAGCAACATAAATATCTTTTGGTAAATAACAGCGTGCACTTAAGCACCATTGGCCACAGACGCAAGCTCGATTAGCCACATTCCCTGTACACTCAGGGCACATTCTCGAAGTACCAAGCTTCCCGGGTCCCACCACCATCCACAGTCCCATACTTGGTGGTATACTTGAGCATTATAGTCTTTCCGGCCATGGGCCTAAGACTCTTATTATGCCAACAACGAAAGCCATTTACTTTAGACAATCTAGCCCGGAGTGATATAACACAAGCTATAGTTCAGCACACTTCTCGCTACTCAAATCTTCATGTCATTGACAAAAGCCGAAGCAATCAAGCCCCATAATAAGACGCCGGTCACCTTACCTTTGCCCATTCGGCTCACTGGACTTTTTGTTGGGAACAATAGGCTCTTAACACCATTTGCTGCTCATATATCCCCAGGACCTGACCCTATAATGATCAATCATGACACTCATGACCAATAACTCAGCTCTCTAAGCTCGCGGCTTCTCATTCTACACACCTTGTGTCACAGACACAGGCTTCACAACAACATTTAGGATGGCTCGCTTGGCCACCTTAGCTGAATTCACAGCTTCAAACAATGACCCCAGGCCTCCCAGAGATAGGCCTTATAGCTTACTAGAAGCTATTATCAGCGATAGCACTACCGCCGTGCAGTAAGGACAGAAATCACTTCTTCCACATTTTTGGTTGTTTTCCTAGAGATCATCTGCAGTACTACCACTGTAGCTTCCTGCACATCCACAGACCCCAAATTCTACACATTTAACCATACATTTTATCCACAGAGTCTTCTCCGACAGACAAATCAATTCAACACCAATCTAGACCAACCTATCTAGATGGGCTTCGCATAGTATGCCTATTCTATACTTCGATTCCAGATCTATATACAAGTTTTATCGGGGATCACAATGATTTACCTGCTGGAAACCACCCTTTCCTTCACCTTTGCATTAGGGGTTCCATGCACTTATGGAAATTGAGGAATTCACTTGTTCAAGGAGAAAGTTGTTACCCTCGTAAGTCATTTTGGAGCCACGACCAAGCCTTCTATCCAGATGGAAAGTAGCACCTCGATCTCCCCCTCATAGATCTTACCTCAGCTCTTAAATCTGACTGCAGGATCTCCTTCACCTAGCTTGTTAAGCTTAGCCCAAGACTCTTGCTCTTAAGAACTTTAAGAACTAAGAGAGAACAATGAGAACTCATTCTCATGTAAAACTTATATCTGAAGTCTACCGCTGCATGGTATCTGCTACCGTGGTGTAGTATCTAAGGCGGTCACCACTTGGCCTAATGGACATTGATATGTCACCCAAAGCAACCTCAACCTTACTGTCGCATGGAAATCTACCGCCAAGCGGTAATTTAACTCTGTTGCTGTATGGAGACCGGGCGGTCTGGCGCTTTGAATCTGACAGATTAGAGACCGATCGGTCTGTCAGTTTCTCTGCAATAGTTTGGTGGCCGGACTGTTGCTGTTGGTGTCCGGGCAATCTGGCGGTTTGTCTCAGTCGACTTGGAGACCGGACGGTCTAGCGGTCTCCCATGGTGGCTTGTTATCTCCTTCTGGTGGTTGCTAGGTGGTAGGCCTAATTGTCTAACCACGCGGCCTATTTGGCTTGTGTTTATGTTAAACCTCTTACACCTGTATTTATTTAGTCCCACATTGCTCAATTATAATCTCTCTCATGTCCTCCATTCTACAAAAGGGAGGTTATACATGTATAATAGATACCTTTTTGGATAATAAAATTTGTCATTCCAAATTTTCGGCCTGCTTGTTTTCGGTTCACACATGGTATCAGAGGAATTAATCTTTTCCTCCTGCTTTTGCGAGCTCTCCTTATCTGCACGACCTGTCTGTGTGGCTGGACTCCTCTTCTCGCGACCTATCTTAGCGACTTGTTTCTTCTGCCTGTTTGTGCCCTGTTCGCGCGGTTTCTTTCTCTCCTTGTCATTGCTATTTTTTGTGCGTGACCTCTCTGTTTCCCTTTCATCTAGCCGTGACCTGTTCTTTAGTTGGTGAAACAAGTTCTCCTTGCCGCTGATGTAGCGTATGATGCCAATGAAGATCTACACGAGGGATGGCTCTAGTTCGCCATCAACACACACTTGATCTGCCTCACCTACACAAGCATCTACCATCTTCAATACGTAAACGTTTCGCGCACAAAGCATAAACACAATCAGAGAATGATTGACTCTAAAACAGCGATTAAAAAGAGTCGACTCATTCCCAAAGATAACACAAAGGTTGCCAATCCCTGTGGAGAGCAAGACCAAGGCTATAGGCCAAGATCCGCTCAAGCAAAATGGACCTACCCGGTCCAGCGAAAAGGAAACACGAACAATAATGATTTTATTCAGAGATTTGAAAATCGATTGAGTTTTAAAACTCGCGGAGAACACGATGGTTCAACCTCCACAAATCTAAAGATAAGAAGCACTAGAGAAGGGGAAGAAATTACCCAACCTGTTGGTGGGTAACACACTAGATTACTTTGTGGGAGAATCACTCACTCCACGATTTCCAATGGCGTCGCACAAAATGGATCCACTGGCATCGCATCGAGTGGGGTTGCTGTCTTTCTTCCTTGGAGTCGCACTAAGAAACCACGTCGGAGGCTCCACGAGAGCGGAGTCCGAAATGGAGGAAGAGGGGAGCATGGGGGGCGGTAGCTAATCTATAGCCCTTGGCCGAAATTCTTCTTGGAGAAGAGGATTTAGTTTTCCTTTTTCATTCCTTATTCACTTAATAAGCCTCTTTTATATAAGAGTTACAAAATAGATCCAACCTTCCAAGATTGAGATGAAACCTCATCAACCTGGATGGCTAATCGCACACCAAATGAAAATTCATGAAATTAAAACATTACAAGTTCTAAATAAAATAAAGCATTAAAATGGTCTTCAAATAAGTTCTTAAGTGGGCTTCGCGAGCTGCGAACGGAGGTTATAACGTTGCCTTCCATTAGCGGCCAAGGAGTCGTCACGTCGACTGAAATCTTTCTGTTGTAGCATTGTGGCATCCGATTCATCTCCAAGTGGTGGTGGAGAGGCTGCGACATCAATCCTCCCGTAGTCAAAGTCACGTATCTCCGATGCGTGGTCCAAGAGATAGTTGCGGAGAAGTGAGGCATCCAATTGTTGAAGCTCTGGCTCGAGTACCAAGAGTCATCGGAAGGAGGGCGTTCACACCAACTGATGAGAAAGCAGTGGGTAGCTCCATCGGTTGTAGGGAGCAGCTCAGCATCAAGTATTCTGTCGGGTATAAGAAAGGTTTTGGGAAACCTTGGAAACATGTCAGTAGTGGGAATAAAAGAAGGCAACTTACCATCCGATGAAAAACCTATGGGGACTAGGGGAGAGAGATCATCCGTACTACCACTCCCCAAACCCAAAGAATTTTGAGTGGAAGGAGAAGACGACAAAGAGGTCAACTCTTGTGGAGGCGATACAAACATCGTCAAATCCGAGATATTAAAAATGGGTGAAACACCCCAATTAGCCGGCAAATCAAATACAAAAGCATTATCACCGAGTTTATTTATAATCCGGAAGGGGCCGACTCGCTTTGGATCTAACTTTCTAACGGTGTCAGTTGGCAGTCGCTCGGGAACTAAGCAGACTAAGACTTGATCGCCGACTTTAAAGTGTGACACTAGGAATGTTGATTAGCTTGTGTTTGATAGGATTCATATTGGGAGGCCAAGGTTGCCCGGATATGTGCATGCAAGTCATGAATGTGTTAGGCGAAGGATTGTGTGAATTGACTTGCTTTATATGTCGGTGGTAATGGAACCAAGTCAAGTGGCACAGGAGCCTTATACCCGTGAACAATTTCGTTAGGGGACATACTGGTGGACCTGTTCTTAGAGTTATTGTAAGCCAATTGTGCATGGGGAAGAAGTAGATCCCAAGTGCCCCTGTGATCACTTACGAGACATCTAAGAAGATTCCCCAAACTCCGATTGACTACTTCCATCTGACCTTCGGTTTGCGGATGATAGGCAGCGGAAAACAATAGTTTGGTCCCCATTAAAATTCATAAAGTTTTCCAAAAAAAGCTAGTGAATTTCACGTCTCTATCCGAGACAATTGTCTTCGACACTCCACGATGACTAGCGACCTCCCGAAAATTTAACTTAGCTACGTGAGATGCGTGGTTGGTCCCGCTATACGGGATAAAGTATGCCATTTTTGAAAACCTATCCACAACTACAAAAATGGAGTCGTGTCGACGAAGTGTGGTTGGGAGGCTTAATATGAAATCCATGCTCACGTCTTCCCATGGTATGGAAGGAATTGGTAAAGGGGTGTATAACCCAACATTGGTTTTAGTGCCCTTAGATACTTGACATGTACGGCAGCTACTCATTATTCCCCCAACCACCGCCTTAAGCTTAGGCAAGTAAAATTTCTCCTCAACGAGTGTAATTGTCTTATCTCTTCCAAAGTGTCCACTTAGGCCTCCGCAACGTAATTCCCAAATAATGTGGTGCTGTAAGGATGATCGAGGAATACACAAATTCCCGTGCCTAAAAAGATAACCGTCCTTAAGAACAAACACATATATGGTCATTGGAGAATTATCCTGGGCGGAAAAATACATCTCGTGGAAATCTGGGCTAGTGGCGTATTCGTCCTTAACTCGTTTGAATCCTACGACGTTGACTTGCATGGTAGACATTAGAAGTCTAAGCCGACTAAGTTCATCAGCAACTCGATTGTCAGACCCCTTAAGGTGCTTAAGACTAAACGTGTACCCTTGTAAGAAAGCTACCCACTTAGCGTGACACGGGCTGATTTTATGTTGACCGTTTATGAAACGTAAGGCATCATGATCGAAGAGGATCACAAACTCCTTGGGGAGGAGATAATGCTGCCAATGATACAAACACCTAACAACAGCGTAAAACTCTATGTCGTAGTTCGAATAATTCAACTTAGCACCCGCTATTTTCTCACTGAAATAACTGATCGGGTGACCTTCTTGACTTAAAACACCGCCTATTCCTACCCTTGATGTATCACAGGTAAGCTCAAAGTCCTTGGTGAAGTCGGGTAGATGTAACATCGGTGCCTCGGTCATGAGCTTCTTAATACGTTGGAAGGCAAAGGTGACAGACTTCGTCCAAGTGAACTCACCCTTCTTCATGCAGTCACTAATAGGTGACATAATGCTACTAAAATCTCGTATGAAGCGACGATAGAAAGTAGCCAAACCATGTAAACTATGCACCTCTCGTAGGCTAGTCGATTCGGGGCAGTCCTTAATCACCTGAACCTTTCCAGGATCAACTCGAATTCCCTCAGACCCGACTATATAACCTAAAAACTCTACCTCTGGAACATAGAATATGCACTTATTAAGGTTTAGGAATAAAGTTTCCTTCCTCAAGGTGGATAAAGTCACTCTCAAGTGGGATATGTGCTCGGCAGTGGAGGTGCTATAGACTAAGATGTCATCGAAATAGACTACCACAAACTTCCCTAAGAACGGTCCAAAGACATGTCTAATCATCCGGGAGAAGGTGCTGGTGGCATTGGATAACCCAAAGAGCATCTCAAGCCACTCATATAACCCATCCTTGGATTTAAACACAGTCTTCCATTCATCACCCTCACAGATCCTAATCTGGTGATAACCGCTCCTAAGATCTAACTTACAAAATATAGTGGCACCAGATAAAACATACAACAGGTCATGTAAACATTGGATAGGGAACCTATACTTGACAGTAATCTTGTTGATAGCCCGACTATCAACACACATTTGCCATGAGCCATACTTCTTGGGGGCAAGCAGAGCTGGAATAGCACATGGACTCAAACTACTCCTAATAAACCCCTTCTTCAACAAGTGCTCTATATGAATCTGAAACTCCTTATGGGCAGCGGGATGGAGTCGATAATGGGCCTAGTTGGGCAAGGAAGACCCTGGGATGAGATCTATCGCATGCTGAATATCTCTAAGTGGAGGTAATGTCGATGGCAACTCATCTGGATATGTATCCCTATACTCTTCCAACAATACCCATAACTCACTGGGCATATCATCCAATACTCCAGAATCCATCTTCTCACTCAGAAGGACTAGCGCATACATCACCCCATCAAGAAACAGGTCCTTAATAAATTCTTTTCTCCTGAATAGGTTCAAGGCCTTCCTCTCAACTGGGATAGTGGTGTCCTTAACCGGTCCTACCGGTTCCTTCGGGATAGTCGGCCTTAACATAATGGTCTTGCCAATGAACTTGAATTCATACGTGTTGGCTCTACCAAAATGCATCACATCGCGGTCATAGAGCCAAGGGCGGGCTAGTAACACATGACAAGCATCCATTAGTAGGACATCACACCATACGTCATCAGTATATGATTTGAATGAGAGGGGGACAAGGAATCGCTTGGTAACCGGGACAGTGATCTTGTTTATCCAAGCTACCTGATATGGGGTTGGGTGTGGTTCCGTGGTCAGGGCCATACGCGTGACGGCGTTCTCAGAATTGACATTCACATAGCTACCACTATCGATAATCAACTTGCAGATTTTCTCACTACTCTTAAAATCAGAGAAAACATGCTCGTACTCTTCCAATCATCTAACGGACGAGAAGTGGTCAAGATACAATGCATCACCATAAGGTGGTGGTCGTACTCTAAATCACTTGGGACCCCTTCTGGGTCACACTCCTCAGCAGCCTCATACACTAAATCAGCGGGATTGGAAGTCGTCTCTAATAGGGCTAAGGCCTTAGTCTTCGTAGAGCATTCAAAGGCATAATGACCTTGAATGCCGCAAGAGTAGCATGTAGCGTTGGACATACTAACCTTTCCTATGGGGATACACTCACTCATGGGATTCCTAGCATTCCTAGCAGTGATCACTACAGACTTCGACTCGGTGGACCTAAACTTTCCCTTATCCGGATATGTGGAAGCAGATGCTCCAGCTGTGGACTTATCCTTTGCATGGGAATAGCAGGAGTGGGCCTTATATGCCACATGTTTTTCAATGTCGAGGGCGGCATTGAAGGTCTTGTTCAGGTTCGTATGACAGTAGCGCAAGAGCTTCCTTTGAATCTCCGGTTGAAGCCCTTTACGAAATCTAGATAAGGTGACCTCGGGGATCTCCCTAAGATCACAACGCACAATACGGTCCTCCAAGTCTCCCATATATTCAGCTACCGAATTTGAGCCCTGCCGCAGGGTGGCAAGCTCATCGAACATCTGTGTTCGGTGGTATGCAGGGACGTACTAATCAGATAGCAAATTCTTCATCACCGACCATCCTATAAGTGGGACTCAATTCCCGGTCCCTAGCCTATGCTCCTCATTTAGCCAATATGTCTTAGCACGACCAGTTAACTTCATCCTGGCGACTTGGACCTTCTGAAGGTCCATGAGAGTGTGTCATTCGAAGTAACATTCCATGTCTACCACCCAGGTGAGGAAGATCTGGGGATCTCCCATGCTATCATGGGTGGGGGCATCGATCTTAATGGAAATAGTAATATCGATGTCACGCTCGTGGTGACGATCTAGATGAGGCATTCGGGGAGAGTTCTTAACAGAGTCAAATTCGATTTCCGGTTGGCGCCGGTTGGGCTATCTCACATTAATGGGTGGAGGTGGTCGTTCTTGGTTCTGTAGGATTTGGGCTAGCATGGTCCTAAGCTCCGTCATCTCAGTTCGTAGTCCCTCAATAGCTTCTGTATTTGCATCCCGGTGCTCATTCGCAGCCATTCTAGACAAAGACGGTAGAGTGTACTCCGTTCCTAGTCTAGTGTGCATACAAGGTTACCCAAAATTTTGAAAGCCAATTTTTCCTAGGGCTAGACCTAAATTTAAAACAAGATATTTTGAAATTTTCCTGAAGTGACAGGAATGAGGAACGTTAAATTTTTTTTATATATTTTCGCAGAAAAATAACGATTTTAGACCGCTATTTTCAGACCAGAATTTTTTTTTGTTTTTTTAATTAATTTGTGCCAACGAAAGAGAGCGAGGACGTTTGGAACATAGAAGTTGAAACGACCGCCTCTGATACCAAATTGATATAGTGTATGACGCTAACGGAGATCTACATGAGGGACGACTCTAAGTTCGCCATCAACACATACTTGATCCGACGCACCTACACAAGCATCTACCGTCCTCAATACGTAAACGTTTCGTGCACAAAGCATAAACACAATCGGAGAATGATCGACTATAAAACAGCGATGAAAAATGAGTCGACTTGTTCCCAAAGATAATGCAAAGATTGTCAATCCCTTTGGAGAGCAAGACCAAGGCTATAGGCCAAGATCCGCTCAAGCAAAATCGACCTACCTAGTTTGGAGAAAAGGAAACACGAACAATAACGATTTTATTTAGAGATTTGAAAATCGATTGAGTTTTAAAAATTATGGAGAACATGATGGTTGAACCTCCACAAATCTAAAGAGAAGAAGCTCTAGAGAAGGGGGAGAGATTACCCAACTCGTTGGTGGGAAACACACTTGATAACTTTGGGGGAGAATCACTCTCTCCACGATTTCCACCAGCATTGCACCGAGTGGGTTTGCCGTCGTTCTTCCTTGGAGTCGCACCAAGAAACCACGCCGGAGGCTCCACACGAGGGGATGCCGAAATGGAGGAAGAGGGGAGCAAGTGGGGGGGGGGGGGGCAGCTAATCTCTAGCCCTTGGTAGAAATTCTTCTTGGAGAAGAGGATTTAGGTTTTCCTTTTTCATTCCTTATTCACTTAATAAGCTTCCTTTATATAGGAGTTACAAAATAGATCCAACCATCCAAGATTGAGATGAAATCTCATCAATCCGGATGGCTAATAGCACACCAAATGAAAATTCATGAAATTAAAACATTACAAGTTCAAAAAAAAATAATGCATTAAAATGGTCTTCAAATATGTTCTTAAGTGGGCTTCGCGCGCCGCGTACAGAGGTTGTAATTTTGTCTTCCATTAGCAGCCAAGGAGTCGTCATGTCGCCTGAAATCTTTATGTTGTACCATTGTGGCGTCCGGTTCATCTTCAAGTGGTGGTGGAGATGTAACACCCCCATCCGTCGTATGACGTATAATAGAAGGTCCAGCTGGAACCCGATGCCATATACCTCGGACAGTCAGAAGGGTTACATAAGAATATCAAAACAATCCAACTATAACTACACGTCCTATCACAAAACATTCTAGCGGAAGCTTTTAAACAGTTGCCAAGAACCCATAATTGAATATCAAGTATCATCAATGTCCACATACCACTATAAGAATGAAATAACAAATACACTGAAAGTACTGCGCCTTATGGCCTTATAAGAATTCACTTAGCAAATTTATGTTTTACATACAGCGGCTCTCAGACCGGCCACACATGACAAAACTAAAAACAACAATTCACTTGGACCTTTGAGGGCCAGCTCAGCAACATGGGCTTCAGCCCGCTATTTGGTACTTGGCTCCACAGCACCTGTAGAGCAACATTCCACCGAACGGTGGCAAACAAAGTAACGGTCAGCCAAAGCCGACCAAATTATGACGACCCCGCCCATTACTTGGGACGGCGGTGCTCCTTCCCTGCATTTCATTAGCCAAGCTAAACAATAAAGTACAAACATACTTCTCCACGGGTTTAGGCACGCACGGACAAACACCCCGTGCACTCAGGGCATATTATCGGTGAATCCAGTCAATTCCGTAGCTTCACCACCATCCTCAGGATGGCAAATTCGTGAGCATTTTAGCCTTTCTGACCACCGTCTAAGGCTCCCGACTATGCCAATGACCAGTCCCTCTTTGGGTCTCTCGCACCGAACCACATAGCCCAGCTCCGATTACACTTGCCCGTTGCTTCCACCATGTAGTCACCTTAAGACGTATGCACGAGCAAAGCTTCTCTCGGATCCCGCAATAATTCCAAACATCACAGAACCCAGTTATGTTCAAGGCCGGCTCCCTGGCCGCCAACTTACCAAAACTACGTTTCCGCTCAGTTTTCTGGGTGTGCCTTGGAGTTAATCCCCAATGATCCCTGCTGCAATCTACCGTATAGAAACCCGAAAACACAAAGCACGAAGTCTTCTCCGGCAAACCATACAAAATGCAACATCACCGATCCAGACCAACACATCCCGGTAGGCTTCACACACAATGCCTATGTCTGTACTTAGATTCCGGACTCTATATGCAACACGAGGGGGACTATTTACGTCAACCCCAATGAACACCGCACACCAACCGTACACTCGCAGGAGCAGGTTGTATTTTTACGAAAAAACCAGGAAAATTCCCCTTTGGATCGGGCTCAATTGAGCCCGAACCTTGGCCCTAAAGATTCCTAAGAACTACCAATGAAAGAAGGAGTGGAGGAGGACCTTGCCGGCGGCCTGAAGTCGAGAAAATCGGCGGAAAGCCATCTTTGAAGGTGGCGCCGCTTGGTTTCTGCAACTACACAGTGGGGAGGCTCAGTTTCTTTAAGTAAGGACTGGGAAATCCTCCTCTCGGCCCAATGAAGGTGTTTAAAGCCTCAGATGAGGAGGGGAGAGGCTGGATCATCAATGGCAATTAAGGCCATTAATGGATACATTCGACCATGGTAGAAGGGGCTGAACAAGGCCCTTGGTGGCCAGGGAAGCAGCTGGAAACTTCTCCCCTTCCCTAGGGGAGCTGAATTCAGCCATTAAAGGAGGCCTTTGCCCTCCCCTTCGCTGAGCCCCTTCCTCCCCCTTCTTTCATTTTTCTCTCTCCTCCATAACCATGGAAATGAAGCTCACTCTCTCTCCTAGTCACCAAGTTGACTTGGTCAATCTGGAGGTCTATTGGCAGCCCATCCATACACATCATTTCCTAAAGAAGCCACAAGAGGAGGCTTGAACTTGGGCTAGCCTATTTGGGATAGGTTGACCTAAGGTAGGCTTGGGTTGACCTTGGTATTTTTGACCTTTTTTGGTTGCCCCTAAAGAGTACCTGGTGACCCATTGATCTCCCCTAAGGTCTAGGAAGGGTTGGATAGGGTTGAATTGACATCTTGGAGGTCACTTGTCCCTTGGTAAGGGCACTTTGACCTCTTTAGGGCTAGTGTTGACTTGGGTAAACTTGGCCTCTCGGACTGAACCCAATGTGTCCTTAGTGACTCATTGACCTCACTTTGGGTCTAGGAAGACCTGTGCATAGTTCGTTGGGCACATTAGAGACCAACTGCCCTTTTTTAGGGCACCTTGCCCAATTTAGGCCATTGGTGGTCCTAGGTCAAATTGGTCACTTTGGGTTGATTCCAATGGACCCTTAAGGCTCTAGTGGACCCTCTGATTGTTAGTGATGTTGTGGTGGTGTCATGGAGTGATGTAGGCTTCTACCGCGGACACTAAATGGGTTACGGGAATGAAACGAACGCCACACTCAATCCACAATCTCTCACGCATTAGATTCAACCACAGCGCACTCGCAAACGTTTTACCACAGTTCGCCAATATATGGTAGCCACTCCGCGGGAAGGTCAAACGAACGGCTATCGGCCGACGTTCTCCCAAGCTAAAAGGACCAATGTTGGGTCCGACCGAGCGAAAGTTGTACCAAAGGACGTCTACCCAAAATGCGATCGAAAAATGGTAGATCTCCCCCAACAAAAATACGGGGTTCGCCAAACCCTTTCGGAAATATCGGGATTAAGGTTGATGCAAATCCAAAAGGAAAAACCACGAAGAATCTAACGATTCAAACCCAACGCAAAAATCTTTCCGACCACTAGAATATCAAGAGGGAATCACACGTGAGTGGAGAGGATCGTTACCCAAGTCGGAATAGATGATTCCGACTACCTTTGAAGGGTCGCTCTTCCACGCATCCACCGGAGTCGCGCCGGATGGAGAGATAGATCGTCCGCCTTGGCCGCTTCACACCAAAGTTCATATTTTCGCCGTAGAAGGAGGCCTTTCCGGTCAAGCTTCACGTGGAGGGGGCTGCCGGGCTCTCTTCAAAGGGGCTGCTCGGTGGAGGTGGTAGGTGGCCGACCGGCTATGGAGGGTGGAGGTCGGGTTGATGAGGGTGTGAGGTGGTGGTGGCTTGGATGAGGGAGATGAGTGGGTGGCCGAAATTTCTAGAGGGAGAGTGGGAGAGGAGGGTGGCGGCTTGTGGTAGAGGGGGAAGAGAATGCTGGCCGAAATTTTAGAGAGAGAGAGAGGGGGAGTGGGGGTCGCGTCTAGGAGATGTAGAGAGAGAGGGAGAGAAGGCTTAGAAAAGGAAAGACTTAGGGTTTTTTTTCTCTCATTCAACTTAACTTAAACAAAGCATTCATGTCTATATATAGGCTTAAAAATAAGTCTTGGCTATATGTAGCCCAAAATAAAAATAAAAACAACACACAAAATGGCTACATGCAGCCCTCAATACAATATCCCAAATAAAATAGCATACTGAAAATAAGATAAATTTAACTATATATGTGTCTTGCGCCGAGGGCGGAAATTGTAGCGCCGCTCCATACGAACACCTCGGCGACGCGAGTCCTTTGTTGGAGACGAAGGCGGGTCTTCCGTTAGCGTGCCGTCATCAACAACTTGGGGGCCGTCGTCAACTTGGGGGCCGTCGTCAACTTGGGGGCCGTCGTCGCCACCAATACTCCCCCGCTTGAAAGGACTCATCACCGATGAGTTGTCTTGAAGATACCGTCGGAGAAGAACACCATCCAAGAGAGCCACTTCCGCTTTCGGAGCCAAGAGTCATCAGAGGCGGGGCGATCACGCCAGTGGATCAAGTAGCGGCACACATCGCCATCAGCAGTGGGAAACACGTCATCCTGGAGAATCCTGTAGGGCAAAAATGCGGTCCTGGCAAACCTGGAAAAGCATTAGGCAGCAAAGGGGGAAAATCTATATCATCAACATGTAGCGTACCTCCGTTGGAGACCGACGGAGAGAGCGAGCCCTTACCCCCTCAACCCCAAGCCCATGAGAATCTGTAGTGGAACTAAACAGATAGGAAGATAGTTCTAGTGGCGGAGCAATATATGGCGTTAAATCCGAAACATTAAAAACAGGGGAAATACCCCAATCAGTGGCAATTCCAAAAGAAAAGCATTGTCTACCAACCATTTTAAAATCCGAAAAGGTCCAGCTCGCCGATCCGCTAACTTTTTTAAGGTGCCCGTAGGCAACCGTTCAGGGATGAGACGTACCATGACTAAATCGCCCACTTTCAAGGGAGACACTCTCTTATGTGCGTTGGCATGAACTTGATAAGACGCGTATTGAGTGGTAAGCGTTTCATTTATGCGTTTGTGAAGATCATGGATGTGAGAGGCAAAGTCCTGTGCAAATTGACTTGACTTAAACGATGGCGGTAACGGAAGCAAGTTAAGGGGCACGAGAGCTTTATATCCGTGCACGATCTCATTCGGGGACAAACCCGTGGACCTATTTTTGGAATTATTATATGCCAACTGAGCATGAGGGAGGATAAGGTCCCATGTACCCTTGTGGTCTCCCACAAGGCATCGAAGCAAACTACCTAAACTTCGGTTCACAACTTCTGTTTGCCCATCCGTCTGCGGATGGTACGCGGAAGAGAATAGAAGTTTGGTGCCCATAATCCTCCACAGGGTCTTCCAAAAATAACAAGTAAATTTCACATCCCTATCAGTAACTATAGACTTCGGAACTCCTCGATGGCCTACCACCTCTTTAAAATATAATTGTGCGACGTGTGACGCGTCGTTGGTTTTATTGCACACGATAAAATAAGCCATTTTAGAGAAACGATCTACAACAACTAAGATAGAGTCGTGACATCGAAATGTGATTGGGAGGCCGAGAATGAAGTCCATGCTAACGTCTTCCCAAGGAATAGACGGAATCGGAAGAGGGGTATAAAGCCCCACATTAGTTTTGTTCCCCTTATCCAGTTGGCACGCTCGGCAACTACCCACGATCTTACTAACCATGGCCTTAAGACCGGGCCAATAAAACTTGTCTTCAACTAACGTGATCGTCTTGTCACGGCCAAAGTGTCCCCCTAACACTCCACCATGCAATTCCCACACTATGAAGTGGCGTAGGGAGGAACGGGGGATGCAAAGCTTCGAATGGTTAAATAAGTAGCCGTCCCGAATGTAAAAAGAAGTAATGGTTGTCGGCGAGTCATCTTGGGTGGCGAAATAGATATCCTTAAAATCTGGGCAGTGGACGTACTCGTCCTTAATCCTATCGAAGCCAATCATCTTTACTTCTAGCGTGGAGAGCAATAACGAAACACGACTAAGTGCGTCGGCTACGCGGTTGAGAGTCCCCTTGAGGTGTTTGATAATGAAAGTGTACTCCTGTAGATAGGAGACCCATTTGGCATGTCTAGGACTAACCTTAGTTTGAGAGTTAAGAAACCTTAGCGCTTCATGATCGGATAAGATGACAAACTCCTTAGGAAGTAAATAATGCCGCCAATGTTGGAGGCATCGAATGACCGCGTAAAACTCCCGATCATAATTGGAATAATTTAATTTTGGACCTGCTAGTTTCTCACTGAAATACCCCACAGGGTGGCCTTCCTGACTCAACACTCCACCAATTCCCACTCCAGACGCATCACATGACAACTCGAAAACCTTGGTAAAATCCGGTAGTCGTAAAAGGGGGGCTTCCGACATGCGCGATTTAATTAATTGGAACGCCGCAGCGGCTGAGTTCATCCATGTAAATTCACCTTTTTTCATGCACTCGGTAATAGGGGCCATAATGCTACTAAAATCCTTAATAAATCGCCGATAAAATGTAGTGAGCCCGTGAAAACTCCTAACATCCCGAATGTTGGCGGGCTCGGGCCAATCTCTAATGGCTTGCACTTTCTTGGGGTCTACGTGGATCCCCTTCGAACTCACAATATAACCGAGGAACTCAACCGATGTCACATGGAAGGTACACTTCTTAATGTTCACGAATAATTTTTCCGATCTCAGTGTGGTAAGGATGGGTCTTAAATGTGACTCATGATCAATCATGGAGGTGCTAAATACCAAAATATCGTCAAAATATACCACGATGAATTTTCCCATATAGGGTTGGAAGACGTGGGTCATCATCCTCGAAAACGTGCTCGGCGCATTGGAAAGTCCAAACGGCATAACTAACCACTCGTAGAGCCCTTCCTTAGACTTAAAGGCGGTTTCCCACTCGTCACCTTCCCTAATTCGGATCTGATGGTAGCCACTCCTAAGATCCAATTTCGAAAAAATCGTGCCACCGGCTAACATGTCCAATAAATCATCCAAGCGAGGGATGGGAAAGCGATATTTAATAGAGATTTTATTAATGGCTCTACTATCCACACACATCCTCCAAGAGCCATCCTTCTTGGGGGCAAGTAAGGCGGGCACGACACATGGGCTCTTGTTGTGGCGGATAAAAGCCTTTTGCAATAAATCCAAGATCTGGGTTTGCAACTCTAAGTTTGCGGAGGGGTTTAGCCGATAATGTGGGAGGTTGGGCAATGAAGAGCCCGGAATGAAATCAATGGCATGTTGAATTTCCCGCAACGGGGGTAATTCAGTCGGTAGCTCTTCCGGGTATACGTCCACAAACTCTTCTAGGAGTTTTCTCAACGCCGACGACAAGTTCTCAAAAGGTGCTGCGTCTTCCTTAACTTGTAGGCACACTAATGTATAGAGGACCCCATCTACAAAGGTAGTACGCTTTAATTCCTTCCTTCCTATCAGGCTCAACGTCTTCTTCTCGACCGGGACGACCGTATCCTTCGAGGGGGCCAAAGGATCTTTTGGCCGGGCGGGTTTTAAGAGTATGGTTCTGCCATTAAATTTAAACTCGTAAGTGTTGGCCCGACCAAAGTGGGTGACGTCATGATCGTACAACCAAGGGCGACCCAACAAGACGTGGCACGCATCCATAGGGATGACGTCACACCAAATCTGCTCAGAATCAGCTTTGATGGTAAGGGGTACCAAGCATCGCTTCTTCATAGGGAGGGACGACTTGTCTACCCATGCTACTTTATAAGGGTGAGGGTGTGGCTCGGCAACAAGAGACATTCGTCTCACCGCGGCTTCAGAAATTACGTTCATGCAACTACCACTATCGATGATCAACCTACACCATTTTTCACCACTCTTAAAATTCAACGTTAAAATGTTCGTCCTATTCCAATCGTCTAACGCTCGAGTGGTCGCCAGGATACACCTCATAACCATCATACGGGGGTCATCCTCCATATCACTAGGCACTCCGTCCGACTCGCTCTCTTTGCCCGCCTCGTAAGTAATGTCGTCGGCCCCACCGGCGGAATCTAACAGGGCTAATGGTCTGGGTGTAGTAGGACAATCACTAGCATAGTGCCCTTGGACCCCGCAAGCGTAACAGGTGACATTCGTTCTGTTGACCCGACCCACCGGGACTCTCTCACGAGAGGGGTTTCTATCATTCCTAGCCGTTACGACTATGGAGGTCGAGTCGGGGGACTGATAATTTCCTTTAGCCTTATAGGTGGCGGTGGGAGGCGGTCCTAAAATGGACTTCCCCTTTTGGAACGAGCGAGACTTGCCCTTAAGCGCGTTGTGCTGCTCAATATCTAAGGCAGCGTTGAAAGTGGTGTGCAAATCGGTGTGGCCATAACGCAGAAGCTTTCCTTGGATGTCGGGGTTTAGTCCCTTACGGAACCTGGAGGGGGTAACCTCGGGCATCTCTTTCACGTCACACCTAACCATCATGTCCTTCAGCAAACTCATATACTCAGACACCGACCTAGTCCCTTGCTTAAGGGTGGCTAAATCATCGAACATTTGTGTTCGATGGTAAGTAGGGACGTACTGTTCCGTTAGCCTAGCCTTCATTGCATCCCATCCTATGGGCAACGCTCCGTTCTCGACCCTCATACGCCGCTCCTCATTCAGCCAAAATATCTTAGAGCGCCCTAGCAACTTCATTCTCGCTACTCGCACCTTATCCGTGTCGTTCAGGGTATACCACTCGAAATAACATTCGATCTCCATGATCCTGTCCTGGAAGACTTGGGGATCTCCTAAACCATCGTAGGATGGTGGCTTGACTCAGACGGCCCGAGTAAGGTCAAACTCGTACGGTGCTCGAGGGGCGTTCTCATTAGGAGGGTGGGGGTAAGGGTTGTGATGCTCTCCCACCCGTGGGGGAGCGGGTTGATTACGGGGTGCCCCGTGTGGTAACCCCAATCCGTCAAGTGCTTCCCTAATGGCCGTCAACTGCTCCGTGAAATCCTAACGGAGCTCCTCAATCTCCATGAGGGGACGACCCTCACCTCGGTCATCATCCATATTAGACGACGATGGAGGATATTCCGTACCGAGCCTAGTACGCATGCAAATGGAAGACAACAGATTCAGACAGACCAAAGGAGGAATTAATCCCGCTTAATGACTATAGGAAAATAATTTTTTTTTTATTTTCTTGCAGGAAATAAAAAGAGGATTATTAAAAATTTTATTTTGATTTTTTTGGCTGAAAAATAAGAAAACTACGCCGCTATTGGCAGACCAAAGATAATTTTTTTTTGAGATTTTTTTGTGACAACTAACGCGCAAACACAAGTGCAGGTTATCGTGCCAAAAGAGGGGAGGGTGCGAATTAAAAAATTGACAAGAACCTCGCTTTGATACCAAAAATTGATGTAGGCTTCTACCGCGGACACTAAATGGGTTACGGGAATGAAACGAACGCCACACTCAATCCACAATCTCTCACGCACTAGATTCAACCGCAGCGCACTCGCAAACGTTTTACCACAGTTCGCCAATGTACGGTAGCCACTCCGCGGGAAGGTCAAACGAACGGCTATAGGCCGACGTTCTCCCAAGCTAAAAGGACTAATGTTGGGTCCGACCGAGCGAAAGTTGTACCAAAGGAGGTCTACCCAAAATGCGATCGAAAAATGGTAGATCTCCCCCAACAAAAATACGGGGTTCGCCAAACCCTTTCAGAAATATCGCGATTAAGGTTGATGCAAATCCAAAAGGAAAAACCACGAAGAATCTAACGATTCAAACCCAATGCAAAAATCTTTCCGACCACTAGAATATCAAGAGGGAATCACACGTGAGTGGAGAGGATCGTTACCCAAGTCAGAATAGATGATTCCGACTACCTTTGAACGGTCGCTCTTCCATGGATCCACCGGAGTCGCGCCAGATGGAGAGATAGATCGTCCGCCTTGGCCGCTTCACACCAAAGTTCAGATTTTCGCCGTAGAAGGAGGCCTTTCCGGTCAAGCTTCACGTGGAGGGGGCTGCCGGGTTCTCCTCAAAGGGGCTGCTCGGTGGAGGTGGTAGGTGGCCGGCCGGCTATGGAGGGTGGAGGTCGGGTTGATGAGGGTGTGAGGTGGTGGTGGCTTGGATGAGGGAGATGAGTGGGTGGCCGAATATTCTAGAGGGAGAGTGGGAGAGGAGGGTGGCGGCTTGTGGTAGAGGGGGAAGAGAATGCTGGCCGAAATTTTAGAGAGAGAGAGGGGGGGAGTGGGGGTGGCGGCTAGGAGATGTAGAGAGAGAGGGAGAGAAGTCTTAGAAAAGGAAAGACTTAGGGTTTTTTTTCTCTCATTCAACTTAACTTAAACAAAGCATACATGCCTATATATAGGCTTAAAAATAAGTCTTTGCTATATGTAGCCCAAAATAAAAATAAAAACAACACACAAAATGGCTACATGCAGCCCTCAATACAATATCCCAAATAAAATAACATACTGAAAATAAGATAAATTTAAAGATAAATTTACCTATATATTTGTATTGCGCCGAGGGCGGAAATTGTAGCGCCGCTCCATACGAACACCTCGGCGACGCGAGTCCTTTGTTGGAGATGAAGGAGGGTCTTCCGTTAGCGTGCCGTCATCAACAACTTGGGGGCCGTCGTCAACTTGGGGGCCGTCGTCAACTTGGGGGTCGTCGTCGCCACCATGGAGTCATGGTGAAGCCCTAAGGTCAAACCCTAGGTTTTGTGATGAGGATGTGCCATAGGTAGACCAAGGTGATTCTCACCTTGGCCTTCTATCACTTGGCCCTTTTCAGCTTCCTTGGGTTCTGTCATGACCTAAATCACCTAGAGGGGGGGGGGGATAGGTGAGTTGTGCCTCTTTTGCGGAATAAAAAAATCTTAGAACACAGCACATATCTATCTACCAAAATATCACAGACGAGACAAGATTTATAGTGGTTCCCGGATCTTGGGTACATCCACTTTCTCTCACCGATCTAGCAATAAACTAGACTCGGCTACTCCACTATCTCGGATTGAAAATCAATCCTACAATCGGAATAAAGTTCCTACAATCTCAATCCAATCCAACTGGATCTACAACTCGGAAGAAACACCTTCCTACAAACTCGGAGTGGAAAACTCCTACACTCGGAGAAAATTTCTCCTACAGAAATAAAATACAAGTATTGAACAAATACAAATAGTGAAATCGTCTGGTTCAGATCTGAAAAAATAAAACAGAAACTGGAATCTTCTTCTTAGCGTTCGGCTTTATCAGAAAAGTTGAAGAAAGATTCTCGGCAATCAGTAGATCTGAACTTTTTGCTTCCACGATCGGACAGATGATGAGTATGAGAAAAACGATCCCGATCTGGAGAGCTTTTTCTGTCTATTTCCTCTGAAGATCGAAACCCTTGCCGGTGAAGAACAATGGCGGCGGCTTTCGTTCCGTGAAGAGAGAGAGAGAAAATAGAGATTATTTTGGAAAGCGACGGCTGAAAAACTCAGAGGAATTCTCTTCTTGAAAGATCTGTTTTCTTATTAGAGTTTGTCGATTGGACAAGACCTTTTATAGGAGTACTAATAACGGTCATAATCGGCTTTAATGATGTATACGTGGACCAATCATATCACGGTATTTTAAATTTTGTCAAATCTGGACTTAGAAGAAATTTCAGGGAAAATGAAGTCATATACACGAGTATGTATAAAACTACTCGAGTAGGTCAAAGACTACTCGAGTAAGCAGAGAGAAATTACTCGGGTATATAAATCATGACTACTCGAGTATGTAGAAGAAAACTACTCGAGTATGTATAGTCAACTACTCGAGTACTTTTGAAGATCTACTCGAGTACACAGAAAAGTTTCTCAGGAAGGAGTTGAGCTACTCGTGTACAAGTTATACTACTCGAGTAGGCAGAATTGAACTACTCGAGTGGTTAGAAAAACTACTCGAGACAAACACTTAGAAATATTCTGCACACAGGAAAAACAGCTATTCGAGTCGTTAGGTTTAACTACTTGAGATAAGAGAAATCTTCTCGAGTATATGAAGGACTTACTCGAGTATGTAAAGTACCTACTGAGTAAATGACTTAGAAAAAATTTTGAGAAATAGAAATCTGGAACTACTCGAGTATGAACTACTCGAGAGAAAATAAGCTACTCGAGTATGTGACTTGGACTACTCGAGTGATTTACTTAGAGAAATTTGGAACCTGAATTCCGGGTAACTCGAGTAGGAAGAATGATCCACTCGAGTAGTTAAGTAAGCTACTCGAGTATGTCAATGAACTACTCGAGTGTTTTACTTAACTTCACGAGAGGAAGAATTTTCTTACTCGAGTATGCAGAACTTTTTACTCGAGTATTTCTTAAGCAATCTACTCCAGTAGATAAGGACCTACTCGAGATAAATACTTAGAGAAATTCTCTGTCAGCAATTTTTCTTCTTCTACTAGAAGGGAATCAGCACCAAGTCTTTACACAGTCCTATAGCTTGAATATGAGGTGTATCCCAATAGAGAGACTACACATGAGTCAACACTTTGGAACATACAATGAGGGATTACATTGTATGGTCCTGTGTTTGGTGACCCATTGTAGACTGATATTGGTCTACACTTCCCATTGGAGTCCTGCAAACACATAACTCAAACAAAGCATCAAATACAACCTAATTCATCTTAGTTCCAGGGTGACTTCATCAAATCTGGGTTACTGTGGACATGGTTCCCATCAATCTCCCCCTATTTGTGTTGAATTTTGTGAAGTGGAAGTGGTTGACGGGACAGGCCGGGCGGCCTGGGCGGACAGCTTTGGCGGACTAGGCGGACTGGGTGGACTGTGATGTGCGGCCTGGTGGAAGGTCTAGTGAAAAGCCGGCTGTCATCTGAGCGGGTTGTTGCATGGAGTCCGCGGACTATGCAGCCTGGTTTCTGCGGATAGGGTGTTTGCTGATTGGCTTTGCCAAGGAGCGGCCTGAGTGGATGGAGGCTTGCGGACTGGTGCATTGCTCAGTGGCCGCGGGTGCAAGCTTATGCTGATAGGCGGGTTGGCTCATGTTCGCGGGAAGCTTGCGGACTGGCGTGTCCGCAGTTTGGGCTGTTGCGGACTGGGCTTAGAGCTTGGCTGAGGCCTTGTCGAGCTGTAGTGTTACAGCAGGTGCCTTGCTGTGGTCGATTGGCGGACTGGCTTATGGAGTCCGGGAGATGGCTGCGCGATGGGGCAGGAGTGCGAGGAGCCTGCGGACTGCTGGCGGTCTGTACTTCGGTGTTTGGCGGACGGGGGTTTGCGTCCGCCATGCTCGCATTGGCCTTTGATGGTTTTGGACTTGGTCACACTCTGTGTCAAGACCATGGCGTCCGCGGTATCCTCCAAGTTCGCTGTGACCGTGCGAACTGTTGCTATCTACCTTTGGTTGTGGACTTGTGGCGGATTGAGGTGTGAGTCTTGCGGACTGCCTCGGGTTGCTGCGGACAGCCATTGAAGGGGGTTGCTGTCCTGCAGTGGTTGGAAGCTTTGCGGGCTGATGCCTTGTCCGCATAGCTTGGGCGGACTGGAGAGGGTTTGCCAATGTTTGCCTTGCTCCTGGCGGTTTTCCTTGGTATCCGGCTAAGTCCTTGCAGACTCGGCGGACGGTGTTTTGCTATCGCGCGGGCTGGGACGGGGTCTCTATCTCTAGGGCGGTGACCACACTCCTCACCTCGCCTATAAATAGGACCCCCTGGCAGGTCTACAGTAACCTGAGTAACTTGAGTGAACAGTAAGTTGGGTTGGGCAAGGAGCTGCGGTCTCAGTTGTCTGTCCGCGCGGATTGATTCAGTGCTGACGTTTGCTGTGTGCAGGTCGCGCGGGTTGCTTCAAGGAGCAAGGAGTTTGGCTGTGACTTCGGTCAAGTACTTGGAAGTGTGCGGTCTCTGCGGACTCAGCAGGAGGTCGCTCTGCGGCTTGTCAGTTCTGCTTCATCTTTGCCAGCTTCAATAACCTGTCCGCCGGCTTCAGGCGGGTAGTGGTGTTCCTCAGTTCAGCTTCAGCAGGAGACGAATAATGGTGTGTCCGCGCGGCCTCGCGGCTTCGGCGGACTCCGTGGCCATTCGGCGGATTGCAGCTAAGTGCGGGCGATCTCAGCGGACTCGACGACCTCGGCGACCTCGCGGTCTCGGCGGACTTCGGTGCTGTCCGCCCGGCTTGTTTTTTGGTGCTTTCTGTTTACAGCTGTTATACTAGCGAAATCATGTCTTGCTATGTATGCCTTGAATGAATTAAAGACCTGCTTGTGCTTCCATTGTTTGTTGGGATTAACCTTTGTTCCTTGGTTTTCCGCTGGTTCAACGTGAGAACTGGGTAGTTCCGAAGATATTAATTTGGCGTTTGGGCTATCTTGCTGACCACGTTGAGAAAATTTAACATGGTATCAGAGGGAGGTTCAGTTGCGTGAGCGGAAGTCAGCCAGTGTTGTTACTCAGTGATTAAGTGGTGATCAACCTGTGTTGTTGCTCGGAGCTGCTGAAAGGTTGCCAACAGGTGTTGCAATAGAAGGGAGTTTTGCAAGAGGTCTGGGCATTGAACTCTTAACGCCGACTAACTTCAAGAAGTGGAAGTCGTGCATGACGAGTTATCTTCTTGGCGAGGAGCTGTGGGAAGTCGTCTGTGGTGACGACAGGCAGGAAGTCACTGCTGCTTTCGGTACTGCTGAGCAGGTTAGGCTCTAGAGAAGAACAAATGCTAAGGCGGAGTTCATTCTGAAGAGAGCCGTGTCTCCGGAACTGTTTGATCACATCGTTGGATGTGAGTCAGCTGCTGATATTTGGAAAACCGTTGATGAGTTGTTCAATAGGAAGAATGTGGCGCGGCTTCAGTTCCTGGAGAATGAGTTGGCCAGGGCAACTCAGGGAGACCTTTCCATCTCCAAGTACTTCTTAAAGATGAAGAGTTTATGTGCGGAGCTGTTGGCTCTGGATCCTGATGAGCCTATCTCTGAGGCGAAGATGAAAAGGCACATTATCCGCGGCTTGCGGAAGGAGTATGTGGCCTTTGTCACATCTGTTCAAGGGTGGGCTACTCAGCCGTCCTTGCTGGAGCTGGAGAATCTGCTTGCCTTACAGGAAAGCTTAGCAAGGCAGATGGCTGGAGTGAACCTGAATCAGGAAGGCAGCGAAGCTCTCTTCTTAGGCAAGAAGAAAAGATGGGAAGGGAAGAAGAAGAAGGTGCAGGTCGCTGGTGAGAAGGAGACTTCAACTTCATATCCGCCGGAGAGGAGAAATGTTCCTAAGGACTGGAAGAAGAACTTGAAGTGCTACCGGTGTCATCAGCGAGGGCACTTCAAGCGGGACTGCAAGCTCAAACTGCAGCCTGGGCATGCTACGGGAAAGGAGGAAACTTGCTCGAGGAGTGAAGAAGCAGAATGGGGCGGAGCTTTCATGACGGGCACTTGTGTCCGGGCCTTATCTGCTGAGGACTTCAACGGCGAGTGGATCGTGGACTCCGGGTGTGGTCATCACCTCACCGGAGACAAATCGAAGTTCACCTCCATGCAGGCTTACTCAGGTAATGAAGCTATTATCACTGCTGATAATACTGTTTATGCAGTAGAGAAAGAGGGGGTCATGTCTTTGGGTAGTGATCAGGGGCCACTCACGTTAAGGAGTGTGTATCACGTGCCGGGCATGAAGAAAAACCTCTTCTCGGTGACCAATGCGGTGGACGCTGGTTATTACGTTCTGTTTGGGCCAACAGACGTGAGGTTTCTTCGCAACGTATCAGCGGTGAAGTCTGATGTAGCTCATGTAGGGAGGAGGGTGAAGAACTTGTTTGTTCTTGCCACCAATTCTTATGTTGATAGAATTAGTGCCAATGATAGCGCTGCTATTTGGCATGAGATGCTGGGGCATGTTGGCATGGACAAGCTGAAGGCGATGGCTAGTAGAAGTTTGGTGAGGGGGTTGCCGAAGTTGTCCTCCTTTGGTGATGGGCATGTTTGTGCGGGCTGTTAATACGGTAAGGCACATTGCCTTTCATTTGATAAATCACAAACAATGAGCAAGAAACCATTGGAGTGCATTCATGGCGACCTGATGGGACCGACGGTTACTACCAGCCTTGGTGGAAGCAGATACATGCTTGTCTTGGTTGATGACTACTCAAGGTATACTTGGGTGTACTTCTTAAAGGAGAAGTCAGAAGCCTTCCGTTTGTTTGTGGAGTTCAAGGAGTTGGTAGAAAGCCGGCTTGACTTGCGGATTAAGAAGCTTAGAACTGATAATGGGGGTGAGTTTGTCTCCTTCGAGTTTTCTAACTTCTGCAGGAAGCACGGGGTCCAACGGGAGCTTACTTGTGCTCACACTCCACAACAAAATGGGGTAGCGGAGCGGAAGATCCGTCATCTAACGGAGACCTACAAATGCTGACTTCATGCGAAAGATATCCCAAGGTCCTTTTGGGGGGAGGGAATGTCTTGCGCTGCTTATGTTATCAACCGGATGCCACTCAGCCCTATCAACATGAAGACTCCTATTGAGCTGTTGCTGAAGGAGAAGCCGAGTGTGGGACACCTTCGGGTGTTCAGTTCAACTTGCTACGTGCATGTCCCGAATGCTTCACGGACAAAGCTGGATGCGAAGGCAAGGAAACTTGTCTTTGTTGGCTACGATGAGCGGAAGAAGGGATGGAAATGCATGGACCCTGTGACGAAGAAGTTCGTGGTATCAAGAGACGTTGTCTTTGACGAGCTGACGTCATATGGAGGTGGCTCGGCGGAGCTAACCAGAAGTAGCAAGGTTGATGAAGCACCGGTGGTGGCTGCTGAAGGCTTGGAAGAGGAGCTTGTTGTTTCACCAGCAGCTCCTGTTGCTTCGAACTGCAAGGCGGAGCCTTCTGGCTCAGGAAGCAGGTGGAGCACTGCTTAATGCTTGCCCCAGGTAGGAGTGGAGCCCGAAGAAGCAATGGAAGCCATGAGCAAGGAGCCGACCCTTCGGAGATCGAAGAGGGTGGTTAAGCCACCGGCTCGGTACTGTGATGGAAATGCAGTGAGATTTGTCTCCTGCTTCTTTGCAGGTCCTCTGGATGAGCGAGAGCCTGCAAACTTCAACGAGGCCACTGGAGTGAAGGAGTGGGAAGGTGCCATGAAAGAAGAGATTGATGCTCTGAAGAAGAATGAAACATGGGACCTTGTGCCCAAGGTTGATAACATTACTCTGGTTACTTGCAAGTGGGTGTATAAGTTGAAGAAGAAGGCTGATGGGAGCATTGATCGGTTTAAGGCTCGTCTGGTCGCTAGAGGATTCTCACAACAGTATGGAGAAGACTATGAGGAGACATTCAGTCCAGTTGCGAAGATGACTTCTATAAGAGTGGTGATCGCCTTGGTTGCTAGCAAGGGATGGAGGTTGTGGCAACTCGATGTGAAGAATGCTTTTCTTTACGGAGAGATTGACAAGGACATCTTCATGGATCAGCCGCTTGGTTTTGTCTCTGAAAAGCATCCGGACTATGTCTGCAAACTCAGGAAGGCTCTCTATGGGTTGAAGCAAGCTCCTAGAGCGTGGTATGGGAAGATTGCAGAGTACTTGCAATTTTGTGGCTACCTTGCTTCCAACTCGGATTCAAGCTTGTTCGTCAAGAAGAAGGGGGAGCTACAAGTCTTGGTCCTGATGTTTGTGGATGACATGATCATCACAGGGAACTCGGAGGGGGAAGTAGCAAGGCTCAGGGCAGATCTTGCTATACGCTTCGAGATGAAAGACTTGGGAGAGTTGCATCACTTTCACGGTCTGGAAGTGGAGAGGAAGGAGTGTTGGGTTCTCATTTGCCAAAAAGGGTATGCTGATCGCATTGTGAAGCGGTTCGGCATGGGCGAAGGGAAGAAGTGCTCTACTCCACTAGAATCTGGGCTAAAGCTTCGACGAGATGAGGGAAGGGTTCTTCATGATCCCTTGGTTTTCAGGATTCTTGTTGGGAGCTTGATCTACCTGACGATTACAAGGCAGGATATCGCTTATGCTGTTGGCCGAGTAAGTCAGTATATGGCTGAACCAAGGCAATCTCATCTAGTGGCGGCAAAGGGTATTCTTAAGTATGTCAAGGCTTCTTCTAATATGGGACTCCTCTATAGAAGGGACTCGGAGTTTGCGTTGCTCGGGTACACGGATGCTGACTATGGCGGTGATTCGGATGATCAGAGGTCTACTTCAGGTTATTTGTTCACTTGCGGTTCAGCTAGCATCTCATGGTGTAGTAAGAATCAGGACTCGGTGTCGGTTTCAACCACAGAGGCGGAGTATAAGGCTTCGGCCTTGGCTGCTCGGGAAGCCGTTTGGTTGAGGAGGCTTATAGAGGACGTTCATGAAGAAGTGCAAGGGCCTACTTTACTCCGGGGTGAGAATGAGAGTGCTCTCAAACTGGTTAACAATCCAGTGTATCATGCCAGGACCAAGCATATAGAGATTGATCACCATTTCATCAGGGAGAAGGTGTTGGAGGGGTCTCTACTGGTCGGGCATGTTCGGAGTGAAGATAATCTTGCTGACATCTTCACGAAGCCACTGTCGAAGGGGCCCTTTGAACGCTTGCGCAGCTTGCTGGGCTTGGTCACCACTTCCCACTTCAAGGGGGAGTGTTGAATTTTGTGAAGTGGAAGTGGTTGACGGGATAGGCCGGGCGGCCTGGGCGGACAGCTTTGGCGGACTAGGCGGACTGGGCAGACTGTGATGTGCGGCCTGGTGGAAGGTCTAGTGAAAAGCCGGCTGTCTTCTGAGCGGGTTGTTGCATGGAGTCCGCGGACTATGCGGCCTGGTTTCTGCTGATATGGTTTTTGCTGATTGGCTTTGCCAAGGAGCGGCCTAAGCGGATGGAGGCTTGCGGACTGGTGCATTGCTCAGTGGCTGTGGGTGCAAGCTTGTGCTGATATGCGGGTTGGCTCATGTTCGCGGGAAGCATGCGGACTGGCGTGTACGCGGTTTGGGCTGTTGCGGACTGGGCTTAGAGCTTGGCTGAGGCCTTGTTGAGCTCTGGTGTTACAGCAGGTGCCTTGCTGTGTTCGATTGGCGGACTGGCTTATGGAGTCAGGGAGATGGCTGCTACGATGGGGCAGGAGTGCGAGGAGCCTGCGGACTGCTGGCGGTCTGTGCTTCGGTGTTTGGCGGATGGGGGTTTGCATCCGCAATGCTCGCATTGGCCTTTGATGGTTTTGGACTTGGTCACACTCTGTGCCAAGACCATGATGTCCGCGGTATCCGCCAAGTCTGTATTGACCGGGAGGACTGTTGCTATCTGCCTTTGGTCGTAGACTTGTGGCGGATTGAGGTGTGAGTCTTGCGGACTGCCTCGGGTTGGTGCGGACAGCCATTGAAGGGGGTTGCTGTCCTGCAGTGGTTGGAAGCTTTGCGGGCTGATGCCTTGTCTGCATAGCTTGGGCGGACTGGAGAGGGTTCGCCAATGTTTGCCTGCTCCTGACAGTTTTCCTTGGTATCCGGCTAAGTCCTTGCGGACTCGGCGGACGGTGTTTTGCTATCGCGCGGGCTGGGGCGGTGTCTCTATCTCTAGGGCGGTGACCACACTCCTCACCTCGCCTATAAATAGGACCCCCCTGGCAGGTCTACAGTAACCTGAGTAACTGGAGTGAACAGTAAGTTGGGTTGGGCAAGGAGCTGCGGTCTCAGTTGTCTGTCCGCGCGGATTGATTCAGTGCTGACGTTTGCTTTGTGCAGGTCGCGCGGGTTGCTTCAAGGAGCCAGGAGTTTGGCTGTGACTTCGGTCAAGTACTTGGAAGTGTGCGGTCTCTGCGGACTCAGCAGGAGGTCGCTCTGCGGCTTGTCAGTTCTGTTTCATCTTTGCCAGCTTCAATAACCTGTCTGCCAGTTTCAGGCGGGTAGGGGTGTTCCTCAGTTCAGCTTCAGCAGGAGACGAATAACGGTGTGTCTGCGCGGCCTCGCGGCTTCGGCGGACTCTGTGGCTATTCGGCGGATTGCAGCTAAGTGCGGGCGATCTCAGCGGACTCGGAGACCTCGGCGACCTCGCAGTCTCGGCGGACTCCGGTGCTATCCGCCCGGCTTATTTTTTGGTGCTTTCTGTTTACAGCTGTTATACTAGCGAAATCTTGTCTCGCTATGTATGCCTCGTGGTGTAAAGAAGTGAATGAATAAAAGACCTGCTTGTGCTTCCATTGTTTGTTAGGATTAACCTTTGTTCCTTGGTTTTCCGCTGGTTCAACGTGAGAACTGGGTAGTTCCGAAGATATTAATTTGGCGTTTGGGCTATCTTGCTAACCACGTTGAGAAAATTTAACAATTTGTTGAAATCAGAACCCTTTACACTAAGGTGAATTATAGATATAAAAATAAGCTAAGTAGAAAATGTGCAAGCAAGCAATAGACTAAGATAAAGGATAATTAGAGCAAAAACTTAGAATTATATAAATAAGAATATCCAAAATTTTCATTTCTACAGTCAATCATTCCACCCTCTCAAAGATCCTTGAAGATCAGCCTTGATTCTATCTGTCCAGTTTCTCTTGTTATCTTCTATGGTAGCAGTAGGGTTTGGGATAGTACTTGGGAGGTCTAGGAGGGGCAGCAGGGTTGTTCCTCCCATATTCTCTATCATAGATTCTTCTTTTTGTCATGAACTTCTCATAAAGTTCCCATTCAGAGGAGCTGTAATGAATGTTCCTGCTCTCATGGAATTCCATAACTAATCTGAGAGTTTCTAAAATCAGGGACTTGGAGGCTGGAGACCAAACTTCAGCATGTTCAGTGGCTTTAGTAGGAGCAGTCCTGCTAGCAGAGGGGCCTTCACCATACTTCCTTTTCTTCTTGTAGGTTTTGATCTCTAGAGGAGCTTTGAGGAATATACCTGCAGGATCTTCTTCCTAGTCTTGAGCATAAGTGTCTGGAGGGGCAACTGTGTCTCCAAGCCTGGGAGAGAAAGTAGGTTGCAGAGGAACAGCTGGGGCAGAGACATCTATAGCTAGAGGGTTTAAATGATGAGGAATGATGTTGGGGTCAACAGCAAGATCTGGCAGAATCTGATTGTGCATCCAAACAGCAGTGTCATAGGTATGAAATTTGACAATATGTATCTGTGCTAGCACATCATCATAAATTGTCTTTACATGAGCTTCCCATACATCTGACTTTTGAGCAGCTGACTTTTCTACCTGTTCTTTGAGTTCTTTGATCAATCCCTCCCCCTTTCTGATTTCAACAGATAGCTTCTCTATAGTGTCTTCTTTGAAAAGTCCAACTTCTTCACAGATTTTCACTTTGTGGGCTTCAGTTCTCTTGTGTAGCTCTATCTGATTGTTTGCAAGGGTAACACCCTGTTCCATAACATTTTCAACACTAGTGATAGTGTGGTCTAGGGCTTTGCCACCAAGTTGAAATAGGTACTTGAGTTTGTCAGTGTTATGCTGAATTTCAGCAAAGCCTCTGCTCATCTCAGTCTCTAGAGCAGTTACCTTGTCAGTTACTCTCTTTAGAGAAGTATCAAAATAATTTCTTTATTCTTGAAGAAGAAGTGTAAGATGTTGCAGCAAATCTGAGGAGCAAGAGACTGTAACAGCAGCAGTAGAGGGAGCAGCAGTACGGAGAGGAGGAGTTACCCAAGGAGCTATTTCTTCAATGGTCACAATGCTGTCAGCTCTTGTGGTTTGAATTACAGCATCCCTTTCTTCTGTATCATGAGGGATGGCGAAATCTAGGTTTCTGAGAGGGGCCTCAGCTGTCTCAGGAGAAGGCTCATCAGAAATAAGAATGGTGTCTTGCTAGTCTTTGAGGGTATCTGGAGATTTGGCTGAAGTTCTGGCTGGAGACTGTACAGGAGACTGTGCTAGAGTGGAGTCCTTGTGACCTTCAGAGTATGGAGCTGGAGGATATAGAGGAGGAATGGGAATCACTTCTTCAGAGAGCTCTGCAATCATAGCATCTATGGCAGCAGTTGTTGAGAGAAGAGATTCTGGCGGTATCTCATCTGAGGGAGTTGCTGGACTTTGTGGAGTATGAGGTAGGGAAGGAATTGCTGGCTGAGGAGAGGGCTTCCTGACTTGGGTAGAAGGAGAAGGCTCCCCCTCACTTGGTGCACCAGAGGAGCTAGCCACATGATGAGGAGAGGGAGATGGAGTCCTGTCTTCTAATGCTGGATCTGCTGGAATTTCTGAAATCTTTGCAGCTTGGGCAGAATTCTTCAGCTTGAGTTCCCATCTATGAATGGAAGAAATAGAGACCTTCTTCATGTGGTGAAGAAGGGTCCCTTTGGAGAAGTTGAATACCTCAGTATTTGTTTCATGGAGAAGCAGAGAGATTATTCTAGCGTAGTTGGGGGATTTTAAACTGTTCTTGATTTTATCCAGAATCAGCATACTAAATTGGAATTTATTGCGGCAGACAATGACTTGCTTGATGTCGAAGAAATACGATGGAATGTCTCTTATGGAGTTGGTCTTGCACAGTAAAATTTTCCCAATAACATCAACCAGAAATTTGCCTTCTGCGTTCATGTCTGACCTTTTGAAGTACTGAGCATCAGCTGAAAAGCCACAGCAGAGGGCTGTTTTGTCAGAGTCTTCAGCAACTAAGTGATCTTTTTCGTCAACTATCGGTAGTCGGAGAAGTTGAGAGACAGAGGTCTTGTTGAGTTTAATTTTCAAACCTTTCACTTTGGATTTTAGGACTTTGCCATTCCTTTTGACCTTCAGATTTGAAAAGAATTCGGCTAGTTCTGGGAAGAGAATCCGGCATGGTTCTTGCAGGATGAAGGAAAGCCCTGCGGTATCTAGAAGAATGAGCAGGTTGTGTAAATCGTCTGAAAGCTCGGCAATCCCGGCGGTAACGAGTTCCGATCCTACGCTAATCTTGGAGATGGCGGCCATGATCCAGAGAATGGGAAGAAATTCTGTCGCGGGGAGGAGGAAGAGTCGCGACTCTGCAATTTCTTGAATGAAGATGAAGCGGCGGACGGATACTCGAGTGAATGGAAATGATTTCATGTGGAGTGATATTTGGAATTTCGAATTTATAAAGCCCTAGGTTTAGGTCTAATCATTTAGAAGAAAATAATTTAAAGTAAAGGCGGCACGGGAAAAATTTGAAAGCCAAACGGCATATACATGAGAGGTAAAAGAGGTACTCGAGTACATAAGGAGTTACTCGAGTAGGTCTAGAGAAGGTACTCGAGTATATGGAGAGTTACTCGAGTAGGTCTAGGACTACTCGAGTAGGTCTGTAGAAGGTACTCGAGTCGGTATAGAGAATTTGAAATGACTCGAGTAGAAGAATGGACTCACTCGAGTAGGTGAAGTATACTACACGAGTACTTGATTGCCTTACTCGAGTAAGTTAAGGGACTACTCGAGTAGGTCTGCTGAGTACTTGAGTAGGTACTTTGAGTACTCGAGTAGGTCAGGTTTTACTTGAGTCAGAGAAGGAAGAAACCTTTGAGAGATTTTGACTAACCTTTTGATTTCCTTTGCTTCCTTGATATCCAAACTGCTCTAATCTTCCTTGTTGAGCATCCCAAGTTCAGTTTTGAAGAATGACAACTTGGTCTCGTCCAGCGGCTTCGTGAAGATGTCTGCAACTTGCCTGTCTGTGGAGACATATTGGAGATTTATGTCCCCATGCTCTACATGCTCCCGGATGAAATGATACCTTAGCTCGATAAGCTTTGTCCGGCTGTGCGAGACTGGATTGTTGGCTATTGCAATTGCGCTGGAGGAGTGGCGAAACAGAGGGATATTCTTGAATTTCATGTTGTAATCCTCAAATTGATTCCTTATCCAAAGTAACTGTACGCAGCAACTGCCTGCAGAGATGTACTCTGACTCAGCCGTTGAGATTGCGACACAGTTCTACTTCTTGCTGCTCCAGGAGATTAGCCTTCTTCCAAAGAATTGGCACGTCCCGGAGGTGCTTTTCCTGTCATATTTGCTTCCTGCAAAATCTCTTCGAGTTCTGACACTGTCCCGGGGATCTCCTATGATTTGGTCCATGGGGTGATCCTTCAGATGTCTAAGCTCTAAAGTTCTTGCATCTGGATAATCGTCAATCACTGGAGTGATTTCTTCATCTTGGATGACTTCTTCATTTTGATCATCAGCCTCTCCAATAGGAGTTGGAGTGGTGATCTTAATGAACTTTTTGCCTTTTTCTTCGGACGGTTCATCCAAGTTAGTTTCTTTCAGTTTTTCACCTGCATCTTCAATGAGCACACTAGACGGATTGCTTTGCAGCAAGCTCGTCTCATCAAATACAACATGTATCGATTCTTCTACCGCCAGGGTTTTTTTATTGAATATTCTATATGCCTTACTATGGCTACTATAACCTGCAAAAATACCTTCAAAACTCTTTTCGCTGAACTTGGTGGTATGATACTTACCATTGTTAAGTACAAAGCATTTACAACCAAAGATTCTAAAGTATGAGACTGTTGGTTTCCTGCCTTTCAGAAGTTCGTCAGGTATCTTATCGTGGTCTTTGTTTATGAGTGCTCGATTTTGCACGTGGCATGCAGTGTTGACGGCTTCAGCCCAGAAGTACTCCGGTAGTGAAGCATCACTCAACATGGTCCTGCAGGCCTCTATGAGTGTTCTGTTCCTTCTCTCAACCACTCCATTCTGTTGTGGAGTACGACGAGAGGAAAACTAATGAAAGAAACCTAAGCTTTCACAGAATTCTGTCATGGCCGCAAATTTGAACTCTGTTCCGTTGTCACTTTTGATTTTGACTATGGAGCAGTTGTATTCATTCTGGACTTGCCTGACAAAATTAGTAAAGATTTCGAAGGTATCTGACTTGTGTTTCAAAAAGAACACCCACGTAAAGCGCGAGTAATCATCAATAATTACCAGCGTATAATCCTTACCTCCCAAACTTCTAATTTGCAGTGGACTAAAGAAGTCCATGTTCAATAGATGGAGACATCTGTTAGAGTCTTTGCCAATAATGCTTTTAAAGGTAGCCCTTGTTTTCATGCCTTTTATGCATGCATGACAGGGTCTATCTTTGACGCATTTGACATTTGGGGCATCACGTACTAAGTTCATTGAAAATAATTTATTAATAGTTTTGAAATTAATATGTGCTAGTCTCTTGTGCCATTGGTCACCAAGAGACGCACTATCTTTTGCTAAAAGACACACTGGTGTAGAGGAATCTATACAAATGAAATTTAAACAGAAAATATCCCTGCTTCGAGTGCCGGATAGAATCGTTTCCATATTATCAACGGATTTTATCAGACACTTATCAGCATGGAATTCAACTATGTATCCTTTATTGAAGAGTTGGCTTATGCTTGTGAGATTGTGTTCCAATCCTTCGACATAAGCCACATCCGAGAAGGATACATTGCCGTTAGTAATCATATCATATCCTCTAGTACCTCCACGGTCTGAACCTCCAAAGATGACCTTCGCTCCGTTCATGACTGGAGTAAAGTTTTGAATGAGGCTTCTAGTCCCGGTCATATGCCGAGAGCATCCGCTGTCCAAATACCAGATAGACATTTTGTTGGCCTTTGGACATACATGCAGTCATAATGAATTTGCCTTAGGAACCCAAACACGTTTGGGTCCTTTGTCTTGGGTTTGAGTACTCCCCCTACGATTGTTAGCATTATGAGTGGTCTTTCTCATGTTGCTGACATGAGGGGTTGCAGCATTTCTGGAATTGAACCAACAATCTATAGCGAAGTGACCAACCTTGCCCCAGCACCAACAGTCAAATCTGTTGTACCTTTGCCTCATGATCTCCTGCTTGACCTTTTAGAATTGTGGTCTAGTAGGGGCAGATTCTTGGAGGAAGATGCCTCATGATGATGGCAGTCACATGGCTTCTTCTCCTTTATGGTCTTTTCTACAACAGACTTCATCTTTGGTGACTTCTTGAAGTTATGCCCATGATTGAAAGGGCCATAGTTCTGAAGAATAACTTCTTCATAAGGTGCCTTAAAGACACTTTCGCCAAAGTTTCGGGGTCGAGCCCATCCTTGATAGCTGGACTTTGGCTCTACATAGGTAGGCCTAGCAAAGTGCCCGTAGGATGAGTCAAAATCAAACTCATTTGATGGAAAGATGACCTTTTTGAATGTAGTTTGATTTTGAGGGGATTTCTCTTTCTCTTCTTCTAAGGCCTTTTTGGCGGCCTTATTCTTCCGTTGATTCTTGTTTCTCCTAGAGGATTTACTAGGAGCTTCTTCATGGCCTAGTCCAGCTCCCTTGGCTTTTGTTGAGAATTCAGCAACGAATGGAAGAACAGTTTTGGGCTTCGAGAAACTTTCAACAAGTTTCTTTTCAGCCGCAAGCTGGCCTTCCAACTCTTTGATGATCTTCTCCTTAAGGTCAAGGTGCTCAAGAGCCATGTTATATTCTTCAATAGCATTATTGAAGTTTTCTTCGAGGGAGTCAGTCTTTGTGACTTTCACTCTCAAGATGGTCTCTTCGGCTTTTAAAGATTTGATCTCTTTAGCCTGAGTCTTCACGACTCGACGACATTTGTCGTAAGCCATGATTAACTCCTTGTACTGGGCCATTAGCTCTGACTCATCGTCAGAGGAGCTTTCCCCACAATCATGTTCAGAGACTTCAGAATCTGAAAGAGGGGTATGAGAGTTTACATTCCCAGTGAACTGGGTCTCTTGATCATCACCTGTTTGAGCCATTAGTCCAAAATAAGCTTCTTCTTCTTCACTTGGCTCAGATGAGTCGGTGTCACTAAGAGTCTTGCTCTTTTTGGCTATGAGGCTCTTCTCTTTCCTCTTCTTGTTATGTGAGGATTTATTTTCTTCTCTTCTACCACCCTCCTTCTTCTTATGAGGGCAGTCAGCGATGACGTGACTTGGCTTATTACAACAATAGCAAATGATGTCAGTCGAAACATATTTGTTCTGTTTGGAGGAATACCTGTCATGGCTACTTGAGCCTTTTCTTTGCCGATTACCATCGTGTCGTGATCTTCTATAGGAGGCATCCTTGCCTTTCCATTTCTTTTTCTTATTCAAAAATTTCTTGAACTGACGTGAGAGCAGTGAGAACTCTCCTTCTGATAGTTCAAAGCCTGAGGTACTAGGCTCAGAAGCTTCTTCTTCTTCACTAATCTCTGGAGCTGGAGCAGGGGAGGCAGCCTTTATCTTTCTGGAGGTGTTTGGTTTTAGAGCAACAGACTTTTCTTTGAGAGCAGACCTGCTCTTCTCTTCTTCAGCTTTCCTGGTGTTGAGTTGAAGCTTGTATGACATAAGCTTCCCGAAGAGATTTTGGGGGTCTGTCTCAGCCAACTTCCCAAACTCCCTCATGGCACAGACCTTGTTGTCCCATTCTTTGGCCAGGGATCTCAGGAATTTGTCATTCAGTTCTCCATTAGTGAATACTCTGCCATAGACCCTTAGGCCATTCACTATCTTGAAAAAGTTCTCAAATGTATCAGCAATGGTCTCTTTGCTTCCCTGTCAGAAGGCTTCATACTTATGATTGAGGAGGGATCTCCGATCATCCCTTACTTCTTCTGTTGCTTCCATTAAGGTAACCAAGGACTGCCACATCTCCTTTGTAGATTGGCAGTGGATTAAGTTTTGCAGCATTGAGTCATCAACTGCACTTGCTATAATGTTTTTAGCTTTCTTGTCTAGTGAGACAAGTACAATCTCGTCCTTGTCCAAATCCATCAGCTTATTTGGAACCTTCTTGGTAGGATGTATAGTGGAGACAGTCATAGGGACATAAGGACCTTCTTCAACTATCACGAAGATCCTTGGATCCACAGCTTCCATAAAAAAATTGATCCTTTCTTTCCACATGGGAAAGTTGTTCTTGTTGCACAGGGGAAGCTTGGCGAAATCCTTTGCCTTGTCCATGATAGATAGATCTCAATTAACAACTATATGCAGGAACTGATCAAGGTGTTAACCTTTTAACGATCAACCTGGCTCTGATACCAATTGAAATATAATAGTTGTTAACCTAAATCACCTAGAGGGGGGTGAATAGGTGAGTTGTGCGTCTTTTGCGGAATAAAAAAAATCTTAGAATACAGCACAGATCTATCTACCAAAATATTGCAGACAAGACAAGATTTATAGTGGTTCCTCGATCTTGGGTACATCCACTTTCCCTCACCAATCTTGCAATAAACTAGACTCGGCTACTCCACTATCTCGGATTGAAAATCAATCCTACCCTCGGAACAAAGTTCCTACAATCTCAATCCAATCCAACTGGATCTACAACTCGGAAGAAAAACCTTCCTACAAACTCGGAGTGGAAAACTCCTACACTCGGAGAAAATTTCTCCTACATAAATAAAGTACAAGTATTGAACAAATACAAACAATGAAATCGTCTGGTTCAGATCTGAAAAAAATAAAACTGAAACTGGAATCTTCTTCTTGGCGTTCGGCTTTATCAGAAAAGTTGAAGAAAGATTCTCGGCAATCAGTAGATCTGAACTTCTTGCTTCCACGATCGGACAGATGATGAGTACGAGAAAAACGATCCCGATCTGGAGAGCTTTTTCTGTCTATTTCCTCTGAAGATCTAAACCCTTGCCTGTGAAGAACAGCGGCGGCGGCGGCTTTCGTTCCGTGAAGAGAGAGAGAGAGAGAAAATAGAGATTATTTTGGAAAGAGATGGCTGCAAAACTCAAAGGAATTTTCTTCTTGAAAGATCTGTTTTCTTATTAGGGTTTGTCGATTGGACAAGACCTTTTATAGGAGTACTAATAACGGTCATAATCGTCTTTAATGACGTACACGTGGACCAATCATATCACGGTATTTGAAACTTTGTCAAATCTGGACTTAGAAGAAATTTCAGGGAAAATGAAGTCATATACACGAGTATGTATAAAACTACTCGAGTAGGTCAAAGACTACTCGAGTAAGCAGAGAGAAATTACTCGGGTATATAAATCATGACTACTCGAGTATGTAGAAGAAAACTACTTGAGTATGTATAGTAAACTACTCGAGTACTTTAGAAGATCTACTCGAGTACACAGAAAAGTTTCTCGGAAAGGAGTTGAGCTACTCGAGTACAAGTTATACTACTCGAGTAGGCAGAATTGAACTACTCGAGTGGTTAGAAAAACTACTCAAGACAAACACTTAGAAATATTCTGCACACAGGAAAAACAGCTACTCGAGTAGTTAGGTTTAACTACTCGAGATAAGAAAAATCTTCTCGAGTATATGAAGGACTTACTCGAGTATGTAAAGTACCTACTCGAGTAAATGACTTAGAAAAAATTTCGAGAAATAGAAATCTGGAACTACTCGAGTATGAACTACTCGAGAGAAAATAAGCTACTTGAGTATGTGACTTGGACTACTCGAGTGATTTACTTAGAGAAATTTGGAACCTGAATTTCGGGCAACTCGAGTAGGAAGAATGATCTACTCGAGTAGTTAAGTAAGCTACTCGAGTATGTCAATGAACTACTCGAGTGTTTTACTTAACTTCACGAGAGGAAGAATTTTCTTACTCGAGTATGCAGAACTTTTTACTCGAGTATTTCTTAAGCAATCTACTCGAGTACTTAAGGACCTACTCGAGAGAAATACTTAGAGAAATTCTCTGTCAGTAATTTTTCTTCTTCTACTAGAAGGGAATCAGCACCAAGTGTTTACACAGTCCTATAGCTTGAATATGAGCTGTATCCCAATAGAGAGACTACACATGAGTCAACACTTTGGAACACACAATGAGGGATTACACTGTATGGTCCTGTGTTTGGTGACCCATTATAGACCGACATTGGTCTATACTTCCCATTGGAGTGCTACAAACACATAACTCAAACAAAGCATCAAATACAACTTAATTCATCTTAGTTCCACGATGACTTCATCAAATCTTGGTTACTGTGGACATGGTTCCCAACAATTCTCACCTTGGCCTTCTATCACTTGGCCCTTTTCAGCTTCCTTGGGTTCTGTCATGACCTAGTCATGGCCAGAACCACTCTTAGGGGTCTACTTGGAAATGGTATGTTACAAATCCCAATAAACAAAACAAAAATTTCGTCCCCGAAATCAAGGTTAAGCCTACGGTAATTTCTATCGAAGAAAAAGGAATCCTGTAACGTCCCATAAGAAGTGAAAGATTACATATCGACACCATGTTTGCTAAGTGGGGTTTAAAGGGAAACATAAATCTATGACCAATTCGCCCAATTGGCAAAGCCAAGATCCTAATAAACAAAAGATTAGCCTCTACTCTTCCTAGAGTAGCCCTACTAGTTTAAAACAGGAATGTAAATTGAACATATTGAGAGGTTATGAGGTATAGCTGACTGAACAACTCTGGATACTTTTGTCGCATCAGGTCCTGCGGTTCCCAGGTATGCTCCTCCTCGCCGTTGTTTCGCCATAGAACCTTGACTAATGGAACCTTCTTGCGATGCAAGGTCCTTACTCCTCTGTCATCGATCCGAATCGACTCCAAGTGAATTGACTGGTTTGAAGCTACCGGTCCATCTGTGGTCAAAATCTGCTGCTCCGGGCGTAGTAGAGCCCTCCTAAGTGAAGAAATATGGAACATGTCGTGTAAACCTGTCAGTTTTGGTTGCAACTCCAGCCTGTAAGCTAGGGGCCCGATCCGCTCCGGGATCCTGTAAGGGCCCATATACCTAGGGCTGAGCTTCCTCTTCCGACCACGCACTCGTGAAACTCCATGCATGGGCCGGATCTTCAAGAAAACCCGGTCTCCCACCTGAAACTCTACCTGACGGTGTCGGGCGTCGTAGTACTTAGCCTGTCGGCTCTGCGCTTCCAGAATTCTGTCCCGTATCAGTCTCACCTGAGCTTCAGTGTCTTCGACAAAATCCGATCCCAATGTCTTCGGATCCTCATCCTGAATCCATGAAAGTGGAGTCCTACATCTGCTTCTGTACAAGGCTTCATAAGGAGCCATCCCTATGCTGGACTAGTAGCTGTTGTTATAGGAGAACTCGACTAGTGGTAAAAGATTCTCCCAAGGTTCGTTTTGATCCAAAATGCATAGGCTTAGGAGGTCCTCCAATGTCCGGTTGGTGTGCTCTGTCTGCCCATCCGTCTGGGGATGAAATGTTGTGCTGAAAGTCTGTCGCGTGCCTAAGGAAGCCTGCACGGATCTCCACTCCCGGGACGTGAACCGACCATCCCGATCTGACACGATCTGATGTCGCGGCCTCGCCACCACTACTTGATGGTGATCCGGTTGCCGAGGCGTTATAACATAAAGACTTTCGGAGTCATGATGATGCTAACGGAAGACAGCCTTATAACCTCCGCCCGCGGCGTGCTAAGCCACTTGATGGCTTATTTTAATTTATGCGCTCACGTTATTTTATTTACCTTTTATATTTGCGAATATAAAATTATTCCATTCTTGGGTAATACTTTTATATTCATGAGAGGACCTTTTATTTTGTTATTTCCTGCATTTAAACATTTTGGTGTGTATTTAGCCTTCCGGATGGATGAGATTTCATCTCCATTTTGTATGGTTAAATGTGTGTTTGTAACTCCTATGTGTTTGTAACTCCTATGTGTTTGTAACTCCTATATAAGGAGACTTCTTTATGAGAATTAATAGACAAGAAGAAGAAAAATTTGAATCCAAAGAAACTCCCTAGGAGAAATTCGGCCAAGGAGACACTCCAAGCCGCCAGCCTTGTGGTGTGATGCCGCCCCCTTGCTTCCTTCCTCCCCTCTTCGGTGCGACGCCGGCGTAGCTTCCTTCGGTGCGACTCCAAGGAAGAAGGTTGCAGCCTCATTCGGTGTGACTCCGGTGGATCCGTGGAGAGAGTGATTCTCCCACCTTATCAAGTGTGTTCATGAAAACTGGGTTGGGTAGTTTCTCCGCTCTCATCTTTGTGTTTTCTTGCTAGTATTGTGGAGGTTGAACAACCGTTGTTTCCGTGATTTTTAAATTCAACCGCTCGCCATTTCTAATTCGATTTCATCGTCTTCGAACTTCTTTAAATCTGGATCTGGTAGATACAATTTGCTTGAGTGAATCTTGGCATATAGCCTTGATTTTGCTCTCAAAAAGGATTGGCAACCTTTGCGTTAATTTGGGGAATCATCCGACTCTTTTTCTTGATCGTTGTTTCAAGTCGATCACTCTTCCTTGTTGTTTTATGTGCTGCGTTTGACCCGAACCGTAACGAGTCGCTAGATGCTTGTGTAGGAGCGGTAGATCTAAGGCGTGTTGGGATTGGTTGGGTTACTTGTGTTTGTGGCACTCTCCGAATGAGAATTAATAGACAAGAAGAAGATGAATTTGAATCCAAAGAAGCTACAAATACTCCTCGAATACCCTGTTCATGAGGCTTGTAAATGCTGACGGAGCATTTGTGAGCCCGAATGGCATCACTGTAAACTCAAACAGTCTGTACCTACTACTGAAGGCGGTCTTTGGACTGTCCTCCTCTCGAATACGTAGCTGGTAATAACCTGACCTCAAGTCAAGTTTTGAGAAGAAATGCGCTCCTTCCAATTGATCGAACAACTCGTCAATCTGTGGCAGCGGGTATGTATTCCGGACCGTCAGTCTGTTCAGTGCTCGATAATCAATACACAAGCGGAGACTTCCATCCTTCTTCTTGACAAATAGCACCGGGGCTCCCCACGACGAAGAGCTTGGACGGACAAACCCTGCCTCTACTAGTTCCTGCAACTGACTTCGAAACTCTGCCAACACTTTTGGGGCCATCCGGTAAGGGGCTCTAGATGCCGGCTTGGCCCCCGGCACAAGCTGTATCTGGAAGTCCTGCTCTCGGTGCGGAGGTAGTCCTGACAGTTTCTCTGGAAAGACGTCAGCAAAATCGCGCACCATCGGGATGTCTGCTACTAACCCCTTGGCCTCTGCCATCTCAAATAGAATCTGATAAACCTCCTCTCCCTGCAGATGGGCCTTAACGGCCTGTACTGAGGATAAGAGTATATGAGAGGCATGTCTTATACCTTCGATGATAATGACAGAGTCCTCGTGCCTCACGGTGATCCTCTTTGCTTGGCAATCAATCTGGGCATGGTTCCAGTGCAACCATGTAATGCCCAGGATTAGCTCGAAGACTGGCATCCTTAGGATCGTTGCCGATCCTTCGAATGACTTTCCGCCAATCTCTACCTCCATGTTGTATTGGGCAAAGGTGATTAGCACCGATCCGTCGGGTAGACGCACCCTCCTCATCAGGCCTGTGAACCGCTCCACTCCTTCTAGACCTTTCACAAAGTCCTCCAACATGAACGAGTGCGAAGAACCCGTGTCGAACAGTGTATAGGCGGGCTTGCCGCTGATGAATACTATATCTAGGGCGATTAAATATCTTAGGATTCTATAACGAGTTTTTTTTCCTATTTATTCTACCTAGTGCAGTTCTACAAATTTGACAACTGAGAAGGGGATTCTATTTAAACAATTAAACATCTTGGCGTACCTGCTATGATCTGTTCTGGGTTCCGAGGCTGCCCCAGGTCCAAAGCATACACCTGCTCCCTTTCTTGTCTATGATCCCCTCCCTGGTATCCACGTCCTCAGCCACGACCTCGGCCTCCAAAATATTACGCTGGCTGGACAGCCGGTGGTGCTGGTGGGGTTGCCCCCCTCATGGGGCAGTTCCTCCTGATGTGCCCCACCTGATGGCAATTGAAGCATTCTAGCGGGGGAAAAGCCATTCCCCCGGTTCTCTGTCCCTCCCGTGTCTGAAGAGGTGGTGGAGCCACCACCACTGGCTCCCTTGTCTCCTGTCTTGCCTCCTGACGAGGCTGGTCCTCGACCCTCCTCCCTTCTGTGATACGGGATCGTCTCTGATCGTTCCTTGCTCCTCGACCCTGATCCTCCGTCGGCCGTTTCTGGCCCCGAGTAGCTTGCCAATCAGCCTCTATCCTTTTTGTCATCTCTAGTATCCGGGAAATAGGTCCGTCGGATACAAACAGTAGAGTCTCCCTCAGCTCCTCTCGCAGGCCCTTGTGGAACCTTTTGGTATATCCTGCCTCGTCTAACTGATAATAGTCTGCAAACCGGGCTAGATGGTTGAACTCTTGGTGGTACTCCACCACTGTCTTGTTCCCTTGTCTCAACTGCAAAAATCTATCCTCCAGCTCATCCGTGGTCGACTGTGGAACAAAGTGTTCCAATAGCGTGCCCCTGAAATCGTCCCAAGAAATCTCTGCTACTTCCCTGTCCGCAAATGTCGTGTCCAGCGAGTTCTTCCACCATCTCTTTGCATGCGACTCCAGGCAGGAGATCACCAAGGACACCCTCTCCTCCCAAGGGCACCGTATCTCGGTCAGCATCTCGTACATAATATCCAGCCACTCTTCTGTCCGAACGGCCGACTCAGTCCCCAAGTAGGATGGGGGAGCAAGTTCTCGGAAAATGCTCAGCCAGTTGGCCCCCGTGTTTGGCTGCGGAGCTGGAACCTGTTGGGCCCTAAAAGCTTCCAAGATGGCTATCAAAGTCTGTCCCATCTCCAACTGTAGGAATGGAGTGGGGACCGGGGGAGGTGGTACAACGTCCGGAGTCTGCAGAGCTCCGCCTTGTGGAGTGGGCTGAGCTGGGGGCTGCAAAACAAACTACATTAATAGGTAATCGACTCAATACCTAATAAAAGTTGACAATTTCCATGTGATCCCTCATATGGGCAGACCACTGCTTCCGCTGCTTAGTTTGTCCCCAAACTAAACTCGTGCGGGGGTGACCTAGGGGTTGTGGACTGTTACTTTTCGATCGAGGTTTGGCTCTGATACCACTTCTAAGACCCCCCCCCCCCCTTTTCCTTTTAGAAACATCGGGGTCTTAGGCCCAGAACCGCCACTTTGCGGTGACACCTTCACGCCATGAAGGGTCATCACCACAAATCGCCGATTCTGCCGGCCGATTCGATCACAGAAAAGCAACAAAATTAGAGTAAACACAAGTGAGGTAAAAACTTTAATCAAATGTCCACGATAATATCACATCAGAGTTAATATATCTCCACGAAGAGAGAGTCCACAAAATATAATGTACTAAAAATAAGGGCTCAAGCCCGATACATCAAATCTGAAAGAAAACGGTTGTCAACCTAAATCACCTAGAGGGGGGTGAATAGGTGAGTTGTGCGTCTTTTGGGTAATAAAAAAAATATTTAGAGCACAGCACAAAACTATCTACCAATATCACAGACGACACAAGATTTATAGTGGTTCCCCGACCTTGGGTACATCCACTTTCCCTCACCGATCTAGCAATCAACTAGACTCGGCTACTCTACTATCTCGGATCGAAAAACCGATCCTACCCTCGGAACAAAGTTCCTACAAACTCGATCCAAACAACGGGATCTACACCTTGGAAGATAACACTTCCTACAAACTCGGAGTGAAAACTCCTACACTCGGAGAAACTTTCTCCTACAAGATTAATAAAGTTTTAGAAAAGTTATACAAATAGTAAATCCAATCAGATCTGATGAAACAACAAGAATCTTCTTCTTATGAACTTTGCAGCACTTTTAGAAATCGGTGAAGAAAATCTCGGCCCAGATCTGGATCTTCTTTGCTTTTACAAAATCAGAGAGAGAAGACGAGTAGTGATGTCGATCTCGATCTGTAACTTTCTTCAGAATGAATCCTCTGAAATTAGAAGCGGTGGCCGGAGAAGATGGCGCCGGCGGCGGCTTCCATTTCGTGAAAACAGAGAGGAGTCAGCTGAAAAACTTTCTTAAAGTAGATTGACAATGAAAGCTTAGAGAATACCTAGGGTTTGTCATTTTCTGATAAGACTTTATATAGGAGAGAATAACGGTCATAATCGGTCATAATGATGTACACGTGCACCAATCATGTCGCGTGATTTGAAAATCCCGTCCGAAAACGACTTACATAAAATTTCAGAAAAGTTCAGCCATATACACGAGTAAAAGAAGAGCTACTCGAGTAGTTGAATAACTACTCGAGGACATGAAGGTGAACATACTCAGGTATATAAAGATAGACTATTCGAGTAGGTGGAAATCAACTACTCGAGTAAGCAGATAGAACTACTCGAGTACATGAAGGATCTACTCGAGTACAAGAAAGACTACTCGAGTATATTACATAAACTACTCAAGTACACGAAGGACTACTCGAGTTGAATACTTGGAGTAATTTTTGAAGACGTCAGCAAGCAGCTACTCGAGTAGTTGAGCTAAACTACTCGAGAGGAAGTGATCTACTCGAGTACGTGAAAGTTCTACTCGAGTAAAAGACTTAGAAAATTCTGGAGTTAGGAAAATTATAAAGTACACGAGTGAGACACGATCTACTCGAGTAGGTATAATGAACTACTCGAGTATGTTTCTATCTACTCGAGTATATGAGTGTATTTACTCGAGTCCATGACTTAGAAGAATTTTGTTGTTGGAAACTCTTTCTTCTAATGTTGTCAACTTCCAATTCTTTTCCCAAGGTCCAATAGCTTGAATATGAAGTGTATCCCAATAGAGAGACCACACATGAGTCAACACCTTGGAACATGCAATGAGGGATTACATTGCACAGTTCCTGTGTTTGGTGACCCACTGTGGACTGACATTGGTCTACACTTCCCAGTGAAATTCCTACAAACATATAACTCAAACCAAGCATCAAATACAACTTAATTCATCTTAGTTCCAGGGTGACTTCATCAAATCTGGGTTAGTGTGGATGTAATACCCAACAATCTCCCCCTATTTGTTGAAGTCAGAACCCTTTAAACTAAGGTGAATTATAGACATAAAAGAAACTAAGTAGAAAAACATGAGCAGGTAAGCAATAGACAATGAAAAAGATAATTAGACAGAAATATAGAATTGTATATATGTAAATTTCCAAAAACATCAAGTCTACAACTTGTCATTTAAATCTCTCAACATCTTTTAGGTTTAAGCTTAGGTTTGCTTCTTTTCCATCTTTTCTTGCTGTCTTCTTAGGTAGCTGAAAGGCTTAGGGAAATATTTAGGAGGCCTTGGAGGAGCAGCAGGATTATTTCTCCCAAACTCTCTGTCACGGATCTTCCTTTTTAGCATTGATTTCTCATATGACTCCCATTCCTGGGAACTGTAATGAATGTTCCTGTTCTCATTAAGATCCATAACTAGTCTGAGTGTGTCAAAAATTAGAGACTTGGAAGTTTGAGACCAAGCTTCAGCATGTTCAGAGGCTTTGGAAGGAGCAGTCCTGCTAGCAGAGGGGCCTTCACCATACTACCTTTTCTTCTTGTAGGTTCTGATCTCTGGAGGAGCTTGAAGGAAGATATCAGCAGGGTCTTCTTCCCAGCCTGGAACATAAGTATCTGGAGGAGCAACTAAGTCTCCAAGCCTAGAAGAGAGAGTAGGTTGCAGAGGAACAGCTGGGGCAGTGGCATCTGTAGCTAGAGGGTTGAGATGATGGGGAATGATGTTGGGGTCAACTGCAAGGTCTGGCAGAATCTGATTGTGCATCCAGACAGCAGTGTCATAGGTGTGAAATTTGACACTCTGTATCTGGGCTAGCACAACATCATGAATGGTCTTCACATGAGCTTCCCATACATCTGACTTGTGAGCAGCATATTTTTCTACCTGTTCTTTGAGTTCTTTGAACAATCCCTCCCCCTTTCTGATTTCAACAGATAGTTTCTCTATGGTGTCTTCTTTGAAAATGCCAACTTCTTCACAGATTTTCATTTTGTTAGCTTCATTTCTCTTGTCTAGCTCTATCTGATTGTTGGCAAGGGTGACACCTTGTTCCACAACATTGCCAACACTAGTGATAGTGTGGTCAAGGGCTTTGCCACCAAGTTGAAATAAATACTTGAACTTGTCAGTGTTATGCTGAATTTCAGCAAAGCCTCTGCTCATCTCAGTCTTAAGAGCAGTTACCTTGTCAGTTACTATCCTTAGAGAAGAGTTAAAATAATTTCTTTGTTCTTGAAGAAGAATTGTAATATGTTGCATCAAATCTGAGGAGGAAGAGACTGTAATAGCAGCAGTAGAGGGAGCAGCAGTAGGGAGGGAAGGAGTTACCCAAAGAGCTATTTCTTCAATTATCACAAAGCTGTGAGCTCTGGTGGTAGGAGTGAGAGCAACCCCTTCTTCTGTATCCTGAGGAAGAGAGAATTCTAGATTACTGAGAGGGGCCTCAGCTGGCTCAGGAGAAGGATCATTAGAAATAAGAATGGTGTCTTGCTGGTCTTGGAGGGCATCTGGAGATTTGGTTGTAGTTCTGGCTGGAGAATGTACAGGAGACTGTGCTGGAGTGGAGTCTTTGTGACATTCAGAGGATGGAGCTGGAGGAGATAGAGGAGGAATGGACATCACTTCTTCAGAGAGCTCTGCAATCATAGCATCTATAGCAGCAGCTGTGGACAGAAGAGAGTCTTGAGGTATTTGATCTGAAGGAGTGGCTGGACTTTGTGGAGTATGAGGTAGGGAAGGAATTTCTGGCTGAGGAGAGGGCTGCCTGACTTGGCTAGAAGGAGCAGGCTCCCCCTCACTTAGTGCACCAGAGGAGCTCGCCAGATGATGAGGAGAGGGAGATGGAGTCCTGTCCTCTATAGCTAGAACCTCTGGAACATCTGAAATATTTACAGCTTGGGCAGAATTCTATAGCTTGAGATCCCATCACTGAATGGAAGAGATGGAGACTTTCTTCATTTGGTGAAGAGGGGTCCCTTTAGAGAAGTTGAAGACCTCAAGATTTGTTTCATGGAGGAGCAGAGAGATAATTCTGGCGTAGTTGGGGTATTTTAAACTGTCCTTGATTTTGTCCTGAATCAGCATCCCAAACTGATATTTCTTGCGGCAGACAATGACTTGCATTATGTCGAAGAAATATAGAGGAATGTCCCTTATGGAGTTGGTCTTGCACAGCATAATCTTGCCTATTATATCAACTAGAAATTTTCCTTTAGCGTTCATGTCTTACCTTTTAATATACTGAGCTTCAGAAGAAATGCCACAGAAAATGGCTGTTCTGTCAGAGTCTTCACATCTAATTCATCTTCTTCATCTACAAGCGGCAATCGGAGAAGCTGAGAGACAGAGGTCTTGGTGAGCTTGATTTTCACACCTTTCAATTTTGATTTTAGGACAAGTCCATGACGCTTGACCTTCAGGTTTTAGAAGAATTTAGCAACTTCTTTGAATAAAATTCGGCAGGGTTCCTGGAGGATGAAGGAGAGGCCGATGGTGTCGAGAATTATGAGAAGGTTATGGAAGTCATCTGAGAGCTCTGCAATACCTGCGATAACGAGTTCTGATTCGACGCCTATCTTGGAATAAGCGGCCATGGCTATGGTTGACTAGAAGTGGTGAGGAGGGAAGCGGCTCTGCAACAGCGGCGGAGGAGGCGAAACAACAGAGGGTACTCGAGAGAATGAAATGATTTCATGTAGGTTTGAGTTTTCAGAATTTCATATATATAACCATAAATTACATCTAATTAATTTAAAGGAAATTAACTAAATAGAGGGAAGATGCGGCATTTAGCCTTGGGTGGCGAGTAGAACAAATTTCAAAATCTGGCAAAATTACACGAGAGATATATAAACTACTCGAGTAGGTAAGTAGTTACTCGAGTAGGTATTCAGAAATTACTCGAGTAGGTCTTCAGAAAGTACTCGAGTAGGACTTCAGAAAGTACTCGAGTAGGTCTTCAGAAAGTACTCGAGTAGGAAGAGAAAAGTACACGAGTAGGTAAGTCGGCAGTTACTCGAGTAGGTGAATAACTACTCGAGTAGGGCCATAACTACTCGAGTATGTCTTATACTTCTCGAGTCAAACTTTGAAAAATTTAGAAAATATAAATTTTGATTAACCCCTGAAGTTTCTTGCCTGTTTGTCATTCCATCTTCTTTAGTCCTCCTTGTTGAGCATCCCAAGCTCAGTCTTGAAGAACGAGAACTTGGTCTCGTCCAGCGGATTTGTGAAAATGTCTGTAATTTGCCTATCTGTAGGCACATATTGCAGATCTATGTCTCCATGCTCCACATGCACCCGGATGAAGTGATACCTTAGCTCAATGTGCTTTGTCTGGCTGTGGGAGACTGGATTGTTGGCGATTGTGATTGCGCTGGAGGAGTCACAGTACAAAGGAATATCCTTGAACTGCAGGTTGTAGTCCTCGAACTGATTCTTTATCGATAACAACTGTGCGCAACAACTGCCTGCAGAGATATACTCTGACTCGACCGTTGAGATTGCGACACAGTTATGCTTCTTGCTACTGCATGAGATTAGCCTTCTTCCGAAGAATTTTCAAGTCCCTGAGGTGATTTTCCGATCGTCTTTGCTACCTGCAAAATCTTCATCTGAAAACCCAATTAGTTCGCTGTCATTACTTCTTGGGTACCATAAGCCAAGATTTGGTGTGCCTTTAAGGTATCTCAGGATCCGCTTTGCAGTAACGTAATGAGATTCCTTAGAGTTCACCTGAAATCTAGCACAGACGCATGTTGAAAATATTATGTCAGGCCTACTGGCAGTGAGGTAGAGCAAGGATCCAATTATGCTTCTGTACTTCGTTTCATCAAAAGGTTTCCCTTTTTCATCCTTGTCCAGAGACATAGTTGAGCCCATTGGAGTCCTCATAGAGGTTGCGTTCTCCATTCCGAATTTCTTAATTAGCTCTTTGGTGAACTTGGTCTGTGAGATGAAAATTACATCTTCAGATTGTTTCACCTGAAGCCCTAAGAAATACTTCAGCTCGCCCATACTGCTCATTTCAAACTTCCATTGCATAAGTTTTGAGAACGTTTTGCAGAGGTTGTCATCTGTAGAGCCAAAAATAATGTCATCGACATAGATTTGCACAAGCAAAATCTTGCCTTTTATTTCCCTAAGAAATAATGTCTTGTCTATCTTTCCCCTTGTGAACTTGTTCTCAAGTAGAAAGGTATACAACGTTTCATACCAAGCTCTAGGAGCTTGTTTCAGACCATATAGGGCCTTGTGCAGAAAATAGACATAATCAGGAAAGTTAGGATCAAAGAAACCTGGAGGTTGTTCCACATACACTTCCTACTTTATGTTACCATTTAGGAAGGCCGCTTCACGTCCATCTGATAGACAGTGAAGCCTTTGAAAGCAACATATGCTAGGAACAACCTTATTGCCTCCAGTCTCGCCACTGGAGCATATGTCTGGTCGAAGTCGATTCCTTCTTCTTGACGATAGCCTTTAGCGACGAGTCTGGCCTTGTTCTTTATGATAGTTCCATCTTCGTCCATCTTGTTCCTGTAGACCCATTTTGTTCTAATGATGTTCTTTCCTTTAGGTCTTGGAACAAGCTTCCACACATTGCAGCGCTTGACCTGATTTAGCTCTTCTTCCATTGCCATTATCCATGTTGCGTCTGAGTTTGCTTCCTCAAATTTCTTTGGTTCAACCTGTGAGAGAAAACTCAAATGAAGATTCTCATTAGTTGTACCTCTTCGAGTTCTGACACTATCTCGGGGACCTCCTATGATCTGGTCCATAGGGTGATCCTTCAGATGTCTGAGCTCTAGAGTTCTTGCATCTGGATTATCTTCAATCACTGGAGTGATTTCTTCATCCTGGATGACTTATTCATTTTGATCATCAGCCTCTCCAATAGGAGTTGGAGTGGTGATCTTAATGAACTTCTCGCCTTTGTCTTCGGACGGATCATCCAAGCTAGTTTCTTTCAGCTTTTCACCTACATCTTCAATGAGCACACTAGACGGATTGCTTTGCAGCAGGCTCGTCTCATCAAATACAACATGTATTGATTCTTCCACCACCAGGGTTTTTCTATTAAATATCCTATATGCCTTACTATGGCTACTATAGCCTACAAAAATACCTTCAAAGCTCTTTTCGCTGAACTTGGTGGTATGATACTTACCATTGTTAAGTACGAAGCATTTACAACCAAAGATTCTAAAGTATGAGACTGTTGGTTTCATGCCTTTCAGAAGTTCGTAAGATGTCTTATTGTTGTCTTTGTTTATGAGTGCTCGATTTTGCACGTGGCATGCACTGTTGACGGCCTCAGCCCAGAAGTACTCTGATAGTGAAGCATCACTCAACATGGTCCTGTAGGCCTCTATGAGTGTTCTGTTCCTTCTCTCAGCCACTCCATTCTGTTGTGGAGTACGAGGGGAGGAAAACTCATGAAAGATACCTAAGCTTTCACATAATTCTGCCATGGCCCCAGATTTGAAATCTGTTCCGTTGTCACTTCTAATTTTGACTATGGAGCAGTTGTATTCATTATGGACTTGCCTGACAAAATTAGTAAAGATGTCGAAGGTATCTGACTTGTGTTTCAGAAAGAACGCCCACGCAAAGCGCGAGTAATCATCAACAATTACCAATGTATAGTCCTTACCTCCCAAACTTCTAATTTGCAGTGGACCAAACAAGTCCATGTGCAATAGATGGAGACATCTATTAGAGTCTTTGCCAATAATTCTTTTAAAGGTAGCCCTTATTTGCTTGCCTTTTACGCATGCATGACAAGGTCTGTCTTTGACGTATTTGACATTTGGGGCATCACGTACTAAGTTCATTGAAAATAGTTTATTAATAGTTTTCAAATTAATATTTGCTAGTCTTTTGTGCCATTGGTCACCAAGAAATGCACTATCTTTTGCTAAAAGACACACTGGTGTAGAGGAATCTATACAGATGAAATTTAAACAAAAAATATTCCTTCTTCGAGTGCCGGATAGAATCGTTTCCATATTGTCAACGTATTTTATCAAGCACTTATCAGCATGGAATTCAACTATGTATACTTTATCGCAGAGCTGACTTATGCTTATGAGATTGTGTTCCAATCCTTCGACATAAGCCACATCCGAGAAGGATACATTGCCGTTAGTAATCATACCATAGCCTCTAGTGACTCCACAGTATGAACCTCCAAAGATGACCTTTGGTCCATTCACGACTGGAGTAAAGTTCCGAATGAGGCATCTAGTCCCGGTCATATGCTGAGAGCATCCACTGTCCAAGTACCATATGGGCGTTTTGTTGGACTTTGGACATCCCTGCAATCATAATCAATTTGTCTTAGGAACCCAAACACGTTTGGGTCCTTGGTCTTGGGTTAGAGTACTCCCCCTACGAGTGTTAGCATTATGAGCGGTCTTTCTCATATTGCTGACATGAGGGGTTGCATCATTTCTGGAATTGAACCAGCAATCTATGGCGAAGTGACCAACCTTGTCATAGCACCAACAGTCAAATCTGTTGTACCTTTGCCTCAAGATCTCCTGCTTGACCTTTTGGAATTGTGGTCTAGCAGGGGCAGCATTCTTGGAGGAAGATGTCTCATGATAATGGCAATCACATGGCTTCTTCTCCTTAATGGGCTTCTCTACAACAGGCTTTGTCTTTGGTGCCTTCTTGAAGTTATGCCCATGATTGAAAGGGCCAGAGCTCTGAAGAATAACTTCTTCATAAGGTGCCTTAAAGACACTTTCGCCAAAGTTTCGGGGTCGAGTCCATCCTTAATAGCGGGACATTGGCTCTACATAGGTAGGCCTAGCAAAGTGCCCGTAGGATGAGTCAAAATCAAACTCATTTGTCGGAAAGATGAATTTCTTGAATGTAGTTTGATCTTGAGGGGCTTTCCCCTTCTCTTTCGCTAAGGCATTTTTGGCGGCCTTATTCTTCCGTTGATTCTTGTTTCTCCTAGAGGATTTACTAGGAGCTTCTTCATGGCCTAGTACAGCTCCCTTGGCCTTTGCTGAGAATTCAGCAACGAATGGAAGAACTGTTTTGGGCTTCGAGAAACTCTCAAAAGGTTTCCTTTCAGCCGCAAGTTGGGCTTCCAATTCTTTGATGATCTTCTCCTTAAGGTCAAGGTGCTCAAGAGCCTTGTTATATTCTTCAATAGCACTATTGAAGTTTTCTTCGAGGGAGTCAGTCTTTGCGACTTTCTCTCTCAAGATGCTCTCTTCGGCTTTTAGAGATTTGATCTCTTTAGCCTGAGTCTTCACGACTCGATGACATTTGTCGTAAGCCATGATTAACTCCTTATACTGGGCCATTAATTCTAACTCATCGTCAGAGGAGCTACCCTCGCAATCATGTTCAGAGACTTCAGAATCTGAAAGAGGGGTATGAGAGTTTACCTTCCCAGTGAACTGGGGCTCTTGTTCATCATCTGTTTGAGTCATTAGCCCAAAATAAGCTTCTTCTTCTTCACTTGACTCAGATGAGTCGGAGTCGCTAAGAGTGTTGCTCCTTTTGGCTATGAGGCTCTTCTCTTTCCTCTTCTTGTTGTGTGAGGATTTCTTCTCTTCTCTTCTACCACCCTCCTTCTTATTATGAGGGCAGTCAACAATGACGTGACCTGGCTTATTACAGCAATATCAAATGATGTCAGTTGAAACGTATTTGTTCTGTTTAGTATTGTACCTTTCGTGGCTGCTTGAGCCTTTTCTTTGGCGATCTCCATCGCGCCGCGATCTTCTGTATGAGGCATCCTTACCTTTCCATTGTTTCTCTTTATTAAGAAACTTATTGAATTACCTTGAGAGTAAGGAAAACTCTCCTTCAGATAGTTCAGAGCCTGAAGTGTTATGCTCTGATGTTTCTTCTTCTTCATCAACTTCTGGAGCTGGAGCGGGGGAGGCAGCCTTAGTCTTTCTGGAGGTGTCTGCCTTCGAAGCGACAGATTTCTCCTTGAGTGCAGACCTGCCTTTCTCTTCTTCAGCTTTTCTTGTATTGATTTGGAGTTCATAAGACATATGCTTTCCAACGAGATTTTGCGGGTCCGTTTCAGCTAGCTTCCCGAACTCCCTGATGGCGCATACCTTGTTATCCCATTCCTTGGTTAGGGATCTCAAGAATTTGTCTTTCAGTTCTCCGTTGGTGAAGACACGACCATACACCCTTAGGCCATTCACAATTTTGAAGATGTTTTCAAAGGTGTCGGCAATTATTTCCTTGTTCCCTTGTCGGAATGCTTCATATTTCTGGTTGAGAAGGGATCTCTGATCATCCCTTACTTCTTCAGTTCCTTCCATCAAAGTGTCAAAGGAATGCCACATCTCCTTAGCCGATTGGCAGTGAATCAAATTTTGCAGCATCGAGTCATCGACTGCACTTGCTATAATGTTCTTAGCTTTCTTGTCGAGGGAGACGAGTGCAATCTCGTCTTTGTTGAGATCCATTAGCTTTTTGGGAACTTTCTTGGTATGGTCGATAGTGGACGTAGTCATGGGAACATAAGGACCTTCTTCAATGATCATGAAGATCCTTGGATCCACAGCTTCCATGAAAAATTTTATCTTTTCTTTCCACATGGGAAAGTTATTTTTGTTGCACAGTGGAAGCTTGGCGAAATCTTTGCCCATGTCCATTTTATGGTAGAATTTTCAGAGAACAGATTTGGATCTGATCAAGGTGTTAACCTTTTGACGATCAACCTCCCTCTGATACCAATTTATAGAAAACAGTTGTCAACCTAAATCACCTAGAGGGGGGTGAATAGGTGAGTTGTGCGTCTTTTGGGGAATAAAAAAATATTTAGAGCACAGCACAGAACTATCTACCAATATCACAGACGACACAAGATTTATAGTGGTTCCCCGACCTTGGGTACATCCACTTTCCCTCAACGATCTCACAATCAACTAGACTCAGCTACTCCACTATCTCGGATCGATAAACTGATCCTACCCTCGGAACAAAGTTCCTACAAACTCGATCCAAACAACGGGATCTACACCTCGGAAGATAACACTTCCTACAAACTCGGAGTGAAAAATTCCTACACTCGGAGAAACTTTCTCCTTCAAGATTAATAAAGTTTTAGAAAAGTTATACAAATAGTATATCCAATCAGATCTGATGAAACGGCCAGAATCTTCTTCTTATGAACTTTGCAGCACTTTCAGAAATCGGTGAAGAAAATCTCGGCCCAGATCTGGATCTTCTTTGCTTTTACAAAATCAGAGAGAGAAGACGAGCAGTGATGTCGATCTCGATCTGTAACTTTCTTCAGAATGAATCCTCTGAAATTAGAAGCGGTGGCCAAAGAATATGGCGACGGCGGCGGCTTCCGTTTCGTGAAAACAGAGAGGAGTCGGCTGAAAAACTTTCTTAAAGTAGATTGACAATGAAAGCTTAGAGAATACTTAGGGTTTGTCATTTTCTGATAAGACTTTATATAGGAGAGAATAATGGTCATAATCGGTCATAATGATATACACGTGCACCAATCATGTCGCGTGATTTGAAAATCCCGTCAGAAAAAGACTTAGATAAAATTTCAGGAAAGTTCAGCCATATACATGAGTAAGAGAAGAGCTACTCGAGTAGTTGAATAACTACTCGAGTACATGAAGGAGAACATACTCGGGTATATAAAGATAGATTATTCGAGTAGGTGGAAATCAACTACTCGAGTAAGTAGATAGAACTACTCGAGTATGTATAGTGACTTACTCGAGTACATGAAGGATCTACTCAAGTACAAGAAAGACTACTCGAGTATATTACATAAACTACTCGAGTACATGAAGGAGTACTCGAGTGGAATACTTGGAATAATTTCTGAAGACGTCAGCAAGCAGCTACTCGAGTAGTTGAACTAAACTACTCGAGAGGAAGTGATCTACTCGAGTACGTTAAAGTTCTACTCGAGTAAAAGACTTTGAAAATTCTGGAGTTAGGAAAATTACAAAGTACACGAGTGAGACACAATCTACTCGAGTAGGTATAATGAACTACTCGAGTATGTTTCTATCTACTCGAGTATGTGAGTATACTTACTTGAGTATATGAGTGTATTTACTCGAGTCCATGACTTAGAAGAATTTTGTTGTTGGAAACTCTTTCTTCTAATGTAGTCAACTTCCAATTCTTTTCCCAAGGTCCAATAGCTTGAATATGAAGTGTATCCCAATAGAGAGACCACACATGAGTCAACACCTTGGAACATGTAATGAGGGATTACATTGCATAGTTCCTGTGTTTGGTGACCCACTGTGGACTGACATTGGTCTACACTTCCCAGTGAAATTCCTGCAAACATATAACTCAACCCAAGCATCAAATACAACTTAATTCATCTTAGTTCCAGGGTGACTTCATCAAACTGGGTTAGTGTGGATGTAATACCCAACAAAATCCTCACTACATGGTCACTCAAGCGGAAGCAAAATAAAATAATACTAAGGTCCGAGGATCACGGTCCCTATCGTCTGAACTCCGGTGCTAGACTGCCCCATCTCCAAGCGTGTTGACTTGTGGGGCTGCTCCTCCATGCTGGGCTCCACGATCCCCTAAATGATGTGGTTCGAAAAATATTAGTCTAAAATACTAAGTCCTATCATCCCCCACCCCTTCCCCCATGGCTCCTAGGCACCGAGCGCAGTGGAAGAAAAGGGAGGACTTGAAGGTGGAGAGTAATCAAGAAGCAGATGGTATCGGACCTATACTAGCAATTTTTATAGTACATGTGGCAGTAAAGTAAAGTATGAAATATAACCTTAACTTATACGAAAACATATAAGCAAGGGATCTTTTACAGGGCTCCCATCGTATAAAGAGTCTCATACCAACTTATACGTTGGGGTGTCGGTTATTAACAACAATATATATATATAAAGAATTTAACCTTAATTTATAAACTTGCCCCCACAAGCTTATAGACCAAGGGGTCGTTTTACAGGGCCTATTGTATAACCGTCCCATACCACTTATAAAATAGGTGACTGGGGTTTTATGCTATGATTATGCTATGACATGCAAGTGGGTTATGATGTGATCATGCAAGTGCAACTCACCCACCCGACTCTATGCACACAGACCTTTAGTTCCCCTGTTTTGGAGACGAACCTCCCAGGATACCTCCGTAGTGGCAGAGGGAAGCGGTGGTTGTGCCTCGCCCACCTCTAAACCAGTAAAGCACCACCGGTCAGACCTATCGTATGCCTCAACGCTGGTGCACTAAGCGGAGCTCCTGCGTACTCTTGCTAGCTGGCGCACCGGACTTCTGTTGGCGAAGTTCTAGCCATACTTGTCGAGTCAACGTATTGGCGTCGGTGAATAGACACTCCAATACCGAAGACCCACCACCTTTACTTTATGCACATGCAACCTTATGTATCCGCACCGAGCCAAAGCTCCCCAGACCATCCTGTCCGTCACAAACAATAACCGAGCCAAAGCTCGCCGGCCATCCTGTCCCTCACAAATATCAACTGAGTCAAACCAACTTCTTGAGACACCGGGGTGTTTGAAAGTGAACCCCTAATTATTCTAGTTGCTCTTTAAGATTTATCGCTCCTACAGTTTACGTTAGCCCAGGACTGCCCAAGGTATAACACGTGAAGGGCTCCCGAAGGCACTAGAAACTATGATGGGATTACGCCCAAAGCTCCCTTTCGCAAGGCACTTACTATTATTTGTTGCTACCCGATTTCCAGACCCTTAATTTATTTTACTGAATCTAGCCCTAGTGCATTAAACACTTCCTCCCTACGGGAAGGACGATCTTTCGCCGGTCTCGAGCACCACCTAACACTAGTCAACCTCTCACACTACTAATCCCGTCTTCCAATGATGAACTCCTTATTACTCAAACCAGCAACCTACTAAGGATTCAACTCTTCAAAATTCATACTCACTCTAGTTCAGTTTTCGCAGTTATATTATGCAGCCCACCCTATACTTTATGAGATGTATAAAGGAGGTATTCCGGAGTGTCTTCCAAATCTCCTATAAAATTTACCAGAGGTCTATCATAACAAATTTAGTCTAAAATCAGAGATCCATATTTTTTCTAATTAATTTGATATTTATTGAATTTTCTCAAATGTTTGGCCATGGGCAATTTTGAATATGAACTATAAGATAAACTCAAGTAATGGCCACCCAAAAACTTTGATCACTAAACTAACAGAGATATATGACTAGATATAAATTTCCATAATTGTTTAGAAAATATTTGACCTCTAAATAATTTATCCAAAATATTTCCCATAATCATATGTAAAGAAGGAAGTACCAAAATTATTCATCAGAAAATTATATAAAACTTACAAAATCTTAATATGGTTCAGAAAAGAACATTGTACAAAAAGCATAATTTTAGAGGCTTTCTAGACTCCAAAATAAATTAAATTATATTTTCATGTGAAAACATGCTTAATGAAGCAACCCTTAAACATATTCATCAACAAATTCTATAAAAATTCACAAAGCTTTAAAACATCATAAAAAGTCTTTTGGATAAATTTCATCAATTTCCAGCAAATAGTTTCTTAGTAATAAATTTCTAAATAAATAATACAAATTACCAATTTGTTAATGAAGTATCCAAAATAATAATACTAAATTCATAATAAATTCTCCAGAGCTTGTACTAACCTTAAAAACTACTCAACTCAATTCTCATCACTTTTCAAAGAGTTTTGCGACATTTTCTATCCCTACAAGTTTTGTGCCCTAAGCTAGGGTTAGGGTTTTGAGCGGGTTTAATACTTCCAAATTCCCTAAAATTTTAACCAGAGAACTATACTAATCCTATGGTCCTCTCCGCAAAGTTTCAAGTCAATCTAAGGTCATTTGACCCTATGATCTTCAAACCCTAAAAATCCCCATAAAGAAATCTACCCTAGGGTTCTAGGGATACCCTACATTTAACCACCCCAAATTCCAATGGAGGGTGAGTCATACTATAAAATGTCAGTGGCCAAAATATCAACCTCTGTTGAGGTGATTTGACCACTCAAAACCCAAAGGGGGTGCTTGACCTATTTAACTCTAAAAGCGATCAACCTAGGGTTGGATTAATACCTAGCCACGACATCTCTAAATATGATGAAAATTTTACCAGAGCCCTAACATGCACTCTAAGACCTCCCACCCAAATTTGGGGGAATTTTGAGGTGTTTAGGACACCTAATTAAGTTATTCATGGATTATTAACTTTTTCTAAAAACTATAGAAAAATAATTTCCACAAATTTTGAATTTTGGTCAGGCCCTAGGTATAGCTTGGGTAGACTCCCTGCCAAAATCTCAGATCATTTGAACAAGGGATGAAGGGTGGGAATCCATTTGAATCTCAGGATAGCCCTAGGTATAGGGCCCACCAAAATGGGTGTTGTTGTCTAACCATTACTCCAAATTGAGTGAATTTACTTTTAAATTAAACTAGAGATCAAGGGCTTCATTTGCTATGTTGCCCACTTTTTCTGTTCTAGCATCTAAGTATTTGTAAAAATTACAACCAATAAATACAAAATCCGTGACATAATTAAATAATCATAAATTGATATACTATAGTTTAAAATCAAATATGGAACGAATCTTGGCGCAAAGTCGATGGGATCCGTTCATCTTCTACCTTGATCCGACGGCCAGGATTCATTCTTCCTGGGCCAATTTCAAACGGCTGCCGCTGGCCATCCAGCCGCCTCCCCGGCCAGCCACCGCCACCATCACCTCCGTTGAGGTGGTGGCTGTCGCCAGGCGGCGTCACAGCTGCCGGAGAGCCCTATTTCGGCAATCCCGATGGTTGCATTTTTGCGGAAAAACCAGGAAAACTCCCCTTTGGATCAGGCTCAATTGAGCCCGAACCTTGGCCCTAAAGATTCCTAAGAACTACCCATGAAAGAAGGAGTGGAGGAGGATCTTGCCGGTGGCCTGAAGTCGAGAAGATCGCCGGAAAGCCATCTTTGAAGGAAGCTCCACTCGGTTTCTGCAACTACATAGTGGGAAGGCTCGGTTTCTTCAGGTAAGGACCGGGAAATCCTCCTCTCGTCCCACTGAAGGTGTTTAAAGCCTCAAATGGGGAGGGGAGAGGCTGGATCATCAATGGCCATTAAGGCCATTAATGGCTACATTCGGCCATGGTAGAGGGGGATGAACCAAGCCCTTGGTGGCCAAGGAAGCGGCTGGAAACTTCTCCCCTTCCCTAGGGGAGTTGAATTCAGCCATTAAAGGTGGCCTTTGGCCTCCCCTTGGCCGAGCCCCTTCCTTCCCCCTTCTTTCATTTTTCTCTCTCCTCCATAACCATGGAAATGAAGCTCACTCTCTCTCTCCTAGTCACCAAGTTGACTTGGTCAATCTGGAGGTCTATGGCAGCCCATCCATACACATCATTTCCTAAAGAAGCCACATGAGGAGGCTTGAACTTGGGCTAGCCTATTTGGGCTAGGTTGACCCAAGGTAGGCTTGGGTTAACCTTTGTCTTTTTGACCTTTTTTGGTTGCCCTAAAGAGTCCCTGGTGACCCATTGATCTCCCCTAAGGTCTAAGTAGGGTTGGATAGGGTTGACTTGACATCTTGGAGGTCACTTGTCCCTTGGTAAGGGCACTTTGACCTCTTTTGGGCTAGTGTTGACTTGGGTAAACTTGGCCTCTAGGACTGAACCCAATGTGTCCTTAGTGACCCATTGACCTCACTTTAGGTCTAGGAAGACCTGCGCAAGGTTGGTTGGGCACATTAGGGGCCAACTGTCCTTTGTTAGGGCACCTTGCCCAATGTAGGCCTATGGTGGTCCTAGGTTAAATTCGTCACTTTGGACCCTTAAGGCTCTAGTGGACCCTCTGATAGGTTAGTGATGTTGTGGTGGGGTCATGGAGTCATGGTGAAGCCCTAAGGTCAAACCCTAGGTTTTTTGATGAGGCTGTGCCATAGGCAGACCAAGGTGATTCTCACCTTGGCCTTCTATCACTTGGCCCTTTTCAGCTTCCTTGGTGTTGGATACAGTGGAAAATATGTACCATATTTGAAGAAGCCTCACCCTACTCAATGATATACATCAAAGTGTATTTGATGTGTTTTGAGTTTATATGTGCAGGTTAAGTAATTGCAGGAAATGCAGAAAAGTTTCTAAGTCCATATGTCGACACCTAGAGAAGCAGTGTTGACACTTATGAAGACTTGTGTCGACACTGGAGAAAAGCTTTGTCGACACTTGGAGTAAATTGTGTCGACAACAGGAAAGGCAGAGTCGACACTAGGAGAAATATGTCGAAACATACAGGTAGTGTCGACACATTGTGAAGAATTGTCAACATAAATTGTGTCGACACTTAGAGGCAGTGTCGACACCCAGAGAATTTTAGTCGACATCAAATGTGTCAACACCAAGAGGCAGTGTCGACACACAGAAGTATTTGCCGACACAATGAAGGCATTGTCGACATCAACTGTGTCGACACACAGGACTTATGTCGACACACAGCAAAGCTTCAATAATGTTAAAGTAAAGAAGTACTTGTGACGACACAAAGGAGATGTGTCGACACTCAGCAAGTATCAACAACAAAAGTAGTTGTGTCGTCACAAAGGAGATATGTCGACACACAGCAGAATTTCAACTAAGTTTTAAAGAAGAAGTACTTGTGTCGACACACTCAATCAGTGTCGACACATTCAACAGAAGCAGTGTCGAGAAGTTGTTACAACAACAGGAGTTGTGTCGACACCACCTAGGCTAGTGTCGACACTTAGTCCATTTATGTCGACAATTAGTCTATTTGTGTCGACACATAATGAAGATCAGTCTCGACACTTTCAGACAGATACAGTGATTTCAAGAAGTGACTGGATGACTTGACAGCTGTCATTTCAACAGGTCTACCACAACTATCAAAGCTGTCAGAAGTTCATTGGAAACCAGATCAGCCGGTTACCATGGAGGAAGACTATATAAAGGCTTTCTCCTTCAACAAAAAGTAAGAATGAGAGAAGACAATCAATCATTGTAGAATACAGATCCAGAGAAAACTGTAAATTAGTATTTTGAAGAAACTTCAGATTTACTTAGAGAGAGAGAAGTCCAGTAATTGAAATCAAGAAAGAGACTTGTTTAATCAAATCTCTTAAGAAGCAGGTTCTGAACCAAACTGCAAAGAAGGATCCAGATTTAATTCTTCATCTTAAGAAGGAAGTTTCCAGCCGGTCTACTTCAAGAAGATCAACTTTTACTGAGTTCAGACTCAAGAAGCCTTGAAGAAAGCAAAGACAAAGTTGATCTCAGAAATCAGTTCTATCAAGAACAAATCAAGAAGGTTGCCCTCTTCATTCTCTCAAACAGAGTGGTAACCTAAAACCATTTATTATCTTTTTGTAGGATCCTAAGGGATCTGAGTTGTAAGCCTAAATTTATAAAGGATGAGGTAGGGATTTTGAGCCTGAGTGTAGGAGAATCTATTCTCTGAGTGTAGGTCTTGTTGAAGACTGAATGGTAGGGCTTTGTGCCTGAGTTGTAGGAGACTGTGCTCTCTGAGTGTAGGCCTTGGTGAAGGCTGAGGTAGGGCAGTTTTCCTGAGTTGTAGGAGTGGAAACACTATGAGTTGTAGGAACCTGTTTGGGGTTCTGAGCTGTAAGATTTGAGGATCTGAGGAGGAGTGCAGAAGTTAGGCCGAATCTAGTACACTGTTAGATAGGCGAAGGGGGAAAGTGGATGTACCTAGACCTTGGAGAACCACTATAAATACTGTGTGCACTCTGTGTATGATAATCTCTGTGATTGCTGTGCTGTGTGATAGTTAAATTTACAATTTCTGCTAAGTAACTGAACAAAATATCTGCCTTAGAATCAAAATAAAAATTACACCTATTTACCCCCCTCTAGGTGGTTAGGCACTATTTCTTTCAAGTGGTATCAGAGGGAGGTTACTCAAGAAAGGACTTAACAGTCAGAGTAAGATACTTAGGGCAGATATAAGAATCAAGAAAGAATCAAGAAAATGGGTTCAGGTGAAAATCACAAGGAGCTGGGGTCAATGAAATTGCCAATATGTAAAAAAGAGATATTTGACATATGGAAAGAGAGGGTCAGACTCTTTATGGAAGCTTCTAACCCAAGGATATATATTATAGTCAAAGAAGGCCCATATGTGCCAATGAAGATATCCATTCTGCATGCAAATCAGAAAACTCCCAATGACTTTTCTGAAATGCCTAAAGATGAAATCATCCTGGCCACTATGGATAAGAGAGCCAATAATATAATTGTTAGTGTCATTGATGATTCAACATTTCAGAACTTAATTCATTATAAAACCTCTAAAGAAATGTGGGACACATTAATAGTGTATATGGAGGGCTCCGAGGAAGTAAGACAAGATTGGAAGTCAATGTTAAATCAGGAATATGAAAGCTTCAGACAAGGAAAGTCTGATAGCATTACAGAATGTTACAAGAAGTTCTATAGGATTGTTAATGAGTTGATGTCCTATGGAAGAGACTTCAGTAACTATGAGCTGAATGACAAGTTCTTAAGATCCCTGACTAAGGACTGGGACACCAAGATTTGTGCCATTATGGAAGTGGCCAAACTTGCTGATATACCTCCTCCAACTTTGTTTGGAAAACTGCTATCTTATGAGATACAGTTAATGACTAGAAAGGAGGAAGAGAAGAATACTAGAGTGGAGCACAAGGAAAAGTCTGTGTCCTTCAAGACTGAAGCCACTAAGAAGTATAAAAGCAAGTCTCCATCTCAACCTAAAATAATTACTGAGGCTGTCACAAATAATTCAGATAGCAAGAGTTCTGATAGCAGTGAAAGTGATGAAGACTTTGCTGCTTTTACTAGGCACTTTCAAAGATTTCTAAAGGAGAAGCAGTGGAGGTCTAAGCCTTCCACTTCTCATCCAAAAGATGACTACTATCAGAAGAGAAAGTCATCCAGGAATGACAGAAGCAGGTCCAAGCCAAGCATAGCTACATCTTCAAAGATTGTGTGCTATTGCTGCAATAGACAAGGAAATGTAGTGGCTGACTGTCCTGAAAAAAGGAAGGAGTCAGCTGACAAAAAGAAGACTCAGTTTAAGGGCAAAAAGGAAAAGTACTTTGTTGCTAAGAAAGACAAGAGTCTGACAGATCAGTCATCTTCAGAAACAGAATCAGAAGCTGAAGCCTACATTGGATTATTTGCTAAAGAGGAAGAAGATGAGTTCTTGCAGCTAATGAACTCGATTTATGAGCATGAAGACCATCAGTGCAAGGGACTGATGGCTATATCTGGAGGAGACAAGAGCCAGGATCAGCCTGGACCAAGTTAGTTACAAAGTTGTTCTTCTAGTTCAATTTATAGTACTGAGTCAGAGTCAGATACATCTGCATCAAGTGATGTGGGTGGGTCTGAATCTGAAGATGATATTCATCAGTTAATTGATGAATATAGAGACTTGTTGCAGGCCTTGAAGAAAAGCAAAACCTTGGCCAAAACTCAGGCAAAGGAGATTGCTAGTCTTAAATTAGCTGCAGTAGATTCAGAGAAGTTGTTAGATCAAAAACTGAATGAGATTGCCAGATTGAAAAACATAACTGTTATTCAAATGGGTACAATCACATTCAAGAATGATCAGATTAGAAATCTGGAGGTTAGACTTCAGAAGGAGAGAGAGATTGTGGCTAACTTTTCTAAACCTAAATCTATTTTACCCTTAATAGATGAGTTTGTACCTGAAAAGGGTAAGACTGGATTAGGGTTTAAAAAACCTGCATGGACTGTTAGGTCCAAATCTAATGGCAAAGCCCCAGCACAAAATAAGATGCCTGTTGTAGATAATTCAGGCAGGGTAGTACCTAAACAAAGGTACAACAGGTTTGAGTGCTGGTGTTGTGGCAAGGTAGGCCACTTTGCCTTACATTGTTGGCACAATTCTAGTGTCAAGGAGAGTAGCAATCTGCCTGCTAGAAGAGCTACAGGTAGATTTGTTAAAGTACAGGCTAACATGAACCAAGGACCCAAAACTCATTTGGGTTGTAAGGTTAACTAGTCTTTATTGCAGGTAAGTCCAAGTGGTCATGCCCCAATATGATACTTGGACAGTGGATGTTCCAGGTACATGACTGGAACAAGGGGGTTGCTGAAGGACTACACACCTATCAAGGATGGACCTAAAGTTACCTTTGGTGGTTCAGAAAAAGGAATCATCAAAGGCTTTGCTAACATTTCTAGTAACCGGATTACTATCAGTCAAGTGGCCTATGTGAAGGGTTTGAAACATAACCTCATTAGCATAAGTCAGCTGAGTGATCTAGGATATGACATCTCATTTTTGAAGAATGGTTGTCATATAAAAAGGTCAAGTGATCAAAAGATCATTCTGACTGGATATAGGAAGAGGATTGTTTATTGTCTTGACTTTGTGTGTGAGAACAATATTTCTCCTATTTGTCTTGTAGCTGATGAGAGAGTCTTACATTGTGTTAAATGGTACAAGAGGCTGGCCCATCTTAACTACAACACTATTGGCCAACTATTTAGCAAAGAGTTAGTGAGGAATGGTCCTCAATTTAAGTGTATAAAGGATGGGATATGCTCAGCTTGTCAAAAAGGCAAGCAGACCAAATCCACCTTTCATAGCCTTGAAAACAAGGATTCAGTGAGGTGTCTTTACCTCTTGCATATGGATCTTTTTCGTCCTATGCCAGTTCATAGTCTAGATAGGAAGGTCTATACATTTGTGATAGTAGATGACTATTCTAGATATTCCTGGGTGTTCTTCCTAAGACAAAAATCTGAAACCCCAAGTATCTTATATAGTTTTGTTAAACAAATTCAGAATGAGTTGAACAGTATAGTGGTCAAAATCAGAAGTGACCATGGTACTGAATTTCAGTCTGAAAGTATGACAAAACTGTGTGAAGAATTTGGGATTTTTCAGGAATTTTCCTCACCAACAACACCACAGCAAAATGGTATTGCTGAAAGGAAGAATAGAATATTGATAGAGGCTGGTAGAACTCTATTGAGTGACACTTCTCTCCCAGAGTATTTCTAGGCTGAGGTAGTAAACACTGCATGTCATGTGATCAATAGAGCTACTATCATCAAGTACCACAAAAAGACTCACTATGAGATTGTGAAGGGCAGAAAACCAAATTTATCTTATTTCAGGATCTTTGGTTGCAAGTGCTATATACTTAATAATGGTAAGTCTTATCTAACCAAGTTTGCTTCCAAATACCAAGATGGGATACTTGTTGGGTACAACAACAATAGTAAGGCTTATAGGGTCTACAACTTGATTACTCAAGTTGTATAAGAGTCTATACATGTAGTCTTTGATGAAACAAGACTGATTAACAGTGAGTTGCCAAGTAGTGTATGCAGCTTTACAGGTATAACTGAGAGAATGGACAAGCTTACCATTGCAAAAGATTCTACTGCAAATTAGGAAGTGGAAAATGGTGACTGCTGTCCAGGGGGAGTACAAGACTCTCTAGATGCTGAAGAAAACCAAGAGGTGCAGCATGTTGAAGAGACTGGAGGGGTTCAACCTGAAAAAAGACTACCTCCAGCTAATAGACACTTAAAGGATCATCCAGCCAATCAAATAATTGGTGATCCAAGACAAGGAGTGCAAACAAGAAGTAGGAATCTGAGCACTGTTCTTTTCTCCAGCTTCCTATCATAAGTGGAACCAAAGAAATTTGAAGAAGCAGTTCTAGACCATCATTGGATTGATGCCATGCAAGAGGAGCTGAATCAGTTCAGGAGGTGCAAGGTCTGGAATCTTATTCCTAAACCCAAAGACCACAATATCATTGGAACAAAGTGGGTCTTTAGGAACAAATTGGATGAGAATGAAATCATCATAAAGAATAAAGCTAGACTTGTTGCAAAAGGATATAGGCAGGAAGAAGGAATTGACTTTGACAAACCTTTGCTCCAGTAGCAAGACTGGAAGCTATCAAAATGTTCCTTGCTTATGCAACATATCAAGGGTTTAATGTATTCCAAATGGATGTTAATTCAGCTTTCCTAAATGGAGATCTAAATGAAGAAGTCTATGTAGAGCAGCCCTTAGGTCTTGTTGATCCTCTCAAACCTGATTATGTTTATAGACTTAGGAAGGCATTGTATGGGTTTAAACAAGCCCCAAGGGCTTGGTATGAAACCCTGTCTAGTTTCCTCCTTGAGAACAAATTCTCAAGGGGGAAAATAGAGAAGACTCTATTCCTTAGGGAATCTAAAGGAAAGATAATCCTAGTCCAAATATATGTGAATGACATAATATTTGGGTCTACAGAAAGTAATCTTTGCAGAAAGTTTGCAAATATTATGCAAGGAAAATTTGAAATGAGCAGTATGAGGGAACTTAAGTTCTTCTTGGGTCTCCAAGTAAGACAGACTGAAGATGGCCTGTCCATATGCCAGTCTAAGTTCACCCTAGAGTTGATAAAGAAGTATGGTATGGAATCATCCACTACCATGAAAACTCCTATGGGATCAAGTATGTCTCTAAGAAAAGATGATGTAGGGAAACCTGTAGATGAAACTTTGTATAGAGGGATAGTTGGCTCCCTTCTGTATTTGACTGTTAGTAGACCAGATATCATGTATGCTACATGTGTCTGTGCTCGGTACCAAGCATGCCCTAAAGAATCTTATCTGACTGCAGTCAAAAGAATTTTGAGATATCTCAAGAGCACACCTTATCTAGACTTTTGGTACCCTAGGAATGGAGATTTTGTACTGACAGGCTATTCAGATGCAGATTTTGCAGGTTGCAAAGAAGATAGGAAGAGTACTACAGGAACCTGTCAATTTCTAGGTGAAAGACTGGTGTCTTGGAGTAGTAAGAAGCAGACCAGTTTGGTATTCTCCACAGCTGAGTCAGAATATGTTGCTGCAGGAAGCTGCTGTGCACAACTTTTATGGATTCAACACCAGCTAAAAGACAATGGTATTCAAGTAAGTAGAACACCTTTGCTTTGTGATTCTACAAGTGCTATTTCTATTGCAAAAAATCCTGTCTCACATAGTAGGACTAAGCACATAGAAATTAGATACCATTTTCTTAGAGAACATGTAGAAAAAGAGGACATTTCCCTAGAATATGTTAAAACAGATAATCAGATAGCTGAAATGTTTACTAAGCCCCTTGATGAAACTAAATTCAATAAGTTCAAAATTGAATTAGGAATGTTGAACTTATAATAGTTTGATAAAAATTGGCTAAGTAAAATAGTGTCGACACAAGGAGTTGTCTGTATCGACACATAGGAGTGGTGTCAACATTTCAGAGAAATGGTGTCGACGCATCTAGGAAGTCTGTGTCGACACTTCAGAGAAATAAGTGTCGACACATCCAGAGTAGGTGTCGACACATCCAGGGTGGTGTCGACACTTAGGTTTAACACTGATTTCGTCGAGTGAAGTATCGACTAATCGTCGAACGCAGATGTATAAGTGTCGACACATCATAATTGATGTCGACACATCGCAGTCAACATAGTTGTCGAGACATCAGAAGTAAGTGTCGACACTTTTCAACAGTGTCGACACATTTAGAGTATTTTGACGCGCCTTTTCACCTTCATTTTTCGAAAGGTATAAATAGGTCTTCAACATTGTTTGTCGACACGCTTTCCATTATTTTGAGACCAAGACTTTGTGTCGACATCTATCTCATCTAAATTCAAGATTTCTCTAAACCCTAATGGCACCCAAGCTATAAGAGAACATCAATGAAGGTTATGAGCTAGTACGACATGCCTTTGACGATGCGGCACCAGAAATTCAAGGTGTTGTAACCCTAGTAGCTGAGACTGGGTTGGAGTTTTTAGTTTCTGAGCCCATCAAGATTTGGAAAAAGGAAGTACTCGAATTCTTTAGTGCAACAATCCTAGATCACATTGGACTAAAAATTCGATCCATAGTCCATGGAGCCAAGGTGAAAGTCACCCAAAAAAGTCTAAGAAAAGTTCTACATGTACCTAGAACTAAAGAAGAGGAAGATGTACCTGCATCAAAGATAAGGGAGGCACTGCAATGGTGTGGACTAGATTCAGACATGAAGATTGGATCAGTTTTTAACAGGAAAGGCATGAACATGCAAGGAAAGTTTTTATCTGAAGTAGTTGGGAAGGTGATTCTGAGCAAGCCAGGTGGGAATGATAGAATATCAGCTCACATGTTCAACCTAATGACAAGAATCATTTTTAAACTAAACACTGATTGGTCATCAGTGATGTTTGAAAAGATAAAGGAAAGTCTTAAGAAGCCCAATCTGGGTAGGATTATGAGTTTGTACTTGGCTGAAAGTATTCCAGAAGTCATGAACCAAGTTACTGGTTCTAAGATAAACCACATGAGAAAAATGGACATCAGGATAATCTCAAGATGAGATAGGGTGTTAACTAAAGAAATACCTACACCAGAGAAGGAAACACCTCAAAAGAAGAAGAAGAAAGCCATAGTGGCTCCTGAATCCTCTAGTAGTTCAGAGGAGCAGGTAGTCTTCAGTTCAAATGAGGAAGAAGGTGATAATACTGGAAGGTCCCCAGTAAGGAATGTAGATGCATAGAGGCAGGGGGAGCAACTATCTGCTAACCCTATTCAGCTGGATCCACTCTAGGGGGAGCCTCAATATGTGGAAGAGCCAACTCACCTAGACAGTGAAATGGCTACTCAGACAATCCTTGAGGTAATACATGAAGTTAATCAGTAAATTTTCCATATAGAGGATGAAGTATTAACTAAGTATTTACTTGATGTTGATCAGCAAACTCAGTTAAATAGTCAACCACAAGATGTTGTCATGGAAGACACATCAGTTGCTAATAATGCTCCTGAGATAAGAAACTCTCTAGTCCCTACTCAACAGGAGTTTACTCTAGAAGAGCTGTTCCCTGATTTGGTACAGACTGATATTGAGGGGGAGCATGCAGCTTTTGTGGGAGAGAAAGCAGTATTTGAGGGGGAGAAGGTAGATCTTGAGGGGGAGCATGTAAGATCTCAGGAGGAGACTATAAGGAATGATGAGGAGCTACCAAGGAATGAGAAGGAATTGCCTCATAGTCCTAAAGATAGAGTAGACATTGCCAGTACTTCTGCTTCTGAGGATGAAGAAGCTGCTAGAGCTAAGAAGAGAAAGCTTATGGTCTTCAAAAGAAGGAGTCAAAGCTACAAGAAAGCTTTACAAACTGTTGCTCCACAGCCTGCTCCAACAATTGATTATAGTTCTTTGTTAATATCCATGCAAGTAAAGTTGGATGAGCAAAGGATTGCTATGGAAAAGTATATAGATGAGACACACAAGGATCTACAACTCTCTTTAGCAACAGATATAAAATCTATAAGATTTGAAGTCAATCAAAATAATAAGGAGATGACTGACTGCTTCCACAAGGGTGGAAATGCTGTTGTTTACCTAGCTACTCATCAGGAAAAGATAAAGACTCAAGTGGATGATATGGTTGTAAAACAAGGATATGTTCTTGAGAATCAGATTAGAATGAATGAAAATCTAACTGTATCACATAATGTGATAGTAACTAAAATGAAGACTATTGCAGCTGCTCAGACTGAAGCAAGGACTGCTGCCAAAGCTGAGTTTGACAAGCAATTACAAGAAGGAATAGCTGCTGTAAAAACTGCTATTACAGATTCCCAAAAGATAATTTCTGGACAACTACTGAAATTAAAAGCATTCTACAAAGATGGAGTCAATTTTATGGATGGACAAGTCAGATTCCAAAAGGATGATCTCAGAGATCACATAGCTAGAGAAGTCATAAAGGGGGAGAGGGTTTTAGTCAAAGCTGGATCTGACCATGCTAAATGGATTTCCAATAGCGTCAGAGCCACACTTGGCTATCCACCCCTGTGTGATGATGATAATGTGGCTGAATCTGGCATTCACCCTACTATTTTTGGAGGAGAGCCTGCTAAAGTTGCTCAAGTCATTTATCCTCCTGCCGATTTTGAAATGATTCATCAAGACGTCCAATCTATGTACAGCCCTCTTGAGGGTAATAAGAATATTATTTTTGAGAAAGTAGATCAGTCTGTGCCAGAGGCAGTTTTGAAAGAGCAAGAAGCTCTATTGTCAAAGAAGAGATTTAGAGAACAGGCAGAGTTAAGGCCTTATTTTGAACAGTGGAGCCCAACTTCTAGAAATATCATATTAACTGCTTGGAAAGCTGCAAAGGACAATATCCTAGAAAGGGGCAAATGGTACTCTGGCCAAGAATGGAGAAAACATGAAGCCAGGATAGAGGCTATTGTACAGTACAGAAGAAAGGCTAAACTTGGGAAGCTACCTCCTAATGACAGTAGCCTAGCAACTATTTCCCTAAGCCTTATCATTACTTTGGAAGACAAAAGATACGGGCTGAAGAGCTAAAAAAGAAAGATCTTATGGGAAAGAAGCCTGTTGATGACACTGATGCTCCAGTTCAAGCCATGATTCAATCATGCAAGGACATTATCATCAAGGACCCAGAGTAGCCATAGAATAGAATTTTCTTAAGTTTACAACTTTGTAATCTTTTGTGCTAAAATCCATGTAAACTTTTGATTAAATAAACTTTTGGTAGTTGTAACAAAACAATGTTTAATGTTCAATCTGTTACATTGTTATTCTGTGAAGATTGTTTATACATGTTTTGTTTAGTATTTACCCTGTCATATAATGCTGTTATACATCATATTGTGTATTTGTTATGTATGGTGTATATCATTGACTAAGGGTTATGACTTCTCCAAATAGGTGGAGATTGTTGGGTACAGTGGAAAATGTGTACCAGATTTGAAGAAGCCTCACCTTAATGATATACATCAAGGTGTATTTGATGTGTTTTGAGTTTATATGTGCAGGTTAAGTAATTGCACGAAATGCAGAAAAGTTTCTAAGTCAATATGTCGACACCTAGAGAAGCAGTGTCGACACTTATGAAGACTCATGTCGACACTGGAGAAAAGCTGTGTCAACACTTGGAGTAAATTGTGTCGACACCAGGAAAGGCAGAGTCGACACCAGAAGAAATGTGTCGACGCATACAGGCAGTGTCGACACACTGTGAAGAATTGTCAATATAAATTGTGTCGACACTTAGAGGCAGTGTTGATACCTAGAGAAGCTTAGTCAACATCAAATGTGTCGACACCAAGATGCAGTGTCGACACACAGAAGTATTTGTCGACACACTGAAGGCATTGTCGACATCAACTGTGTCGACACACAGGACTTGTGTCGACACACAGCAAAGCTTCAACAATGTTAAAGTAAAGAAGTACTTGTGTCGACACAAAGGAGATGTGTTGACACTCACCAAGTATCAACTACAAAAGTAGTTGTGTCGACACAAAGGAGATGTGTCGACACACAGCAGAATTTCAACTAAGTTTTAAAGAAGAAATACTTGTGTCGACACACACAATCAGTGTCGACACATTCAACAGAAGCAGTACCGAGAAGCTGTTACAACAATAGAAGGAGTTGTGTCGACACCACTTAGTCTAGTGTCGAAACTTCGTCCATTTGTGTCGACACTTATTCTATTTGTGTCGACACATAATGAAGATCATTCTCGACACTTTCAGACAGAGACAGTGATTTCAATAAGTGACTGGATGACTTGACAGCTGCCATTTCAACCGGTCTACCACAACTGTCAAAGCTGTCAGAAGTTCGTTAAAAACCGGATCAGCTGGTTACCATGGAGGAAGACTATATAAAGGCTTTCTCCTTCAACAGAAAGTAAGAATGAGAGAAGAAAATCAATCATTGTAGAATACAGATCCAGAGAAAATTGTAAATCAGTATTTTGAAGAAACTTCAGATTTACTTGGAGAGAGAGAACTCCAGTAATTGAAATCAAGAAAGAGACTTGTTTAATCAAATCTCTTAAGAAGCATGTTCTGAACCAGACTGCAAATATGGATCCAGATTTAATTCTTCATCTTAAGAAGGAAGTTGTCAGCCGGTCTACTTCAAGAAAATCAACTTTTACTGAGTTCAGACTCAAGAACCCTTGAAGAAAGCAAAGACAAAGTTGATCTCAGAAATCAGTTCTATCAAGAACAGATCAAGAAGGTTGCCCTCTTCATTCTCTCAAACAGAGTGGTAACCTAAAACCATTTATTATCTTTTTGTAGGATCGTAAGGGATCTGAGTTGTAAGCCTAAATTTATAAAGGCTGAGGTAGGGCTTTTGAGCCTGAGTGTAGGAGAATCTATTCTCTGAGTGTAGGTTTTGTTGAAGACTGAGTGGTAGGGCTTTGTGCCTGAGTTGTAGGAGACTGTGTTCTCTGAGTGTAGGCCTTGGTGAAGGCTAAGGTAGGGCAGTTTGCCTGAGTTGCAGGAGTGGAGACACTCTGAGTTGTAGGAACCTGTTTGGGGTTCTGAGCTGTAAGATCCGAGGATCTGAGGAGAAGTGCAGAAGGTAGGCTGAATCTAGTACACTGCTAGATAGGGGAAGGGGGAAAGTGGATGTACCCAGACCTTGGGTAATCACTATAAACACTGTGTGCACTCTGTGTATGATAATCTCTGTGATTGCTGTGTTGTGTGATAGTTAAATTTACAATTTCTGCTAAGTAACTGAACAAAATATCTGCCTTAGAATCAAAAGAAAAATTACACCTATTCACCCGCCCTCTAGGTGGTTAGGCACTATTTCTTTCACTTGAGTTCTATCATGACGTAGTCATGGCCAAAACCACTCTTAGGGGTCTAGTTAGAAATGGGATGTTACAACAAATCTCCCCCACTTTAAAGAATTTCGTCCTAAAATTATGTGAAGGTACACAAAATTTTAAATGTTACCTGAGGGGAATAACTCGAGGTATTCTTCCAACATCGTCAGCTCTCGCTCCCAAGAAAGCTCCTCACGTCCACAGTTATCCCAACGGACCTTAACCATTCAGATTTCCTTATTGCGGAGTCGTTTGACCTCAAAGTCTTCAATGAGCACTAGTTTGACCTTTGTCGTCAACCCATACTCAACCGGCACTTGATCGACCGCAACGACCTGTGAAGGCTCTTGCACCTCCTTCCGCAACACTGATACGTGGAACACATCATGTAGCCCACTCAACTCTACTGACAGCTTCAATCGATACGCTGCTTCGCCAACATGCTCCAGGATTTCAAATGGTCCAAGGTATCTTGGACTCAGCTTCTTGAAGCGTCGAACCCGCGAAACACCCTTGAACGGCTTGATTTTCAAATACACTCAGTCGCCAACACCGAACTCCACGTTCCTATGCTTGGTGTTATAGTATTTTGCCTGCATGTCCTGAGCAATCTTCAACCTTTCTTGAATTGTACGTACCATTGAAGTGGTGTCTTCAACCACTTGACGTTTGTATAACTTTGACTCGCCTACCTCCAACCAAGACAACGACGTGCGACACTTTCTCACATACAAGGCCTCGAAAGGCGCCAATCCAATACTCGCCTGATAGCTGTTGTTATATGCAAACTCCACCATATACAGGTGATCTTACCACTTCTTTCCGAAATCCATGACGCACATGCGAAGCATGTCCTCCATCATCCTTTTGACCCTCTCGGTCTGACCATCCGTCTGTGGATGAAAGGTTTTGCTGAAACTCAACTTAGTTCCCAACAGACGATGCACCAGCCTCCAGTCCTTCGACGTGAAGCGTCTATCGCGGTCACAAACAATACTGCGGGGCACACCGTTCAAACGAACAATATTATCCACATAGAGTTTGGCTAACTTTTCCACCTGATCTTCTTTCATTTTCGGGATGAAGTGAGACACCTTCGTCAATCTATCTATGAACACCCAGATGGCGTCATTTCCCCTCTACGACTTTGGCAAACCATGCACAAAATCCATGGAAATATCGTCGACATGGCGCATTTGTCAACCCAAATGGCATGACCGTGAACTCGTAATGCCCAAACTGCGTGCTGAACGCTGTCTTCGGTATATCGCTTTCCCTTATCCTTAATTGGTAGTAACCAGATTTCAGATATAACTTCGAATATACTGTTGACCCACCCAACTGATCAAATAGATCATCAATCCTTGGGATTGGATACTTATTCTTCCCCGTAAGCTTGTTCAACTCCCGATAGTCTATACAGAGTCGCAAGCTCCCATCTTTCTTCTTAACGAAGAGGACCGGTGCGCTCCAAGGTGATGAACTTGGACGCACATACCCCTGATCCAACATCTCTTGCAGTTGCACCTTCAACTCCACCATCTCTCTTGGCACTATCCGATACGGAGAGCGTGACACCGGTTTGGCACCCGGGACATGCTCAATAGTAAAATCAATCTCCCGCTGAGGAGGGCTCCTGGGAGATCATCTGGAAACACATCAGGATACTCGAACACAACTAGAATACTGCCCAGACTTGGCTTAGACGTTGAAGTCTTCTCTAATGTGACAAACAGCTCTGCCCCAGACCGAACTGACTTAATCACCTGAAGGGCTGACATCAAAATCTTACCCGACCCTTCATTCCCATAAACGTAGTCTCCCTATCAGTATTCAGTCCCAACTTAACCTCCTTACGGTTGTAATCAATGCATGTTCGCTGCTCTGAGAGCCAGTCCATACCAAAGATTACGTCAAATTCCACTAATGGCAGCACCGACGCTTGCAAGTCAAACTCTTGGTCTCCAATCCGTATCTTTACCACGCAGACTCTATCCGCGCGCATTGAGCACCCATTGGGCCACAACACATCCAACTTGTCCTTTGCCATCAAGGAAGGGACTCTGATGTGCGATGCGAATCTTTCAGACAAGAAGGAATGTGAAGCTCCCATATCAAAAAGGGCTCTCGCCGGACAATCAAAAATCAATACAAAGCCTAGCACCAACATTTATAAGCTAACATAAAAAAGGTAACAACTACATAAAGTTAAACTTCTACAATTTAACTCACACCTGTCACCACGTCAGCTTGTTTTATGGCCTCTTGCAGACCAAGATTATAAACTCTAGGCTGGTTTGGAGCATTGTGGGATGCGGTTGACTACACCACCTTCCCTTTCTCTTCATAAGTCGCTCCAGGCTTCCTCTCGGACTTTGCACGTCTGCTCCAACATTCACGAGAAAAATGCCCCATCTTTCCACAGTTGTAGCAACTCCTAGGACTCGACCTGTGGCTGCCCCCGTCGTACCAGATGAAGGGGCTGTGTTCGAAGTCTTCAGCTTCTTGTTCCATCTGCGGAAACCCGACTTTGCATTTGGCACTTTGAACTCCGACTTCTTTTCCCCCGGGTCCTTCTTCTTTTGTACTTTTTTTGCGACCTTTTCCAATGATCGGGCCGAATTGACCAAGGCTAGGAAGCCCTGCGCCTTAGGCCTAGTAAGGAGTAGCTGTAGCTCGCCACGTAGACCCTCATAAAAACGGTTGGTCTTCCGCTCCTCTTTAGTAAACATGACAACAGCATAACGACCCAACCGTATAAACTCGTGGAGATACACATCCACGCTTCTGCCTCCCTGAGTAAAACTAAGGTACTGAATCTCCATCTCAAGCTTCTAAGCAGAGTGTAGATATCTGGCCAAGAACAACCTTGAAAATTCCTCCATAGGCACATCTACAAGTTGTCTGCCCACTAAGAGGTGAACCTCCAACTCGTCCCACAACAGCCTTTGAAAGATATAGTACCTAAACACCTAGAGGGGGGGGGGGGTGAATAGGTGACCTAATTCTTTTTGACTTTTTATGGCAGCAATCAGTTAATTTCACAGAATTCTATCTACTATAACACAGCATATATGCAATAATCACAGCCAACAACAATCACATAGTAGACACAGAGTTTTATAGTGGTTCCCCAAGCTTTGGGTACATCCACTTTCCCCCTTCGCCTATCTAGTAGTGTACTAGATTCGGCCAAAGTCCTCCACTATCTCAGAACCCAAACTGGTTCCTACACCTCAGGCCCAAGGCCCTACAACTCAGCTTTTCCACAAATCCTACACTCAGCCACAAAGGCCTACACTCAGCCACAAAGGCTTACACTCAGCCACCAAGGCCTACACTCAGCCACCAAGGCCTACACTCAGAGATTTAACTCTCCTACCCTCAGCTTTTATAATTGCAGGCTTACAATCTCAGATCCCTAAGGATCCTACAAGTTATAATGAATACAAAATGTATAAACTCAACAACTTAGATGAAAGAGAGATAAGTTGTTAGATTCTTGATGAGTTCTTGGAAGAACTCAGCTGGACTCAATCTGACTTAGCTTTCTTCAAAGCTTCTTGAAAGTAGAACTCAATAAGATTGACTCCTTCTGTAGTTGATCCTTGATCTCTGCTACTTAAGATTCAGACTAATCTGAATCCTTCTTCTCAGCTGGGTTCTAACAGCTGATTTCTTGGATGGAGCTCTCTCTCTCCAACTTCTTAGATCTTCACTTGATAGCTAGATCTTCTTGTGTGTTCCTCTTGTGAATGATCACTTGAACCACTTCATCAATCATCAACAACCACTTATCTGTAGACTGCATAAGCCTATTTATAGGCCTTCTTCATGGTAACCGGCTGGTGCGGTTCATAACTGCTTTCTGACAACTCTGACAAGTGCTGTAGACTGGCTGGAACGGCAGCTGTCAAGTCATCCAGTCAGTTCTTGAAAATTCTCTAACTGTCTGATAGTGTCGAGACTTTCTGTCTTTAAGTGTCGACACTTATGGACCAAGTGTTGACACAAGTTGTGTAAGTGTCGACACAAGTCTACAAGGTGTCGACACAACTTCTTGTGTTGTAGATTCTATGTCTCGACACTGTTTCTTCTTCATGTGTCGACACTGAAATATAGTGTCGACACAAGTACTTGATCTTCTGTATTTTGCTGAATTCTTCTAAGTGTCGACACATCTCCTTTGTGTCGACACATCTTCATGTGTTGAATCTGTTAAGTGTCGACACTACTTCTTGGTGTCGATACATGTCTTCTGTGTTGATACTTGCTGAGTGTCGACACAGCTCCTTGTGTCGACACATTCTTCTTCTTGTTGAGACTTCAGCTGAGTGTCGACACATTCCCATAGTGTCGACACTTGTACTTAGAATAATTTGTTGATCTTGCTGTTCTTCACTAAGTGTCGACACAGCTCCATGTGTCGACACTTTCTTCAAGTGTAGAGTCTTCAGCTGAGTGTCGACACATACTGTCTTGTGTCGACACTTTCTTTAAGTGTTGACTCTTCTGTTGTGTGTCGACACATTGTTCTGGGTGTCGACACTTTCTTCAAATGCTGACTCTTCTATTGAGTGTCGACACATTATTCTGGGTGTCGACACTTATACTTAGTCTCTGCTAACTTTTGCTGAGTGTCGACACAGCTCTAGGTGTTGACACTTTCTGGTGTAGACACAGTTCTTTTAGGTGTCGACATTGCTGCTAAGTGTCGACACAGCTTTACTGCACTTTTCTTCACTGAGTGTCGACACAGCTCCTTGTGTCGACACTTTATGTCTGATGTCGACTCTGCATCCTTAGTGTCGACACAATGACTCCAAGTGTCGACACTGCTTGTCTGGGTGTCGACACAAGTCTTCTTAAGTGTCGACACTTTCCCTCTGGGTGTCGACACATGTACTTAGAAACTTTTTGCTTCAGTCCTGCAAATACTTAACCTGCACAAGTAAACTCAACAACACATCAAATACATTTTGATGTATATCATTGAGTTGGGTGAGGCTTCTTCAAATCACGTACATTTAAACCAATGTACCCAACATTCTCCCCCTATTTGGAGAAGTCATAACCCTTAGTCAATGATATACACCATTCATAAATAAAATTACAAAATGATGTAAAGCAGGATTATATACAGCAGGGTAAACATAAACATGTATCAATCACACATGTATTCATAGACATCAACACAGAACAAATATGAAATAGACATAGACATCATCACAGAACAAATATGAAATAGATTTAACATATAAAACATTGTTCTAATATCTATCATATTGTTTTTCAGAAGTTCACAAAATGTTTTACATCAAAAAGATTACAAAGTAAACTTCAAGAAAATTCTAATTCTATTTCTATTCTGGCTCCTTAATCACAATTCCTTTTCCAACTTGAACTTTAGCTTGAACAGGAGCATCAGCAACTTCAGCATCAGCAGGCTTCTTACCTTTCAGATCTTTCTTCTTAAGCTCTTCTACTTTAATCTTCTGCCTTTCAAAATAATGGTATGGCTTTGAAAAGTACTTGCTAGGCTCCTGAGCAGTAGGAGGTAGCTTTCCCATCTTGGCCTTCCTTCTATATTGAACTATGGCCTCCTGCCTTGATTCATGTTTCCTCCATTCAGTTTCAGAAAACCACTTATTCCTGTCTTGAATGTTATCTTTGGCAGCTTTCCAGGCAGTCAATATAATGTTCCTTGAGGTAGGGCTCCACTGCTCAAAGTTAGGTCTTTGTTCAGCTTCCTCCCTGAACCTCTTCTTTGATAATCTGGTTTCCTCTTCAGCTTTCTCCTTCAAGATGGCTTCCTGTAAAGCTTCAGAGACAGGCTGAACAACTTTCTCTATTATGACATTGTCCTTACCCCCAGGTGGGCTATACATGGACTGAATGTCAGCATGGATCATGTCAAAATCTGGTGGAGGATAGATTACTTGAGCTACTTCTGGTTGCTCACCTCCAAGATAGGCAGGGTTAATTCCAGATTCAGCTACATTATCATCATCACAAAGAGGAGGATAACCAAGAGTGGCTCTAATGGAATTAGAAACCCATTTTGCATGGTCAGAGCCAGCTTTGACTAAGACCCTCTCCCCCTTTATGACTTCTCTTTCAATATGATCCCTTAAGTCATCTTTTGAAATCTGATTTGGGCATTGAGATAATTAACTCCATCCCTGTAGAAAGGACTTAACCTTTGGAGTTTTTCAGAGATCAGCTTCTGAGAGTCTTGAATAGCAGTTGTAATATCAGTTAAGCTCTCTTGTAGTGCTTTATCAAAAGCTGTCATAGCAGTAGCAGTAGAAGTTGTCAGCCCAGCAGCAATGTTCTTCATTTCTGTGACAATAGCATTATGAGATTCTATCAAATTGTCATTCATTCTGAGTTGATTTTCAAGTACATATCCTTGCTTCAGAGCTATGTCATCCACTTGTGCTTTTATCTTCTCCTGGTGTGTAGCTAAGTACACTACTGCATTCCCCCCTTTGTGGAAGCAGTCTGTCATCTCCTTCTTGTTAAGATTCATCTCAAATCTTATTGACTTGATATCCTGGGCCAAATCAATTTATAATGATTTCTGCCCTTCATCCACATAAGTCTCTATTGCTTTTCTATGCTCATCCAGCTTGATCTGCATAGCAACCATCAGTGCACTATAATCAAAAGCTGGGGCTGGCTGTAGTGCAGACTGTGGTGCAATAGATTGTAAGGCCTTTTTATAACTCTGACTCCTTCTCTTGAATACATAAATTTTCTGTTTCTTTGCCCTTGTAGCCTCCTCATCTTCAGATGCTGTGGAGCTGGCTATATCTACCCTTTCCTTTGGTAGTTCCTCAACAGTTTGGGGCTTTACAGTCTCTTGCCTAGCAGGCTCTTCATGAATTTGCACTTGCTCCCCCTAAACTGGAACATTCTCCTCTTCAGCAGCAGTTTCCTTATCAAAATCTGCTTGATCCAGATTTAGGAATAAATCTTCCATGGTGTATTCTTGTGGAGACTGAGCAGGAGAAATTCTGGGCTCATCTACCACTGGAACAGATACAAACTGAGCTGGAACAGAAGTGTCTGCCATGACAACTTCTGGAACTTGACCAGCAGTCAGTGGTTGCTGATAAACATCAGACAAATCAGTATCTTCCATAGGAAAAACTAAAGCATTAAGCTCAGTAATTACCTCTAGAATGATGTTGGTTGCTTGTTCACATTCTAGTGTAGTTGGTTCTTCTACAACTAGATGCTCCCCCTGGCTTTGATCCTTGTGTATGGGGCAAGCTTGAGGTAGCTCCCCCTGGATCTCAGCAACACCTTGAGGAGCTGGAGACTTCACATCAGGCTCTTCCTCAATCTCATCTGGTGTGAAGACAACTTGTTCTTCACTGTCTGAGCTGCTAGTGGACACTTGAGCCACTGGAGCAGTTTTCCTCTTCTTCTTTGGTGGAATTTCTTTCTCAGGAATAATCTTCTCAGGGGTTGGCATCTCCTTAGACAACACCCTGTCCCATCTGGAGAAAATTCTCATATCCATTTTTCTCATGTGGTTGATTTTGCTTCCAGCAGCTTGTTGCATAACCTCTGGTATGGTACCAGCTAGGTATAAACTTAAAATTCTGCCCAGGTTGGGCTTCTTTAGGCTTTCCTTGATTTTCTCAAACACTATATTAGACCAGTCAGTGTTTAGAGTGAAGATTATCCTTGTCATAATACTAAACATATGGGCAGACACCTATCATGCCCTCCTGGCTTATTGAGTATTACTTTGCCAACAATCTCTGAAAGGAATTTCCCTTGATTGTTCATGCCCTTTCTAAGAAACACTGATCCAAGCTTCATCTTAGGATCCAGTCCACACCAGGTTAGAGCTTCCCTGGTCTTTGAAGCAGTAACCTCATCTTCCTCGTTAGTTCTTGACAACTGAAATACCTTCCTCAACTTTTAGGGGATACCTTAACCTTTGCTCCATGAACTCTAGATTTGATTTTGTATGCAGATTCATCCACTTCAGCTCCATTGAGGAATTATAGTACCTCTTTCTTCCATATTTTAGTAGGTTCAGAAACAAGATATTCTAACCCTGAATCAGCTACTAGGGTTACGATAGTCTGGATTTCTTGATCAGCATCATCGAAAGCATTGCGCACTAGCTCGTATCCTTCATTAACGTTCCCCTCTAGCTTAGGTGCCATTAGGGTTTGTAGAATTTGTCTTGAGAGAAGAGAGGTGTCGACACAGAAGTTTGGTCTCGAAACTTTGAAAGCGTGTCGACAAACTAAGACAAAACCCTATTTATACCTTTCTAATTTTGAAGATGAACAGGCGGGACAGCTAACTTAAATTGTGTCTACACTGGCAATAAGTGTCGACACTGACTTATATTGTCTCGACACATATGTGTCGACACAAGTTTAGTCAACAGATTTTATGTGTCGACACTTGTTTATGTGTCGACACGACATAACTCGACACATAGTCGAGACTTTACTTAGAGAATTCTGAGTAAATACTAAGTGTCGACACCACATTGGATGTGTCGACACCTACATGTCATGTGTCGACACTAATATTCTGAAGTGTCGACACCAATTTCCTAGATGTGTCGACACCTTTTTCCTGAAGTGTCGACACCACTATTCTGTGTCGACACAGAAATCTCTATGTGTCGACACCTTTTTACTTAGCCAATTTCAATTCTGTAAACTTACTCTAAGTTTATCATTCCTAGTTCAATTTTAAACCTATTGAACTTGGCTTCTTCTAGGGGCTTAGTATACATATCAGATAGTTGATTATCTGTTCTAACATATTCAAGTAAAATATCTTCTCTTTCTACATGCTCCCTAAGAAAATGATATTTAATTACAATATGTTTTGTTCTACTATGGGATACAGGATTATTAGCTATTGAAATAGCACTAGTAGAATCACAGAAGAGTGGAGTTCTACTTACCTGAAATCCATAGTCCTCAAGCTGATGTTGTATCCACAGAAGTTGAGCACCGCAACTTCCTGCAGCCACATACTCTGATTCTGCAGTGGAGATAGCCACACTTGTTTGCTTTTTGCTACTCCAAGAAATCAGTCTTCCTCCTAGGAATTGACAGGTTCCAGTAGTGTTTTTTCTGTCTTCTTTGCATCTGAATAACCTGTTAGATCAAAATCCCCATTCCTAGGGTACCAGAGGCCTAGATAAGGAGTGCCCTTTAGATATCTCAATATTCTTTTGACTGCTGTCAAATGAGACTCTTTAGGGCAGGCTTGATACCTAGCATAGACACATGTAGCATACATGATATCAGGTCTACTTGCAGTCAAGTATAATAGGGAGCCAACTATCCCTCTATACAAGGTTTCATCTACAGGTTTCCCTGCATCATCCTTGCTAAGAGACATACTTGACCACATAGGAGTCTTCATGGTGCTGGATGAATCCATACCATACTTCCTTATGAGTTCTAGGGTGAACTTGGACTGGCATATGGATAAACCATTCTCAGTCTGTCTTACTTGGAGACCCAAGAAGAACTTTAGCTCTCCCATACTACTCATCTCAAATTGACTTTGCATTAGTTTTGCAAACTTTTTGCAAAGTCTACTTTCAGTAGACCCAAATATAATGTCATCTACATATATTTGGACTACTATAACTTTGCCTCTTGATTCCCTAAGGAATAGAATCTTATCTATTTTCCCCCTTGAAAACTTGTTCTTAATGAGGAAACTAGATAGGGTTTCATACCAAGCCCTAGGGGCTTGCTTTAACCCATATAAAGCTTTCCTAAGTCTATAGACATGATTAGGTAAAGTTGAATCAACAAAACCTGATGGCTGTTCCACATAGACTTCCTCTTTAAGATTACCATTTAGAAATGCTGACTTGACATCCATTTGGTAAACCTTGAATCCTTGAAAGGTTGCATAGGCAAGAAACATCCTTATGGCTTCCAGTCTGGCTACTGGAGCAACGGGTTGATCAAAGTCAATACCTTCTTCCTGCCTATATCCTTTAGCAACCAATCTTGCTTTATTCTTAATGATGACCCCTTGTTCATCCATCTTATTCCTGTAGATCCACTTGGTTCCAATTATATTCTGGTCTTTAGGTTTAGGAACAAGTTCCCAGACCTTGCACCTCTTGAACTGATTCAGCTCTTCTTGCATTGCTTCAGTCCATTGTGGATCTAGAATGGCTTCTTCAAACTTCTTAGGTTCAACTTGAGATAGAAAACTGGAGTAGATTGCTGCATTCAAATTTCTACTCCTTGTTTGTACCCCTTATCTTGGATCACCAATGATCTGCTCTACTGGATGATCTCTAAGATGCCTATTGGCTGGAGGCATCCTGACTTCTGGTTGAACCTCTTCAGTTTCATCATCTTGCTATACTCCTTGTACTTATTCTGTATTTGGTACATGTAGTACTCCCCCTGGACAACAGCCACTGTCTTCTACTTGCTGTCTTGCAGTAGATTCTTCTTCTAGAGTGAGCTTGTCCATCTTCTTTGTTAATCCTGTGGGGCTGCATACACTACTAGACAGTCTCTTCTACAACTTGAGTAAACAAGTTGTAGACTCTATAAGCCTTACTATTGTTGCTGTACCCAACAAAAATTCCCTCTTGGGACTTGGCAGCAAACTTAGTCAAGTAAGACTTTCCATTGTTAAGTATGAAGCACTTACAACCAAAGATCCTGAAGTAGGATAGATTTGGTTTCCTGCCTTTCACAACCTCATAGGGGGTCTTGTTGAGGCCTTTAGTTATGGTAGCCCTATTGATAACATGTCATGCAGTATTTACTGCTTCAGCCTAGAAGTATTCTGGTAGTGATGTATCACTTAATAGGGTCCTACTAGCCTCAATCAAGGTTCTATTCTTACTCTCAGCAATGCCATTTTGCTGATGTGTTCTAGGTGAAGAAAATTCTTGAAATATCCCAAATTCTTCACATAGTTTTGTCATGCTATCAGACTGAAATTCAGTACCATGGTCACTTCTAATCTTGACCACTGTACTGTCTAGTTCATTCTGAATTTGCTTGACAAAGATATGGAAGACACTAGGTGTTTCAGATTTCTGTCTTAAGAAGAACACCCAGGAAAACCTTGAGTAGTCATCTACAACTACAAAGGTATAAACCTTCCTACCTAGTCTGTGAACTGGCATTGTACCAAAGAGATCCATGTGCAAGAGGTATAAACACCTCACAGCATCTTTGTTTTCTATGCTTCTAAAGGTGGATCTAGTCTGCTTGCCCTTTTGACAAGCTGAGCAAATACCATCTTTAACACACTTAACTTGAGGACCATTCCTCACTAACTCTTTACTAAAGAGTTTGCCAATTGTCTTGTAGTTTAGATGGGCTAGCCTCTTGTGCCATTTGACACAATGAGAGACTTTCTCATCTGCTACAAGACACACTTGAGAACCATTGGTCTCACACATAATATCTAGGCAGTAGACATTCCTCTTCCTATAACCTGTCAAAATGATCTCTTGATCACTTGACCTCTTGATATGACAACCATTCTTAACAAATGAGATGTCATACCCTACATCACTTAATTGACTTATACTTATTAGGTTGTGTTTCAACCCTTTAACATAAGCCACTTGAGTAATGGTAACTAAGTTACTAGAAATGTTACCAAACCCTTTGATGATTCTTTTTTCAGAACCACCAAAGGTTACTTTTGGACCATCTGTGATTGGAATGTAATCCTTTAGTAAACCCCTTGTTCCAGTCATATGTCTGGAACATCCACTGTCCAAGTACCATATTGGGGCATGGCAACTTGGACTCACCTGCAAAACAGATTAATGAACCTTAGAACCCAAAGTATTCTTGGGTCCTTGGTATTTGTTAGTTTGCATCCTGACAAAGCTACCTATTGGTTTTCCAATAGGCAGTTTTCTACTCACTATGGCACTAGCATTGTGCCAACAGTACATTGCAAAGTGTCAACCTTGCCACAGCACCAACATTCAAACTTATTGTACCTTTGCTTAGGTAATGTCTTTGCTGTCTTATATACAGCAGACTTGTTGAGTGTTGGGGCTTTGCCCTTGGACTTGGACTGCTCAGTCCTTGAAGGTCTAGTAAATCCCAGTCCAGCTTTACCCTTGTGATGAACAAATTCATCAATTATGTGTAACACTGACTTAGGTTTAGAAAACCTAGCAATAAGCTCTCTCTCCTTCTGAAGATTAATCTCCAGACTCTTGATTTGATCATTTTTAAATGATATAATTCCCATCTGAATCACTGTTATGTGCTTCAGTCTGGCTATCTCATTAAGCTTTTGATCAAATAACTTCTCAGAATCTGTTGCAGCAGCTTTGAGATCAGTAATTTCCTTTGTCTGACTTTTGGCTAGGGACTTGCTCTTCTTGTAAGCTTGCAACAGTACTTTATATTCATCTATCAGCTGATGAATATCTTCTTCAGACTCAGATGCACTCTCATCATTTGATGATGATGAATCTGATTCTGTACTGGAACAAGAAACTGAACTTAAAGTTGAACATTGTACCTTACTGGGTCCTGGCTGCTCCAGGATTTTGTCATTTTCAGTCAATGCCATCAGTCCTTGGCATTGACTGTCTTCTTGTTCATATATAGACTCCATAATCTGCATGAACTCTTCTTCTTCTTCTTCTTCTTCTTCAGCAAACAACCCTATGTATGCCTCAGCATCTGACTCAGTTTCCGAAGAAGAAATATCTGACAGAGTCTTCTCCTTTTTGGCAACAAAAGACTTCTCTTTCTTACCTTTGAAATGAGTCTTCTTCCTGTCACCAGACTCCTTTCTCTTTTCTTGACAATCTGCAACAACATGGCCTTGTCTATTGCAACAATAGCACACTATTTTTGAAACAGTTGCCTTACTAGATTTAGTCCTCTTCCTGTCCTTCTTTGAAGCCTTCTTATTCTGATAAAAGTCTTCTTTTCCCTGTGAAGTAGAAGGCCTTGACCTCCACTATTTCTTCTTTAAGAACTTCTGAAAATGTCTAGTGAAGGCAGCAAAGTCTTGATCACTTTCACTGCTTTCAGACTTTGTGCTGACAGACTCATCTGACTCTGATTCAGCAACCTTTGGAGGTGGAGTTGGTGACTTACTCCTGTACTTTCTGGGGGCTTCTGTCTTGAAAGCTACTATTCTTTCCTTATGTTCATTTCTTGTTGATTTCTCCTCCTCTTTCCTCACTGTCAACTGCATTTCATATGACAACAATTTGCCAAACAGTGTGGGTGGAGGAATTTCTCTCAACTTAGCCATTTCTCTAATGGCACAGATCTTGGTGTCCCAATCTTTAGTTAGGGACCTTAGAAACTTGTCATTGAGTTCATAATTACTGAACTCTCTTCCATAAGACATGAGTTCATTCACTATCCTATAGAACTTCTTATAGCACTCAGTTATGCTATCACCCTTTCCTTGTCTAAAACTTTCATACTCTTGATTTAGCAAGGATTTTCTGTCTTGCCTTACTTCTTCAGAACCCTCCATATACACAATAAGAGTATCCCACATCTCTTTGACTGTCTTACAATGTATAAGATTCTGAAAAGTTGCATATTCTATGGCACTCACTATAATGTTTTGAGCCCTTTTGTCCATGGTGGCTAGGACAATCTCATCCTTTGTCATTTCAGAGAAATCCTTTGGTGTTCTCTGATTTGCATCTAAAACTGATATCTTCATGGGCACATATGGCCCCTCTTTGACTGTGATATAAATCCTAGGTTCTGAGGCTTCCATAAACAGCCTTACCCTTTCCTTCCAGATCCCAAAAATCTCTTTCCTACATATAGGTAATTTCATGGATCCCAATTCCTTGTGATTATCTGTGGAACCCATGGTTCTTGATTTTCTTGAATCTGTAATTTGACTTAGACTGAAACTGCCAATCAGGATCTCCTCAGACTGTTAGTCCTTTTTGAGGAACCTGGCTCTGATACCACTTGAAAGATATAGTACCTAAACACCTAGAGGGGGGGGGGGGGGGGTGAATAGGTGACCTAATTCTTTTTGACTTTTTATGGCAGCAATCAGTTAATTTCACAGAATTCTATCTACTATAACACAGCACATATGCAACAATCACATCCAACAACAATCACACAGTAGACACAAAGTTTTATAGTGGTTCCCCAAACTTTGGGTACATCCACTTTCCCCCTTCGCCTATCTACTAGTGTACTAGATTCGGCCAAACTCCTCCACTATCTCAGAACCCAAACTGGTTCCTACACCTCAGTCCCAAGGCCCTACAACTCAGCTTTTCCACAAAGCGTACACTCAGCCACAAAGGCCTACACTCAGCCACAAAGGCCTACACTCAGCCACCAAGGCCTACACTCAGCCACCAAGGCCTACACTCAGAGATTTAACTCTCCTACCCTCAGCCTTTATAAATGCAGGCTTACAATCTCAGATCCCTAAGGATCCTACAAGTTATAATGAATACAAAATGTATAAACTCAACAACTTAGATGAAAGAGAGATATGTTATGAGATTCTTAATGAGTTCTTGGAAGAACTCAGCTGGACTCAATCTGCCTTAGCTTTCTTCAAAGCTTCTTGAAAGTAGAACTCAATAAGATTGACTCCTTCTGCAGTTGATCCTTGATCTCTGCTACTTAAGATTCAGACTAATCTGAATCCTTCTTCTCAGCTGGGTTCCAACAGCTGATATCTTTGATGGAGCTCTCTCTCTCCAACTTCTTAGATCTTCACTTGATAGCTAGATCTTCTTGTGTGTTCCTCTTGTGAATGATCACTTGAACCACTTCATCAATCATCAACAACCACTTATCTGTAGACTGCATAAGCCTATTTATAGGCCTTCTTCATGGTAACCGGCTGGTCCGATTCATAACTACTTTCTGACAACTCTGACAAGTGCTGTAGACCGGCTGGAACGGCAGCTGTCAAGTCATCCAGTCAGTTCTTAAAAATTCTCTAACTGTCTGATAGTGTCGAGACTTTCTGTCTTTAAGTGTCGACACTTATGGACCAAGTGTCGACACAAGTTGTGTAAGTGTCGACACAAGTCTACAAGGTGTCGACATAACTTCTTGTGTTGTAGATTCTATGTCTCGACACTGTTTCTTCTTCATGTGTCGACACTGAAATTTAGTGTCGACACAAGTACTTGATCTTCTGTATTTTGCTGAATTCTTCTAAGTGTCGACACATCTCCTTTGTGTCGACACATCTTCATGTGTTGAATCTGTTAAGTGTCGACACTACTTCTTGGTGTCGACACATGTCTTCAGTGTTGATACTTGCTAAGTGTCGACACAGCTCCTTGTGTCGACACATTCTTCTTGTTGTTGAGACTTCAGCTGAGTGTCGACACATTCCCATAGTGTCGACACTTGTACTTAGAATATTTTGTTGATCTTGCTGTTTTTCACTAAGTGTCGACACAGCTCCATGTGTCGACACTTTCTTCAAGTGTAGAGTCTTCAACTGAGTGTTGACACATACTGTCTTGTGTCGATACTTTCTTTAAGTGTTGACTCTTCTGTTGTGTGTCGACACATTGTTCTGGGTGTCGACACTTTCTTCAAATGCTGACTCTTCTATTGAGTGTCGACACATTGTTCTGGATGTCGACACATATACTTAGTCTCTGCTAACTTTTGCTGAGTGTCGACACAGCTCCAGGTGTCGACAATTTCTGGTGTAGACACAGTTCTTCTAGGTGTCGACACTGCTGCTAAGTGTCGACACAGCTTTACTGCACTTTTCTTCACTGAGTGTCGACACAGCTCCTTGTGTCGACACTTTATGTCTGGTGTCGACTCTGCATCCTTCGTGTTGACACAATGACTCCAAGTGTCGACACTGCTTGTCTGGGTGTCGACACAAGTCTTCTTAAGTGTCGACACTTTCCCTCTGGGTGTCGACACATGTACTTAGAAACTTTTTGCTTCAGTCCTGCAAATACTTAACCTGCACAAGTAAACTCAACAAAACATCAAATACATTTTGATGTATATCATTGAGTTGGGTGAGGCTTCTTCAAATCACGTACATTTAAACCAATGTACCCAACAATCTCCCCCTATTTGGAGAAGTCATAACCCTTAGTCAATGATATACACCATTCATAAATAAAATTACAAAATGATGTAAAGTAAGATTATATACAGCAGGGTAAACATAAACATGTATCAATCACACATGTATTCATAGACATCAACACAGAACAAATATGAAATAGACATAGACATCATCACAGAACAAATATGAAATAGATTTAACATATAACACATTGTTCTAATATCTGTCATATTCTTTTTCAGAAGTTCACAAAATGTTTTACATCAAAAAGATTACAAAGTAAAGTTCAAGAAAATTCTAATTCTATTTCTGTTCTGGCTCCTTAATCACAATTCCTTTTCCAACTTGAACTTTAGCTTGAACAGGAGCATCAGCAACTTCAGCATCAGCAGGCTTCTTGCCTTTCAGATCTTTCTTCTTAAGCTCTTCTGCTTTAATCTTCTGCGTTTCAAAATAATGGTATGGCTTTGGAAAGTACTTACTAGGCTCCTCAGCAGTAGGAGGTAGCTTTCCCATCTTGGCCTTCCTTCTATATTGAACTATGGCCTCCTGCCTTGATTCATGTTTCCTCCATTCAGTTCAGAAAACCACTTATTCCTGTCTTGAATGTTATCTTTGGCAGCTTTCCAGGCAGTCAATATAATGTTCCTTGAGGTAAGGCTCCACTGCTCAAAGTCAGGTCTTTGTTCAGCTTCCTCCCTGAACCTCTTCTTTGATAATCTGGTTTCCTCTTCAGCTTGCTCCTTCAAGATGGCTTTCTTCAAATCACGTATATTTAAACCAATGTACCCAACAGCCTCGTCTCACCAGCCAAAAGGACGGTCTCTATGGTGGTCTTCTTCCACACAACAACTTTTATGGCCGTCAAGACTCTCTTTATCGTAGAGAGTCAATCCTCAGCTTGAGTTGGCGTTCTAATCCCGCCGAACCTTAGAGGATTAAAGCTCATCACAAGCTTGAGTTGCTTCTCCGTAGCCCTGCTTGGTGCTACCTGATCAACTGCCACACGTTCTACCACTCTCGGCTCTGCCAACCGAATCAGTTCTTGCACATTAATAGGTGGTGCGCGATGCATTTGCCCTGCAGGTTGGGAATTTATCATAGCAAAGACTGCTTCACCCACCAATCTGATGGTTTTTACTGAAGGAGGTGTTGTAGGCACGTCCCTCGGTGCACTACTTTCCACCGATTACGGGCGTTCTGATTGCCCAGCACCGCTCCTAGCTGTCTATAATAGCAAAGACCCTTGATTAGACGACAAACAGATTGCGAAAAGCAATCATTGTAACATTCAGATTCCTCAAAACAAGTGTATTTTTCATTCCTAAGTGGACATTCATGGGTTCTTTTAGATGTTATTACGATGACGCACACATGTGCTCACCACCCCTTAAAAGAATTCGTCCACGAATTCATTTAAGTTGACCAAAACCTGGCTCTGATACCAAATTGTAACACCCTCATCCGTCGTATGGCATATAACAGAAGGTCTAGCTGGAACCCGACGCCAAATACCACAGACAGTCTGAAGGGTTACAAAAGAATATCAAAACAATCCAACTATAACTACTCGTCCTATCACAGAGCATTCTAGCAGAAGCTTTTAAACAGTTGCCAAGAACCCATAATTGAATATCAACTATCATGAATGTCCACACACAACTATAGGAATGAAATAACAAATACACTGAAAGTACTGGGCCTTACAAGAATTCACTTAGCAAATTAATGTTTTACATACATCGGCTCGCAGTCCAGCCACACATGACAAAACTAAAAACAACAATTCACTAGGGCCTTCGAGGGCCAGCTCAGCATCATGGGCTTCAGCCCGCTATTTGGTACTTGGCTCCGCAGCACCTGCAAGCAACATTCCACCGCATGGTGGCAAACAGAGTAATGGTCAGCCAAAGCCGACCAAATTATAACGACCCGCCCCTTACTCGGTATGGCGGTGCTCCTTCCCTGCATTTAATTAGCCCAGCTAAACAATAAAGTACAAACATACTTCGCCATATGTGTAGGCACGCACGACCAAACACCCCGTGCACTCAGGGCACATTATCGGTGAATCCGGTCAATTTCGTGGCTTCACCACCATCCATGGGATGGCAACTTCATGAGCATTTTAGCCTTTCTGACCACCGTCTAAGGCTCCCAACTATGCCAACTGCCAGTCCCGCTTTGGGTCTCTCGCACCGAACCACATAGCCCGGATCCGATTCCACTTGCCCATTGCTCACACCACTTAGTCACCTTAAGACGTACGCACGAGCTAAGCTTCTCTTGGATCCCGCAACAATTCCAAACATCACATAACCCAGTTATGTTCAAGGCCGGCTCCCAGGCCACCAAGTTAGCAGAACTACGTTTCCGTTCATTTTTTTGGGTGCGCCTTGGAGTTAATCCCTAAGGATCCCTGCTGCAATCTACCTTGTAGAAACCCGAAAACATAAAGCATGGAGTCTTCTCCGGCAAACCATGCAAAATGCAACATCACCGATCCAGACCAACACGTCCATGTAGGCTTCACACACAATTCCTATGTCCGTACTTCGATTTCGGACTCTATATGTAACATGAGAGGGACTATTCACATCAACCCCAAGGAACACCGCACACCAACCGCACACTCGCGGGAGCGGGTTTCCTTATGCAAAAGAAGGAGAGCTTCACATGCTCAAGTAGAGAATCGTTACCCTTGTAGTATGCTTTTGCTCCATGGAAATCTATATGGATAGAAGGCTTCACAATGGAATTTTCACCACGGATCCAGTCTCTGTACTCGAATCGGTGCTCTGATGCTCCTCCAGCGGCCGAAATCCTCCTCTTCCTTCCTCCTTGCTCTCTCCTCTCTGTAATACCTTAGGAAGAGAATGTTAAAGAGGAAATGAGGAATTAAACCTCAATTCCTGGCCTTAACAAAGCAGGAACATATCTGGGCCGTCAGATCTTAATTAAAGAAAACGAACGGCTCAGATCCGTCAAAAAATCCTCAAGATTGGGCCGCACACGGCCTTGCATACGGCCGTGTCCCAGGCCGTGTGCCTCGATCCAGGCACGATCATCGAACACAGAAAAGGACACGTGTTGAGACACGCTCGTGTCTCAACCTGACACGCCCGTATCGGGTCCCGACATGCCCGTGACCAGCGGCGTGTTACCAGAAACCGCCATGCCAACTGTCATGTCCCCTGGTGAACACGGGTGGGGACACGGGTATGAACATGCCTGTGTCACCCCTGACACGCCCCTGTCACAACTGTTCACAGCCGTGTTTCCTGTCGTGTCCTTTTCTAGATACAGCCGGCCAACACAGAGAAGGATACGTCCCTGGGACACGCCCGTGTCCCAGGCGGTGTACCCCTATTATGGCTCCAAAAATTTCTTTGGATGAGACCAGCTCGATTACGATTTTCGAGGCATTATAGGAGAGGCCGCGACATCAGCCGCGACCTTGCTTAGTCGCCGCTCCCTCCATTTCTAGCCACTCTTGTTCTTAAGTCATCGTGACCTTTCCTTAAGTCGTCGTGACCTGTTTCCCGCAATCTCTATTGTTGTGTGGTTTCTCCTTTGTTCACACGACTTCTTTGCGGTCTTCCGTCTCCTGTTCGCACGATCTTCCTTCTTTATCTGTGTGACCTCACCGCGGTTATCCGTGCAACTTCTACCTGCTATTCGCGCGGCCTTACTGCTTCTCACAAGATTTCTTTTTTCTCTCTCCGCTTGTATGGCTCCACTTTGCCCATCTGATGACGCCTCCTCTTCCTCCTCCTTAAGGCCGTCTACCTCCGTGGTCACCACGTCTTGTAGTGCCCATGTGTCTATTCATGAAAAATGGCTGATAGACTGTAGCGCTACTAATCACATGACTGACAATCTTCACTGCTTTTATCTCCTAGAAACACATGACTGGATGCCGTCGGTCCTCGTTGCAGACAACACTTCCTCCCCAGTCCATAGCACGGACATGGTTCGAGTCACACCATCTCTTCGCTTGGCGGACACTCTTTATGTGCCCAAGTTTCCTTATAATTTATTATTCGTTACCTCACTATGTAAGCAACTTCAGTGCTCCATCACATTCACTCCTACTTCTTATTCTTTTCAGGATCCGGGCACCCTACTGATGATTGTTACTAGGACTGAGAGTGTCGGCCTCTACTTCCTCGATAATGTTTCCCCTCTGTCCGCATTCTCATCCTCTTTTACTGATCTCCTTCAATGGCATCTTTTCCTTGGTCATCCTCCTCCCTGGCTTCTTCGCCAGCTTCTGCCCCACCTCCCTTCCCATAATCCACCTCTCAACTGTGATGCATGTTAGCTTGGCAAGCATCACTGCTCCTCCTTCCCACCAGCACAAAGCCGTGTCTCTCCCCGTCTGTTTGACCTCGTTCACTCTAATGTATGGGGTATTGCTCATACCCTCACCATCGGTCAGGGTAGTTCCTATTTTTTCACATTTATTGATGATTTTTCTAGGTGTATGTGGGTGTATCTTCTAAAGGATCGCTCAGAACTGTTCTCTGTCTGGACATCATTTTATTATATGATTAAGAATCAGTTTGATACATCTATTAAAATCTTTCATTCTGGCAATGCTAAGGAATATCTTAGTTATGATTTCTCCTCTTTCTGTTTGCAACATGGTGTTATTCATCAAACTAGCTGTGTCTACACCTCACAGCAAAATGGGGTGGCGAAATGCAAAAAAAGTCATCTCCTCAATGTTTCTCTCACTCTGATGACACATATGCACGTTCCTCGCTCCTAATGGGGCTATGCTGTCCTTATCTCCTACTATCTCATCAATCACATTCCATCCACAGTTCTCCACGGTAAAACCCCATTCTCCATTATCTATCCGGACAATAATCCATTTCCTCTTCCTCTGCGTATCTTTGGGTGTACAGCCTTTGTGCCCTCTCACTCAGCCACCCAAAACAAACTCTCACCACGAGCCACTAAATGTGTCTTTCTGGGGTACTATACCACTCAGAAAGGTTATGGTTTCTTTAATCCCGTTACCCGCAAGCAGTTCATCTCTTCGAACGTCACCTTCTTTGAAAATGCATCCTACTTCTATCACTACTCCTCCTCTCCTCATGATGTTCCTACTTCTAACCCATCTGTCCCATCCACACCCGCTGACGTTCTTCCACCACCACCATCTCCACATCCACCATCTCCTCAATCGTCTCCACCACCCGCAATATATTCCTCCTCTCCGCAGCCATCTCTCTACTCCAGGGCCAGCTCTCTCTGCCACAGATACCCCGACAACTCCGCCACACGCCAAACTGGATCATCCCATTGCTCTTTGAAAAGGGGTTCAGTCTTGTACCCAACACCAGCTAGCTGTTGTAGTTTTCTATGATCCTCAAACTCCTTCTCGTAGGGCGTTTGCATTGGCTATCTCTGCTACTACAACTCCCCGCACCTAATAGGAAGCTCTCACTGTTCCTCATTGGAAGGCCACCATGGATGAGGAAATTGCTACCCTCACTGAATGGGGTACCTGGTCCCTTGTTACTCCCCATTTAGGCACTGATGTGGTTGGCTATTGTTGGTCTTTTTTGTGAAGTTCCGTCCGGATGGCAATGTGGATCGGTGCAAGTTCCGCCTGGTTGTCAAAGGCTTCACTCAAACATATGGTGTTGATTACTTTGACACCTTCTCTGCCGTTGCTCGTCCCAGCACCATTCAGGTCCTTCTCTCTGTAGCTCTCAACAAGGATTGGCCCATTTCACAGCTGGATGTTAAGAATAATTTTCTATATGGTGATCTTCATGAAGATGTTTACATGGAGCAACCTCCTGGGTATGTTGCTCAGGGGGAGACACGAGTATGCCGGCTGAAGAAGGCCATCTACGACCTTAAGCAAAGCCCTCGGGCTTAGTTTGACAAGTTCAACGGTATTGTTGCGGTCATTGGTTTTGCAAGAAGTTCGGCCGATCACTCCTTATTCATCTGCAAAACCTCCTCTGGTATGGTAGTTTTGCTGTATATGTGGATGATATTCTTCTAATTGGCGATGATCACGTTGGTGTAGTTCTAACTAAGAAACACCTCCGTCAACACCTGGTCACGAAGGATATGGGCTCCCCCAAGTACTTTCTGGGGATTTAAATCTCTCGGAAGCCCAACTCTTTGGTTCTCTCCCAATGGAAGTGTACTCTTGATTTACTAAAAGAGCCAGGGTTGACTGGTGCTAAACCTGCTCACTGTCCCATGGCTACTGGAGAAGACAAAACTTGTACTGATGACTCGCCTCTCCTATATGATACTACGAGGAACCGATGTTTGGTGGGAAAACTCATTTACCTTACAGTGATCAGACCTGTCATCTCCTATTCTGTAGGCAAGGTTAGCCAATTCATGCAAGCTCCTCGGGAGTGTCATCTACAGTCTGCAATGAGGATATTACAGTATGTCAAAGCAGCCCAGGGAAAGGATTGCTATTTCAGAAGAATGTTCACTTGAGGGTTGAAGCATACTCAGATTTGAGTTATGCTGATGATAAAGGAGACCTCAAGTCAACGTCTGGCTTTTGCATAGTTGTTGGAGGAAATCTTGTGAGCTGGAAGAGCAAGAAACAGTCGGTCGTCTCCAGGTCCAGCGCAGAAGCAGAATATCGTAGTATGGCGTCGACCACTTGTCATTTGAAGTGTTTATGGGCTCTCATGCTTAACTTAGGAGAGGTATACAACCACCCTCTATGGATGTTTTGTGACAATAAGGCCGCTATATACATCTCCAAAAATACGGTCTACCATGAGAGAACAAAGCACGATGAAGTCGACTGCCACTTTATTCGGGAAGAGATTTTGAAGAAACAAATTTGTTATTCGTTCGTCACCTCCGATAAATAGTTGGCAGATATTTTCACCAAGTCGTTGTCCGCCTCCTTTCTTCACATTTGTGACAAGCTGGGCATGATCGATATATATGCTCCAGCTCGAGGGGGAGTGTTACTGTATGGAGACCGGGCGGTCTGGCGGTCTGACTCTGTCAGATTAGAGACCGAGCGGTCTGTCGGTTTCTCTCCAACGGTTTGGTGGCCGGACTGTTGATGTTGGTGTCCGGGTGATCTTACGGTTTGTCTCAGGTGACTTGGAGACCGGGCGGTCTGGCGGTCTCCCATGACGGCTTGTTCTCTCCTTCTGGTGGCTGCCGGGCGGTTAGCCTATTCTTCTAACCGCGCGGTCTGTTCGGCTTGCATTTATGTTAAACCGCTTAGACATGTAATTATTTAGTCCCACATTGCTTAATTGTAATCTCTCTCATCTCCTCCATTCTATAAAAGGGAGGTTATAACTGTGTAATAGATACCTTTTTTGGATAATAAAATTTGTTATTCAACATTTTTGGCCTGCTTGTTTTCTGTTAGCACAGCCTGAAGCTATCACTGTGTGTTAGCTTACTACTGCCACGCGGTAGTAACTTAATGCTTGGTCAAGAGCATTGAGTGTGTTGAGAGTGTCAAGTACTTTGATTGCAGCAATCACCACGCAATAGATCAATATTACCGTCGCCGCGCGGTAGTCACTCAATGCTTCATTGAAAGCGTTGAGTGCGTCGAGCCATAGCGCCACACGGTACTTATGTACCTTTGTGCGTTAAATACCTGAGACACCAAAAGATTTAATTCCATATCTAGCTCCGACGTTAATTCTACCGTCGCGCATTAACTTCCAATCCTTCCTTTTTCAAGATTTTTAGGGCATTACAATTCTTCCCTCCTTTAGGAATTTCGTCTCGAAATTTTATTTATCGAAAGGAAATCAGTACATCACCTTACATCCATTAGTTTACAAAAACAACTCGGGAAATTCATCTCACATGGTTTGCTCATGCTCTCATGTTAGTTCTTCATGGAAACAATTGTACCAACGGACTTTGACCATCATGAATGCATGTTTTGTTACGTAGTTGCTTGATCTCTGTATCCTCGATACGAATGGGACTCAACTTTCTCGTCAGCCTACCATCGACCGATACCTGATTATCAGCCACCACTTGCGTCGGCTCTTGCAAAGCTTTCCGCGGCATCGATTTGTGAAACACATCGTGCAAACCACTTAGCTTCGTCGAAAGAGCTAATCGATAGGCAGCTTCTCCAATCCCCTCAACCACTTCAAACAGACCAAGATTCCTCGAACTCAAATTTTTCAAGCGCCGAATCCTGGACATACCTTTGAATGGCTTTATCTTCAGATATTTCTAATCGCCAACTACAAACTCTATGTTTCGGTGTTTTGAGTTGTAGTACTTAGCTTGCCTATCTCGGGCCACCAATAGTCGATCTCGTATAGTGCGTCTGCTCGAATTTGCATATTCGACCTCATTATGCTTATACAGCTTTGATTCGCCTTTCTCTTCCCAAGCTAAAGGAGTATGACACTTCCAATCGCATAAAGTTTTGAAGGGCGCCATCTTAATGCTAGCTTGATAACTATTTTTGTAGGCAAACTCGATCATATAGTGATGGTCCTCGTACCTCTTCCCGAAATCCAAGGCGCACATACGGTGCATATCCTCCATTTTGATGTTGGTTCTCTCGGTCTGACCAACCATTTGTGGATGAAAGGTCGTATTGAACTTTAGTTTATTAACCAACAATTGGTGGATTATCCTCCAATCATTCAAAGTAAAGCGCCCATCTCGCTCGTTGACAATCCTACGGGGCACATCAAAGCCTTAAAATGTTGTTAACGTACAACTCAGTCAATTTTTCAACTGAATCGTTTTTATTATTTGCTATGAAGTGTGATACCTTTGTCAATCTGTCAACGATCACCGACAAAGCATCGTTCCCGCTATGTGATCTTGGCAACCCATGCACAAAATCCATAGAGATTCATCGAAGTTCCACATCGGAATTGGCAATGACTTCAGGAAACATCCAGGCTTCTAACATTTAGCTTTTACTAAGGCACAAGTTTGACACTTTGTCATGCAAAAAGCTATGTCCTTCTTCAAACCCGGCCACCAGAACATCATTTTCATGTCATTGTACATCTTTGTGCTCCCTGAGTGGATTGAGAATTTAGAAAAATATGCTGCTTACATCAACTCCTCCCGCTGCTTACCTATATTTAGGAAGCACAAACGACCGTTCTTTCTCAAAAGACATCATCCAAGGAAAATTGGAAATTTTACCCATCCGCTGTATAGAGCTTCATACTCTCATTAATTTCCATTGCTCGTCGAACTCTGCCATCAAGGATATATTGCACCTCCGTCCTATTCAAGCATGCAATTGTAATGGAATTCTTGTCAACACAAGAAATATTTAAGGCCACCAACTCCTGGATCATACGCTCATCATGCATCTGTTACTAACTTTCCCGCACTGGAGTCTTACGACTCAAGGCATCTGCGACCACATTTCCTTTCCCGGGAGTGTAATGTATCTTGAAGGTGTAGTACCCGAGAAACTCCATCCACCTCTACTATCGCATGTTTAGATCTTTCTAATCTCATAAGTACTCAAGGCTCTTATGGTCCATGAAGATGTCAACTTTCATGCCAATAAGTAATGATGCCACAGTTTAAATGCAAAAATCACAGCCGCCAACTCCAAGTCATGGACTGGATAGTTCCGCTTATGCACTTTCAACTTGTATAAGCTATAAGCAATAACCTTTCAGAATTGAAGAAGAACGCAACCAAAGCCACTCCCTGAAGAATCACTATATATCTCATAGCCGTCTATACTACATGGCGAACTAAAGATAGGCCCCGTAGTCAAATGACTCTTTAACTCCTCGAAAGCTCGTGTGAATTTAGGCGTCTAAACTAACTTCTGATCTTTCCTCGTCAGTGTAGTGAGAGGTAAGGCTATCCGTGAAAAGTTCTTTACGAAGCGCCTGTAGTAGCTAGCAAGTCCAAGGAAGCTCCGGACCTGCTACAGTAGACAACACATGCCACCCGTATCGCAATTATCTTCCTCAGATCTACCACATTACCTTCCCCACTAACCCCATGGCGAAGAAAAGCTACCGACAACTACCAAAACTCACACTTTCAGAACATGACATAGAGTTTATTCCTTCTCAGGGTATGCAAAACCATCCTCAAGTTTTTTGCATGGTCTTCTTCTGATTAAGATTATACCAGTATTTCGGTAATAAAGACGATCACAAATTGATGTAAATACTCCTGAAAGATCTGATGCATAAAGCCCTTGAATATCGATGTCGCATTTGTTAGCCCAAATTACATTACAGTGAACTCATAATGGCTGTATCGTATACCAAATGCCATCTTGGGAATGTCACATTCCCGAAACCACAACTGGTAATAACCATACTTTAAGTCTAGCTTCAAGTATACATTTGAACCCAACAGGTGATCAAACAAGTCATAAATCCGTAGAATTGGATACTTGTTCTTTTACATCCGCTAGTTCAATTCTCGATAGTAAATGCATAGACGCAAGCTTTCGTCCTTCTTCTTAACAAAGAGGACCGGAGCACTCCAAGGTGGCATACTTGGACGTATATATCTTTGAACTAGCAATTCTTGCAATTGAACTTTTAAATCTGCTACATGGTACAGTGAGGAGGCCACAGTTTTTGCACCTGACACCAACTCAATAGAAAAGTCAGTCTCCCGCTGGTGCGGTAACCAAGGGAGATCTTTAGGAAAAACAACCGCATATTCGGATACAATACGAACGTCACTCAAACTGGACTTCAGCTCAATAACCTCCAACAGCGTGAAGAATAACTCCGCTACTTTCTGAATAATCATGACTACCTGGAGAGCGTTCATAAATATCATGCTCGACCCTCGCATATAAGCAAACTTAGTCTTTAGTTCGGTTTTTTATACCAGTGTGGCTTCCTTATAGTTGCAGTCTATATAAGCACACTACTCCGAGAGCCAGTCTATGCCAAAGATTACATCGAACTCAGATATCGGGAGCACCGATGATTCCAATCTAAAATCTTGACTTCCAATCCGTACCTCAAGACAACAAGACCTATCCGGACGCATCACACATATGCTAAGTAATAATACCTTTACTCTATCTATTGACACAAGAGTAGGTACTTCGATCCGCGATACGAAATCCTCAGAGAGAAACGAATGAGAAGCGCATATATTGAACAGTGCTCTCACCGAATAATCCCGAATAAGGACAAAGCCTATATTCAAACAATTTATACACAAGCAACGTACAAGGTACGAAATATGAAATAAAGTAAAAGTGTATCTTAACTCATACCTGTTACGACATCACTTTGTTTTATGGCCTCCTGTTGACCAAGATTGGTACACCCTTGGCTGAGCTGAAGCATATCAGGATGTAGTGAACTCCACCGCCTTTCCCTTCTCAGCATAAGATGCTCCTGCCTTTTTGTCCTTCCTTGGTAAGCCACCGGGGCACTCATGGGAAAAACGTCATGGTTTGCCACACGTATAACATGTCCGCGTGCATTTCCCAGAAGTTGCTCCAAAAGCCACAGCAGATGGAGCATGTCCAAAAAACCTGGACTTTGTTCTCAACTTCTTTCGCTACTCAGAATTTGTAGGACGCGGTTGTTAGGTCCATTGCTCACAATGTTTCAGATTTGTAGAAGTCAAACAAGTCAATGGTATACACACAGTTGTATTTAATGTATGTTTAAGTTCATGTATTTAGGTTGGACAGGTATTCCAAGTGGTTGTGACAGGTGGTCATGGGGTAGAGGAGTGGAGAGATAAAAATCTGTCAAAGTCCACAAGCATTGAGTGAAGCCAGTTCACTCAACACCAGATGTCAAAGAGGAATGCTAGAAAGGGTGAAAGTTTCCTAAGTCCACAGGCGTTGAGTGAAGCCAGTTCACCGAACGCTAGATACCAAAAAGCGCTGAGTATGGTGTGGACAGTCAAATCCCAACAGTCTGCAAAGTAAATCATCGGCTTAGTCCACAGGTGTTAAGTGAAGGCAGTTCACTCAATGCCATACAACAAGAAGCGCTGAGTAAAGCTGTGTTTGTCAAAGCCTCAACATTAGCAAGTAGAAAAAGCAGCTAAGTCCACATACATTGAGGGAATCCAGTTCACTCAATGCCAGACAATAAAAGTGCTGAGTAAAGATAGGATAATCAATGCCCAGCAGGTTGGAGAGACAATATTGCGTCTAAGTCCACATGCATTGAATGAAGCCAGCTAACTCAATGCCTGTTCAGCAAAAGCATTGAGTCATAATGCTCCAGTCAAATCCTAAGAAGAAAGAAGATAGTAATCGACTAAGTCAAAAAGCATTAAGTGAAGCTAGTTCACTCAACGCCTAATAAAGAAGACAGGCAAAGGCAGGAAGCATTGAGTGAGGACAACTCACTCAACGACTCCAGATAGATGAAGAATTTTTCTAAGTCCAGAGGAGTTGAGTGAGGAAGTCTCACTCAATGCTCTCCATGCCTAGATACAAAATAATGAGCCACGTCTAAATGCGTTGAGTGATTAAGGCTTCACTCAAAGCACTCAATTCCCGAGGAAGCAGAAGATTGGCTAAGTTTAGAATCGTTGAGTGAAGCTTGTTCACACAACAACTCAATGCCTCGGATGGAACTGAGAGTATGGCTAAGTCCAGAGATGTTGACGTCAGCAAAAGTCAACAAAAGTCAACAAAATTCAATTTTTTGGTGGGAAAGCTTGAATCCACCACTGATGGCACCGATAGGCAACTGTATGATATATTTTATAAAAGGAAGGTTGTTAATTAACAATTAAAGCTGGGACCGTGGGTCAAAGAGACGTTGTATGGCAGAAGATATAAGGAATGGGATTGACAAAATCTTATTAACTTTTAGGGCTTTGTCTTTTCGAAAAGCGGCAGATCTTTATCGTCTTCCTCAACATTGTTGCTGAGATAAGAAGTAGAATTTCAAATCAATCGACCTGAAAGTTCTTCCTGTTAGTTGTTGTCATCTTCATCATTAACACTAAGAAAGGAGTAGTAAGGGCTAACACTAGCTGCACCCACTTTACAGCGCAAGCAGAGCATTTCCTAAAGATTATTTTCTAGAGCAGTGAAGAAGAAATCTTGACTGATCTTTCTCAGGGCAGAAGGAGAAAGGCACAAAGATCATTTCTCTGTTGTCTAGTAATCAACACCAAAAAACTTATTTCTTTCTGTATGATCTTCTTAGATCTGATTTGTAAGCCTATTTATAAAGGCCAAGTGTAGGATACTTTGGATCTGAGGTAGGTATGTCCACCCAGCCTGAGTGGTAGGGCCTTTGGCCTGAGGTAGGTGATCTTCTGATCATTGAGTTGTAGGGCTTTGTTCCTGAGTTTTAAGTCTTGGAGAAGACTGAGTGGTCCTGCAAGATCGTGTTGTAAGCTCTTAGGAGCCGAGATTTTGGAGAAGTGTCATGTCTAACACACTGTTAGAAACGTAGGAGGGATAGTGGACGTACCCATAATCTGGAGAACCATTATAATTTGTTGTGTTGTCTCGGTGAATGTCTAGAAAGTAATAGAAAGTAAATCACCACTCACAGCCTAAACTTTTAAAAGTTAAAAGATATACTAAAAACCTAGAAACTGATTCACCCAACTCAAGGTGGTTTTGCTACCCTTGAAAACAAAGACATTCAGCGGCACTTTGATCTCGAGCTTTATCACAGCCAAGTCCCTCTTGCCCTGCACCATCTTCATGTCCTACTCTAACGAACGAGCTATATAGACCAATATTTGAAATCCTTGGTTCTTCGGAACCGAGATCAGTAACCTCAGCTCATCCCGTAGTCCCTCAAACAACCTATTGGTCGTACGTTCTTTGTCAGTAAAAGTAGACCCCGCATAACGTGACAACCTGGTAAACTCACGCAAATAGTTATCTAAACTTCTCTCGCCCCAAGTTAACTGCTCGAACTCATTTTCCATGGCTATCCGTTGCGACGATGGCAAATGCTTTGCCCAGAACAATCTCGAAAACTCATCCATCGAGATCTCCAATAGTCGTCTGCCCACAAAGTGGTGTACGTCCAACTCATCCCACCAAAGCCAAGCCTCTTCTTCTAACAGGAAAGTGGACAAGGTGACCTTCTGTACCTCCTCTATCTCTAACTCCGTCAACATCCTCTTGACGCGCAAAAGCTAGTCCTCTTCATGTATTCAAGTTCCGGCACCCGTAAACGTAGGAGGAATAAAGGTCATGAATTGCTTCAACTGCCTTTTAGTCGCTCGCATATCAACCATAGCCTCAGCAGACACTTGTCTAGCAGTTATAGGTTCGGATACACCAACCTGAACTGGTACCATCGCAGGTCTCACCTGCCCAGTCGGCTGTGCATTCATAATTACAAACACTGCCTCAATAACTAAGCATACTGTTTCCACAGGAGGAGGTGTTGGCACTTTTGCTGGTGCCGCACTCTCAACAAAATGTTGGGGTTCATACTTCCACGCAGCACTTCTAGTCACCTATAATTATGAAATATATAATTTAGCCACAGCGCAAAAGGTAACTAGTGAACAATAAGAATGCGTAGATTCCTCAAACATGTGTATTTTCATTTTGAAGTGGACATTCTTGAGTTCATTTGTGTTATACCGGTAAGCACAACCATGTGCTCGCCACCCCTCAAAAGAATTCGACCACGAATTTGCAGATGGAAGATGGAGACAAGAAGATACTAAAATTATAACACCTCCATCCATCATATGAAATATAACAAAGGGTCTGGCTGGGGCCCCACACCATACTCCACAGACAGTCGCCGGAGATACATGTTAATATCAAAAAACCAAACAAATCCTAACTCTCTGAATTCTAGCCGAAGCTTCAAGGGTTAAATTGAACTCCAGTATCAACAATGTCCACTATATAAAACCATAGGAATGTTATTTCAAAAGACACAAAAGTTAAGGCCTTAAGGCCTTACAAATGTTCTTCCCAAAAAGAGTGGTTTACAAACATCGCTGTGCAGGCCGTCCATACAAGAAAAATACTCAAAAAACTTTGCTTGGCCTTCGAGGGCTGACATATATTCAATGGGCTGCAAACCTCTATTTCTCGCTCGACTCTCCAGCACATGCACATGGACAATCCACCACAAGGATGACAAACAAGGCAATAATCAGGTTGAGCTGACCAATTTAAAACGAACCCACCCCTCACTCGGGGTAGTGGTTCTCCTTCCCTACAAGCAGCAACATAAATATCTTTTGACAAATAACAACGTGCAGTTAAGCACCATTCGCTACAGGTGTAGGCTCGATCAGTCACACACCCCATGCCCTCAAGGCACATTATCAATGTACCGGGCTTCCCGGGTCCCACCACCATCCACAGTGCCAGACATGATGGCATACTTGAGCATTCTGGTCTATCCGGCCCGGGGCCTAAGACTCTCATTATGCCAATGAAGAAAGGCATTTACTTTAGGCAATCTATCCCAAAGTGATATAACACAGGCTATTGTTCAACACTCTTCATGTTGCTCAAATCACTATGTCATTGACGAAAGCCGAAGCAATCAAGCCCCATGACAAGACGTGGGTCCGCTTCCACTTGCCCGTTCGACTCACTGTCCTTTTGGTGGGCACAATAGGCTCTCATCATCACTTTCCTCTCACATGTCCCCAGGAATAGAGCTTGCAATGATCAATCATGGCATTCATGGCTAATAGCTGGGCTCTCCAGGCTCATAGCGTCTCATGCAACGCACCTTGTCTCTCGGACACAGGCTTCGCAACAACATTTAGGCTGTCTCGCCTGGCCACCTTAGCTGAATTAACAGCTTCAAACAATGACCCCAGGCCTCCCAGAGATATTCCTCATAGCCTACTAGAAACTATCACCGGCGGTAGCACCACTGTCATGCGGTAGTGATAGAAATCACTTCTTCCCCATTTTGGGCATTTTCCTGGAGATCACCTCCAGTACTACCACTACAGCATCATGCACATCCCCAGACCATGGATTCTACACGTTTTATCTACAGAGTCTTCTCCAGCATGTAAATCAATTCATCACCAATCCTGACCAACTGTCCATATGAGCTTCACACAGCATACCTATTTCGTACTTTGATTCTGAATCTATATGTATGTTTTAACTTGGATCACTACGATCTACCCGCTGGAAACCACCCTTTTCTTAACCTTTTGGTGAGGGGTATCATGCACGTATGCAAATTGAGGACTTCATTTGTCCAAGGAGAAAGTTGTTACCCTCGTAAGTCATTTTGGAGGCATGATGAAGTCTTCTATCTAGATGTAAAGGAGTGCCTCGCTTTCCCCCTCACGGATCTTGCCTCAGATGTTAAATCTGACCACATGATCTCCTTCACCTAGCTTGCAAAGCTTAGAAACAGACTCTTGCTCTTAAGAAATTCAAGAACTAAGAGGGAGAAGAATAAGAACTCATTCTCATGCACAACTTATATCTGAAGGCTACCGCCGCACGATATCTGAGGCGATCACTGCTTGGCCCAATGGACATCGCTCTATTGCCTAGAGAGCCCTCCACCTTACTGCGATGTGAGAGGCTACCAGCAAGCAGTACTTTTCTCAAGCTATCATCGCGCGTTAGCTTAGTACTACCGTGCGGTATTCACTCAACGCTTCATCGAGAGAATTGAGTGAGTTGAGAGCTTCGAGTGCTTTGAGAGTAGCTATCACCATGCGATAGATCACTACCACCATGCGGTAGTCACTCAACGCCATGCTCTATATACTCGAGAGACCAGATGATTTAATTCGAAAGCTAGTACCAGCATTAATTCTACCGCCACACATTAACTCCAATCCTTCCTTTTTCAGGATTTCTGGGCCATTACATTTAGCCTCTTGGCATTGAGTGAACTGTCTTCACTCAACGCTTTTGGATTTAGCCAGTTTTTTGATATGCTAGCATCATGTCTTGAGTCCAACTATCTTTGTGACTCTAACAACCTGTCAAATAAGTGCAATAGGATACAACCTGCAAACATTGAACATTGAATATGTATTAGATACATTCATTTTTATACCATTGACATGTGGGCCTTCTTCAAATCTAGGACATTGTGATCAATGGACCCAACAATTTCCCCCTATTTGAAAATGCTAGAACTCTAGTCAATGATGTACACTACCACATTACAGAAGATAAATATTCACAACATATAAGAAAAAATTGATATACACACAAAAATATGATAATCATTTAAGACAAAAGTCATAAATAGACAATGTGCTTATAACAAATTGTTCATGTTCCTAAAGCCTTTAAGGAAAATAAAAAATATGCCATGTCTCAGTTTCCTTGATCACTATCCCCCTACCGGGCTTCTTTACATCCTTATCACCGGCATCAGTCTTCTTCTACTTCTGTCTCTCAAAGGAACTGTATGGCTTTGGGAAATACTTGCTGGGCTCAAGAGTATCTGGTGGCACTGCACCTGACTTTTTGTCTCTTCTGAAATTTCTCCTGGGCTCTTCATTTCTTTTTAATTTTGCTGAGCTACACAATTTTCCTCTGTCAGTGTTATGGTCCTCGATTTGATCCCAGACAGACAAGATGATAGTCCTTGATTGAGGACTCCATTTCTCAAAGTCTGGACTAGTCTCTCTCTATCTCCTTTATACCACTTCTTACTGAGTCTGACCGCTTCCTCTTCTTCAGTAACTGAATTGCGGCTTGCTCTTGATACTTGTTCAGCAGTGATGTTGAAGGTAGGAATTTCAACAGTAGTAAAATGTTCAGCTCACTGAGCATCAACTTGACTATACTGATTATCACCATATTACTCATCATATAGTCCTTCTGTAATATGGGCAAGATTATCAGGAATGTTGTCATATGTATGATGTTTAAGCTCTAGTGAACCTCTGATTATATTGGTAACCCAAACAACATTCTCAATGTTGGCCTTGATAATTGCCTCCCCCCTTTATGACTTCTTCACCAATAGTTGCAGTCAGGGAATCCTTTGCAATAGAGAGTCTTTGATCCAGAAAGTTGAATCCATTAGTAAAATGGTTCTTAACTTCTAACATGTGATCATCCAGGTACTGAGTGCAGACATCCATCCATCTTTCTAGAGTTATCTTGTGTGCTTCCATGAGTTTTTTCTACATATTATATACAATTTCCATGTCGCTGGAAGTGATGTTCTGATTCTCGATTGTATCATTCTGAGTTTGCCTGATTTATACAAGCATGCTTTTAGTATACGTAACAGCTATGGGAACTCTAATGAAGAATGATACGGTGTTGGCATTAATAAGGATAACTTCAAATCTAATTGACTTTATCTCAGTTGATAGATCCCTTCTCAACCCCTTGATAGAATAATCAACAAAGTGCTCATGTTGTGTTCTCTGGTCATCTAGCAGACCTTTGAGTTAAGCAAAGAAGGTGGAGGACATTTGATCATCTTGGAGAGATGTCCCTTGCTCATGTACATCCTCATACACTTCTCTTGCTTCTTCCTTTATCTCAGAATCAACTCTCATGTATTCAAAAGAGTGATCAACAACCTCGCTCTTTGCCTCATCAGTTGAAAGTTCAACATCTTCAGAAATGTCAATAACATTCTCTATTACTTGAGCAGGGAGCTCTGCTGGAATCTCCCCCTAAATCTCTGCAGTCCCATTGGAATTTGCTGCACTGTAACAATAATGTGTGGGGCATCTTGAATCATTGTATCAGGGACTTACTCCCCCTCAACTTGAGGACAAAATAGAATCAGTTCAGGACACTCTGGAGTTTGAGCAATCCTATTCTACAGATTCTTAATGAAGAAGTCTAGTTGTTCTTGAACTGATTGAACTGTCTCCCCCTCAGTATGGACAAGTAACTGGGAAGTCTCCACCTCAAGGGTTGCATAGATCCTATCCACAATATCTTTAGTCACCATTTTAGCTACCTCTGCTTAGATGTTCTCAGATTGGGAGCCACTGACTTGCACAGTTTTTGCTACAGGTTCAGAAGATATTGAAATTTGTGCACTCATATCCCTTCTTATATCGTCAGAAGAATTAGTTAGTTGAGGATTAGGTGGCTCTTCCTCACTGCACTCAGAAGAGCTACTTACAGTGCTCTCTTCAGTGACCATGACTGTTTTCTTTTTCTTGCCAGAAGATTGTTGCGGTGGGAGCAAGACTCTGTCCAACTGTCAAATATCTTAGAGTCTATTCTTCTCATGTGATGAATCTTTGTGCCTAGCCTCATGCTGAGGATCCCCGAAACTGTGTTGTATAAGTACAAGGATAGTATCCTTCCCAGGTTTAGTTCTGGGATGTACTCTACTATTCTTTCAAACAGTACCATTTCATGGTCTGTTTTCTTAGATAGAATTATCCTGGTCATGAGTTCAACCATCTTTTTGGATATCTTATCATGACAACCAGTTTTGCAGAGCAGTGCTTTCCCAACTATATCTGCTGGAAACTTTCCTCTTAAATTCGGTTCCTTCCTTAATACTGATCCAGTGGTGTGCTTTGAAAGCCCATACAACTTTAGGGTTGACTTCACATCATTTTGACATAAGTCATCTTCTTCATCAGACTGCATGACCTTGGGTAGTTGCAGTGCTTTGCATAATCATTTTGGACTATTTTTTATCTTAGGCCCACTGATGGAGTATTTGATTTTGTTTGAGGATGAGTCGACATTAACATTAGAGTATAGTTCAAGGACTTCTCTCTTCCATATCAGGACATGCTCTGATAGGATGAAACCTAGGCCAACGACCTGCAGTAAGTGTAACACTAATTGAAATTCCTCTGGAGCATCTTTGAATCAGTTTCACACGAATTCTGAGCCTTCGAACAGAAAATCCATTCCTTTTGGCACCATGAATTCTTTGAGTTTCTGTAGATTTCTCGAGCTTTTGTCGTAGGGAGGCAGGGAGACGAAATGGCTAGGAATAGTATATTTTTTTATAAGCCTGCACAAACTCCTATTTATACTTACCTCTTATTTGAGAATGTGGAGAGGCGCGTACCAGTTGTCATAATCCTAAGGAGATCAACAGCTGGGATTAATCCCTGGAGATAGCCGTAAAGAGATATCCGTGGGAGAATTTGTTGAGTTGTCTCGACGCACTCGACGCTCCTGCGACATAAAATTTCTCAATGCTCTTGACTCCTAGACACTTGGACTCAGAGCACTCGAAGCCTGATGTTATATTAGCGAACTCGTGCCTAGATAAGTTCATGTATTTCTTGATATCCTGTAAGAATCAATTTTGCATGTAACACATATGCATCAAAACACTGAAGCTATACTAATGTGAAAAATGAGAGAGAAAACGACCAAGAGGTAAAAAACCACAAATTTTATTGTTGCAAAAAGATAATTATTACATAGTTATGCCCCTTTATTTATAGAAATCGGGGGAGATGAGAGAATATAATAATCAATGTGGGACTAAATACAAGTCGGGCGGTCTATGCTATTTGACATGGTCAAACCGCCCACTATACAATGAATAACAAAACAATAAGCAGTAACAGAGGATTGCCGCAAGACCGCTAGGGAAGAGCGCCGGTGCAGGCCGCCAGACCGCAATTGCAGGTTGCCACCAAACCACAATTGCAGTTAACCATCTGTATGCTACTGCGACTTCATCCAGATCTCTGCAGCTTTATCCAAAGCTGTGACTTCACCCAGACTACTGCGGCTTCATCTAGACCATCGTAGATTCATCCAGACCGCTGCGGCTTTTGCCAGACCGCTGCGACTAACCTCCAAACAACTACTGCTGCTATTCTACTGACCATTAGCTGAGGTTCACCACTAGACCGCTGATACAAACCGCTAGGCAACTAAGAGAGACAGACCGTTGCGGTTAGACACAATTCCGCCCGGTCTCTACAAGCTCCAACACTACCCCTCAAGCTGGAGCATATATATCAACCATGCTCAGCTTGTTACAAACATCTGAAGTGGAAACTGGTTTTGTGAAGAAGTCTGCCAGTACTTTATTAGAAGTGACGAAGGGTGTACAGATCTGATTTTTCAACACCTCTTCCCTAATGAAATGACAATGAACTTCAAATTGCTTTGTCCTCTCATGAAAGACAGGATTCTTTGATATGTAAATAGCGGATTTGTTATCGTAGAACATAGGAAGACAGTGATCATAGAATTATCCCAAGTCATGCATAAGTGTCATAACCATTTCAACTCACAGGTAGTTGAAGCCATAATCCTATACTCTACTTCAGCACTTGACCTTGAAACCACTGTTTGCTTCTTGCTTTTCCAGCTAACAAGATTTCCACCTACAAAGGTGCAAAAACCTAATGTAGACTTTCTATCTTCTTTATTATATGCATAGCTGGCATCATAATACGCTTCAATCTTCGGATGATTATTGTTTTGAAACAACAGGCCCTTTCCTGGAGACCATTTTCATGGCAGACCGAAGATTACACTCTCTACTATTCTGCATAAACTGACTGACCTTTCCAACCGCATAACAGATATCTGGTCTAGTAATAGTCAGATATATGAGTTTGCCTACAAGTCGTCTGTACACAGTGAAATCTGGAATGAGAGGAGACCCTTCAGTCCACTGCTTATCATCTCCAACCGCCATCGGGCAACAAGCAGTTTTCGTGCTAAGAAGACCGGTCTCCTTTAAGAGATCTAGCACATACTTTTGATATGAAAGAACCACCAAGTTCCTCTTTCGTGAAATCTCAATTCCCAGAAAGTACTTTAGAGTTCCCATATCCTTATTAACAAAATGTTGTCAAAGATATCGTTTGGCTTGATCAATACATTATTTATCATTACCAGTCAGAAGAATATCATCAACATAGATAGTAAGAACCACAAGGCCTTTAGTAGTCTTGCGTATAAATAGAGAATGATCAGCAGAGCTTTGAATGTACCCAATAAGAGAAACAACTCCACTAAACTTTTCAAACCAAGCTCATGGAATCTGCTTCAAACCGTAAATTGCCTTCTGAAGCTTGCACACCTAAGACTCCCCATGAGCAACATTCCAAGGTGGTTGCTCCATGTAAACCACCTCTTGCAATTTACCATAAAGGAAGGCATTCTTCATATCTAAATGAGACATCTCCCAATCTCTTTTAACCTTCACCAAGAAGAGAATGAGTATAGTGCTGATGCAAGCAACAAGAGAAAAAGTATCAAAGAAGTCAACACCATACGCTTGAGTCAACCCTTTGGAAATAAGCCCTGCCTTATAGCAGTCAACATAGCCATTTGGAAGATAATTAACCACAAAGACCCACCTACAACTAACCACATCAATGTGCAGAGGTGGGGGTACAAGAGTCCATGTCCCTCTCTTAGTTAATGTGTTCATTTCTTAATCCATAACAGCTTTCCACTGAGGAATAACAAGATCCTCTTGATATATTTTTCGGATGACAATAGAAGAGATAGCAAGAGTAAAACACTTGCCATCCACGGAAAGCTGAGCATATGAGATAAAATCATCAGTAAGATGCTTAGTACATTGTCAAACACTCTTCCGTAGGGCAATGAGAAGTTCAAAGGTCACTGCTGGCTGGAGGAGGCAATGCACTGTTAGAAGAAAGAAGAGGTCCTGGAACAGGCATAGAAGGATCCAAGGGCAACACATCAATTTCCAAAGAAATAAATGGGGAAACAGGAGCATATGTGGAAAGAACTAGCGCTAGCTGAGGTGCCGAGATAATAGGCATGTAAAAGAAGTATCAAAGGGCAAGAGAGAAGAAGTAGGAGAAGAATATGGTGTATCTTCAAAGAATGTAACAACAGCTAAAATGTACTATTTGCATAACAATAGCCCTTCTGAGTGTGATAATAACTAAGGAAGACACACTTAACATAATAGGGAGAAATTTTGTCACCATTAGGAGAAGGTATGTGAGCAAACGCCATACATCCAAAAAATTTCAGAGGTAAAGGAAATGGCTCAGCCTCAGTATATAAAATAGAAAATGGACTCTTGCCCTATAGAATGGATGGGGGAATACGGTTGAAGAGATAGCAAGAGAGGAGGACAACATGACCCCAATAAGATTGAGGAACATTAATTTGTATGCAAAGGCTGCGAGCGACATCCAAGAGATGACGATTCTTGCGTTCAGCAACGCCATTCTGTTGACAGGTATATGGACAAGTAGTTTGATGAATCAAACCATGGATGGCACAAAAATCAGAGAATTTCTTGCTAAGATATTCCTTGGCGTTATCAGTATGAAGAATCTGAATAGGCAAATGGAATTGTGTTAATATCTAATTATAAAAAGCAGTAAACATAGAGTATAGCTCAAAACGATCTCTCAAGAGATACAACCAAGTACACCTAGAGAAATCATCAATAAATGTAACAAAGTAGAAGCTTCCTTTACCAACAGTGGAAGTAGCAGAAGTATCCCAGATGTCAGAATGAACTCGTTAAAAAGGGAGTGAAGAACCACATCCCTTCTGAGCTAGGAAAGAAGAGCGATGATGTTTACCAAACTGGCAGGCTTCACAATTCAAAGTAAAATCCTCTGAAGGAAGATTTGGGAAAAGTTGATGAATGAGACGAGAAGGATGATGGATAAGATGATGATTCCATTGATAAAGAGATAATGAAGAAGAAAGAGAAATATCATGGTCAAGAAAGAAGAGGCCACCACTGGCAGTCCTAGTAGCAATCGTAGCTTTAGAGACAGAACCAGAGAAAGAACAAGTGGTGCCAGTAAAAGTAACTGTGCAATTTAACTGAGTGCAAAGAGCATAAACAGAGAGTAAATTGCATGGGAAAGTAGGGACATAGAGAGTGTCCTCAAGCAGCAAAGACAAAGAGAGACGCACAGTGCCAAGATAATGCACAGGAGCAGAAGTCCCATCTGCAATAATAATAGGACATAGCATGTTCTATTTGTGCAAATAGGAGAACAAATAAGAGTTAGCGGTCATGTGACAAGTGGCACCAGAGTCAATAAACAACTTAACAGAAGAGGCCACAAGAGAACAAGCATTAGAGGAGAGAAGAGAAAATATCCCAAAGAAAATAGAAACCAAAAGGAAGAAAAAACTAACTGCACAGTTAGAAATATGGTGGCAAAATAAGCAAAGGGAACACGCGAAGAGAAGCCAAACCGAATAGGACGACAAACAAGTCACAGAGAGCCAACGAAAAAAAGAGAGAGAGAGGTAGAGAATCAAACTGCATAGTTTGAAAAGAAGCCGTAGAAACCAGGACATGAAGAGAAGAAGAAACCAAGAAGAGACCACATGAGATGAGATACTAACCCACACGAGAAAAGAGAAAAGACACCTAACGAGATGAGAAGATGCAGTGACTAAGCAACGAACAAACAGCATGGGAAAATTACACAGTCACGGTGACACCACAATAGAGACAAAAAAAGTGGTCGCGACCAAGATGCAGAACCCATAGTGGTTAGAGAAGTTGCAGCGATAAGATAAACGAAGAGGAGAAGCTGAAGGACAATAATGAAGTCGCGTGAATTTCGAAAGAAGCCGCGCGAATAAGAAAAGAAGTCACAAAGAAGAAGAAAAAGAAAGAGAGAAAGAGAGAAGAGAAAGAATCTACACAGTCAAGGTGACAACACACTAGCGGCAAGCCGCGACCAAAATACGGAACATGCAACAAAAAATAAATCGCATGAGTGCGACAAACAAGAAAGGGAGGGAAGTGAACATGAAGAAGCCGGCCCTGGAAGCAAAATTGGTGAAGCCGGCCCTGGAAGCAAAATGGAAGAAGTCGAAGTGATTAGACAAACAAACTGCAATCTGATTGGAGAAAAGGATCGATTCGCTCTGATACCATGTGAAAAATTAGTGAGAAAATGGCCAAGAGTTAAATAAACCACAAATTGTATTGCACCTGTACATGTCACAGCCCCCCTACACGGGCGTGACCTATGGCGTGTCCTCCAATATATCGCAGCAATCGTCCTTCCCGCCAAAATCTAGAGCCTGAGGTCAACTCCGTACATGTCACGCCCCTCAAACATGCCCTCATAGGGCGTATCATAGGTCATGACCAACCAGTGAATTTTTCCTATAAATTCAAACCCCCCCCTTCAATTTCAGCAAGTTTGGGCTGAGAGGGGGAGGTGCTCCCCCTTTGTTTCTTGTCTTTTTTATGCCTTCTCTCTCTCTCTCTCTTTCTCATTTTAGTTTTTCCTAATTCTAGTTTAGTTTAAGCTTTTGTAATAACTTTTGTAATTGCTCTAGTTGCTAATTGTAGGGCGAGAATAGGATTTCAATTTTCATTGCACTTGTAATATTTATTTCCAAGTTGTAAGCTCTCCTTTAGATTAACATAAAAAGTGTTGTTTGTTCTCTTTAATATCTTGTGTTCTCTATGCTTTACTACTCATCCCCCCTCCTCCACTTCACCATGAGTAACTAATCCTCCTTATACTCGATCTTGATGATCCGAGGTTCGAGCGATCATGTTTTGATGCTTTGAATTTATCTTTTCTTTTTAGGGTTTGGCCTTGAATTACTCATAATTTATTTTGGGTTTGAGATATATCATCGATATATATTCTCCACCTTTGCTTTCATTCTTTTCTAGCCGAGAGGCTGATAGTTTGATGTGAGCACTCAAGAGTAAAGGGAGTTGTACGCACCCCTCGAGAGAGGCAGACGTACAAATCTCCCGGATTGGAGTAAAATTCAATAGTGGGGTTCACCGCGTAAAGCGAGCTTTAGGCCTCCGATTTAGATGAGAGTGGGTTGGACCTTACTAAACTCAGTTGGGCACGACTTTGAGAGAAGCATGTTCAAGCTTTAGGAACCTACACGGTCAAGGACCTTTACCCTATTAAGCTTAGGTTTATTTATCGTGTTTTTAATCGACTTTAGCCGAGGTAATTCTTGATCGAGTGCATTTTTATTTCATTGTTTCATCCCTTCAGTGTAATCATTTCTTTTATGATCTCTTTATTTTTAGTCCAATTAGCTCACTTTTTATTTCCTTTCTTTAAGTGCGTTTAATTTTCCCCTTAACCCTAAGATTTCCATCGATAATATAATAGCCTTCGTGTGAGTAAGCTTTCTCAACAGTTCTCGGATTTAAATACGACACTTGTGTCCCCTTGCTACAGTTCGATAGGTATACATGCCTAGTTGGATTGCTAGTTTGGCTGCTCTCTTTTCTTAAGCTAAAGGCCAGGCCATCAAGTTTTTGGCGTCGTTGCCGCGGAATTAACTTTCGTTGATAAATTGAAAAACACGAACCTATTAATTTTATCATTTCACTTTCTCTCCTAAAAAAATTTTAAAATCAAAAAAATTTATTACCGCTCTTAATAGAAACCCACTTCATAATTTTTCTACACCACCTAAATCTCTCGAAAAGGGCAAAGCGGTTTTAAGTGCCGCTATCTTTTCTAGTACCTTGCGAACCCTTTGCGGGGTAGTCCTTGGGAAGTTCTGGAGTCAAGTTTTTTTTAAAAAAAATCAATTTCAAAAAAAAAAATATAGCTTTTTTCTAGTTTTTTTATTTCACTTTTTTCTCTTCTCTTCTTTTAGTGCATGACCCGTGGGAGTCCGTCGGTTAATTTGGACCTGGACCATGAAATTGAGCGTACTCTTCAGAGAAGATCGTGATTTCAAGGTCCTACTATCCAAGTGCCGGTTGAGGATTCCGAGTCATTTTCTACTTTAAGAATGGAAGAACCCCACGTGGAGGAAGTCATGCAAAGGCCTATGTCCTATTATGCACGACCGAATCTCGAGGGTACTGAATCTAGCATAGTTCCCCCTATGATAGAAAATAACAATTTCGAACCGAAGGCTAGTATAATTCAAATGGTGCAGTAGTATGTGCAATTTGACGGAATTCAAGATGAAGATCCGAACGCACATATTGCAAGTTTTCTTGAGATTTGTGACACGTTTAAGATCAATGGTGTCACAAATGATGATATTAGGCTAAGATTATTTCCTTTCTACCTTAGAACAAAGGCTAAGCAGTGGCTGAACACTCTACCTAAAAATAACATCACAACCTGGACTCAATTAACTGAAAAATTCTTGGCGAAGTATTTTCCGCCAGCTAAAAATGCAAAACTTTGGAACGATATTTCTGATTTTGGACAAATAGACTCTGAAACCCTAGATGAAACTCGGGAAAGATTTAAAGAATTAGTAAGACGATACCCACATCACGCGCTGCATGTATGGTTGCAGGTGCAGACGTTTTACAATAGGCTAAATCAAAGCACAAAGCAAATGATAGACGCAGCTTCTGGCGGTACTTTAAACCATAAGACCCCGGAAGCAGCTCTTGTGCTTTTTGAGGACATGGCCATGAACACTTATCCGTGGAATGTACCTAGGTCCCGTCCAAACAAACCTACAGGTATCTTTGAAGTGGACAACGTCTCCCAGCTCGCTCTGCAAGTTGAAATATTAAGCTAAAAAATTACGGAGATGACTGCTGCCTCCGCCCCTCAGGTATTAGAATCTGCAACTCCTGTTCCAGAATAATTAGATTATGTTAATAATAATATACCTACAAATGCTTTTAATAATTTTTCTACTGCAAATTTTCATTGTCCTGATTTTGTTTTTCCAAATAGTTATAATCATGCTTTAAGAAATCACCTGAAGTTTTTGTTGAGTAATCCATAAAATGCAATGCGCCCACCACCACAAAATGATTTTTCTGCACCGCCTCCACCTCTTCAGAACTTTCCAAAACCTCCAAGCTTGGAGGAGTTACATTCTAAATATATCACCACAAATGTCGCTACTATAAGAACCTTAACTGGAAGCGTTAAAAGTTTAGAGAATCAAGTGGGACAGCTCACAAAATAATTTCTGAGCGACCCGTAGGGTCACTTCCTTCCAATACCGAGCCCAACCCGAGAGAGCAAGCGAAAGCTATAACTCTTCGGAGTGGTAAGCAAGTTACCGTTATTGTAAGTGAAGAGCCCGAGGCAAGCTCCGCTCTCGCATTAAAAAAATCAAAGCTCTGCTCCTGTTTTAAAAATTCCACCCTCTGCTGAAGAAGAAGTTATCACCCCCATTTTATAAAACGATCTCACTCTACCACCCATATTTAAAAATAATCCAACCCCACCATACCATTTCGAACTTAACAAGCAACATCAGGACGATCAATACTCCCGCTTCTTAGAAATGTTTAAACAAATTCACATAAATCTGCCCTTTCACGAAGCGATATCCCAGATGCCGAAGTACGCTAAGTATCTTAAGGACCTCCTGACCAATAAGAAGAAGTTAGAGAACCTTTCGCAGGTCACGTTAAATGTCGAGTGCTCTGCGGTCTTGACAAACGGTTTACCAAAGAAAATCAGTGACCCGGGTAGTTTTTCTATTCTGTGTGTCTTTGGTGATCTTTTTGTCAAGCACGCATTAGCCAACTTAGGTGCGAGTATTATTCTGATGCCCCTATCATTGTTTAAGAAGTTAGGAATTGGTATTCTCAGCCCCATAGGCAAGAGTATCTAGCTCTCCGACAGATCAGTCAAATACCCGTTAGGAATCATGGAGGGTGTCTTAGTTAAAGTAGACAAGTTCCTCATCCCGATGGACTTTGTCATATTAGACAAAAAAGAAGACGTCGAGGTTCCCCTGATCCTTGGCCAACCCTTCCTTGCCACCTCCCAAGCTATCATTGATGTAAGCAATGGTAAGCTTTTCCTTCGAGTAGGCGACGACGAAGTGACTTTCTCTATCAGCCCCTCGATAAAGAACACCCTAGCAAATGATGACTCCTATTTTTTCATAAATGCCCTAAGTGAAGAATCCTCCTGTCGCCTTTCTGATTTTGAAAAATAATTTTCTGATTTCTGTTCCCCTTTTACTCCTCCAACTGAATCGCTACACCTAAGTGAAGAATCCTCCTATCGCCTCTCTGAATTTGAAAAAGAATTTTCAGATTTTTCTTCCTCTTCTACTCTTCCAACTGAATCACTGCAAGAAGCCGCCAAGGCTGCTAGTCCCACCCTTTCAATTTTCCATATAAAGAAAAAGTCTATGAAAATATTGTTTTTGAAAAATAACGGATTTATAAAACATCATATGAAGCCCCCCTACCCTGGAATTGAAAGAACAACCCGACCATCTTAGATACGCTTTATTAGAAAAGAACTCCAAGCTACCAGTAATAGTTTTGGCCTACCTCAAGGATGCGCAAAACGATAAAATTCTTTTAATTGTACGTAAACATCGCCGAGCTATTGCTTGGCAGATATTTGATATCAAGGGAATAAGCCCATCTTTCTGCACTCACAAAATCATAATGGAAGATAATTCGCGTAATTTAGTCCAACCACAGCGCCACATAAATCCCAACATGAAAGATGTAGTTAAGGGTGAGGTTATGAAATTATTAGACGTAGGAATTATCTATCATATATATGATAGTAAGTGGGTTAGCCCAGTCCAGGTAGTACCAAAGAAGGGAGGGACAACGATAGTTAGTAATGAGAATAATCAATTAATCCTAACACGGACTGTGACCGGATGGTGAATGTGTATAGATTATCGTAAGTTAAATGACGCCACCCGCAAGGATCATTATCCCTTGCCATTCATCGATCAGATTTTAGAACGATTATCCGAAAATAGCTATTATAGGTTTCTCGATGGCCTCTCGGGGTATTTTCAAATCCCCATCTCTCCCGAGGATCAGGAGAAAACTATCTTTACTTGTCCCTTCGGCACCATCGCCTATCGAAGAATGCCGTTTGGATTGTGCAATGCGCCAGCTACATTCCAACGATGTATGCTCGCTATCTTTGACAAGTACGTATAAAGCATTATGGAGGTATTTATGGATGATTTCTCCTTGTTCGGCAATTCCTTCGATAGTTGTTTAGAAAACCTCGAAAAAGTCTTAGAAAGATGTGAAGAAACTAACCTTGCCCTAAATTGGGAAAAATGTCATTTTATGGTGAGGTAAGGGTTAGATTTGGGTTATAAAATTTTTGCAAGAGGTATTGAAGTAGACGTTGCCAAGATAGAAGTTATCGAGAAGCTGCCGCCACCTACGAACATCAAAGCTATAAGAAGTTTCCTAGGTCACGCTGCTTTTTACCATTGTTTCATAAAGGACTTCTCCAAGATCACCAAACCCCTTGCCCATCTCTTAGAAAAAGATGTTCCATTCATTTTTGATGACCTTTTCCTAGCTGCTTTTTAATATAATAAAAGAAAAATTAATTAATGCACCAATTATGATAGCTCTGGTGTGAGAGTTTTCATTTGAGATAATATGTGATGCGAGTAGTTATGCGGTAGGAGCCGTATTAGGACATTGTATATCTAAAAACTTCCACCCCATCAATTACGCTAGTAAAACACTCACATCTGCACAAGAAAATTACACCACAACCGAGAAGATCACCAAACCCCTTGCCCATCTCTACGATGATCTTGGCCTTAGATTCCCTTAGGAATAGGATCTTGTCTATCTTACCCCTTGAGAATTTATTATCAATGTGGAAGGTAGACAGTGACTCATACCATGATTTTGGGGCTTACTTGAGGCCATAAAGAGCTTTCCTAAGTAAATATACAATAGTAGGAGAGTTAGAATATACAAAACCTGGAGGCTGTTATACATAAACCTCTTCCTTCAAGTCTCCATTCAGGATGGCAGGCTTGACATCCATCTGGAATAATTTGAATCCCTAGAAGGCTGCAAATGCAAGGAATAGTCTAATTGCTTCCAATCTTGCAACTGGGGCAAAAGTCTGGTCATAAATAATCCCCTCTTCCTGTGTATAACCTTTGACAACCAGTCTAGCTTTATTCTTTATTATAATGCCAATTTCATCAAGTTTATTTCTGAAAATCCACTTGCCTCCAATGACATTGTGTCCATATGGTCTGTGAACCAGCTTCCAGACCTTGCACCTTTTGAACTGGTTCAGTTCTTCTTGCATTGCACCAATACAAAATTGGTATTGATTTGCTTCTTCTAATTTCTTGTGCCCTTCTTGTGACAGGAAGCTGAAATAAAATGATATGTTGAGACTCCTGCTTCTGGTATGTATACCTTGTCTAGCCTCACCTACTATCTGATTTGTAGGATGATCTCTCAGATATCTGACTACTGGGGACATCCTGACTTCTTCCTGCTGATTTTCATTTTCTTCAGTAGGTTGGTCTTCATTTCCAGCTTGGCTATCCTTTGCTTCCTCTTGACAATATCCTTCTTCACATTCTTTTGGAATAGCTGCGTCTTTATCTTTGTTGGAGAGCTTTTCCATCATGACTTCTGTACCTGTAGAGCTAGGCAAAGAGCTTGACAACTCACTATCAATCATGCATGACTCATCAAATAGTACATGGATAGATTCTTCTACCACTTGATTTGTCAAGTTATAGACTTTATATGCCATACTATTATTATTGTACCCAACAAATATCCCCTCATGAGATTTGGCAGCAAACTTGGTCACATTTGACTTACCATTGTTCAGGATGAAGCACTTACAACCAAAGATCCTGAAATAGGATATGTTTGGTTTTTTTCCTTTCAAGATCTCATAGGGAGTCTTCTTGTGGCCTTTGGTGATAGAATCCCTATTGAGCAGAGAAATGCAACATTAACTGCCCCAGCCCAGATATAATAAGGGGAGAAGTGTCACTCAATAATGTTCTCCCAGCTTCTATGAGAGTCTTGTTTTTCCTCTAAGCTAACCCATTTTTTGGGGTGTTCTTGGAGAGGATAATTCTTGATGAATTGCTTGCTCTTCACAAAATGTAGTCATAGCATCAGACTGAAACTTAGTTCCTTGGTAACTTCTCTTTTTGACCACAGAGCATGCAAGCTCATTCTGAATTTGCCTGACAATATTCGTGAAGATTTTAAGGGTTTCATCCTTTCTTCTAAGGAAGAACACTCAAGTAAACCTGGAATAGTCATAAACCACCATAAGGATGCAGACCTTCCTACCTAAACTATAAATAGGCATACGACTAAACAAGTCCATATATAGGAGATACAAGCATCTCACTGAGTCCTTTGCCCCAATGCTCTTGAAAATGGTCTTTGTCTTCTTACCCTTATGGCAAACAGCATTGATACCCTCCTTATAGCATTTTATTTTGGGACCATTCCTAATAATCTCACCACTGAAGAGCTGACCAATAGTCTTATAATTCAAATGAGCAAGTCTCTTGTGCAATTGGACATAATATGACACTTTGTCATTTGCAACTAGGCATATAGGGGAACTATTATCTAAGCAAGAGAAGTTTAAGCAATAGGCATTCCCACTCCTAGTGCCTATTAATTAAGATGACAATTTGGTCACTTAACCTCTTGATGTGGCACTTATCCTTGTAGAAGGAAATGTCATAACCAAGATCACATAGTTGACTTATATTTATGAGGTTGTGTTGCAACCCTGGCACATAATCTACCATTGTGATGGTGGTTATCCATCTGAGATATTACCATAGCCTCTGGTTACCCCCTTGTCAGATCCTCCAAAGATGACCTTGGGTCCGTTCTTTACTGGAGTCAACTCCTTTAATAGCTCCTTTGTTCCAGTCATTTGCCTGGAACATCCACTGTCCAAGTAAAATTTAGTGAAACTGGTACTTGAACTAACCTGAAACGAACACAAATAACCTTACCTTAGGACCCCAATTTCTGTTGGGTCCTAGGTTCACATTACTCTAATAGTAACCATGCCTTCCTACAGAATTCCTGACAGGTTTGCAACCTCTGAACACAAAAGGATTATACCAGAATATACAACATAGTGGCCCACTTTGCGAAAACACCAGCACTCATAGATATTATATCTCCTTTTCTGTTTGGGACCATCAATAGGCTGTACTGCTTCCTGAACAGTGGGGAGATGTGCTGCCCTATATTTTTGTCTTCTTTCAGTTGTCGTTTGACTGAAGGACGGTCTTTCAGCAGGCTGTTTTGGACTTTTTTGAGAACCACCAGCTGTATGTATCTTTTTAGCCAACATGCATCTGATAGCATCTGAGATTGCAATTGCAGCAATGCCAAAAGACTCTCCTTAAGTCACTACTTTTGTTGGAAGATTTATATTCACATCAGCAGCATTATCTTTGAGTTTTGAGGCTGGGGCAACAAAAATAAATGGTCCAGGATGAGCCATTTGAATTTCCTCATGGGCAGCCTTAAAGGCTCTCACATGGTCGTATCTACCACCTTGTCTAGGGACACATTTGTACAAACCAGTGGATTTGCCATTCTCCCAGTGACCATAATTTCTTTCATGGTCATACATGTTAGAAGGCAATAACACTCTCTGAAAAGGAATTTGAGGAAATGGGGCTAGAGGTATAACTGGTGGCTTCCCTTTTATCTTTCCTTTTGGATTGGAAGGTCTAGCGGGTCCCTTAAATCCCAACCCCTTCTTACCAGCTTGGGTAAGGTGGGTGTCAATTAAGGGCAGCACAGTGTTTCACTTAGAAAATTTGGTCATTAGCAATTTATCATTTAAGAGATCATTTTCAAGTTTCTTGATAAGTTTCTTATTTGAGACTCTTACCAAAGACTCACTGTCAATAATGTCCTTGAGCTGGGCTACTTGAGAAGCCATGTCAGTAAGGGCATTTTCTTGGTCTTCACACTTGCTTTTAAAACTTATAAGCACTTTTGCCTGTCTCTTTGCAAGTATCTTACACTTTTTGAATGCCTCAAGAAGTTCTCCATACTTGGCAATTATGGAGTTGACATCATCCTCAGAGTCTGAATCCCCTTCATCTCTTGATGATTGAGCTTCAGAGTCTGAACCAGCCTCATGACTTGAAATAAAAGAATGTGATTTATCATTTACCTGAGTCTCACCACGCAGATCCTGGCTGCTTTCTTCATCTGTCATTACCATCAATACACGGCATGAAGCATCTTCTTCTTCATCTTCATCCACCTCTTAGTCACTATTTGAGTGATATAGACAGGCCTTGATCCCGATTCTAGCAGCACGGTATTCTTCAGGTTCTTCTTCACCAACAGATGTAAGCCCAATGTCGGCTTCCTCTTCTTCACTGTCTAACACAGAGGAATAGTTCGTACATGTGTTTTTCTCCTTGGCCACAAGGGACTTCTCTTTCTTCTTTCCCATGTCGTGCTTCTTCACACCTTCTTCTTTCCTCTTCACAGGGCAGTCAGCAACTACATGTACAACTTTGCTACAACAGAAACAAATAATATGATAGGAAGATTGTTTATTAGAGTTTGGAGTATACCGGTCCTCCTTAGAGGACTTACTTCTGTGCTATGAGGAGGAGGATGTCCGTCTGTTCCTCCAATTCCCCTTCTTTATGAATTTCTGAAATAGCCTGGAGAAGACAGCAAGGTCCTCATCAGATGTATGGCTGTCAGAGGAGCTGGACCTTGAGCTCTCAGATTCTTATTCAGTAGTTCTCCTAACTGGAGAGGTCTTCCTTCTGCTCTGGGTTGAAGCAGTAGCTCTGAAAGCCACAGAATTGTCCTTGCTCTATGACTTACCGCTATTCTCTCCTTCTTCCTTACCTGCTACAAGCTGCATCTCATATGACAGTAGCTTTCCAAACAAGGTTGGAGGTGGAGTGTTAGCTAGCTTGCTCATCTCCCTGATGGCACAAATCTTTGTGTCCCAATCCATTGTGAGGGATCTGAGAAATTTGTCATTCAGCTCGTCGGTGCTGAAGACCCTTCCATATTTTCTCAGTTCATTAACAATTCTGAAAAATCATTCAAAACTTTCAGGAATGCCCTCGGACTTTTCTTGTATGAAGGCCTCATACTTCTGGTTGAGCATTGATTTTTTTATCATCCCTCACCTCTTCTGAACCCTCCATGAACATAACTAGGGTATCCCACATCTCCTTGGAGGTGTTACAGTGCAACCAATTCTAGAAAGTAGAATCATCTAGTGCACTGGCAAAGATATTTTGAGCTCTCTTGTCCATGGAGGAAAGAAGGAGCTCATCTTTGTTCATTTCTTCATAAAACTTGGGTGTCTGGATGTTGGTATGCAGAACTGAGACTTTCATAGGGATGAATGGTCCCTCTTTGACTGTAATGTATATCCAAGGGTCAGCAGTTTCCATGAATAGCTTGACCCTTTTCTTCCAGAGTACAAACCCTTCCTTTCTGCCGATTGGTAACTTCATGGCCCCCAGTTCTTTGTAGTTTTCACCAGACCCCATCATTATTACTTTTAGCTAACCTTGGAGGTATACTGAGATTGTTAAATCCTGTTTGAGTAACCTTTCTGAAGGATCAAGCGCATACCCAACTGCACCAAAAGCCCGTACTGTTGGAGAGGGCGCTACTTAATTTCTTAAATAAGTAGCAAAGCGCCACGGGACAAGTGAAGGAACGCCAGACCCAACAATCCCCCCCCGGCATCCAGCACAACCCGTCAGCTCAGAGGTGGAGTTACCACATGACCCACATGGCTCAGAGGTGGGGTTACCACATGGCCCAAACGGCTCAGAGGTGGGGTTACCACATGTCCAGTTCCTGACCCGCCGGACCCACACAGGTAGAAGGGAAAAATCAGGATTTAATAGCGCCCCTCGGTCTTGAACCCGTGACCTGCTTTGATACCAATTGAAGGATCAAGCGCATACCCAACTACACCAAAAGCTCGGACTGTTGGAGAGGGCGCTACTTAATTTCTTAAATAAGTAGCAAAGCTCCACGGGTCAAGTGAAGGAACGCCGGACCCAACACTCTCTCTGATACCACTTGAAATTTATTTAACACAAGATTAGCTAATCACATAGCGGGGCGGGGGGGGGGTGAATAAGTCTTCGAATTTTTAATTGGTTCTTTTGCTGTTTTCAAATTAAACTATCTAGAACATGTCCTTAGATACTGCAATAAGAAATAAAACTAGCAACATAGCAAACAAAAAGATTTATAGTGGTTCCCCAATTGGGTACATCCACTTTCACTCCCCCTATCCAACTAATTTGTTGCACTAGGCACAAATTCCACCAATATTCTCCTCAGAGCTTACACCTCAGGACATCAGCCTTATTCACAAATTCTTCACAGAATCCAAACTCAGAACCACAAGGGTTCCTACCTCAGAGCTTTGTAGAGCTCCTACAGCTAAGTGATCAACTAATCACATACCTCAGCCTTATTTTAAAGGCCTATAACTCAGGCTCTTTAGCCTTACAGCTTCAGGAACACAGCCCAACTCTCAGAGTGCTACAACACTCCTACAACTCAGCACCCTTTTAGGTACCTACAACTCACCCTCCTCCAAGTCCTACAACTCAGTGACATACTTGTCACCTACAGCTTAGTGACTCTCTAGTCACCTACCTCAGGCACAAGGCCCTACACTCAGGCTGGGAGGACATTCCTACCTCAGATACACACTTAGATCCTAACTAAGAGAGCTACACTCTCCTACCTCCGGCAATTAAACCATACGGCTCAGATCCACACTTGGATCCTACATCAGTACCCCAACAGGGCACCTACCTCGGTGACTAATTAGTCACCTACCTCATGCACAAAGTTCCCTACACTCAGATTCAGATAAACTGAATCCTACAGGAAGAGAATACAGAATGATTTAAGAAAAATAAAGCAATTGAATCAGAGATAAGTCTCTGAGTCTATCTTGCTGGACTAAGCAGATATCAGTCCAACACACTTTTTGTAGAAGGAATTAGTCCTCTTCAACAAATAACTCTTCTCTGCTATATAGATGAGCATCTACCATCTTGCTGAATGTATGAATTAGTTTATCTATTCTGGAAAGAACTATCTTGCTGAGCTTGAAGATCTTCAACTATCTCCCTTTACCTTTCAGGCTTACTCTGCTACTCTTTAGCTTTCAAGCTTGGTGGACAAGAAGATGTCCAGCCTCCTCTTGATTTCTTTCTATATTTTCTGCGTTTGTTCCTTTTTTCGTTCGATCTATTTCATTTGTTTCCCTAATACCTTTTTTTCCTTTTTATATGTGTTGATTTGAATCAACGACACACTTGTATGTAGGACCAGCCAAGGCTTGGTGAGTCCCACCTTCATTAGAAAAGGATAAGGCAACTTTCGGCACCATTGAAGCTTTCTCGCAACGGCTATATGTAAGTTGACTTTGATGACATCAGCAATGGTCCCTATGATCTGGACTTAGAAAATATTCTAGAAATCCATGAAGCATTGAGTGATCTAAAGTCACTCAATGCCATCTGTCTTGGCTTTCAGCACTTCTGGACATGTGAATTTTCTCTAGATTTTACTCAACGGTTCTTTCTCAGCAGTCTCAGAGGTTTCTTCTTTAATAGTTGTGGCATGACTTTATCTCAATGCTTTATTCTTATCAGCTTAGACATGTTTCTGTCTCAGTCGTATCTTCATAGCGGTCTCAGCGATTTTGGCTTCACAGTTGACACTATCTTCTGTCTCAGTGGTTTTCATCTTAACTGTCTCAATGCTTCCTTCTTCATTAGAAGATTCGAGTAAACCTGCTTCACTCATCATTTCTGGACTAAGAGAAATCCAACTAGTTTTATCTCAGCGATCAAGCTGACACATTCTTCTCAGTTGTCTCAGCTGTCTCAACAGTCTCAACGCCTTCTTCTCAATTATCTCAGTTGTCTCAGCGGTCTCAATGGCTTCTTCTCAGCTATCTCGGCGGCCTCAGTGCTTTTTGCCTTAGTCAGTTTTCTGGCTTTAGTTGCGCTCGACGATCTGTGGGTTGAGCTCGACGAACTCTGTTCTTCTCAACGATCTCAGTTCTTTTTACACTAGTTTATTTTTCTGGCTTTAGCATGACAAGTGTTGAGCTGAGCTTGACAATCTATAAGCTGACGAATTTCCAACTGAGCTCGACGAACTTCGAGCTGAGCTCGTCCAATTTTGAGTTTACTACCAAACTCATTTTCTTCATGTGTCCAATCATGGACTACATGCATGCATGAACTAAAGCACACATCAAATACATTATGTATGTATGTCATTGACCCCTTTGACTTCTTACAAATCTGGGATATTGGGATCAATAGACCCAACACACTTGCAGAACTAGAGGAGCTAAGCAACTCATTGTTAATCATAGATGATTCATTAAACACAACATTTATAGACTCATCCATAACTTGAGTTTTCAAGTTGTAGAGCCTATAGGCTTTGCTATGATTATTTTACCCAACAAAAATTCCTTCATAGGATTTGGATGCAAACTTTGTGAAGTAGGACTTCCCATTATTGAGCACAAAATAATTGCTTCCAAAGATCTTGAGATAAGTTAGATTTTGTTTTCTGCCTTTCATAATATCATATGGAGTCTTCTTGTGATACTTCTTGATAGAAGCTCTATTCAAAACTTGACAATCAGAGTTTACTGCCTCAGCCCAGAAGTATTTTGGGAGAGAGGTGTCACTAAGTAGTGTCCTGCCAGCTTCTATGAGAGTTCTGTTTTTCCTCTCAGCTATCCCAATTTGCTGGGGTGTTATTGGAGAAGAAAACTCCTGATGAATCTCTTATTCTTCGCAAAACTTTGTGATGCATTTAAATTGAAATTCAGTGTCATGGTCACTCCTGATTTTTATCATAGATCCGTCCTTTTCATTCTGAACTTACTTAACAAAGGTCACAGAGGTGCCCAGGTTTTCAGAAATTTTCTTTAGAAAGAACACCCAAGCAAACCTCGAATAGTCATCAACTATCACAAGTGTGTAAACTTTCCTACGTAGACTGTGAAATGGCATAGGTCCAAACAAGTCCATATGTAGGAGTTACAAGCACCTCTCAGAATCCTTAGCCTTAATGCTCTTAAAGGATGCTTTTTTCTTCTGCCTTTTTGGCATGCAGAGCAAATGCCCTCTTTGGTGCATCTTAGATTGGGTCCATTTCTGACTAGACCATCACCGAAGAGCTTGCAAATTATCATGTAGTTCAAGTGAGCAAGCCTCTTGCGTCATTACACATAATAAGAGACTTTCTCATTTGCTGCCAGACAGTGGTGAGTTTGTACATAAAACTAAGAAGTTTAAACAATAAATATTTCCACTGGTAGTGCCTGTCAATATAACCTCTTGGTCACTTGACCTCTTGATCAAACAATCATCCTTGTGGAAGACAATGACATAGCAAAAATCACATAGTTGGCTTATGCTAATCAGATTGTGCTGCAATGCTTCCACATAAGTTACTTTTGTGATGGAGACTAAGGCATTGGTGATCATACCATAACCCTTGGTGACTCCTCTGTCTTAAGCTCCAAAGGTCACCTTAGTTCCATTCTACACAGGAGTATAATCCTTAAGGTGGCTCCTTGTTCCAGTCGTATGTCTGGAACATCCATCGTCCAAGTATTATACTAGCATTGTATGGGTACTTGGACTACCAGGCAAACACAGATTAGTTCACCTTAGGACCCCAAAAGGGATTGGGTCCATGGTTCAAGTTAGCCTGAAAATTCACATGTATACCTGCAGCAGTGCTAACCGAAAGACTCACCCTTGCCCTTTGCATACCAAGTTTGTGCCAATCATCTATGACAAAGTGACCCACTTTACCGCAGCACCAACATTCATGAATGTTGTATCTCCTCTTCTAAACAACCCTTGTGGAGTGCACACTGTCCATAGCTGTCAGTTCAAAAAGGAGAGTTGCATCTTTATTCTTATTTCTTTCAGCAAGAATCTAACTAAAGGTGACTCTGCTGGAAGATGTACTTGGCTTATTCTAAGTAGACCCAACAGATGTCATCCTTGCAGCTGACATGGATTTGATGGATTCAGAAACTACCACATTAGCCTTACTTACTGACTTCCCCTTGGTCAAGATTTTAGTTGGAGGAGCCCAAGAATGGGCCACTGCCTTATCCTTGAATGTGGGGGTTGGAGTACCAAATACAATTAGTCCATGATAGTTTATTTGGATTTCCTCATGGGTAGCCTTCAGTGCACTCATATCCATGGCCTTTCTACTTCCATTGTAAGATACCTTTGTATTCTTACATGAAGAGTTCTCATTCTTCTAGTGACTATACATACTGTCCTGGTCGTACCTATTGGAAAGGAGAATTACCTTATGAAAGGTGGTCTGAGGCACTGCAGGAGATTTGACTTTTCCTTTGGAATGGGTAGCTCTAGTGTTGCACTTGAACCCCAAACCTGTCTTATCCTTTTGAGAGGTGAAGGAGTCAGTCAGTGGCAGCATAGGTTTGGGCATAGTGAATTTAGCTACAGTCTTCCTCTCCTTGAGGAGCTTCTCTTCAAGATCTAAGATGATCTTGTTCTTATGGCTAATGATACCAATTTGGATAATTGAGATTGTCTTCAGTTGACTAACTTCCCTCCATATCTGAGCAAGCAAGGGTGCTGACTCAGAATGTCGGGAAGCAGCTTGCTATAGAGAGACAATCTCCTCAGCTTGTTTCTCAACAAATCTTTTGATATTCTTCTGAGAATCTAGAATTGCGCCATATTTGTCAATCAATTGATTGAAATCATCTTCAGAATCTGATCCATCATCCCCACTGGAGGAAGTGGATGCTTCAGAGTCTGAGTCAAACTCATAGATAGAGGAGGAGATAGGGATAGAGTATACCTCATCAGGAGTAGGATTATCTTAATTATCTTCTGATATGGACATGAGACTGAACTCCTCATCATCCTCACAGTCACTGTCAATAGAAGATAGTGTGGCCCTTATCCCAGAAAGTTCAACAGGATGTTCAGCCTCCTCTTCAATAGTCATGAGACCAATGTAGGCCTCCTCGTCACCTGATTCTGAAGACTCGTACTCATTGTCTGATAGACTGATAGTCTTCTTGTCCAAGAAGTTCTTTTCAACCTTCTTATCCTTGTGATGCTTTTTGCTTTCAAACTTTAAGTGCTCCTTCCACTTAACTGGACAGTCAGCAATAATATGCCCACTCTTGTACAACAGTAGAAAATAACATTAGTCTTATCATATTTATTTTGTTTGGAGTTACACCTTTCCCCAGAGGGGTCTTTTATATACTTGTCCTTGCTGGGAAAGGGCATCATTGATGAGGAGTGGTATCAACTAATCACAAAGAGAATAAAAACGGAACTAGCAATCCAACGAGGCAAGTATTCCTATCAAAATGCAGCTAGGGGACACAAGTGTCATATTAAAATCCGGGAACCATTGAGTAATCTTACTCACACAAAAACTATTATCTTATCGAAGAATTTTTAAGGGTTTAACAGAAATCTAAATGCGATTAGGAAAAGAAATATTACGCTAGAAAGAGAAATGCTTGCGTTAAAATAGAAAGCTACTCAAAGCGATTACAATAAGGGATTGATACGATGATAAAGAAAAGCACTCGATCGAGAATCACCTCGGCTAAAGTTGATTAAAAAAATGCGATAATAAACCCTAACTAAATAAGGTAAAAAAATTTGACCATAGAGGTTCCATAAGCTTGAACATGCTTCTCTCAAAGCCCTGCTCACCTAAGTTTAGGAAGGTCCGACCAAACTCTCTTCCAAATCGGAGACCTAAAGCTCGCTTTATGCTGTGAACCCCTCTATTGGATTTCACTCCAATATAGGAGATTTAACGTCTGCCTCTCTCGAGGGGTGCGTGCAACTCTATTTAATCTTGACTGTTCATTTCAAACTACGAGCTTCTCGGCTAGCTAAGAATGAAAAAAAATATGGAAATTATATATCGATGATATAACTCCAAACAAGATTAATCAAGAGTAAATAAAGGTCTAAACCCTAAAAAGAAAAAGAAAATTAGAGCATCATAACTTAATCAACTCGAACCTCGGATCATCAAGATCGAGTACAAGGATGATTAGTTACTCATGGTGAAGTGGAGGAGGATAGATGAGTAGAAGTGCATTAAGAAAACAAGAAAAGGCACACTTTTTATTAATGTAAGAAAATAGCTACACTTGAAATAAGAAGATTACAAGTGCTGGAAATGAAACTAGGCTAGCATTAACGCTAAGCTACTAAAGTAATTATAAAAGCTATTACAAAAGGAGTAAACTAAGCTAGATTAGAAAGATTAAAATGAGAAAGGGGGAGAGGAGAAGCATGGAAATCTACTAGAAAACAAAAGGGCAGCAGCTCTCCTCTCACTCCAAAACTATATCTGGACACAAGGGGGAGGGGCTGAATTTATAGAAAATCTTGCAGCTTGGTCATGCCCCCCTATCACGCCCAGGTAGGGCATGTCAGGGGGAGTGTCATGTATGGGGAAGACTTCGAGAGCTGAATTCCGACGAGAATCATCATTTCTTTTGTACGTTGGTGGACACGTTCAAGTACACGCCCGTGTAGGGGGCGTGTTAGGCACGTCAAGCTTCAATCATCTGTCAAAAATCCATCAAATGCCAGAAATCATGGAACATTCCCATGGACACGCCCGTGTAGGGGGGCGTGTCAGTACTGTTGATGTGTGGTGACGGGAAATCCTTAAATGTGGCAGCATGTTTCGGGAAGAGGGCGACATGCCCCGTGGCACGACCATGGAGGGAGTGGCAGGGGGGCGTGTCGGGGGGTTTGGGTTCTGGGGAGCAAGCATCCTCGGGATCGTGTTACACGCCCGGTGACACGCCCAGGGAGGGCTGTTGGGTATTGTATCCACAATGTACCTGATTTGAAGAAGCCCCTGGACAAGCTAAGGTCAATAGACTATGTATTTGATAAACTTTTTCAAGTTGTACTTGCAGTTTCTCCACGCTAAGTGCACACCAATGTCAGGGTGCAGTAGGTCAATATACACGGATCTGCACGACGTAATCCCTCGTTGAGCAGATCAGTGTGTTGGCCTATGTGTACTCTCTCTATCGGAGTGCACTTACTTTCAAGTACAGGGCCGCTCATATGCAAGAGAAGCCAAGGAGCATGGAGGATCAAGGAGCAGCTCCTAGGTGGAAGACGAAAAATCGTCCAAGGCAAATTCGACGAGAATCACCAAGTGATTCTCGCCGAATCGGCGAGAATCACTTGGTGATTCTCGCCGAATCGACGAGAATCATCCGTGATTCTCGCCGACTCCTTCTGGCCATCTCAATAGGGTGCCAAGTAAGATTCGGCGAAAATCACTTGTAATTCCCGCCGAACCAGTGGTCAAGCAGCCCATGAATACAAAGTCCAAATCGTTGAGAATCGACAAGTGATTCGACGAGAATCACAAACGATTCTCGACGAATCGTCGAGAATCACTTAGTGATTCTCGCCGATTCGTCGAGAATCGTCTGCAATTCTCACCGATTTTTACTTGGCGTTTTCTCAGAATGCTGCTGAACCGGATTCTGCTTCTGGATTTGTTTGAACCGGATTTTGGGGATTTCATTTGTGGGTCCCACAAACGGTCATATTTGAGAATCCTACAGTATTTATACTCAGGTACTTTTGAACAGTAAATACACGGAGAAAGAGGCCGAGCACGTAACCCTAAATTCGCGAAATCGCTCCGCTCCGCCGCCGCCGCTCGCGTCAAGTTGTCGCCACCGCTGATCGATCTTCTTCCCGATCTCCGGCGACAGAAGCTTAGCAAGGCTTGAGTCTCACGCGTCTATCCGGAGATCTCTTGTCTCTCGATTTGTTGACCGGGAAAAACTCCCCCGTCCGAATCGATCGAGACGACTGATCCTAGAGTGACCGTTGGTAGACCTAGCTTGTTTCGCTACGAAGTTTAGATCTCCAAGTTCTGCAGCCACTCTTCATCGTAGCCGCCGATCCCGAAGCTAGCCACCGCTCGTGTGCCGCCGCCGGTTCCGGGGAGATCTTCTCCAAGAGAGACCAAGGTCGTAGACTCTTCATCGACTTCAAGAGCACGTCGTCGAACAAAGAGGAACACCATAGTCTCCAAAAGAAGTTTGTATCACGTGTACATTCTACATTTTCATTTCGTTGTAAAGGAACTTTTGTTCCGAGTTGTAAGGGTTGGGTGCAACCCGCTTTGTGGGAGTGTTGACTCTCACGTGTGGAAGGGCTCCTTCCGTTAGTGAAGGGATTGGATTTCAATCCCGTGGGTGAAGTGACCGAGTCGTCACTTGTTGGGGAGATAGGTCGAAGGGGGAAAGTGGATGTACCCAAGTCGGGGAACCACTATAAATTTGCTGTGTATTCTGTGTGCTGTGTTTGTTGTTTTTATTGTGCAGGTACATCTGTAAATTCCGCAAAAGAACCACACGTCACCTATTCCCCCCCCCCCCCCCCATAGGTACACATAGCCGACACTAGGTGGACTTTCAAGTGGTATCAAAGCGAGGTTGCTCTTCAAAAAGGTTAACACCTTGAGCAGAATCCTGCCACCAGTGTCAGAAGCATGGATCTGGATTATGACGTATTGCCACTCAAACTCCCTGCATGCTCAAAGGATTATTATCCCATCTGGAGGATGAGAGTATTATTTCACCTGGATGCCATCGATCCACGAGCATCCCTCATCCTAGAAGAGGGTCCGTTTATCCCCATGAAGACCTCCGACTCGGGGATCCAAGTGCCCATGTGCATTGCTGAGATGACAGAGATGGAACTCTCACTTTTCCAACTGGACCAGAGGATTCGACAAATTATTATGGATGTCTGGTCTGGAGCCTCTCACTCCAGGTTGGAAAAATGTAAAACGGCTAAATCTCTGTGGATGACGATCTCAGAGCTGATGGGGGGGGGTCAGAGAATGCTGAAATATGCTGCCAATCAGAGGATGAAGCGTATGTGGGAGTCCTCACCTCTGAAGATGAATGCAAGGATCCTTCGGATTGCATCAGAGCTACAGTATCCTTGTCAGAGACTGAAGAAGATAGTGATGAAAGCAACTCCGACGAGGACGAAACATTGGTCACTGATTCTAATGACAATAACCCAGATGAGCAGGTATCATCTTCATCCTGTCCCACATCTTTTGACTTTTCTGAAGACAGAAACTGCTCCCCTCCAGAAAATACTGATTCCCTGAAGAGAGCCCTTCAGGAAAGCAATCTACTTGCTGAGGAGCAAGCTCGAGAGATTGCTCGACTGAAGATCTTGTTGGTTCTCCAATTGGCGTCCAACAAGGTCAAGGACTCTAAGATCTCAGCTCTAGAGAATAGTCTAGAAAATGAGAAACATATAGTATCTAACTTTTCCAAAGTTGATGCTATAAAGAGAAAACAAGAAACCGGGTGGATCTCCCGGATTATCCAGGGATGGAGAAATGGGGAAACGGTGTTCCGACCTCCCACTCCAAGCGGGAAGGCAACTCATCATGCCTTCAGGTATGACCACAGGAATAATCGTGGTCACTGCAAGGGTGAATTGTCCCCATGTGGAAACGTCCATAGTGCAAGAGGCGTCATGGCCACCCATGAGGAAATACCTAAGGCTCATTCTGAGCCCTTTGTATTCACGGCCACTGCCACAACAAAGTGTGGATCTGCAGGTCCTAGTTCACAGAAGAATTCTCTCCATTCGAGGACACGGGATAGGGAGAATAGAAGTCATGATGTCAGGCGTCATGGAGCCTCAGCAAGGAAGATGCCTGAAAGAATGGCACCGCCTTCTCGGCCTCATAACGCTCACATCATGCATTCGTTCCACCCTTCATCATGCCTCGACGGAAGAGGAATTTGTGCAACAAGAACATGCCCTATCCCTTTGAGACCTAGGACCGTGACTACATCAGTCACTAGATCAGGTCAAAAACGGCGATACAACATTCACTCTTGTTGGTGCTGCGGCAAAGTGGGACACTTTGCCATTGACTGTTGGCACAACCTCTCTGTGCCCACAGCAAGGGCTTATCCACATTATAGGGACAGAGGCAGTCTTCCAGACAGGTTTTCTCAAGGAAGGCAGTTGCATGCTCATGCTAATAGAAACCTAGGACCCAATATGATTTGGGCTCCTAAGGTAAAGTAATTCTGTTTTGCAGGGTAGTCTAGGTCCCCTTAAATACGATGGGATCTGGACAGTAGGTGGCTCAAGGCTTATTTGGAACAAGCGTCTGCAATAACAGATGTGCTACCTGTTGAGCATACTCACTTCAAGCTACTAATATGTTCCATCTGTGGGACTAAAACGATAACTCTCCAAATCCCAGGTAACTTTGATCAGTTCAAGGACTTGTGTCATGATGCATCCTCATTCAAATTATATATATATATATATATATATATATATATATATATATATATATATATATATATATATATATATATATATATATATATATATATATATATATATATATATATATATTGTTATCCTTGTGTATAAGTTTACTTATGCTCATCATATATGTGTGCACCTTTAAGGAGAGATTACCTCGAGGCATGCAAATCATTACACATCAATAAAAGGTTAACCAAGATATGTCATTGCGAATTTCGACAAATCACAATTGACATCAAAAAGTGTCTGGAGAAGCCTCGCTCAAATCCAAATAGATTGTCGTTATAATAAACATGTATTTATTAATCTTGTGTTAACTTGACACTCGAAGAATTTGAAAATTGTGCAATGCTTCCCAAAGTTTCAAGACAAACATCAATATATACTCCAAATCCCGCCGACCCATTTTATATCTCACCAAATTAGACAAATCCCGTCGAATCCCGCCGAAGGAGCTTGCCGACCGCTCGGCTTCCTTAAGAATCCCGACGACTGATATAAATCCCGCCGAAACCGAATCCCTCTCACAGCCGTCGCCCGTTCGCCTTCCTCACGACTCGCGCAAGAGCACACCCGACGACCCTCGCGCAAGAGAACTCCCCAAGACTCGCGCACGGGCACTTCCGCGAACTCGCCGACACCCGCAGCCCTCCGACGCTCTTGTCAACGCCGTCGAATCGCTGCTGTGTGTGACCATCTTCTCTCCGCAAGGTACTAGCAAGGCCGCACCCCACGGGATACTCTTCTCTCCACCGAGGATCTTCCCGAAGCTCGTCAACTCACCTGCGAGTAAGCCCTTAGATCCTCAATGGCCCCAAGGACGATTGCAGGCTTGATTTCTGGTTGCGAGCTGGTTCGCACTGGTTTTGCTCATGCCTCAGACGAGTTCCGGAACATCATTCTCATGCTGGAAGAAGCCGGACTAACCTTCGTATTGGAGCATCCTTGCAAAGTTTTAGATAAAGAAGTGCTGGAGTTCTTCTCTACCGCAAGGCTTCGAGACAGAGACTCCATCATCAAGAGCAAGGTGGCTGGGACTAAGGTAAAGATGTCTGCCAGTAAGCTAACACGCTACCTGCAGCTTTCAAGTGCGGAGCAGGAAGACTATTTGGAGGACGAGGACAAAGCCAGAACCCTCCTGTTTTGCGGTCTACCCAGAGGCACTCGATCAGTAAAGTGAAAAGAGATGAATGAAGAAGGGAAGCTACTATCTGACATCATAGGAAAAGTACTCATCTGCAAGCCAGGCTCCCATGATCATATCTCCGGAGATATGTTCAAAATTCTCATAGCTGTGGTCTGCAGAAAGAGGTTCAACTGGGGAGAGTTGCTGTTTCAAAAGATCAAGGACACTCTGGGCACTCCAAGCTTCGGCCGCATCATCAGTCTATATCTCAACCAGCTCAACGGAGACAAATTCGACATGAGCAAAGGAGTCCCTCTCCATAACTTGAAAAAGATGGATGCTACTGTGTTTGATCGATGGGAGCGGCGCATCGGACAGCCTGCTGTAGAAGAGCATGAGGAAGTATCTCCCGCAGCCTCCCCCCGTGAAATTCCTGATACCCTGACTGCAGGAATCGAGGGGAGACTCTACCCTCTCATATGGATATAATATCTGACATCGCCCAGGTGGCCAGGGATGCGGTGGCCGAAGTTAATGAAGAAAGTGAACCTGGGTTGGAGGATGAGGAGGTCCTGAACAGACACACTCAAGGAACTGAAGCTGAAACACTGGAGTCTGCTGATCAAGAAGAGGAAGAAGCTGCTGATGTGGATGAATTTTTGGATGCGGACGGAGAGGACGCTGTGAATGAGGGCCATGAAGTGTTTGAGTCTCCGGATACTGATGAACCTCCTACTGATAAGTCTGCACCAGTGGAGGGGGAGGTAAATAAGGCCACCAACATCCCTCCCATAGAGACTGTGATGGTATCCAGCTCTACTGATGCGTCTGCTGACGAGCAAGAGCAAGGCCAAGAAGTGCCTCCGGCTATTCCATTGCGAGATGAGCTGGCCACTCACACCATCAATGTTATTCAAGGAATAGTCAACGAGCTTAAAGCTTCTTTTGATACAGCTCAGAAAACACTGCTGAAGAAGATTAAGACTTCTGAAGATCTCATGCTTAAGAATATGGTGGAAATCAACCACAAACTGGATAAGGATGAGAAAGGTAAACTTTTCGATGAAACCAAATACAGAAGCATCATTGGATCCCTGCTCTACCTTACTGCCAGTAGACCGGATATTCTGTTCTCCACATGTGTATGTGCCCGATATCAGGTGAACACTAAGGAATCTCACTATGTCGCTGCAAAGCGAATTCTAAGATACCTTAAAGGGAGCAGGGATGACAGGAAAAGCACCTCCGGGACGTGTCAATTCCTCGGCAGGAGGCTTATCTCATGGAACAGCAAGAAACAGAATTGTGTTGCAACCTCCACAGCAGAGTCCGAGTATATCTCGGCAGGAAGCTGTTGCGCACAACTCCTTTGGATCAGAAATCAGTTGGCCGACTACAACCTTCAGTTCAAGGAAGTTCCAATGTACTGCGACTCCTCCAGTGCAATTGCCATTGCCAACAATCCGCTGTCGCACAGCAGAACGAAGCATATTGAAGTACGCTACCACTTCATTCGGGAGCACGTGGAGAACAAGGATATCTCTCTCTGTTATGTCCCCACGGACAAGCAGATTGCTGATATATTCACAAAGCCCCTAGACGAGGCAAAGTTCAATCTTTTCAAGACAGAATTGGGGATGCTCAATTATGAAGAATGAAGACTACAGAGGCTCCCAACTCGTGCATAATCTGAGGGGGAGCCGGGAACTCCAGCGTGAGTACAGATACAAGAACTGAGGGGAGCTAAGGGCCAAAGGTTCCTGACCCCGATTTGCCGAAGCCGAAAAGGGGGAGATAACCCTCTCGGGGTCAAGGCTAAGGTGGCTCCAGCTTGCTCCCAAGCACTCGGTATTGGTAAGGGATGTCTCCACTTAATGATGTCAAGTTTATGGTCTTCAGTTGCTTTCCTTTTCATTTGCTCTATTCACCTTAGCTTGTAGGGTTTAGGCTTCTTCAAATAGGGGGAGATTGTTGGGTATTGTATCCACAATGTACCTGATTTGAAGAAGCCCCTGGACAAGCTAAGGTCAATAGACTATGTATTTGATAAACTTTTTCAAGTTGTACTTGCAGTTTCTCCACGCTAAGTGCACACCAATGTCAGGGTGCAGTAGGTCAATATACACGGATCTGCACGACGTAATCCCTCGTTGAGCAGATCAGTGTGTTGGCCTATGTGTACTCTCTCTATTGGAGTGCACTTACTTTCAAGTACAGGGCCGCTCATATGCAAGAGAAGCCAAGGAGCATGGAGGATCAAGGAGCAGCTCCTAGGTGGAAGACGAAAAATCGTCCAAGGCAAATTCGACAAGAATCACCAAGTGATTCTCGCCGAATCGGCGAGAATCACTTGGTGATTCTCGCCGAATCGACGAGAATCATCCGTGATTCTCGCCGACTCCTTCTGGCCATCTCAATAGGGTGCCAAGTAAGATTCGGCGAAAATCACTTGTAATTCCCGCCGAACCAGTGGTCAAGCAGCCCATGAATACAAAGTCCAAATCGTTGAGAATCGACAAGTGATTCGACGAGAATCACAAACGATTCTCGACGAATCGTCGAGAATCACTTAGTGATTCTCGCCGATTCGTCGAGAATCGTCTGCGATTCTCACCGATTTTTACTTGGCGTTTTCTCAGAATGCTGCTGAACCGGATTCTGCTTCTGGATTTGTTTGAACCGGATTTTGGGGATTTCATTTGTGGGTCCCACAAACGGTCATATTTGAGAATCCTACAGTATTTATACTCAGGTACTTTTGAACAGTAAATACACGGAGAAAGAGGCCGAGCACGTAACCCTAAATTCGCGAAATCGCTCCGCTCCGCCGCCGCCGCTCGTGTCAAGTTGTCGCCACCGCTGATCGATCTTCTTCCCGATCTCCGGCGACAGAAGCTTAGCAAGGCTTGAGTCTCACGCGTCTATCCGGAGATCTCTTGTCTCTCGATTTGTTGACCGGGAAAAACTCCCCCGTCCGAATCGATCGAGACGACTGATCCTAGAGTGACCGTTGGTAGACCTAGCTTGTTTCGCTACGAAGTTTAGATCTCCAAGTTCTGCAGCCACTCTTCATCGTAGCCGCCGATCCCGAAGCTAGCCGCCGCTCGTGTGCCGCCGCCGGTTCCGGGGAGATCTTCTCCAAGAGAGACCAAGGTCGTAGACTCTTCATCGACTTCAAGAGCACGTCGTCGAACAAAGAGGAACACCGTAGTCTCCAAAAGAAGTTTGTATCACGTGTACATTCTACATTTTCATTTCGTTGTAAAGGAACTTTTGTTCCGAGTTGTAAGGGTTGGGTGCAACCCGCTTTGTGGGAGTGTTGACTCTCACGTGTGGAAGGGCTCCTTCCGTTAGTGAAGGGATTGGATTTCAATCCCGTGGGTGAAGTGACCGAGTCGTCCCTTGTTGGGGAGATAGGTCGAAGGGGGAAAGTGGATGTACCCAAGTCGGGGAACCACTATAAATTTGCTGTGTATTCTGTGTGCTGTGTTTGTTGTTTTTATTGTGCAGGTACATCTGTAAATTCCGCAAAAGAACCACACGTCACCTATTCCCCCCCCCCCCCCCCATAGGTACACATAGCCGACACTAGGTTACTTTCAAGGGCGTTTAAGGGGGCGTATACGGTCATTTTTTTTCGAAATCTGAGAAAACCTGCAAAAATAAAAGAAAACATTAGTGGCAACAAAATATACAAAAGGAGGTCAATATAAAACTATACAAACATGATTTGTACATAAAAAAAACCAAAAGTACCGTAATAGTTTAGACTACAAAATGACCTATCAAATTCCCTCAATCTTAAGCTTTGCTTGTCCCCAAGCAAAGATATACAAACTAGCTAACATAAAATTAACTAATCAGGAAGATTTCTAATTTAGCTAACACAAGTACCATGCAAAATTTTAAGTAGGGAGAAGGTGAAACAAAAATCTAAAATAGTTATTTAAATATTGTTTAACAATTTATAAACTTTACTAACGAAAATAAATCAACCAAAATTTTAACAATTTTTTTTAAAAATTAATTTAAGCAAAGCAACAAATTGAAAAACATGCAATAAGTTATTACTAGATTCAAGGGACAAATTATAATTATATCAATCAAATAACAAAAATCTAAATTTAAATCAGAAACTAAATAAATAAAAAATAAAAGCATGAATCAAACGGACTTATTAGGACTGACACGATTAGTTTAGGCATATAATTAGGAATGGAATTCAAAGATAAACATGAAGGCTTAAAATCATACTAAACTAAAATAAAAATGTTTCAAATTTTTTTCTATTTTAAATAAATTATTTTTCTTTATTTTTTTTATTTTCTGAGTTTTTTGACTCTACAACTCTCCTTGGTGGAGAAGGAGTCTTTTCATTGCTTCTTATTGTGGCTTCAGCTCTGAAGGCCACAGTCTTCTCTTTGCAGAAAGATTTGGCAGCATCCTCTTTATCTTTCCCAGAGTTCAACCACATCTCATGGGATAACAACTTCCCAAATAGATTCTGAGGTAATTTTTTGGCCAGGTTGACAACTTCTCTGATCGCACAGATCTTGATATCCCATTTCTTGTTTAGGGATCTCAAGAATTTGTCATTCAATTCATAAATAGTGAACTGTCTGCCATAGGTGATCAAACTATTCACAATTAGGAAGAACTTCTCATAGCATGCAGTTGTGGAATCCTTCTTTCCCTGCTTGAATGCTTCATATTGCTGATTTAGGAGGGATTTTCTGTCATCCCTCACTTCTTCAGTCCCTTCCATATACACAATTGCAGAATCCCACTTATCTTTGACTGTTTTGCAGCGAACCAGGTTATTGAAGGTGAAGTCATCTATGACACCGACAATGATATTTTGTGCCCTCTTATCCATAGTTACTAAAAATGATTTCGTCCTTAGTCATATCAGTATAAATCTTTCGCGTTTGTACATTGGCATCTAAGACAGAGACTTTCATGGGGATGACAGGTCCTTCTTCGATTATAATAAAGATCCTAGGGTCTGAGATTTCCATGAACTGCCTATCCCTTAATTTCCATATCCCAAAGTTTTCTTTTCTACAAATAGGGAGCTTCATGGAGCTCAACTCCTTTTGGTTCTCACTTGAACCCGTGGAGTAAATCTTCACCAACTCTTAGAGATATGTTCAAACTATTAAGTCCTTTTTGAACAACCTCCCTCTGATGTCACATGAAAGTGTTTGTTTCAAGAGTAGCTAGACACCTAGCGGGGGGGTGTATATATTTTTCAAGTCTTTATATAATACTTTTGAGTTTGGTGTCTTTTGAGTTAGATTATTATTTTAGCTTTCAAGAACATAGATCAACACATGGTATTTATACTGGTTCTCCAAGATATGGGTATATCCACTTTCCCTCCATCCTTTCTAATAGTGTATTAGACAAGGAAATTTTCTCCAAATCTCAGCATAAGTAGCATACAACCCAGATCCATCCGGATCTCTTAGACTTTCACCAAGTCCTACCTCAGGCCTAAGCCCTACAGACTTAGAGTAGACTTTACCCCTACAGCTCAGTGATCCTCCAGATCACCTACCTCAGGCTTAATAAAAAGCACTACAACACAGGCTAGAAGGACAACAACATGACTCAGCACTTGTGGACTTGGTAAATTTCAGACAATCTGCATAGGAGTTGAGTGAATCCTTATCACTCAACACAGAAATACTTATCAGAATTCTGCATCTTAAGACGTCGAGTGAACCTTTAACACTCAATACTTTTGATATTTGGAGTCTAACTGTTAAGGCATTGAGCAATCCCTCATCACTAAACGCTCATGTAATTAGTTGAAATTTCACTACAAGAAGGCGTTGAGTGCAACTTCAACACTCAATGCTTATGGACTTTGATTGTCTTCTCGATGAGGTGTTGGGTGGTTTATCTTCACTGAACGCCTCTATACTTGATCTGAAATCTAGTTTAGTAGGAATTGAGTAAACTTTCTTCACTAAACACTTATGTCCTTCAATAGATTTCTTGTCAGCAACACTGAGACTTTGACTGCTTGAAGTTCTGTCAATGATTTAGTGTAAACCTCCATCTATCACATGAAATATTACAGAGTGTCCAGCTGGGGCCTCACGCAATATTCCACAGACTGTTGTCGGAGTTACATGTTAATATCAAAAGACTAAACGAATCCTAACTCAAAGCATTCTAGTGGAAGCTTCAAGTTTTAAATTGAACTCAAGTATCAACAATGTGCACTATATAAAATTATAGGAATGTTATTAAAAAATACACAAAAGGTACGACCTTAAGGCCTTACAAATGTTCTTCCCAAAAAGAGTGGTTTACAAACATCGGCGCTCAAGCCCACCACACATGAAAAACACTAAAAAGCCTTCACTTGGCATTCGAGGGCCGACATAGCATCAATGGGTTGCAACCCACTATTTCCTGCTCGGCTCTCTAGTACCTGCACAGGAACAATCCACCATAAGGATGACAAACAAGGAAATGATCAGCTTTAGCTGACCAATTTATAACGACACCGCCTCTAACTTTGGGTGCCTATTCTCCTTCCCTTCAAGTAGCAGCATAAATATCTTTTGGTAAATAACAGCATGCACTTAAGCACCATTGGCCACAGGCGCAAGCTCGATTAGCCACATTCCCCATACACTTAGGGCACATTATCGAAGTACCAGGCTTCTCGGCTCCCACCACCATCCCAATCCCAGACTTGATGGTATACTTGAGCATTATAGTCTTTCCGGCCCTGGGCTTAAGACTCTTATTATGCCAACAACGAGAGCCATTTACTTTAGACAATCTAGCCCGGAGTGATATAACACAGGCTATAGTTTTGCACACTTCTCATTGCATAAATCTTTATGTCATTGACGAAAGCCGAAGCAATCAAGCCACATGACAAGATGCGGGTCACCTTCCCCTTGCCCGTTTGGCTCACTGGCCTTTTTGCTGGGAACAGCAGGTTCTTAGCACCACTTGCTGCTCACATATCCCCAGGACCTGAGCCTGCAATGATCAATTTGACACTCATGACCAATAACTCAGCTCTCTAAGCTCATGACTTCTCATGCTACGCACCATGTCTCAGAGACACATGCTTCACAACAATATTCAGGCTGGCTCTCTTGACCACCTTAGCTGAATTTACAGCTTCAAACAATGACCCCAGGCCTCCCAGAGATAGGCCTCATATATTACTGGAAGCTATCGCTAGCGATAGCACTACCATCGTATAGTAAGGACAGAAATCACTTCTTCCACCTTTTTGGGTGTTTTCCAAGAGATCATCTCACGTAGTACCACTACAGGATCCTGCACATCCCCAGACCCCAAATTCTACGCATTTAACCATATATTTTATCCCTGGAGTCTTCTCCGGCACACAAATCAATTCAACACCAATCCAAATTAACCTATCTAGATGGGCTTCACATAGTATGCATATTCTGTACTTTGATTCCGCATATATATACAAGTTTTATCGGGGATCACAATGATTTACCTGCTGGAAACCACCCTTTCCTTCACATTTGCATTAGGGGTTCCATGCACTTATGCAAATTGAGGAATTCACTTGTTCAAGGAGAAAGTCGTTACCCTTGTAAGTCATTTTGGAGCCATGACCAAGTCTTCTATCCAGATGGAAGGAGAGCCTCGATCTCCCCTTCATGGATCTTACCTCAGCTCTTAAATCTAACCATATGATCTCCTTCACCTAGCTTGTTATGCTTAGCCCAAGACTCTTGCTCTTAAGAACTTCAAGAACTAAGAGAGAACAATTAGAACTCATTCTCATGTACAACTTATATCTGAAGTCTACCGCCACGTGGTATCTGCTACTGCAGTGCAGTATCTGAGGCGGTCTCCACTTGGCCCAATGGACATCGCTCTGTCACCCAAAGCAGCCTCCACCTTACTATCGCGTGGCAATTTACCACCAAGTGGTACTTTGTCTCTGTTGCTGTTTGGAGATTGGGCGGTCTGGCGCTCTGAATCTGGCGGATTAGAGACCGAGCGGTCTGTCGGTTTTTCTCCAATGGTTTGGTGGCCGGACTATTGTTGTTGGTGTTTGGGAGATCTGGCGGTTTTTCTAAGGCAACTTGGAGACCGTGCAGTCTAGCGATCTCCCATGATGGCTTGTTCTCTCCTTCTGGTGGTTGCCGGGCAGTTAGAATATTTGTCTAACCGTGCGGCCTGTTCGGCATGTGTTTATGTTAAACCGCTTACACCTGTAATTATTTAGTCTCACATTGCTCAATTGTAATCTCTCTCATCACATCCATTCTATAAAAGGGAGGATATACTTGTGTAATCTATATCTTTTTGGATAATAAAATTTTTCATTCCAAATTTTCGGCCTGCTTGTTTTCTGTTTGCACATGCTATCAGAGGAATCGATCTTTTCCTCCTGCTTTTGAGGGCTATCCTTGTTCGCATGACCTATCCGCGCAGTTGGACTCCTATTCTAGTGCCCTGTCTTCGCGACTTGTTTCTTCCGCCTGTTTGCACCTTGTTCACGCAGTTTCTTTCTCTCCTTGTCGTTGCTCATTTGTGTGTGTGACCTCTCTGTTTCCCTTTCATCTAGCCGTGTCCTAGTCTTTAGTCGGTGCGACCTGTTCTCCTTGCCGCTGATGTAGTGTGTGACGCTAACAGAGATATACACGAGGGACGGCTCTAGTTCGCCATCAACACACACTTGATCCGATGCACGTACACAAGCATCTACCATCCTCAATACGTAAATGTTTCGCGCACAAAGCATAAACACAATCAGAGAATGATCGACTCTAAAACAGGGACGAAAAATGAGTCGAATCATTCCCAAAGATAACGCAAAGGTTGGCAATCCCTTTGGAGAGCAAGACCAAGGTGATAGGCCAAGATCCGCTCAAGCAAAATGGACCTACCCCTTCCAGAGAAAAGGAAACACGAACAATAAAGATTTTATTCAGAGATTTGAAAATAGGTTGAGTTTTAAAAATCACGGAGAACACGATGGTTCAACCTCCACAAATCCAAAGAGAAGAAGCACTAGAGAAGGGGAAGAGATTAACCAACCTGTTGGTGGGAAACACACTAGATAACTTTGTGGGAGAATCATTCACTCCACGATTTCCAATGGCGTCGCACCAAATGGATCCACCGGCATTGCACTGAGTGGGGTTGTCGTCCTTCTTCCTTTGAGTCGCACTAAGAAACCATGTCGGAGGCTCCACGAGAGGGGAGGCCGAAATGGAGGAAGAGGGGAGCAAGGGGGCGGAGGCTAATCTCTAGCCCTTGGCCGAAATTCTTCTTGGAGAATAGGATTTAGGTTTTTCTTTTTCATTCCTTATTCACTTAATAAGCCTCTTTTATATAGGAGTTACAAAATAGATCCAACCATCCAAGATTGAGATGAAACCTCATCAATCCGGATGGCTAATAGCACACCAAATAAAAATTCATGAAATTAAAACATTACAAGTTCTAAATAAAATAAAGCATTAAAATGGTATTCAAATAAGTTCTTAAGTGGGCTTCGTGCACCGTGGACAGAGGTTGTAAAATTGCCTTCCGTTAGCGGCCAAGGAGTCGTCATGTCGCCTGAAATCTTTATGTTGTAGCATTGTGGCATCTGATTCATCGTCAAGTGGTGGAGGAGAGGCCGTGACATCAATCCTCCCACACTCAAAGTCACGTATCTCCAGTGCATGGTCCAAGAGATAGTGGCGGAAAAGAGAGGCATACAATTGTTGAAGCTCTGGCTCAAGTACCCAAGAGTCGTCGAAAGGAGGGCGTTCATGCCATCGGATGAGAAAGCGGCGGGTAGCACCATCGGTGGTAGTGATCAACTCAGCATCAAGTATCCTGTCTGGTATAAGAAAGGTTTTGGTAAACTTTGGAAACATGTCAGCAGTGGGAATAAAAGAAGGCAACTTACCATCTGATGCTAAACATGTGGAGACCAGGGGAGAGAGATCATCCGTACTACCACTCCCCAAACGCAAAGAGTTTTGAGTGGAAGAAGAAGATGACAAAGAAGTCAACTCTTGTGGAGGCGAGACAAATATCGTCAAATCCGAGACATTAAAAATGAGTGAAACGCCCCAATCAGCCGGCAAATCTAAGACAAAAGCATTATCACCGAGTTTCTTTATAATCCTGATGGGGCCGGCGCGCTTTGGAGCTAACTTTCTAACGGTGCCAGTTGGCAGTCACTCGGGAACTAAGCGGACTAAGACTTGATCGCCAACTTTAAAGTGTGACACTCTCCTATGTTGATTAGCTTGTGTTTGATAGGATTCATATTTGGAGGCCAGGGTTGCCCGAATATGTGCGTGCAAATCATGAATGTGTTGGGCAAGGAATTGTGCGAATTGACTTGGTTTATATGTCGGTGATAATCGAACCAAGTCAAATGGCACAGGAGCCTTATACCCGTGAACAATTTCATTAGGGGTCATACCAGTGGGCATGTTCTTAGAGTTATTGTAAGCCAATTGTGCATGGGGAAGAAGTAGATCCCAAGTGCCCTTGTGATCACTTACGAGACATCTAAGAAGATTCCACAAACTCTGACTGACTACTTCCGCCTGACCTTCGGTTTACGGATGATAGGCAGCGAAAATAATAGTTTGGTCGCCATTAAAATCCATAAAGTTTTCCAAAAATAGCTAGTGAATTTCACGTCTCCATATGAGACAATTGTCTTTGGCACTCCGCGATGACTAACGACCTCCCGAAAATTTAACTTAGCTATGTGAGATGCATCGTTGGTCCTGCTACATGGGATAAAGTATGCCATTTTTGAAAACCTATCCACAACTACAAAAATGGAGTCGTGTAGACGAAGTGGGGTTGGGAAGCCTAATATGAATTCCATGCTCACGTCTTCCCATAGTATGGAAGGAATTGGTAAAGAGGTGTATAACCTAACATTGGTTTTAGTGCCCTTAGATACTTGACATGTACGACAACAACTCACTAATACCCCAATCATCGCTTTAAGTTTAGGCCAGTAAAATTTCTCCTCAATGAGTGTAATGGTCTTATCTCTTCCAAACTGTCTACTCATACCTTGATGGCCCGGCCAACGCTTATGAAAAGCGAGCTGCCGAACTTGCAATCCGGCTAGACAAGTATACCTATCGAACTGTAGTAAGGGGACACACATGTCGTATTAAAATCCGGGAATGGTTGAGTAAGCTTACTCACACGAAATCTATTATTCTATAGACGGAAATCTTAGGGTTTAAAAGAAAGCTAAGCGTACTAAATGAAGACAACTACTTGCAATGAAAGAGAGCTACTTGCAATGAAGTAAAATATAGCATAAAATAAATGATTACGCAAAGGGGTTGGAATGATGAGATGAAATGAACTCGATCAGGAATCACCTCGGCAAGAGTTGGTTAGAAAAATATGATAAATAAACCTAAGCTTAATAGGGTAAGGGACCTTGACCATGGAGGTTCCATAAATATGAACACGCTTCTCTCGAAGGTCGTGCCCAACTGAGTTTAGGAATGTCCGACCGACTTTCGCCTAAATCGAAGGCCTAAAACTCGCTTTACGCGGTGAACTCCACTATTGGATTTTACTCCAATCCGGGAGATTTGGACGTCTTCCTCTCTCGAGGGGTGCGTACAACTCCCTTTACTCTTGAGTGCTCACTTCAAACCATCGGCCTCTCGGCTAGCCAGGAATGAATGGAAAGGTGGAGAGTATATATCGATGATATACCTCCAACACGTGATAAATCAAGTGTAATTCAAGGCTAAGCCCTAAAAAGAAAAGGTAATTCAAAGCATCATAACATAATCACTCGAACCTCAGATCATCAAGATCGAGTACAAGGAGGATTAATTAATCATGGTGAGGTGGAAGAGGGGGATGAGTAGTTAAGCATAAAGAGCACTAAGTAGAAGCAAGAAAAAGAGAAAAGCACTTCTTTATTAATGAAAAAGGAGAGCTACAACTTTGAAATGAAAAGTACAAGTGCATTGAATTGAAAATCCTTTTCTGGCCCTATCATTAGCAAGTAAAGCATAATAAAATCCTATTCTAGCCTACAATAGCAACTAAAGCATTACAAAGGCAAGCTAATACAAAAATAAAATTACATTAGCATTAAACTAAACTAGAAAGAGAGAGAGAGAGAGAGAGAGAGACAGAGAGAGAGAGAGAGAGAGAGAGAGAGAGAGAGAGAGAGAGAGAGAAAAGCATGAAAAAGAGTAAGAAATAGAGGGGCTGCACCTCCCCTTCTCAGCTGAAGATGATCCTGAACCCTTGGAGAAGGGCTCAATTTATAGATTTTTTTCGGGATGGGTCACGCCCCCTGACACGCCCTGGTCGGGCGTGTACTGGGGGCGTGACATAGTCGGTGCGACTTTTCAGGCTGAAATTAACTGCTGGAGTTGACGGGCGCGGTTGTTGAAGTACACGCCCATATGTCATGCTCGGGTCGGGCATGACACATTCGGTGCAACGGTGGAGTGGGAAAAAGAGCGCGTTGCGGCGATTCCTCGAAACTTGGGTACACGCCTCTTGAACACGCCCGTATCAGATGTGACACGGGCGTGACCGAGGGCGTGTACACTAAGTTTCCACGGAATGCAGTTTCGGACCGGTTGCTTCATTCCACTAGGTTACACGCCCCAGGTACACGCCCGGGTAAGGCATGACCGTGGGGCGTGTCATAGCAAAATTCGGCTGAAAGCCGTGAAAACCTGCAAAAAGCAGAAAAACGCATTAGCGACAAAAATATATACAAAAGGGAATCAAAATAAGCATTTTACAAGACATGATTTATGCTTTAAAACCCTGAAAATACCCTAATAAAATTGACTACAAACCGTACTATCAAATTCCCCCAAGATTAAGTTTTGCTTGTCCCCAAGCAAAGATATAAAAACAAGCTAATCATAAAAAGTGACTAATTCAAAAAGTTTTAATCATGCTTACACAAGTACTATGCGAAATTCCAGGTAGGGGGAATGTAAAATGTAAATCTAAAACAATTATTTTGGTATGGTTTAACTTTTATAAACTTTACTTAACGAAAATAAATCATCCAGAATTTTGACGAAATTCTTTAAATAGATTTAAGCAAGACAATGAAAATGAAAAAAACGCATTGAGTGGTTACTAGATCCAAGCAACGCATTATAATTATATCAATTAAATAACAAAAATCTAAGTTTAAATCCAAAACTAAAACTGATTTACTTTTCTTCTTTCTTACTTGTTAAATAAGATTTAAAAACGCGTGAATCAAAAGAACTTAATAGGACCGAAACGTTTGGTTTAGGATCATGAATAGGAGTGAAATTCAAAGATAAAAATGGAGGCTTAAAATCATACTAAACCAAAACAAAGAGCTTCAAAAATTTTCATTTTAAACAATATATATATATATATTTCTTTCTTTTTCTTCTTTATTATTATTTATTTTTTTATTCATTTTTTTCTTTTCTTTTTACAAAACGAAGGCCATAAATATTTTTATTTTTTTTTATTTTGAATTGGCCCAATAAAATCAAACATTTCTTTTGAGTACACTTTTTTCAACAATTTCTCCAAAGATAACACAAAATTTCCTATCATGATTATGAAAATATTTGAATGAAACTCAAAAAAAGGTTAGCGTGATTAGATTGGTTGGAATTTTGGATTTGGTGAAAATGAAATGCTATGTGGAGTTATCAAACGAAATTGGAAAAAAGGCTCAAAAGAAGCTAACTAGTGGTAAAAGATTTTAGGTTGGCAGGAAAGCTCAAACGTAAATAAAAACGGCATAAATCATTTTCACGCTTTTTAAATATATTTAAAACATAGATTTGAAAATTTTCAAAAAGCAAGTTCTAGATAATAAAAGAAGATTGATGAAATTATCTTGAAAATAGAAATAATAGGTGACTTGGATCATTCATATCTACTACGCTATTCAAAAGTTGACCTTACAAAAATTATCTAAAAACGAAAAGAAAAATAGTGGATGATGAATTTTAGAGAAAGTAAAGAAAATAAAGAACGAAAAAACATAATAGAAATGCACGTTTTTGAAAAATATTTCACCTTAATATGCTACCGTGAATTAGAAACACAGCTTGACCAACATTTTACTTGTCAAATATAATTAAAAAAATGATTAGAAAATTATAATTAACTACATTGTTTATAAAGTATTTTGTGAAAAACAAAACACAAACATGAGGTACTATTGAAAAACCAAAATGCATATAAATATGTATATATTTGATATTTTGAAATATTCTATATATATATATATATTTTTGGATTTTTGAAGAATATTCACAAAAAGTAAAAGATATTTATAAAAAGCAAAAAGAAGGAGGAAGTCCTCCCCCAAGCTTAAAATCTACATTGTCCTCAATGGAGATGGAGGTTAGAGATCGAGAGAAAATTAAAGTACAGAAATGAAAGACAGAATTGAAAAACAGGTACTTCTCCGGTTTTATTTTGCAGTGAAAGCCGAGTGATGCTGCTCCCCCATGCTTGTGCTTTGGATCTTCATGAAACGTCTTCTGTTGGACTTTGTCATGGAATCAGAAACGTTGGAGCAGGCGATTGCAGAAGTTTCAGCTTGTCGGAGCCGTCCGGGGCAAAAATTGTGAAATAAAGAAAACAGAAAAAGATAACTTTGGTTGCCTCCCAAGTATGCCCTTTGTTTAAAGCATCGTTTGAGCTCGACGCATCAAAATAATATTGTCCAAAATATTGTTTAAATATAAAGTTCAAATAAAGTTCAAAGTTTTTAAGAAAAATAAAGTTCAGATTAATCAAATGTTAGATTAGGAAAGATAGAGTTAACAGAGTTAGGACTGACATCACCACAGAAATGCAGTTTAAGACGTTGATCATTCACTTTGAAATTACCCTTATCAGGGTGGGAAATTAAAACAGTACCATAAGAAAAGACTTATAAAATAGTAAAAGGCCTAGACTAACGTGATTTTAATTTGCCCGGAAATAAACGTAAACGAGAATTATAAAGAAGAACTTGGTCGCCCAGCTTAAAGGTATTTGGCTGCCTAAGATGTTTATCATGCAAACGCTTCGTCTGCTCTTTATAAAGTCTGTTATTTTCATATGCGTAAGAGCGCCACTCGTCGAGTTCGTTAAGTTGAAATTTTCTAAAATCGCCGACAGAGTGGGGATCAAAATTTAAAAATCTTAAGGATCAAAAAGCGCGGTGTTCTAACTCTACGGGTAAATGGCACGATTTTCCATAAACCAACTGATATGGCGTACATCCGAGGGCGGTTTTGTACGTTGTTTGGTAGACCCATAAAGCATCATCTAATTTGGCTGACCAGACTTTTATAGATGTGGAAAGAGTCTTTTCTAAAATTCTTTTTATATCTCTATTTACTACTTCGACTTGTCCATTAGTTTGGGGGTGGTAGGAAGTGGAAAGCTTATGGGTAACGCCATATTTACAAAGGATTTTAGAAAACAGAGCGTTACATAAATGGGAACCCCGATCACTAACGATTTCGCGCGGCGTACCGATTCGAGAAAATAATTTTTTAACATAATCAACGGTAACTAAAATATACTTTATTTCCGAAGCTATAAGTAAGAGGGCTAACAAAATCAATTCCCTAGAGGTCGAAAACTTCGCACTCTAGGAAATAATTCTGCGGCATTTCATTTTTATTAGATATATTACCCGACCGCTGGCAACTATCACACCTACTCACAAAGGATTGCGTGTCTTTAAACAGGTTAGGCCAGTAAAAACCCGCGCTTAGCACTTTATGAGCGGTGCGAGCAGCATGATAGTGCCCACCTATTGGTCCTTCATGCAAATGTTTAATAATGTCTAAACCTTCATCAAAAGAAACACACCTCCTGATCACTTGGTCTGCACAGACTTTAAAAAGATGTTGGTCCTCCCAAAAGTAGTTCTTCAATTCAGAAAAGAATTTCCTCTTTTGCTGAGACGAGAACTCCTTTGGGAGCACCCGAGCCACTAGATAGTTGGCGATGTGTGCAAAACAAGGAGAAGTAGATGTGTTAATTGAAAATAGCTTCTCATCGGGAAAATAATTGTTAAAATATTTTTCATCTGTTTTTTCTATAAAAGGATTATCTAGGCACGAAAGGTGGTCACGGGCCAAGTTCTCGGCTCCTCGCTTATCACAGATCTCTAAGTCAAACTCTTGGAGGAGTAAGACCCAGCGAATCAAGAGAGGCTTGACATCCGTTTTAGAAAGAAGATATTTGAGGGCCGAGTGGTCCGTAAAAACAATAATTTTCGAAAGAGTGATATAAGGGCGGAATTTATCAAAAGTGAATACTACAGCTAAGAGCTCCTTCTCGGTTGTGGTGTAATTTTCCTATGCAGATGTGAGTGTTTTACTAGCGTAATAGATGGGGTGGAAGTTTTTAGATATACGTTGACCTAATACGGCTCCCACCGCATAACTACTCGCATCAGACATTATCTCAAATGGAAGATCCCACACCGGAGGTATCACGATTGGGGCATCAATTAATTTTTCTTTTATTAAATTAAAGGCAGCTAGGCAGAGGTCATCAAAGATGAATGGGCGTCTTTTTCTAAGAGATGGGTAAGGGGCTTGGTAATCTTGGAAAAGTCCTTTATGAAGCGGCGGTAGAAACCCGCGTGACCTAGGAAATGTCTTATAGCCTTTATGTTCGTATGCGGCGGTAGTTTCTCGATAACTTCTATCGTAGCAACGTCTACTTCAAAACCTCTTGCAGAAATCATATGGCCCAAAACTAACCATTCCCTCACCATAAAATGGAATTTTTCCTAATTTAGGGCTAGGTTAGTCTCTTCGCATCGTTCTAAGACTTTCTCGAGGTTTTCTAAACAACTATCGAAGGAATTCTCGAACACAGAGAAATCATCCATGAAAACTTCCATAATTCTTTCCACGAATTGTCAAAGAGAGCGAGCATACATCGTTGGAATGTAGCTGGCACATTGCACAATGCAAACAGCATTCTTCGGTAGGCGAAGGTGCCGAAGGGACAAGTAAACGTAGTTTTCTCCTGCTCCTCGGGGGAGATGGGGATTTGAAAATACCCCGAGAGTCCATCGAGAAAACAATAAAAGCGATGTCCGGAAAGTCGTTCTAAAATCTGATCAATGAACGACAAGGGGAAGTGATCCTTGCTGGTCGCGTCATTTAACTTACGGTAATCTATGCACATTCGCCAACCTATCACTGTCCGTGTCGGGATTAATTCATTATTCTCATTACTTACTACCATTATCCCTCCCTTCTTTGGTACTACCTGGACTGGGCTAACCCACTTACTGTCTGAGATAGGATAGATAATTCCTGTGTCAAACAATTTCATAACCTCGCCCTTAACTACTTCTTTCATGCTTGGGTTTATACGGCGCTGAGGTTGTATAGAGTTACGTGAATTATTTTCCATTAAGATTTTATGAGTGTAGAAAGATGGGCTTATGCCCTTGATATCAGATATCTGCCAAGCAATAGCTCGGCGATTCTTTTGTAAAATTGAAAGAAGTTTATCATTTTGTGTATTCGTGAGGTAGGCCGAAACTATGACAGGCAGCTTGGATTCCTTTTCTAAGAAAGCGTATCTAAGGTGCTTAGGTAGTTATTTCAGTTCCAGGGTAGGAGGGGCATCATACGAGGTTTTAGAAATCCGTTCTTTTTTAAAAACTATGTCCTCGTAGACCTTTTTATATGTAAAATTAAAAGGGGTGGGTATAGCGGCCATGGAGGCTTCTTGCAGCAATTCAGTTGGAAGAGTAGAAGAGGAACAAAAATCGAAAATTTCTTTTTCAAAATCATAAAGGCGGGTGGAGGATTCTTCACTTAGGTGTAGAGATTCAGTTGGAGGAGTAGGAGAGGAACAAAAATTAGAAAATTCTTTTTCAAAATCAGAGGTGTGAGAGGAGGATTCTACACTTACGGTATCTATGAAAAAGAAGGAGTCATCATTGGCTAGTGTGTTCTTCATCGAGAGGGTGATAGAGAAAGTTACTTCGTCGTCGCCTACTCGAAGGAAGAGCTTACCATTGCTTACATCAATGATAGCTCGGGAGGTGGCAAGGAAGGGTCGGCCAAGGATCAGGGGAACCTCGACGTCTTCTTCGATGTCCAAAATGACAAAGTCCACCGGGAAGATGAACTTGTCGACTTTGACTAGGACGTCCTCCACTATACCTAACGGGTATTTGATTGATCTGTCGGCGAGCTGGATACTCATGCGCGTGGGGTTGAGACTACCAATTCCTAACTTTTTAAATAACGAGAGGGGCATAAGATTTATACTCGTACCTTGGTCGGCTAATGCGTGCTTGACAAAGAGATCACAAAAGACACACGGGATAGAGAAACTGCCCGGGTCACTGATTTTCTTCGGTAATCCGTTTGTCAAAACCGCCGAGCACTCGTCATTTAATGTGACATGCGAAAGGTTCTCTAATTTCTTCGTGTTGGTCAAGAGGTCCTTAAGGTACTTAGCGTACTTTGGCATCTGGGATATGGCTTCGTGGAAAGGCAGATTTATGTAGATTTGTTTAAACATTTCTAAAAAATGGGTGTATTGATCGTCTTGTCGTTGTTTATTAAGCTCGGAAGGGTATGGCGGGGATGGATTATTTTTAAAGGTGGGTGGTGGAGTGAGTTCTTTTTCTAAAACAGGGGTGATAACTTCTTCGGCAGAGGGTGGAATTTTTAATACGGGAGCGGAGCTTTGATTTTTTAAAGCGGGAGCGGAGCTCTCCTCGGGCTCTTCACTTACCATACCAGGAACTTTCTTCCCACTCCAAAGAGTTATAGATTTCACTTGCTCTCTTGGGTTGGGCTCGGTATTGGAAGGAAGAGACCCTATGGGTCGCTTAGAAATTATTTTAGCGAGCTGTCCTACCTGATTTTCTAAATTTTTAACGCTTCCAGTTAAGGTTCTAATCGTAGCATCATTAGTATTCATGTATTTTGAAAACATTTCCTCCAAACTTGGAGGTTTTGGAAAACTTTTAGGAGGTGGTGGTGGTGCAGAAAAATCAATTTGTGGTGGCGGGCGCATAGCATTCGATGGATTACTCCACGAAAAATTCGGATGATTTCTTAACGCAGGATTATAACTATTCGCAAAATTAAAACCAGGAGGATGAAAATTTGCAGCAGAAAAATTATTAAAAGCAGTTCTAGGCATATTATTTACATAATCCAAATGTTCGGGGTGAGGAGTTGCAGATTCCCATACCTGAGGAGCGGAGGCAGCAGTCATCTCCGTAATTTTTTTGCTTAATATTTCAACTTACAGCGCGAGTTGGGAGACTTTATCCACTTCAAAGATACCTGCAGGCTTGCTCGTTCGGGACCTAGGCACATTCCACTGGTAAGTGTTCATGGCCATATCCTCAAATAGCTCAAGAGCTGATTCTGGGGTCTTATGATTTAAAGTACCGCCAGAAGCTGCATCTGTCATTTTATTCGTGCTTTGATTTAGCCCGTTATAAAACGTCTGCACCTGCAACAATACAGGCAGAGCGTGATGTGGGCATCGTCTTAATTATTCTTTAAATCTTTCCCAGGTTTCGTAAAGGGTCTCGGAGTCTATTTGTCCAAAGGCAGAAATGTCATTCCTAAGTTTTGCAGTTCTAGCAGGCGGAAAATACTTCACCAAAAAATTTTCAGTTAATTGCGTCCAAGTAGTTATTCTATTTTTAGGAAGGGTGTTCAGCCACTGCTTAGCCTTAGTTCTAAGAGAGAAGGGAAATAATCTTAGCCTAATCGCATCATTCATGACACCATTAATCTTAAACATGTCACAAATCTCAAGAAATCTTGCAATATGTGCATTCGGATCTTCATCTTGAAGTCCGTCAAATTGCACATATTGCTGCACCATTTGAATAATGATATGCTTTAGTTCTAAGTTGTTACTTGCTATCGCAGGGCGAACTAGACTAGATTCAGTACCCCCGAGATTCGGCCGTGCATAATAAGACATGGTCATTTGCATGGCTTCCTCTACGTTGGGTTTTTCCATTCTCAAAGTGGAAAATGACTCGGAATCCTCAACCGGTTTTTGGAGAGTAGGGCCTTGAAATCGCGATCTTCTCCGAAAAGTACGCTCAATTTCGTTGTCCAGGTCCAAAATAACTGACGGACTCCCGCGGTTCATGCACTAAAAGAAGAGAAGAGAAGAAAGAGAAATAAAATAAACTAGAAAAATAGAGTTACTAATTTTTTTGAAATAAATTTTTTTTAAAAAATGTAACTCCCGAACTTCCCAAGGGCTACCCGGTGAAGGGTTCGCAAGGTACTAGACAAGATATCGACGTTTAAAACCGCTTTGCCCTTTTCAAGAGATTTAGGTGGCGTAGAAAAATTGTGGAGTGGGTTTTTATTAATAGCGGTAATATTTTTTTTTTATTTTTAAAAATTTTAAAGAAGGAGGATGAGAAAGAGAAATGATAAAACTAATAGATTCGTGTTTTCAATTTATCAACCAGCGTTGCTCCCAGGCAACGGTGCCAAAAACTTGATGGCCCGGCCAATGCTTACGAAAAGCGAGCAGCCGAACTAGCAATCCGGCTAGGCAAGTATACCTATCGAACTGTAGTAAGGGGACACAAGTGTCGTATTAAAATCCGGGAATGGTTGAGTAAGCTTACTCACACAAAATTTATTATTCTATCGACGGAAATCTTAGGGTTCAAAAGAAAGCTAAGCGTACTAAAGGAAGAGAAATAATTGCAATGAAAGAAAGCTACTTGCAATGAAATAAAATAGAGTATAAAAGAAATGATTACGCAAAGGGGTTGGAACGATGAATCGAAATGCACTCGATCAGGAATCACCTCGACAAGAATTGGTTAGAAAAATACGATAAATAAACCTAAGCTTAATAGGGTAAGGGACCTTGACCGTGGAGGTTCCATAAATATGAACACGCTTCTCTCGAAGGTCGTGCCCAACTGAGTTTAGGAAGGTCTGACCGACTTTCTCCTAAATCGGAGGCCTAAAACTCGCTTTACGCGTTGAACCCAACTATTGGATTTTACTCCACTCCGGGAGATTTGGACGTCTGCCTCTCTCGAGGGGTGCGTATAACTCCCTTTACTCTTGAGTGCTCACTTCAAACCATCGGCCTCTAGGCTAGCCAGGAATGAGAACAAAGGTGGAGAGTATATATCGATGATATACCTCCAACCTGTGATAAATCAAGAGTAATTCAATGCTAAGCCCTAAAAAGAAAAGGTAATTCAAAACATCATAACATAATCACCCGAACCTCGAATCATCAAGGTCGAGTACAAGGAGGATTAGTTAATCATGGTGAGGTGGAAGAGGGGGGAGGGGGATGAGTAGTTAAGCATAAAGAGCACTAAGTTGAAGCAAGAAAAAGAGAAAAGCACTTCTTTGTTAATGAAAAAGGAGAGCTACAACTTTGAAATGAAAAGTACATGTGCATGGAATCAAAAATCCTATTCTGGCCCTATCATTAGCAACTAAAGCATAATAAAATCCTGTTCTAGCCCTACAACAGCAACTAAAGCATTACAAAGGCAAGCTAATGCAAAAATAAAATTACATTAGCATTAAACTAAACTAGAAAGAGAAAGAGAGAGAGAGAGAAGCATAAAAAAGAGCAAGAAATAGAGTGGCAGCACCTCCCCTTCTCAGCCAAAGATGATCCTGAACCCTTGGAGAAGGGCTCAATTTGTAGATTTTTTCGGGATGGGTCACGCCCCCTGACACGCCCTGGTCGGGCGTGTACCGGGGGTGTGACACAGGCGGTGAGACTTTTCGGGCTGAAATTAACTGCTGGAGTTGACGGGCGCGGTTGTTGAAGTACACGCCCATATATCACGCCCGGGTCGGGCGTGTACCGGAGCCGTGACACATTCAGTGCGGCGGTGGATGGGGAAAAAGAGTGCGTTGCAGCGATTCCTCGGAACTTGGGGACACGCCTCTTGAACACGGCCGTGTCGGATGTGACACGGGCGTGACCGAGGGCGTGTACACTAAGTTTCCACGGAATGCAGTTTCGGACCAGTTGCTTCATTCCTTTGGGTTACACGCCCTAGGTACATGCCCGGGTAGGGCATGACCTTGGAGCGTGTCACAGCAAAATTCGGTTGAAAGCCGTGAAAACCTGCAAAATGCAAAAAAACGCATTAGCGACATACAAAAGGGAATCAAAATAAACACTTTACAAGACATGATTTGTTCTTTAAAACCCTGAAAATACCCTAATAAAATTGACATCAAACCATACTATTAGACCTCCTCTATGTAATTCCCAAATTATGTGGTGCCGTAAGGATGATCGAGGAATACACAACTTCTCGTGCCTAAAAAGATAATTGTCCTTAAGAACAAACGCAGTTATGGTCGTTGGAGAACTATCCTGGGTGGAAAAACACATCTCATGGAAATCTGGGCAAGTGGAGTATTCGTCCTTAACTCGTTCGAATCCTACGACATTGACTTGCATGGTATATAGTAGAAGGGTAAGGCAACTAAGTGCATCGACAACTCGATTATCAGACCCCTTAAGGTGCTTAATACTAAACGTGTACTGTTGTAAGAAAGCTACCCACTTAGCATCACGCGGGCTGATTTTATGCTGACTGTTTATGAAACGTAAGGCATCATGATCGGAGAGGATCACAAACTGCTTGGAGAGGAGATAATGCCTCCAATGATACAAACACCTAACAACAAAATAAAACTCTCTATCGTAGTTCGAAAAATTCAACTTAGCCCCCGCTAGTTTCTCACTGAAATAACTAACCGGGTAACCTTCGTGACTCAAAAAACATCCTATTCCTACCCCTGACGTGTCACAGGTAAGCTCAAAGACCTTGGTGAAGTCAGGTAAACGTAACACTGGTGCCTCAGTCATGAGCTTCTTAAAACGTTGGAAGGAAAAGGCGGCGGACTTCATCTAAGTGAACTCACCCTTCTTCATGCAGTCACTAATAGGTGACATAATGCTACTAAAATCTCGTATGAAGCAGCGATATAAAGTAGCCAAACCATGGAAACTACACACCACTCATAGGCTAATTGGTTTGGGCCGGTCCTTAATCACATGAACCTTTCCAGGATCAACTCGAATTCCCTCAGACCCGATTATATAACCTAAAAACTCTACTCCTGGAACATAGAATATGCACTTCTTAAGTTTTAGGAATAAAGTTTCCTTCCTCAAGGTGGATAAAGTCACTCTCAAGTGGGATATGTGCTGGCAGTGGAGGTGCTATAAACTAAGATGTTATCGAAATAGACTACCACAAACTTCCCAAAGTAGGGTCGAAAGACGTGTGTAATCATCCGGGAGAAGGTGCTGGGGGCATTGGATAACACAAAGGATATCACAAGCCACTCATATAACCCATCCTTGGATTTAAACATAGTCTTCCATTCATAACCCTCACAGATCCTAATCTGTTGATAACCGCTCCTAAGATCTAACTTAGAAAATATAGTGGCGCCAGATAAAACATCGAAGAGGTCATCTAAACGTGTGATAGGGAACCTATACTTGACCGTAATCATGTTAATAACCCTACTATCAACACGTATTCGCCATGATCCATACTTCTTGGGGGCATGTAGAGCTGGAACAGCACATGGACTCAAAGTAGTCATAATAAACCCCTTGTTCAACAAGTCCTCTATCCGAACCTGCAACTCCTTATGGGCAGCGGGATGGAGTCGATAATGGGGCTGGTTGGGCAAGGAGGACCTCAGGATGAGATCTATCGCATGCTGAATATCTCTAAGTGGAGGTAATGTCGATGGCAACTCATATGTGTATGTATCCCTATACTCTTCGAATAATACACGTAACTCACTGGGCAGATCATCCAATACTCCAGAATCCGTCTTCGCAATCAGAAGGACTAGCACATACATCACCCTGTCAAGAAACGGGTCCTTAAAAAATTCTTTTCTCCCGACTAGGTTCAAGGCCTTCCTCTCAACTGGGATCGTGGTGTCCTTAACCAGTCCTATCGATTCCTTCGGGACAGTCGGCCTCAATGTAATGGTCTTGCCAATGAACATGAATTCATACGTGTTGGCTCTACCAAAATGCATCACATCGCGGTCATAGAGCCTAGGGCATCCTAGTAACACGTGGCAAGCGTCCATCTGTAGGAATCACACCATACCTCATCAGAATATAATTTGAATGAGAGGGGGACCAGGCATCGCTTTGTAACCGGGACGGTTATCTTGTTTATCCAAGCTACCTGATATGGGGTCGGGTGTGGTTCCGTAGTCAGGGCCATGTGCGTGACGATGTTCTCAGAATAACATTCACATAGCTACCACTATCGATAATCAACTTGCAAATTTTCTCATTACTCTTAAAAATCAGAGAAAATGTGCTCGTACTCTTCCAAGCATCTAACGAATGAGAAGTGGTCAAGGTACAACACATCACCATAAGGTTATGATCGTCCTCTAAATCCCTTGGGACCCCTTCCGGGTCACTCTCCTCAGCAACCTCATACACTAAATCAGCGGGATCGGTAGTCGTCTCTAATAGGGCTACGACCTTAGTCTTCTTAGAGCATTCAAAGGCATAGTGACCTTGAATATCGTAAGAGTAACATGTAGCGTTGGACTTACTAACCTTTCCTATGTGGATACGCACACTCGTGGGATTCCTAATGTTCCTAGCGGTGATCACTACAGACTTCGACTCGGTGGACCTAAACTTTTCGTTATCGGGATATGTGGAAGCAAGTGCTCCAGCTGTGGACTTATTCTTTGCATGTGAATAACGGGAGTGGGCCTTAGAGGCCAAATGTTTTTCAATGTCGATGGCGGCAATGAAGGTGGTGTTCAGGTCTGTATGACAATAGTGCAAGCGCTTCCTTTGAATCTCGGGTTGAAACCCATTATGAAATCTAGATAAGATGTCCTCGGGGATCTCCCTAAGATCGCAACGCACCATACGGTCCTTCAGCTCTCCCATATATTCAGCTACCAAATTTGAGCCCTGCCGCAGGGTGGCAAGCTCGTCGAACATCTGTGTTTGGTTGTACTCAGGTACGTACTGATCAGATAACAAATTCTTCATCACCGGCCATCCTATAAGTGGGACTCCATTCCAGGTCGCTAGCCTACGCTCCTCATTTAGCCAATATGTCTTAGCATGCCAGTTAACTTCATCCGGGCGACTTGGACCTTCTCAAGGTCCGTGAGAGTGTGTCATTCAAAGTAACATTCCATGTCTACCACCTCGGTGAGGAAGATTTGGTTATCTCCCATGTCGTCATATGTGGGGGCATCGATCTTAATGGCCCTAGTAATATCAAAGTCACGCTCATGGTGATGATCTAGACGAGGCATTCGGGGAGAGTTCCCATCAGAGTCAAAAACGATTACCGGTTGGTGTGGTTGGGCTGTCTCACATTAATAGGTGGAGGTGGTCGTTCTTGGTTCTGTAGGATTTGGGCTAGCATGGTCCTAAGCTCTGTCATCTCAGTTCGTAGTCCCTCAATAGCTTCGATTTTTGCATCCCGGTGCTCATTCGCAGCCATTGTAGACGAAGACGGTATAGTGTACTCCGTTCCTAATCTAGTGCGCATACAGGGTTACCCAAAATTTTGAAAGACGATTTTTCCTAGGGCTGGACCTAAAGTTAAAACAATATATTTTGAAATTTTCCTGAAGTGGCAGGAATGAGGAACGTTAAATTTTTTTTTATATTTTCGCAAAAAATTAAGATTTTATAATACTATTTGCAGACCAGAAATTTTTTTTTTTTGCTTTTATTTTATTAATTCGTGCCCAAAGATAACGCAAGGACGTTTGCAATATAGAAGTTGAAACCTCCGCCTATGATACCAAATTGATGTAGTGTGTGATGCTAACATAGATCTACACGAGGGACGGCTCTAATTCGCCAACAACACACACTTGATCCGCCGCACCTACACAAGCATCTACCGTCCTCAATACATAAACCTTTCGCGCACAAAGCTTAAACACAATCGGAGAATGATCGACTATAAAATAGCGATAAAAAATGAGTCGACTTGTTCCCAAAGATAACGCAAAGGTTGCCAATCCCTTTGGAGTACAAGACCAAGGCAATAGGACAAGATCCGCTCAAGCAAAATGGACCTACCCAGTCCGGAGAAAAGGAAACACGAACAATAACGATTTTATTCAGTGATTCGAAAATCGATTGAGTTTTAAAAATCATGGAGAACATGATGGTTCAACCTCCATAATTCTAAAGAGAAGAAGCACTCGAGAAGGGGAAGAGATTACCCAACCCGTTGGTGGGAAACACACTTGATAACTTTGGGGGAGAATCACTCTCTCCAAGATTTCAACCGGCGTCACACCAAATGGATCCACCAGCGTCGCACGAAATGTATCCACCAGCATCGCACCGAGTTGGGTTGCCATCCTTCTTTCTTGGAGTCGCACCAAGAAACTACTTCGGAGGCTCCACGAGAGGGGAGGACGAAATGGAGGAAGAGGGGAGCACGGGCGGGGGGCGGGGGGGGGGGGGGGGGATTCTAATCTCTAGCCCTTGGCTGAAATTCTTCTTGGAGAAGAGGATTTATGTTTTCCTTTTTCATTCCTTATTCACATAATAAGCACACCAAATGAAAATTCATGAAATTAAAACATTACAAGTTCTAAATAAAATAAAGCATTAAAATGGTATTCAAATATGTTCTTAAATGGGATCACGTGCTGCGGACGGAGGTTGTAATGTTGCCTTCCGTTAGTGGCCAAAGATTCGTCATGTCGCCTGAAATCTTTTGTTGTAGCATTGTGCGTCCGGTTCATCTTCAAGTGGTGGTGGGGAGGCCGCGACATCAGTCGCAACCTTGCTTAGTCGTCGCTCCCTCCTTTTATAGCCGCTCTAGTTATTAAGTCGCCGCGACCTGTTTCCTGTTATCTCACTTGTTGCGTGGTTTCTCCTTTGTTCACATGACTTCTATGCAGTCTTCCCTCTGCTGTTCACACGGTCTTCCTTCTTTAACCATGTGATCTCACTGCGGTTATCCGTGCGACTTCGGCCTACTATTCGCTCGACCTAACTGCTACTCGCGAAAGTTCCTTTTTTTGATCTCTCTGCTTGTATGGCTCCTCTTTGCCCATCTGGTGACGCTTCCTCCTCCTCCTCCTCAAGGTCGTATACCTCTGTGGTCCCCACGTCCTGTAGTGCCGACGTGTCTACTCATGGAAAATGGCTGATAGACTCTAGCGCTACTAATCACGTAACTGACAATCCTCACTGCTTTTATCTCCTAGAAACACATGACTGGATGCACCCGGTCCTCATTGCAGATGGCACTTTCTCCCCGGTCCATGGCACGGACATGGTTCGAGTCACACCATCTCTTCTCTTGGCGGACACTCTTTATGTGCCAAAGTTTTCTTGCAATTTATTATCCGTCACCTCTCTATACAAGCAACTTCAGTGCTCCATCACATTCACTCATACTTCTTGTTGTTTTCACGATCCGGGCTCCCTACAGACGATTGCTACTGGGACTGAGAGCGTCAACCTCTACTTCCTCGACAACATTTCCGCTCTGTCCGCCTGCTCGTCCTCTTTTACCGATCTCCTTCAATGACATCTTTTCCTTGGTCATCCTCCTCCCTGGCTTCTTCGCCAGCTTTTGCCCCACCTACCTCCGCATAATCCACCTCTCAACTGTGATGCATGTTAGCTTAGCAAGCATCACCGCTCCTCCTTCCCACCAGCACAAAGCCATGTCTCTTCCCGTCCGTTTGACCTCGTTCACTCTGATGTATGGGGTACTGCTCCTAACCTCACCATCGGTGAAGGTAGTTTCTATTTTGTCACCTTTATTGATGATTTCTTTATGTGTACGTGGGTGTATCTTCTAAAGGATCACTCTGAATTGTTCTCTGTCTTGGCATCATTTTATTATATGATTAAGAACCAGTTTGATACATGTATTAAAATCTTTCATTCTGACAATGCTAAGGAATATCTTAGTCATGATTTCTCTTTTTTCTGTATGCAACATGATGTTATTCATCAAACTAGCTATGTATATGCCTCACAACAAAATGGGGTGGTGGAATGCAAAAACTGTTACCTCCTCGATGTTGTTCATACTCTAATGACACAGATGCACGTTCCTTGCTCCTATTAGGGCTATGCTGTCCTCATCTCCTACTATCTCATCAATCACATTCCCTACACAGTTCTCCTTGGTAAAACCCCATTCTCCATTCTCTATCCGGACAAGAATCTGTTTCCTCTTCCTCTACGTATCTTTGGGTGCACAGCCTTTGTGCCCTCTCCCTCAGCCACCCGTAACAAACTCTCACCACGGGCCACTAAATGTGTCTTTCTGGGGTACTCTACCACTCAGAAATGTTATGGTTTCTTTGACCCCATTACCCGCAAGCAGTTTGTCTCTTCGGACGTCACATTTTTTAAAAATGCATCCTACTTCTCACATGACTCCTCCTCTCCTCCTGAGGTTCCTACTTCTCATAACAACCCATCTGTCCACTCTGCACCTACTGACATTCCTCCACCTCCACCATCTCTGTTGGATCCCTAGTAATATTTGGGCTAGGTTCACTAAGTTAGGATCATATGACCCACAATGTATAGCCAGGGTCATAGTTGTGTCCTAGAGTCTAGGCCAAGTCCTTAGAGTCAACAACACATGGACCAGCTATCAACAAGACTGCCAAAGACTCAAGACTTAGAAGAATTCAAAGACTGTAAAATGAGTTCGACGTTTGTCAAACTCAGGTTGACGATTGTCGTGCTCAGCTCGACGATCTCCGAGAAAATTCTCTGAGCTGAGCTCGACGAACTCTATTCTTTGGTCGACGAAAACTTGGATGCTATAATAATATTTCAAGTTCAGAAAACAATAAGATATTCTAAGTCCTTAGAATCAGACTTTGGTCGACGAACTTGGTGCTCAGGTCGACGAACTTTGGACACTTCACTTCAACACTTCAGAAAGGTTGTGTCGGCAAATAGTGGAATTGTGTCGACACACAGAATAACTGTCGACACCAATTGTGTCGAAACCAGAAGTCAGTTGTGTCGACACACGGGACTTGTGTCGAAACACTCAAGATCGACACCTGAAGCCATCTGTGTCGACACACTTAAGATCGACACCTGAAGCCAATTGTGTCGACACATAGGACTTGTGTCGACACAATCAAGACAGCTCGACGAACATCATTCTCAAGTCAACAATCTTTGGACTCAACCTTCAGTATTCCAAGTATAGTTGTTCTCTAGAATCAGGTCGACGAACTTAGTTCTCTGGTCGACGATTTCTAGATCCTTTACTTCAACCAGAAGCTTCACAATTTTTCTAAGTCCAGAATCATCTCCAGTCAACGAAGCCAGTTATCAGCTCGACGAACTTCAAACACAGCAAAGGCAAAGTTTTTGAAGCATACGGTTCTGTTATCAGATCGATGTTTTAGAACTCAGCTTGACGAACAGAAGTTATCTAATCGACGAACACAGCAACTCAGCTTGACGAACTGTGGACTCAGCTCGATGATTTCTGTCATCTGTTCGACGATTCCATACTTAGTATTTCTTTCCTCTGTCCTCATTCTATGATAATAATTTCTGAATGAATAATGATAAAATATTCTTTGAATATTACCGTGGGATGGTGCATTAATCAAGGCTTTCATCTGAATTATTGTCTTCCATTTTTCCAAGGGATTGTTGGGGAAATAAATCAATGCAGTTTATTCTTTATGCCGTCAGCATTGATTGCAGCAAAGGAATTCAAATTTCGAAAGGCAATTTCCTTCAGAAAATATAACAGAGATTTTTCTCTTTTCCTGAATATACACATAGAGAAGAACACAGCGTACACAGATATACACAGACACATAAAGAATTACATTCAGTCTGTATTCAAGAGTATCTCTGCTCCATCATTCTTTCACAGCTTTCTGATACAGAAAGAAGTCCTAGGACAGAGGCAGATCAGCTATTGAAGAAGAAGAACAATCAATCTAAATCAAGAGTCTTCTTTCTTCATCACTCCAGGAAACTTCAAAGGACAACAACTACTCCATCTATCAAGAAGTTCATGTAGATTTCTCTGATAAAGGCTTAAAGACTGAAGGTCTATCACCTTACAGCAAAGCTCCAAATTTCCCTGAACTATTCTACATCTCAGGGTGAGCTACTTGCTAATATCATATCCACTTGTCTTCTTTCTGATTGTTGACAGAGAAGACACCATCACATCTCGTCCCTCTCTGTATAAAGGGTTGTCATCTCCCTTCAAAAGTGATTCTTGGTTACAAGTCACCTAACCAAAAGACTTGAGATTTGGTTTTTGAGCACCTGATCAAAACATCATTGTTGTCAGGCACCTGATAAAAAATCTGAGTGGATTCCTACAAGGGTGGTAGAAGAGTGGATGTACCCAGGTTGGGGAACCACTATAAATTTCTTGTGTTGTCTGATTGCCCTTTCTTTTATTTCTTGCTGTGGCTGTGATTGTTAGTTAGTTGTTGCTGTGTTTTATCTTTTAATCTATTTCTTACAGCACTAAGAGTTGTCTGCAATAGCCAGAAAATTTATAAGTTTGGAATACTCTATTCACCCCCCCCCCCACCTCTACAGTATTCCTGATCTAACAACTCACTTTCAATTGGTATCATAGGAGGTTCCTTTGGTTGTACAAGTTAACCCTTGAACCAAAGATCCTTTGTTAGATCTAAATTTTATTTTTATTTCCATTTAGATTTATATACACAGATATGACACAGAACAAGGATTATGCAAGCACCAGACCTCCAGTTTGCAACCTAAACAGGTTTGCCATCTGGAAGGCAAGAATTAAATTATACATGAATTCTATTCATGAGGATATATACAACTCTATTTTGACAGGTCCCCCTCAAGCTTCAACTTCTGCAACATCTACAAGCACTACTGTAGCTCCACCACCTGAGTGGACTAAGGCCCAGAAGAAAGCAAAGATTGCTGATGCCAAAGCAATGAACATATTGGCTCAAACTATGTCAGATGACATCTTTCAGAAGGTGTCTGAGTGCACCTCTGCAAAAGCAATCTGAGATTCACTCAACCAAATGGTTGCTGGCTCAGCAGATGAGAGGAAAGATAGAAGATCAAACCTCATCACACAATATGAAAACTTCAAAAAGGATGAAGCAGAGATAGTTGAAGTGATGTACAACAGGCTTAACTCCATCATTAGTGAGCTAAGGACCCTAGATAAAGAAATCACCTTGACTGAAGTAAATGACAAGATCCTTATGTGCTTCCCAAGCTCATGGGATTCAAGGATCTGGCAGATCAAGGAGGCCAAAAGCCTAAATGAGATATCCACTGAATCTCCATTAGGCAAACTAAAGTCCTATGAACAGCTAATTAAATTCAGGGAGGTAGTTGAGCAAAGAACACCCCCCTACAGCAAGAAAAGACCGTAGCATTGCTTTCAAAGATGCTGATGAGACAGAGACTCCTTCAACAAATGAAGAACTCATGAGTATCTTTGCCAAAAGATTCTATAAGATCGCAAGAAAGGATTTCAGGAGGAAGTCATCAAGGCAGGATGACAAGCCTAGATATGATAAGACACCAACCAAATAAGTTGTGTGTTTTGGATGCTGGAAGCCTGGGCATTTCATATCTGAGTGTCCAGAGAATCGGAAGAAAGAAAAGAGAAGAGAAAAGGATACCAGGAGACAGCACAACAATAGACCTTCTTCCATCAAATACAATAAGAGGGAGAAAGGTTTTGTGGCTGAAACCTGGAGTGAGACTGAAAAAGAATCAACATCTTCCAGCTCCAGTGAAGATGAGGAAGAAGCAAGGGTCAGGGAGGTTTGCCTTATGGCAATTAATGCTTCTAGGAGCCATTCAGAAGAGGAGGACTCAAATAATGAAGAAGCTTCAGATTCTGAAGCTGACAAGGTATTGCCTTCCTTTGATTACAAATCAGATTCTTTTAAAGATGAATTTAAAACAATGTGTATTGACCTAATTAACTTAGAAAAAAAGATTAAAACTCTTAGGGAGAAACTAGGGAAATTATAAAATATTAACTCTGTAAATAATATGTTAAAGGATGAGTTGTGTTTAGCTAATGAAAAAATAACACTGCTAAAAAATGAGCTTTGTGAGGCTAAACAACTTGAGGAAACTCTTAATGGAAGAAGCCTCAAGCTGATGGACATCATAAGCACTGTCAATGTCAGACTCAATGGCAAGCTAGGCATGAGTGCATCATCAAGTTTGCCCCCCATCCTCAAGAAAAATACGTTGACAACCCCAATAAAATTTGTCTCTGCTAAGGGGAAAGAAAAGATAAATAATAAACAAACAACAGAAAATATTCCCAAATTAATAGGTCAGAAAACCAAAAATCAGAAAACTATTAAAAATAAGGTTTAGCAGAATTCGTCAAACTTAGATCGACGAAATGCAGCCAGTTCGTCGAACCCCACTCGACGAACGCTGAACGCAAACTATAGTTATAATTATTTGTCTAACTGCGATCCACGAACTCTGTATGGTTCGTCGAGCAGAGGTCGACAAAAGTGGGGCACAGAAAATGAATACATTCATTCTCTAGGCAGAGATCGACGATCTCAACCGAATTCGTCGAACTCTGGTCGATGAACTCACAGAAATTCGTCGAACCTAGAAAGACTTAACCAAAACTTTAATTATAACAGAAATTTAAATAATTTCAGGAAAGCTTTCAATCCACTAGCTGATTGGGTTATACCACCTAGGAGATATCACCCTCTAGGATATAAATCCCAACCTGAATTTTCTATAATTTCTAGCTTTTCATTTCAGCAAAACAAAGGACCCAAGGTAACCTGGGTCAAGAACAATTAGTTGTTTTCACTGCAGGTGAAGAGCTGCCCAGGAGTGAATCAATCTTGGTACCTGGACAGTTGTTGCTCCAAACATATGACAGGCAGTAAGGATATTCTATCCAACTACAAGTTCAAGCTGGCGCCAAAGGTCATCTTTAGTGACTCCAAATGTGGCTAGTCATAAGGTTTTGAAGTAGTGAAGATTGGAGCTGTCACATTCAAGAAAGTGACATATGTCAGAGGACTGAAGCATAACCTCATCTCCATAAGACAATTATGTTATGAAGGTTATCGGGTACATTTTAATTCATCTTCATGTATTATCTCTAATAAAGAAACGAAACAGTTTTAATTAGGAATAGACAAAGAAATATATATTTAGTTGATTTTTTATCTGCCAATTCTGATATTTGTTTTCTTAATATATCTAGTAATCAGAACGAGTTATTGCATAAAATGCTAGGTCATGTAAACTTGAGAAACATTGCTAGGTTATCAAAAGACGACCTTGTTAGAGGTCTACCTTCTGGTCCCTATAAGAAGGAAGGCCTTTGCAGGGCTTGTCAATTAGGCAAGCAAACTAAATCTAGTTTTAAATCTGTAAATAAAAGTGATTCACCTAGGATTTTGTATTTGTTACATATGGATCTCTTTGGACCCATTGCTGTACAAAGCATATGAGGGAAATCCTACACCTTGGTTATTGTGGATGACTTCTCCAGGTTCACTTAGGTATCCTTCCTGAGATCTAAGTCAGATACCTTCAGGGTTCTTACAGAGTTTCTCTGGACCATACAGATTGAGTTCTCTACTCATGTTGCATTGATCCGAAGTGATCACGGCACAGAGTTTGAGTCTCTTCTTATGCATGAGTTCTGTGAAAAGGAAGGTATCAGGAATTGCTTCTCAGCTACTAGAACTCCCCAACAAAATGGGGTAGCTGAAAGGAAAAATAGGACACTCATTGAAGCTGCAGGTACATTGCTTGTAGATGCTTAAATGCCACTAACATTTTGGGCAGGCTGTAAACACTGCAAATTATGTCCTGAATAGAAGCCTGATACATAAACTGAAGAATAGGACTCTATGAATTACTTAAAGGGAAGAAACCTAAAATCAACTATTTTAAAGTATTTGGATATATATGCTATATTCACAACAATAACAAAAGATACATTAAAAAGTTTGAGGCTAAGACTGAAGAGGGAATTTTTCTAGGATATTCCCAAGCAAGCAAAGCATATAGGGTCTTTAATAAATCATCATTAAAAATTGAAGTGTCCATTTATGTTTCTTTTGATGAAGCTAACATGTCTTGCAAGGATAAAGATATTTCTACCAATAGCCCTTTGCAGGTACCTCACTTGTGTGAGAGATTGGATGAACTAAACCTTACCCAAAAGGTTCCAACACATCCTTCTCCACAAGTTAATGAAGAGAGTGAATATGAAAGCATTCAAGGAATTGAACTTCCTCCAACATCAAACACAATTCCACAAGAGGAATTAATCCAAGATGCTGTTGCACAACCAACTCCACTCACTGATTTAGTCACACTTAGGGATCACACCAGATCTCAAGTGATTGGAGACATATCAGTAGGTGTACAGACAAGACATCAAATCAATTAAGATGTGATGCATGCCTATTTTCTCTCTCAGGTTGAACCTCTATCCATCCATGATGCTGAGCAAGATCCCCACTAGATCATTACAATGCAGGAGGAATTAAACCAATTTGAGAGATGTAGAGTATGGGATTTGGTTCCAAGACCCGAAGAATATCCAGTCATTGGAACCAAATGGGTATACAAAAACAAACTGGATGCCCAAGGAGTGATTGTGAGGAACAAGGCTAGGCTTGTCGCTCAAGGTTATGGGCAAGAGGAAGGGATTGACTATGACAAAACATTTGCACCAGTTTCAAGGTTGGAGGCCATCAGAATTTTTCTAGCCTATGCAATATACAAGAGATTCAAAGTATATCAGATGGATGTGAAGAGTGCATTCCTCAATGAGTACTTAAAGAAGAGGTTTATGTTGAACAACCTCCAGGTTTTGTCTCTCCAACTCACCCTTATCATGTTTTCAAACTGCATAAAACTCTTCATGGTCTCAAGCAAACTCCAAGAGATTGGTATGAGACCCTAGCTAGCTTTTTGATAGAGCATAAATTCATTAGAGGCATTGTAGATAGAACACTTTTCACTAGACATCATAAGGATCAAATATTGTTAATGTAAATATATGTGGATGACATCAAATTTAAGTCTACTGATTCAAAATTATGCAAGAGGTTCTCTGACCTCATACATTCAAAATTTGAAATGAGTAGCATGAGTGAGCTTTCAAACTTCCTTGGTCCCCAAGTGAAGCAGTTGCCTGATGGCATCTTCATATCTCAAGCTAAGTATACTAAAGAGCTTATAAAGAAGTTTGGGATGGCTGATGCTTCAGCAAATAAAACACCTATGGCTACTAATGCTGCGATTGAATCTGATGTATATGGGAAACCTGTGGATCAGAAATTATATAGGTGCATTGTTGGGTCCCTACTATATCTTACATCAAGCAGGCCTAATATTATGTTTATCACATGTCTTTGTGCTAGGTTCCAAGTGAACCCAAAAGAATATCATCTAAGTTTCTTAAAAAGTATTTTGAGATATATAAAGTGTTGTCCTAGTCTAGGCCTATGGTATCCAGCTGAGTCAGAGTTTGATTTAACTGGATTTTCAGATGCTGACTTTACCGGATGCAGGGTTGATAGGAAAAACACATCAGGGACTTGTCAGTTCCTTTGTATGAGGTTGGTATCCTGGTTTTGTATGAAACAGTAATCCGTGTCTACCTCAACTGTTGAGGCTGAGTATATTGCAGCAGGCAGCTGTTGTTCCCAGATGCTGTGGATTCAAAATCAATTACTAGACTATGATCTCATCTTAAATAATTCAACTCTCTTTTGTGATAACACAAGTGCTATAGCAATAGAACAAAATCCAGTCCATCACAGTAGGACTAAGCATATAGACATTTGGCATCATTTCATTAGAGAGTGTGTAGACAAAAATAAAATTAATCTTGTCTATATCTACACTGATTTACAAAGAGCTGATATATTCACCAAACCTCTGGATGAGAGAAATCATCTTTTCTTTATAAATCAGTTTGGAATGATCAATGGAGAAGACTTAGGTTAGTTTCTATCTGCACTCGATGAATTATCCAGAGTTCGTCGACCGAAGCTCGACGAACTAGGGATAGTTTGAGAGATATTCATCGAACGGAGGACGACGAACTCTCCGAGAGTGAAGTTGGTTTCGTCGAACGGAGATCGATGAATTCACTTCAGAAAACTTTCGTCGAACGGAGCTCGACGAAATGTATTCAACTCTTCCAGCTGAGCTCGACGAATTATTTCACTATACATTATTTCGTCGATCTCAGGTCGAAGAACTTCTTATTTTTCGTGGAATGGAGTTTGCCGATTCATATTCCAGAAAACCTAATAACAAGGTTTTCTTCGACCTCCATCCCGCGCTTTTTCTTCTCTTTGCACTTGATCGCCTTTTCTCTCTTTTGCAGGTGATTTCATGGCGATTCAAGCAGGAGCCCTAGCCGCTATGAAGATTGACATCAGATTTGATGTCTACTTCGACTCCTTTCAACACTTGGATCAAATATTTCTGAACATTCTGACTCTACTGGAAGAACAAAATTTGAAAAACCTGATGACGACAAGGATAAAACTATATGGCACAGAAATTCGAGAATGGGTTTACACTTCGTCAACATCAGAAGAGAATACCATGATAGGAACAATCGCGGGTAATGCAGTTTCTTTGACTCACGTAGTTTTGACTGAAATTTTTGATTTGATAAATGGAGAAAAAGAACTGGATATAGATTCTGAAGAATATGACATGATGTTATGGCTGATGGGTTATGCTGGAGATAACCCAAATAAGTTGTTAAAGAAACACTTATCTGCCGAATACAAATTTCTGGCAGATATTGTGCGAAAGGTTTTTCTGGGCAAGCATACTTCCTATGATTACATCACCAGGCATCAATTCCTGGTAATGTGTGTAGTGATCAATAAGAATAAAGTGGATTGGGCACAAATCATTTTTGATATTATTAAGAAAAGTGCAATAAGAAAGAAGTTTGCTTTGGAAGGATCCTAGGGATCTTCCTGAAGGAGAATGCTGCTGAATCCCTGGTCTCACAGACCATATTCATTAATGCCAGTAAGAGGCTCACATGCACCTTGTTTGCCAGGTGGGAGAGGACCATAACTAAACCATCCAAGGCTTCAACCTCTTCCAACCCAGCTTCTAAAAGCACCAGGGTTGTAAGAGCCACTCCCCACCCTACTGAAGAGATCATCCCCACACCTCTATCTCTTCCAGCAACTCAACAACACTCACCCTCCATAGTTCATACTCCCTCTCCTCAACCACATCCACAACTCCAACAACAACTTCTACAAGTTCATGTCCCTCCTATAGTTACATCTTCTGCCACCTCTCCACCCCTAGATCTTACCAACATCCCCTCATCTCCTTCTCAGGAATACCATCAACCCACTCCACCTCAATCACCCCTATCCCCCAATGCTACACCAGATCCAACACCACCCTCATTTACTCTTCCACCACACTTATCCTCAATACCATCCTTCAATCTCCTGATATCTCCTCCCAATTCTCCTCCTCCTCCACATCCATCCACTCAGGATGTCCCCATGACAAATGTCCCTCCTCCACCATCTCCAACATCTACCATCCCTCAAAATGTCTCCACCCAACATTCTACTGAACCACCTGCGACTGCATCTCTGGATCCCTCCACCATTTCCTATGTAATTACTCTCATCACTCCTCTACTCAAATCTCTTATAGCAGAGGCCATTACACCTCTTGCTACTTCTATCTCCACCCTTTCTGCTCAACTCTCTGCCTTCACTACAGCCCCCTCTTCATTCAGGGGCCTAGCTCCAGTTCACACTGAAACCAGGCAGGGGGAGATGCTTAATGAAGAAGCTAAAGCAGCTCCAGCAGTAGATCCAGTCTCAGTTTCTCCAGCTCCAGCAACAGCAGATACAGAGGCAGTAATAGCAGATACAGAATTTATACCAGATGATACATATTTACTTGATTTGATTCATTTTATTGAGACTACCATGGACTTTGATGAGTAAGTTACTGAAGAAATAGTTACTGAAGAAATTCCTTTTCTTGGTGATTTCATGTTAAATAGCACAGTAAACTTAGTTCAATTATTGAAAGTATTTGATACTGTATTTTTGAAAGTTATTCCAGCAGTATATACTAAGCCATCCTTGGCTATTGGTCCATATACTTCCCAAATCTCTCCAAATGTTGCCAAGCAACTCAGGGATACTTTTGTTGTTTCAAAGCCAGTAGTCATGCCATCTCCAGAAGAGGCCATCACTGCTCCAACTTTTGTAATGGATGACTCTCCCATGCCAGCTCTGGATGACTTGATCCTCACTAATATTGAAGAAGAAGAAAAGGCAGCTGTTGAAAGCACTGTCAGAATCAGTTCTCCAACTTCTCCTGTGGCTTCTCCTCCAGCTCTTGTTGAAGTTTCTACTCAAGCTCTATCTCTACCTCCAGCTCCTGAAAAGCCTATCATTTCTGCTGAGGCTTTGAAAGCTCTAAATGACTTATATGATAACCCTCAGGGATCAGATATTGATGATGATGAGGATGAGGATGATGATTCTAATGATGAACTTAAGAGGAAGTAAGTATCCAAGAAAAGAAAAGCCCATCCTCCTCCTGCTCCAAAGCCAAATCCAAACAATGGCACTCCCTATTATATTCTCCAAAAGATAACTCCATACAAAGGGATTCCATCTTGGATGTGGTTATCCAAAAATCAATAGAAGGAGAGGAAGAAAAGTAGAAGGTACTCTCCTCATCCAGTTCAAAGATTCAGAAAAGATCCACCTTCTCCACCTCCTCCAGCTGCTGGTGCTTCAAGCACATCTTCTCAAGGATCTGCCCCTCTTCAAACACATCAAAGACACCAAGGTAGATCATATGGAAGCAGCCAGCACAGGCAGTATTCTTCAGGAAAGCAGCATCAACAGCAGCAACAACATCAACAACAACAACAACAATTCACTGAACATCAACTAGCTGAAGGTTCTAAAAGACCATCCTCTCCTCCTGTTCCTTTTGGAGATCCTGAAACACCAACTACTGCTAGAATGGCCCGGTTCCAGGAACTAGTAGGCCTTTCTATGATTAACAAAGCCAAAGCTGAAGGAATGGAACCTTCTGAATATTCAACAATGTCAAAGTACATGAAAGAGGAACTTAAGAGATTTGATAAAGCAAATAAGTTTTTCAATGTTGATGACTACATGAAGTTGCACCCAGAAGCAGTTGTCCCCAGAGCCACATCTTTGAAGATTATAGGGGCTGCTGATATAACCATGACAAAAGTGGAAGCTTCAGATCCTAATAGAGAGATTGTATTTACAAAGCCTGGAGAGAAGAGAGAGCAAGAAATGCCAAAGGAAAAGAAACAGAAGAAGTAAATTTTGAACTCTTTTGTTTTCTACAATTATCTATAACTGCTCTATATTCTGAACAAAGCAGATGTATATATATCTGCTGCATGTGTTATTGATCTCTGCCAGATATATGCTTTTCTGCTTTGTTTATTTTCAATTTTGATTTGAGTCTGTAATTAGTGACCTCACCCAAATAGGGGGAGATTGTTGGATCCCTAGTAAGATTTTGGCTAGGTTCAATAAGTTAGGATCATATGACCCACAATGTATAGCCAGGGTCATAGTTGTGTCCTAGAGTTTAGGCCAAGTCCTTAGATTCAACAACATATGGACCAGCTATCAACAAGACTGCCAGAGACTCAAGACTTAGAAGAATTCAAAGACTGTAAAATGAGTTCGACGTTCGTCAAACTCAGGTTGACGATTGTCGTGCTCAGCTCGACGATCTCAGAGAAAATTCTCTGAGCTGAGCTCGACGAACTCTATTCTTTGGTCGACGAAAACTTGGACGCTACAAAAATATTTCAAGTTCAGAAAACATCAAGATATTCTAAGTCCTTAGAATCAGACTTTGGTCGATGAACTTGGTGCTCAGGTCGATGAACTTTGGACACTTCACTTCAACACTTCAGAAAGGTTGTGTCGACAAATAGAGGAATTGTGTCGACACACAGAATAACTATCGACACCAATTGTGTCAACACCAGAAGTCAGTTGTGTCGACACACAGGACTTATGTCGACACACTCAAGATCGACACATGAAGCCAACTGTGTCAACACACAGGACTTATGTCACACACTCAAGACTGCTCAACGAACTTCATTCTCAGGCCGACGATCTTTGGACTCAACCTTCAGTATTCTAAGTTTAGTTATTCTTTAGACACAAGTCGACGAACTTAGTTCTCTGGTCGATGATTTCTGGATCCTTTACTTTAACCAGAAGTTTCTCAATTTTTCTAAGTCCAAAATCAACTCCAGTTGACGAAGCCAGTTATCAGCTCAACGAACTTCACACAGAAAAGGCAAAGTTTCTGAAGCATACAGTTCTGTTATCAGATCGACGATCTTGGAACTCAGCTCGACGAATAGAAGTTATCTGATCGACGAACACAACAACTCAGCTCGATGAACTGTGGACTCATCCCGACGATTTCTGTCATCTGTTCGACGATTCCAGACTTAGTATTTCTTTCCTCAGTACTCATTCTATGGCAATAATGTTTGAATGATTAATGATAAAATATTCTCTGAATATTACCGTTGGACGGTGTGTTGATCAAGGCTTACATCAGAATTATTATTTTCCATTTTTCCAAGGGACAGTTGAGGAAATAAATCAATGCAGTTTATTCTCTAGGCCGTCAGAATTGATTGCAGCAGAGGAATTCAATTTTGGAAAGACAATTTCCTTCAGAAAATATAAAAGAGATTTTTCTCTTTTCCTGATTATACATATGGAGAAGAACACAGCATACATAGAGACACACAAACACATAGAGAATTACATTCAGTCTGTCTTAAAGAGTCTCTCTGCTCCATTATTCTTTCACAGCTTTCTGATATAGAAAAGAAGCCCTAGGCTAGAGGCAGATCAACTATTGAAGAAGAAGAACAATCAATCTAAATCAAGAGTCTTCTTTCTTCATCACTCCAGGAAACTTCAAAGGACAACAAATACTCCATCTGTCAAGAGGTTCCTGCAGATTTCTCTGATAAAGGCTTAAAGACTGAAGGCATATCACCCTGCAGCAAAGCTCCAGATTTCCCTGAACTATTCTACATCTCAGGGGGAGCTACTTGCTAATATCATATCAACTTGTCTTCTCTCTGATTGTTGATAGAGAAGACACCATCACCTCTCATCCCTCTCTGTATAAAGGGTTGTCATCTCCCTTCAAATGTGATTCTTGGTTACAAGTCACCTGACCAAAAGACTTAAGATTGGGTTTTTGAGCACCTGATCAAAAGCTCATTGGTGTCAGGCACCTGATCAAAAATCTGAGTGGATTCCTACCAGGGTGGTAGAAGAGTGGATGTACTCTGGTTGGGAACCACTATAAATTTCTTGTGTCGTCTGGTTGCCCTTTCATTTGTTTCTTCCTGTGGTTGTGATTGTTAGTTAGTTATTGTTGTGTTTTATCTTTTAATCTCTTTCCTACAGCACTAAGACTTTTCTGAAATAGCCAAAAAAGTGTATAAGTTTTGAATACTCTATTCACCACCCCCTCTAGAGTATTCCTGATATAATAGCTCACTTTCAGTCTCGACCTCCACCATCCCCACCCTCTCCTCAACCCTCTCCACCTCCCACGATATCTCCCTCGTCTCCGCAACCATCTCTCTCTACTCTAGGGCCAGCTCTCTCCGTCACGGATGCCCCGACAACTCCACCACATGCCGGCCTTGATCTTCCCATTGCTCTTCGGAATGGGGTGCAGTCCTGTACCCAACACCCGCTAGCTGTTGTACTTTCCTATGATCGTCTAACTCCTTCTCGTAGGGCGTTTGAATTGGCTATCTCTGCTACTGCAACTCCCTGCACCTACTAGGAAGCTCTTGCTGTACCTCATTGGAAGGCCGCCATGGATGAGGAAATTGCTACCCTCACGGAACGGGGTACTTGGACCCTTGTTCATCCCCATTTGGGCACTGATGTGGTTGGCTCTTGTTGGGTCCTTGTTGTGAAGTTCCGTCAGGATGGCAGCGTGGATCGGTAAAAGGCCCGCATGGTTACCAAAGGCTTCACTAAGACCTATGGTGTTGATTACTTTGACACCTTCTCTCCCGTTGATTGTCTCAACACCATTTGGGTCCTCTCTGTAGCTGTCAACAGGGATTGGCCCATTTCACAACTAGTTGTTAAGAATAATTTTCTCTATGGTGATCTTCATGAAGATGTTTACATGGAGCAACCTCCTGGGTATGTTACTCAGGGGGAGACACTAGTATGCCGGTTGAAGAAGGCCATCTACAACCTTAAGCAAAGCCCTCAGGCTTGGTTTGACAAGTTTAGTGGAATTGTTGCGGCCATTGGTTTTGCAAGAAGTTCAGCCGATCACTCCTTATTCATCCGCAAAACCTCCTCTGGTATGGCAGTTTTGCTGTATATGTAGATGATATTTTTCTAACAGGTGATGATCACATTGGGGTAGTCCTGAGTAAGAAACACCTCTGTCAACACCTGGTCACATAGGATATACCCCCAAGTACTTTCTGGGGATTTTAATCTCTCGGAAGCCCAACTCTTTGGTTCTCTCCAAATGGATGTGTACTCTTGATTTACTAAAAGAGGCAGGTTTGACTGGTGCTAAACTTGCTCTCTATCCCATGGCTACTGGAAAAAACAAAACTTGGACAGATGACTCGCCTCTCCTATCTGATACTACGAGGTACAGGCGTTTGGAAGGAAAACTCATTTACCTTATGGTGACCTGACCCGACATCTCCTATGCTATCAGCAAGGTTAGCCAATTCATGCAAGCTCCTAGGGAGTGCCATCTACAGTCTGCACTTAGGATATTGGAGTATGTCAAAGCAGCACTAGGGAAAGGATTGTTATTTCAGTAGAATGGTCACTTGAGGGGTGAAGCGTTCTCAGATTCGAGCTATGCTGATGATAAAGGAGACCACAAGTCAATGTCGGGCTTTTGCACATTTGTTGGAGGAAATCTTGTGAGCTAGAAGAGCAAGAAACAGTCTTTTGTCTCTAGGTCCAGCGCAGAAGCATAATATCGAAGTATGGCATCGACCACATGTGATTTGAAGTGGTTACGGGCTCTCATGCTTGACTTAGGAGAGGTCTACAACAACCCTCTATGGATGTTTTGTGACAACAAGGCCATTATATACATCTCCAAAAATACAGTCTACCATGAGAGAACAAAGCACATTGAAGTCGACTGCCACTTTATTTTTGGAAGAGATTCTGAAGAAACAAATTTGTACTCCGTTCGTCACCTCTGATAAAGAGTTGGCAGATATTTTCACCAAGTCGGTGTCCGTCTTCTTTCTTCACATTTGCAACAAGCTGGGCATGATTGATATATATGCTCCAGCTTGAGGGGGAGTGTTGTTGTATGGAGACCGAGTGGTCTGGCGGTCTGACACTGCCGGATTAGAGACCGAGCGGTCTGTCAGTTTCTCTCCAACGGTTTGGTGGGTGGACTATTGCTTTGGTGTCCGGTCGATCTGACAGTTTGTCTCAGGAGACTTGCAGAACGGGCGGTCTGGCGGTCTCCCATGGCGGCTTGTTCTCTCCTTCTGGTGGTTGTCGGGCAGTTAGCCTATTATTCTAACCGCGCGGCCTGTTCGGCTCGCGTTTATGTTAAAACCCTTACACATGAAATTATTTATTCCCACATTGCTTAATTATAATCGCTCTCATCTCCTCCATTCTATAAAAAAGAGGTTACACCTGTGTAATTGATAACTTTTTTGGATAATAAATTTTGTTATTCCAAATTTTATGCCAGCTTGTTTTCTGTTCTCACAACCTCAAGCTAACACCGCGCGTTAGCTGACTACCGCCATGTAGTAGTAACTCAACGCTTGGTCGAGAGCATTGAGTGTGTTGAGAGCGTTGAGTACTTTGATAGCTGCTATCGCCACGCGATAGATCAATACTACCGTCGCCGTGCGGTAGTCACTCAATGCTTTGTTGAGAGCGTTGAGTGCGTCGAGCCATAGTGCCACACAGTACCTATCTACCTCTGTGCAGTAGATACCTGAGACACCAAAAGTTTTAATTCCATATCTAACTCCGACGATAACTCTACCATCACGCGTTAACTTCCAATCCTTCCCTTTTCAACATTTTTAGGGCATTACAACTCTCCCCTCCTTTAGGAATTTCGTCTCGAAATTTTATTTATCGAAAGGAAATCAATACATCACCTTACATCTATTAGTTTACAAAAACAACTCGGGAAATTCATCTCGCATGGTTTGCTCATGCTCTCATGTTAGTTCTTCATGGCGACAATTGTCCCAACGGACTTTGAACATCATGAATGCTTTGTTACGTAGTTTCCTGATCTCTGTATCCTCGACACAAATGGGTCTTAACTTTCTCGTAAGCCTACCATCGACCGATACCTGATTATCAGCCACCACTTGCGTCGGCTCTTGCAAAGCTTTCTGCAACACCGATTTGTGAAATACATCGTGCAAACCACTTAGCTTCGTCGAAAGATCTAATCGATATGCAACTTCTCCAATCCGCTCAACCACTTCAAATGGACCAAGATACCTCGAAATAAAATTTTTCATGCACCGAATCCTGGACATACCTTTCAATGGCTTTATCTTCAGATATATCTAATTGCCAAACGCAAACTCCACGTTTCGGTGCTTTGAGTTGTAGTACTTAGCTTGCCTATCTCGGGCCACCAATAGTGGATCTCGTATAGTGCGTCTGCTCGAATTTGCATATTCGACCTCATTATGCTTATACAGCTTTGATTCTCCTGTCTCTGCCGAAGCTAAAGGAGTATGACACTTCGAACCGCATAAAGCTTCGAAGGGCGCCATCTGAATGCTAGCTTGATAACTATTTTTATAGGCAAACTCGATCATATAGAGATGGTCCTCCCACCTCTTCCCGAAATCCAAGGCGCACATACGGTGCATATCCTCCATTGTCATGTTGGTCCTCTCGGTCTGACCATCCATTTGTGGATGAAAGGTCCTATTGAACTTTAGTTTAGTACCAAACAATTAGTGGATTAACCTCCAATCATTCAAAGTAAAGCGCCCATCTTGGTCGCTGACGATGCTACGGGGCGCATCGTAGCCTTAAAATGTTGTTAATGTACAACTCTGCCAAATTTTCAACTGAATCGTCTTTATTATTTGGTATAAAGTGCGATATGTTTGTCAATCTGTCAATGATCACCCACACAGCATCGTTCAAGCTCTGTGATCTTTGCAACCCATGCACAAAATCCATAGAGATTCATCGAACTTACACACCGGACTTGGCAACGACTTCAGGAAACGTCTAGGCTTCTGACATTCAGCTTTTACTAAGGCACAAGTTTGGCACTTTGTCATGTAAAAAGATATGTCCTTCTTCAAACTCGGCCACCGAAACATCATTTGCATGTCCTTGTACATCTTTGTGCTCCTTGAGTGAATTGAGAATTTAAAAAAATGTGCTTCTTACATTAACTCCTCCCGCTGCTTACCCATATTTAGGAAGCACAAATTACTGTCCTTTCGCAAAAGACCTCATCTAAGGACAATTGGGAATTTGACCCATCCGCTGTATAGCGCTTCATACTCTCATTGATTTCCATTGCTCATCGAACTCCGCCCGCGAGGTTATATTGGACCGCCATCCAATTCAAACACGCAATTGTAATGGAATTCTTGTCAACACAAGAAATATTTAAGGCCACCAACTCCTGGATCAGACGCTCATCATGCATCTGTAACCAACTTTCCCGCACTGGGGTCTTACGACTCAAGGCATCTACGACCACATTTCCCTTCCCGGTAGTGTAATGTATCTAGAAGGTGTAGTCCTCGAAAAACTCCATCCACCTCCGCTGTTACATGTTCAGATCTTTCTGATCTCTTAAGTACTTAAGGCTCTTATGGTCTGTGAAGATGTCAACATTCACGCCATGAAGTAATGATGCAATAGTTTAAGTGCAAAAATCACAGCCGCCAACTCCAAGTCATGGACTGGATAGTTTCGCTAGTGCACTTTCAACTTGCATGAGCTATAAGCAATAACCTTTCAGAATTGAAGAAGAACGCAACCTAAGCCGCTCCCTAAAGCATCACTATATATCTCATAGCCGCCTGTAACATATGGCGAACTCAAGATAGGCCCCGTAGTCAAATGACTCTTTAACTCCTCAAAAGGTCGTGTGAACTCGGGCGTCTAAACTATCTTCTGATCTTTCCTCGTCAATGTAGTGAGAGGTAAGGCTATCCATGAAAAGTTCTTTACGAAGTGCCTGTAGTTGCCAGCAAGTCCAACAAAGCTCCTGACTTCTGCTACAGTAGACAACACATGCCACCCATATCGCAACTATCTTAGTTGGATCTACCACAATACCTTCTCCACTAACCACATGGCCAAGAAAAGCCACCGACAACAACCAAAACTCATACTTTGAGAATGTGACATAGAGTTTATTCTTTCTCAGGGTATGCAAAACCATCATCAAGTGATTTGCATGGTCTTCTTCTGATTGAGAGTATACTAGTATGTCGACAATAAAGACGATCACAAACTGATCTAAATACTCCTAAAAGATTTGATGCATCAAGACCTTGAATACCAATGGCTCGTTTGTTAGCCCAAATGAAATTACAGTGAACTCATAATGACCGTATCGTGTACCGAATGCCTTCTTGGGAATGTCACATTCCTGAATCCACAACTGGTAATAACTATACTTTAAGTCCAGCTTCAACTACACAATTGAACCCAATAGCTGATCAAACAAGTCATCAATCCGTAGAATTGGATACTTGTTCTTTTACATCAGCTAGTCAATTCTTGATAGTAAATGCATAGACGCAAGCTTTCGTCCTTCTTCTTAACAAAGAGGACTGGAGCACTCCAAGGTGACATACTTGGATGTATATACCCTTGCAGTAGCAATTCTTGCAATTGAACTTTTAATTCTGCCATCTCTTTTGGTGCTACTAGGTACAGTGAGCAGGCCAAAGGTTTTGCACCTGGCACCAACTCAATAGCAAAGTCAGTCTCCTATTGGGGGGGGGGTAACCCAGGGAGATTCTTAGTAAAAAAAACTATATACTCTGAAACAATAGGAACATCACTCAAACTGGGCTTTGGCTCAACAGACTCCAACAGCGTGAAGAATAACTCGGCTCCCTTACGAACAATTTTGACTACCAGGAGAGCATACATAAATATCTTGTTCGACCCTCGCATACAAGCAAACTTACTCTTTAGTTCTGTGTCTTATCCCACTATGGCTTCCTTATAGTTGCAATCTATATTAGCAGACTGCTCCGAGAGCCAATCTATGCCAAATATTACATTGAACTCAGATATTGGGAGCACCGATGATTCCAATCTAAAATCCTGACTTCCAATCCGTACCTCATGACAACAAGACCTATCCGGACGCATCACACAACTGTTAGGTAATAATACCTTTACTCTATCTATTGACACAAGAGTAGGCACTTCGATCCACGATACGAAATCCTCATAGAGAAACGAATGAGAAGCGCCTATATTGACCAGTGCTCTCACAGGATAATCCCGAATAAGGACAAAGCCTATATTCAAACAATTTATACAGGCAACGTACAAGGTACAGAGTATGTAAAAAAGTTAAAAGTGTATCCTAACTCATACCTGTTACGACATCACTTTATTTTATGGCATCTTGCTGACCAAGATTGTACATCCTTGGCTGAGCTGGAGCATATCAGGATGTAGTGGACTCCAATGCCTGTCCCTTCTCATCATAAGATGCTCCTGCCTTTTTGTCCTTCCTTGGTAAGCCACCGGGGCATTCATGGGCAAAATGTCATGGTTTGCCACACGTATAACATGTCCACGTGCTTTGCCCAGAAGTTTCTCCAGAAGCCACAGCAGATGGAGCTTTCCTAGAAAACCTGGACTTTGTTCTCAACTTCTTTGGCTACTCAGAATTTGCAGGATGCGGCTGTTGGGTCCATTGCTCACAATGTTCCAGATTTTTAGAAGTCAAATAAGTCAATGGTATACACATAGTTGTATTTGATGTATGTTTAAGTTCATGCATTTAGGTTGTACAGGTATTGCAAGTGGTTGTGATAGGTGGTCATGTGGTAGAGGAGTGGAGAGACAGAAATCTGTCAAAGTCTACAAGCATTGAGTGAAGCCAGTTCACTCAACACCAGATGTCAAAGAGGAATGATGGAAATGCTGAAAATTTCCTAAGTCCACAGGCGTTGAGTGAAGCCAGTTCACTGAATGCTAGATACGAAAAAGCGCTGAGTATGGTGTGGACAGCCAAATCCCAACTTTCCGCAAAGTAATTCAGCGGCTAAGTCCACAGGTGTTGAGTGAAGTCAGTTAACTCAATGACATACAACAACAAGCGCTGAGTAAAGCTATGTTTGTCAAATCCTCAACATTGGCAAGTACAAAAAACAGCTAAGTCCACAGGCGTTGAGTGAAGCCAGTTCACTCAATGACAGATAGCAAGAGTGTTGAGTAAAGATAAGACAATCAAAGCCCAGTAGGTTGCAGAGACAATATTGCGGCTAAGTCCACATGCATTGAATGAAGCCAGTTCACTCAACGCCAGTTCAGTAGAAGCGTTGAGTCATGCTACTGCAGTAAAAGCCTAAGAAGAAAGAAGATAGAAATCGACTAAGTCGAAAAGCATTAAGTGAAGCCAGTTCACTCAACGCCTAATAAAGATGACGGGAAATGGCAGGAAGCATTGAGTGAGGCTAGCTCACTCAATGACTTCAGACAAATGGAGAATTTTTCTAAGTCCAGAGGCATTGAGTGAGGAAGTCTCACTCAACACTCTCCATGCCTAGATGCAAAATAATGAGCCAAGTCTAAAAACATTGAGTGATGAAGGCTTCACTCAAAGCACTTAACGCTCGAGGAAGCAGAAGATTGGCTAAGTCTATAATTGTTGAGTGAAACTTGTTCACTCAACGCACTCAATGCCTTGGATGGAACTGAGAGTATGGCTAAGTCCAGAGATGCTGATGTCAGCAAAAGTCAAAAAAAAGCCAACAAAATTCAAAGTCCTGGTTGGAAAGCTGTAATCCCCAACTAATGGCACCGATAGCCAGCTATATGATATATTTTATAAAAGGAAGGTGGTAAATTCGCAATTAAAGCTGGGACCGCGGGTCAAAGAGACGTTGTATGGTAGATGATATAAGGAATGAGATCAAAAAAATCTTATTTACTTTTAGGGCTTTGTCTTTTCGAAAAGCAGCAATCTTCATCTTCTTCCTCGACATTGTTGCTGAGATAAGAATCAGAAGTTCGAATCAATTGACCTGAAAGTTCTTCCTATTAGTTGTTGTCATCTTCATCATCAACACTAAGAAAGGAGTAGCAAGGGCTAACCCTAGCTGCGTCCACTTCACATCCCAAGCAGAGCAAACCTGAAGATTATTTTCTGGAGCTGTGAAGAAGAAATTTGGATTGATCTTTCTCAGGAGAGAAGGAGAAAGACACATAGATCATTTCTCTGTTGTCTAGTAATCAACACAAAAAAACTTAATTCTTTTTGTAGGATCTTCTTAGATCTGATTTGTAAGACTATTTATAAAGGCCAAGTATAGGATACTTTGGATCTGAGGTAGGGATGTCCACCCAGCCTGAGTGGTAGGGCCTTTGGCCTGAGGTAGGTGATCTTCTGATCACTGAGTTCTAGGGATTTGTTCCTGAGTTCTAAGTCTTGGAGAAGGATGAGTGGTCCTGCGGGATCATTTTGTAAGCTCTTAGGAGCCGAGATCTTGGAGAAGTGCCATGTCTAACACACTATTAGACGGGTAGGAGGGACAATGGATGTACCCATAATCTGGAGAACCACTATAATTTGTTGTGTCGTCTGGGTGAATGTCTTGAAAGTAATAGAAAGTAAATCACCACTCACAGCCTAAACTTATAAAAGTTAAAAGATATACTAAAAACCTAGAAACCTATTCACCCCACTAAGGGTGGTTTTCTACCCTAGAAAACAAAGACATTCAGTGACACTTTGAACTCGGGCTTTATCACAACCAAGTCCCTCTTGCCATGCACCATCTTCATGTCCTTCTCTAACGAACGAGCCGTATCCACCAATATTTGAAATCCTTGCTTCATTGGACCCGAGATCAGTAACCTCAGCTCATCCCGAAGTCCCTCATAGAACCTATTGGTCGTACATTCTTTGTCAGTAAAAGTAGACCCGTCATAACATACCAACCTGGTAAACTCACACAAGTAGTTATCTATGCTTCTCTCGCCCCGAGTTAAATGGTAGAACTCATTTTCCATGGCAATTTGCTGCGACGACGGCAGATGCTTTGCCCAGAACAATCTCGAAAACTCATCCATCGAGATCTCCAATAGTCGTATGCCCACAAAATGGTGTACGTCAAACTCATGCCACCAAAGCCGGTCATCTTCTTCTAACAGGAAAGTGGCCAAGGTGACCTTCTGTCCCTCCTCTGTCTCTATCGAGGTCAATATCCTCTTGATGTGCGAAAGCCAGTCCTCTTCTTGCATTCGAGATCCTGCACCCATAAACGTAGGCGGAATAAAGCTCATGAAGTGCTTCAACTGCCTTTTAGTAGCTCGCAAATCAACCAAAGCCTCAGCAGGCACTTGTATAGTAGCTATAGGTTTGGCTACACCAACCTGAACTGGTACCATCGCAGGTCGCACCTGCCCAGTCGGCTATGCATTCATAATTGCAAACACTGGCTCTGCAACTATGTGTACTATTTCTATAGGAGGAGGTGTGGGTACTTTTGTTGGTGCCGCACTCTCAACAAAACATTGGAGTTCAGACTGCCCCGTAGCACTTATAGTCACCTATAATTATAAAATACACAATTTAGCGACAACACAAAAGGCAACCAGTTACCGATAAGAATGCGTATGTTCCTCAAACATGTGTATTTTCGTTCCTAAGTGGACACTCTTGAGTTCATTTGTGTTATACCGGTAAGCACAATCATGTGCTCGCCACCCCTCAAAAGAATTCGACCATAAAATTGCAGAAGGAAGATCGAGACAAGCAGATACCAAAATTGTAACACCTCAATCCGTCATATGAAATATAACAAAGGGTCTGGCTGGGGGCACACACGATACTCCATAGACAGTCGTCGGAGTTACATGTTAATATCAAAAAACCAAACGAATCTTAACTCTCAGCATTCTAGCAGAAGTTTCAAGAGTTAAATTGAACTCAAGTATCAACAATGTCAACTATATAAAACCATAGGAATGTTATGACAAAAGACACAAAAGTTAAGGCCTTAAGGCCTTAAAATGTTCTTCCCAAAAAGAGTGGTTTACAAACATCGGTGCGCAGGCTGGCCACACAAGAAAAATACTAAAAAACCTTTGCTTGGCCTTCAAGGGCCAACATATAATCAATGGGCTGCAAACCGCTATTTCCCCCTCGACTCTCCAGCACATGCACAGGGACAATCCACCACAAGGATAGCAAACAAGGCAACGATCAGGTTTAGCTGACCAATTTATAACGACCCCACCCCTCAATTGGGGTAGCGGTTCTCCTTACCTACAAGCAGCAACATAAATATCTTTTGGCAAATAACAATGTGCATTTAAGCACCATTCACTACAGGTGTAGGCTCGATCATTCACATGCCCCGTGCACTCAAGGCACATTCTCAGTGTACCGGGCTTCCCAGGTCCCACCACCATCCACAGTCTCAGACATGACTGCATACTTGAGCATTCTAGTCATTCTGGACGGGGGCCTAAGATTCTTATTATGCCAATGACGAAAGGCATTTACTTCAGGCAATCTAACCCAAAGTGATATAATACAGGCTATAGTTCAGCACTCTTCCTGTTGCTCAAAACACCATGTCATTGACGAATGCTGAAGCAATCAAGCTCCATGACAAGACGTGGGTTAGTTTCCACTTGACCGTTCTACTCACTGGCCTTTTTGGTGGGCACAATAGGCTATCATCATCATTTGCTGCTCACATGTACCCAGGAATATAGCCTGCAATGATCCATCATGGAATTCATGGCCAATAGCTGGGCTCTCCAGGCTCACAGCTTCTCATGCTACGCACCTTGTCTCACGGACATAGGCTTCGCAACAACATTAACTCTGCTTGCATGGCCACCATAGCTGAATTCACCGCTTCAAACAATGACGCCAGGCCACCCAGAGATATGCCTCATAGCTTACTGGAAGCTATCACTGGAGGTAGCACTACTGTCATGCGGTAGGGATAGAAATCACTTCTTCCCCATTTTTGGGTGTTTTCATGGAGATCACCTCCAGTACTACCACTACAGTATCCTGCACACCCCCAAACCCCAGATTCTACTCGTTTTATCCACAGAGTCTTCTCCAGCATGTAAATCAATTCATCACCAATTCTGACCAACTGTCCAAATGGGCTTTACACAGCATACCTATTTCGTACTTTAATTCTGAATCTATATGTAAGTTTTAACTTGGATCACTACGATCTACCCGCTAGAAACCACCCTTTTCTTAACCTTTTGGTGAGGGGTTCCATGCACATATGCAAATTGAGGAATTCATTTGTCCAAGGAGAAAGTTGTTACCCTCGTAAGTCGTTTTGGAGACATGAAGAAGTCTTCTATCTGGATGTGAAGGAGCGCCTCGCTTTCCACTCACGGATCTTGCTCAGCTCTTAAATCTAACCACATAATCTCCTTCACCTAGCTTGGAAAGCTTAGCCACAGACTCTTACTTTTAAGAAATTCAAGAACTAAGAGAGAGAACAATGAGAACTCATTCTCATGTACCACTTATATCTGAAGGCTACTGACGCACGGTATCTGAGGCGGTCACCGCTTGGCCCAATGGACATCGCTCTGTTGCCCAGAGAAGCCTCCACCATACTGCCACGTGAAAAGCTACCACCAAGCGGTACTTTTCTCAAGCAATCATCGCGCGTTAGCTTTCTAGTGTCGTGCGGTAGTCACTCAATGCTTCATCAAGATAATTGAGTATGTTGAGAGCATCAAGTGCTTTGAGAGCAGCTATCGCCATGCGATAGATCACTACCACCACGCGGTAGTCACTCAAGGCTTCGTTGAGAGCTTTGAGTGCATCGAGTGATAACACCACACGGTACCTATCTACCACCATGCTCTAGATACTCAAGACAGCAGACGATTTAATTCGAAAGCTAGCGCCGACATTAATTCTACCACCACGCGTTAACTTCAAATCCTTCCTTTTTCCAGATTTTTGGGCCATTACATTTAGCCTCTTGGCATTAAGTGAACTGTCTTCGCTCAACGCTTTTGGATTTAGCTAGTCTTATGCTATGCTAGCATCCTGTCTTGTGTCCAACTATCGTTGTGACTATGACAACCTTTCAAGTAAGTGCAATAGGATACAACCTGAAACCATTGAACATTGAATATGTATTAGATACATTCATTTTTATACCATTGACATGTGGGCCTTCTTCAAATCTAGGACATTGTGATCAATGGACCGAATAATTTTCCCCTATTTGAAGAACTCAGAACCCTAGTCAATGATGTACACTACTACATTATAGAAGATAAACATTCATAGTATATACGAAAAAATTGATATACACACAAAAATTTGATTATCATTTAAGACAAAAGTCATAAATAGACAATGTGCTTATAACAAAATGTTCATGTTCATAAAGCCCTTAAGGAAAATAAAAAATATGCCATGTCTCAGTTTCCTTGATCACTATCCCCCTACTGGGCTTCTTTGCATCCTTATCCCCGGCTTCAGTCTTCTTCTACTTCTGTTTCTCAAAGGAACTGTAGGGCTTTGGGAAGTACTTGCTGGGCTCAGGAGTATCTGGTGGAACTGCACCTGACTTTTTGTCACTTCTGAAATTTCTCCTGGGCTCTTCATTTCTTTCTAATTTTGCCCATTCTAGTGAGCTATACAGTTTTCCTCTGCCAGTCTTGTGGTCCTTGATTTGATCCCAGGCAGACAAGATGATAGTCCTTGATTGAGGACTCCATTTCTCAAAGTCAGGACTGGTCTCTCTCTCTCCTCTATAGCACTTCTTACTGAGTCTGATAACTTCCTCTTCTTCAGTAACTGACTTGCCTCTTGCTCTTGCTACTTGTTCTGCAGTGGGGTTGAAGGTAGGAATTTCAACAGCTGTAAAAGGTTCAGCTCACTGAGCATTAACTTGACCATACTGATTATCACCATATTAGTCATCATATAGTCCTTCTGTAATATGGGCAGGAATATCAGGAATGTTGTCATATGTATGAAGTTTAAGCTCTAGTGAACCTCTGATTGCTTTGGTAACCCAAACAACATTCTCAATGTTGGCCTTGATCATTGCCTCCCCCCTTTATGACTTCTTCACCAATAGTTGCAGTCAGGGAATCCTTTGCAATAGAGAGTCTTTGATCCAGAAAGTTGAATCCATTATTAAAATGGTTCTTAACTTCTAACATGTGATCATCCAAGTACTTAGTGCAGACATCCATCCTTCTTTCTAGTGTTATCTTGTGTGCTTCCATGAGTTTCGTCTGCATATTATGTACCATTTAAATGTTGCTGGAAGTGATGTTCTGATTCTCGATTATACCATTCTGAGTTTGCCTGATTTCTACAAGCTTGCTTTTAGTATACGTAACAGCTAGGGCAACTCCCATGAAGAATGATACGGTGTTGGCCTTTAGCAAGTTAACTTCAAATCTAATGGACTTTATCTCAGTTCATAGATCCTGTCTTAACCCCTTGATAGAATCTTCAACAAAGTGCTCAAGTTGTCTTCTCTGGTGATCTAGCAGATCTTTGAGTTGAGCTAAGAATGTGGAGGACATTTGATCATCATGGAGAGATGTCCCTTGCTCATGTACATCCTCATACACTTCTCTTGCTTCATCCTTTATCTCAGAATCAACTCTCATGTATTCAAAAGAGTGATCAGCAACCTCGCTCTTTGGCTCATCAGTTGCAAGTTCATCATCTTCAGAAATGTCAATAACATTCTCTATTACTTGAGCAGGGAGCTCTGTTGGAATCTCCCCCTCAATCTCTGCAGTTCCCATTGGAATTTGCTGCTTTGTAACAATAATGTCTGGGGCATCTTGAATCATTGTATCAGGGACTTACTCCACCTCAACTTGAGGACATAATAGTATCAGTTCAGGACCCTCTGGAGTTTGAGCAATCCTATTCTACTGATTCTTAATGAAGAAGTCTAGCTGTTCTTAAACTGATTGAACTGTATCCCCCTCAGCATGGGCAAGTAACTGGGAAGTCTCCAACTCAAGGGTTGCATAAATCCTATCCACAATATCTTTAGTCACCATTTCAGCTACCTCTGCCTGGATGTTCTCAGATTGGGAGCAACTGACTTGCACAGTTTTTGCTACAGGTTCAGAAGATATTGAAATTTGTACACTCATATCCCTTCTTATATCCTCAGAAGAATTAGTTAGTTGAGGATTAGGTGGCTCTTCCTCACTGCACTCAGAAGAGCTACTTGCAGTGCTCTCTTCAGTGACCATGATTGTTTTCTTTTTCTTGCCAGAAGATTGTTGATGTGGGAGCAAGACTCTGTCCCACTATCAAACATCTTAGAGTCCATTCTTCTCATGTGATGGATCTTTGTGCCTAGCCTCATACTGAGTATCCCCGAAACTGTGTTCTAGAAGTATAAGGACAGTATCCTTCCCAGGTTTGGTTCTGGGTTGTACTATACTATTCTTTCAAACATCACCATTTCACGGTCTGTTTTCTTAGATAGAATTATCCTTGTCATGAGTTCAACCATCTTTTTGGATATCTTATCATGAGAAACTATTTTGCAGAGCAGTGCTTTCCCAACTATATCTGCTGGAAACTTTGCTCTTAGATTCAGTTCCTTCCTTAATACTGGTCCAGTGGTGTGCTTTGAAAGCCCACACCACTTTATGGTTGACTTCACATCATTTTGATATAAGTCATCTTCTTCATCAGACTGCTTGACCTTGGGTAGTTGCAGTGCTTTGCATAATCTTTTTGGTGTGATTTTGATCTTATGCCCACTGATGGAGGATTTGATTTTGTTTGAGGATGAGTCGACATTAGCATGAGAGTATAGTTCAAGGACTTCTCTCTTCCATATCAGGACATGCTGTGACAGGACGAAACTTAGGTCAACAGCCTGTAATAAGTGTAACACTAATTGAAATTCCTCTATAGCATCTTTGAATTCGTTTCACATGAATTTTGAGCCTTCGAACAGGAAATCAATTCCTTTCGGCACCATGAATTCTTTGAGTTTCTCTAGATTTCTCGAGCTTTTGTCATAGGGAGGCAGGGAGACGAAAGGGATAGGAATAGTATATTTTTTTATAAGCATGCACACACTCCTATTTATACTTACCGCTTATTTGAGAATGTTGAGAGGCGCGTACCAGTTGTGATAATCTCAAGGAGACGAACAACTGGGATTAATCCCTAGAGATAGCCGTAAAAAGATGTCTGTGGGAGAATTCGTCGAGTTGTCTCGACGCACTCGACGCTCCTGAGTTCGCTTGAACATTCTTCATGTCCTTCTCCAAGGACCGGGCCGTGTTGACCAGGGTCAAGAAGCCATGCGTCATAGGCCCTGAGAGTAGTAGCCTCAAATCATCTCTCAACCCTTCGTTGAATTGATTCGTCTTGCGCTCCTCATCCGCGATGGTGAAGCTAGCATACCGAGTCAATCGAGTAAACTCGTGGAGATATTCATCCACGATACTCTCTCCTTGAACCAACTTCAGGAACTCATTTTCCAACGCTATCCTCTGCGCCGAAGGGAGGTAACTTGCCAAGAACAGTCCCGAGAACTCTTCCATCGGGACGTTTGTGAGTTGCCTTCCTCTCAATAGATGCAGCTCCAAACCCTCCCACCACAGCCTAGCGTCTCCATCCAACAGGAACGTAGCTATAGTGGTCATTTGCCAATCTTCCATCTTCGTTGCTGTTAGGACTCTCTTCATACGGGAGAGCCAGTCTTCAGCTTGAGATGGGGTTCCAAACCCCGAGAATACCGGAGGATTAAAGCTCATGAAATGTTTGAGCTGTCTCTCGGTTGCCCTCCTCGGCACCACCGGTTCCTCTACTACAAAAGCAAGTAAGCACTACAATTAGGCCTTCGAGGGCCAGCTTCGTAATTTGGGCTTTAGCCCGCTATTGACCGCTTTGTCCAGCAACACCTGCAAGCAACAAACCACCGCACTAGGAGCCAGATTGTGTCGACACTTGGGAAAAGCTGTGTCGACACTAGGAGCCAGATTGTGTCGACACACAAGAATTATGTCGACACACAGAAAATCTGTCGACAACAACTATGTCGACACACAGGACTTGTGTCGACACATTCCAGAATTCTGTCGACAACAATTGTGTCGACACACAGGACTTGTGTCGATACACTCCAAAATTCTGTCGTCATCAACTTGGTCGAGACTAGAAGTTATTGTGTCGACGCACAGAACTTGTGTCGACACATTCCACAAAAGCTATGTAAAGAAGAAAAAGAAGAGTTGTGTCGACATTATGTGTGTCGTGTCGACATCACCAAGGATTGTGTCGACACATGATCTATATGTGTCGACACATTTGAAGTATTGTCTCGACACTTTGCTGCTGAGTTGAAGTTCAATGAAGGATCAAGTATCATGACTGAAGACTTGACAGCTGTTATAACAGACAATGTTGTTCCATCTGTCAGAGCTGTTAGAAGGCCGTTAGGAACCAGATCAGCCGGTAACCTTGGATGGGGTCTATATAAAGATCTATTCTATCAACAAACGGAGAATGAACAAAAAGAGACAACCAACAACTAAGAAGAAGAGAAGTCTTCATCCAAAAATCAACAAGTCTCTAAGGGCAGATCCTGAAGAAGTCTGCAAGAAGAATTCAGAGCCACATCTGAATAGAAGAAGGAAGCTGATTGAGGATCATCTCCAAGAAGATCAACCTTACTTTGTTCAAATTCAAGAAGCTTTGAAAAAGCTAACACAGGTTGGATCTAAAGCAATCAGATCTATCAAGAACTGATCAAGAAACCTTCAACCCATTCTCTCTCAACCTAGGTGAAGGATTTATACTTTTATAATCACTTTTCTCTATAGGATTTTATATAGATCTGAGTGTAGGAGAGTTATCTCTCTGAGTTGTAAGCCTAAATCTATAAAGGCTGAGGTAGGGCTGAGTGCCTGAGTTATGGGATTAATTTTTCGGAGTTGTAGGCTTGGTGAAAGAGGTTGAGGTAGGGCTGAATTGCCTGAGTTGTAGGAGTCTGGACTCACTCTGAGGTAGTATTCTATGGAAGAATCTGAGTTGTAGCACTTGGTGAAGTGTGAGCTATAGGAACCTGTCAAGGTTCTGAGTTGTAAGATCTGAGGATCTGAAAAGAAAGAAGGGAGTTATGCCGAATCTAGTACACTGCTAGATATGCGAAGGGGGAAAGTGGATGTAGCCATCACTTGGGGAACCACTATAAATCTGTGTGTCTTCTGTGTTGTTGTTTTGTTTAAATCAGTGCTGTGATAAATATTGCATAAGTGATCTAACAGTGATATAATTTTATCAGCCTAAGTAAAAAAGAATTGAACCTATTCACCCCCCCCCCCCTCTAGGTGTTTAAGGTGTCTTGAAACCAATTCTTTCCCTTTATATTTAGTGCTCAATGAATTGCATCAAGTGATTAAACGGTAAATATGACCTTGCAGTTGAGGAAGACTAGAAAGATGAGATTTGTCTTCTTCCATAATATAATCTTAAATGAAATTATAAACAATCCAACACCACCACAGCTTCAAGTAATAGTTTAAAAAAAGATAGGGTAATAAAACAGAAAAAAGATCAAATAGGATATGTTATATTTAATTTGCATGGAATTTATGTCTTTAAATAGAGATAACCAAAGATGTGGGATGAATTGGATGACATCTAGAGAATTCATTGGCATCCTACAAAATCCTAACTCGGAGTTATATAGATGAGAAATCATTGAAACCATATAGAATCATAGCTTAAAATCAACTCGATGTTCTTAAATATAATAAGTCAACCGAATATATAAAATTTAGCAAATAATATGAACATCAAACTAATCAAGTGAATTAGCCATTTCGATTCAGATTATTGCAAGATTTATGGCCTAAACTGAAAGAATCAACTTGCAATGGTAAGAAAACAAGGATACATACAACTTATAATAGAAATTTGAAAAAAAATCTTGAATCAAAATTAAAAGGATAGACAATCTGAGAAATTCAAGTGTGAAATACACAATGCCAAAAACAATTTCAATGATTTGTCTCATTGTTATCCCTTTTAGATAGCATATGTAATAAGCTAGATTTTTGAGGAACTCGACATACTTACAACTTCCCCAGAAAATTTAATGTTTGAAATATCGCAATGTCGGTCTATTTGTGTTGAAGTTATTGGTATTGAGTTTTTATGTGTGTATGGGGTTTAGTCCCACATTGTATGTCATGTTGTAAGTGTCTATGTATTTCCTACATAAAGCCCTATATGGATGAATGAAATCACAACATCTACTTTCATTTCTCTCTTCCAACATGGTATCGGAGCTAGGTTCTGAAATCTAAAAGAAAAATTTTCCCTTGGCTTCCGCTAATCGTGATTTCCTAATCCCGTGAAGCCCTAATCCCCGGCTGCTCCACTTCTCGCTTTCTCTCAGATTTTTGGTTTGACCCGCCGATAAGGCCGAATCCACGCTCTGCTCTGGCTCCAGTTGACGGGATTGACTACTGTGCCCATCGACGTGAGAGGCTCCTTCTCCCTACGCCTACGTTTGACATCGCCTGCTCTCTTTGACGTCTGTTCCGGACGACTTCTTCCAGCGTTCGTTGAATGGAGATTCTTTCGTCATCCCTGTCTCATCCTCTTGGTGGGGATCCTTCTATATCGCCTTTATCGTAGATCTTTAGTGGTATAATTCTGCTGGTCAGTAATGCTTCTTTTGACGAGGGCGTTGTCAGCGGTGCGACGCTGCTCCCGTCGGTTTTGCCTTCGGCAGGCCCTCCGGATCTGTTAGTTTTTCAAGTGATGTCTGCCAATTTGTCGGTGTGTCTAGAAGTTCCTGCGGGTTCCCAGTCGATGCTTGGCCCTCTGGCGTCTGCTTCTTCGCCTCCTATGTCTTGGTGGAGCCTTGTTGTTGCTGCCTCTGTTGGCTGTCCTCTGCTGATCCCGTTGGGCTGCTGCTGCTCTTATCTTGCGAAGATGCTCTCCTGTAGACCTTCTATCTCTTTCTTTCTACTCGCTAGGATATGGATCTCGTTGCCCCCTTCGCTTGTGGTTGATGATGCTAGAGTCATTCATTTTGTTTTAAGTTGTTTGTTGTTGTGTTTGTCCGTGTCTCTATGCGATTTCTGACTTCATGCACGTGGTATCCACGTGAGCGAGAGTGTTGGGATGAAGCGACCCAGATGAAATTTCTATATTTTTCACTTTCATTCCACACGGTCTCTAATCTTGTGTCATATATGTCTCCCCATTTTCTTTCTTTCGATTGGTCATGTGTTGGGAATGCGTTTGTTGTTGGTGTCCTAATCTCAGCAGGTTGTGTCGCGTGTGATCGTATTGTGTGGGACTGTGTCGTGAGGGAATGCCCTTTGTGCGGATTATCCCTGACGGATTATCCCCGGTCACTCGTTAATGATTTTCTGCACATCTTTCGTTCTCTATCGCATGTTGTGTGTGGAGGTGATGTTGGTTGACCGTTTTCGTGCGAGCCATGTTGTGTGTGGGTCTTGCGTCATGTGTAGGTATGCTTCGTGTGTGGTTATGTCCTGGCTTGGTTCCCCTGTTTGGAACATTTTGTTAGATTTCTACTGTTTTAAACTATAGTATTTACTCATGTCCGATGGATACCTTCTCCATTTCTTGTTGCCACAGATAAGTTTCATTTTCAACATTCGCAAAATCGAGAGCATCAATTTTTTTAAAGTAAATATAAATCATACTCTTGTTCTTTACCTTTGATTTGTATGATTTGTATGATGCACTAATTCACTTTCCTTCATTTTCTATTGTTTTATTGATGGTATTTATCCAGATGTTTGTGTGATTAAGATGTTATCTATTAGATTTTGTATGTTTTTTAGGGTTTAATGAACTTAAGATGTTTATTATAGTGTAATTGTTGTTAAGATATCTTGATATCTAATGTTCTTGATTATAACATTTAAATATAATTCAAATTGGACATACTTTTTATTTTCAAAATACTATTTGAAGATTCAGCAAATTAATCGCCATACAATTTGTTGTGTAAAAATGAAATTCCATTAAAGTTTAACAAAATTTCTCATACACACTGTGAACATTGCGATCATAGGCCACAAAACCCATAAGTTCAGCGGGGAGAATCTCCCAGAGCAGAAGTACCGATCTCTCAATCACTAAGTCTACACATCAATCAGCAACTCGATTAACAACTATACCTATTGGAACTGCGATACTGACTCACAAAATTCATACTAAATGGATGGTTGAAGGTTATTGGCATTGGGATTAGCAAGCACAAACAATATATAAAGATCTGAAGAGATCGAGGGACCGTACTGCCTATATATACAATCCACAAGATGCGGCGTGGAGGTCCTACACCACATATATGAGTGTATATGAACTCTCCCTACCAAACCAAAGACGAGTTAGGTTTGGTGGAGAGGCTGATGAGTTCACTAATTATAGGCAAGTAAACTCGTGGGCTGCCACTGGTGGCTCGTCCCAGTACCCTTGGGTCATATTTATAGACTGCTGATACTAGCGGGATGTGGGTTGCTTTGCTTGTAGTGGTTGAACCCTACCCAATTTAAAAACCCTATCAGGTCGCTAGTTGAGGCAAGTCGAGCTAACAAATAGATGAAGAGAGTTCTTGGAGACTGAGGGAAGTCATTTCACGGGCTAGTGAAGAGGGAAAGCTAACTTCAGAGAGCTACTGGTGAGTTGGGTCTGGCCTCTGTACAAATGCCCCCTTATCAATTGGTTGTCGCTCATTTTCCGTACTGTACTCGTCGAATGCCCAACCATTCTTGAGAGCGCTCTCGCGGTCCTGGGGTGGGAGATTGTTGCACCGATCCCCTCGGGTAGGAAACTAGACAACTTGATTTTAAGAAATGTTAGGAAGTTTATCGGTATTGTTTTAGAGATCACATCCTACGCATCCCCTATGTTGACTGAGGCATCATTGCAGCCTACCGAGGAGAAGCCACGACCTTCTCTAGGACTTAGAGAATCGAAGGATGCACCTCCTCTAGATCCAACAGTGTAGTCAAGCCCGACCGCTACACCACCATCGGTGGTGCCTGACGTGCAACTCGACACAACACTATAGGCGGGAGAAAGACTACAATGCGAATGATACTGAACCGGTCATTGCCAAGTAATAATAAAACAGGAATAAATCCCCGAGTATCGAATCTCATTGGGAACACAGCGGGATGGAGTAATCTTTCGAGGAGAGAATTGAGATAAAAGTCTTTTTAGTCATTTTTTTTTGGGGGGGGGGGGGTTGATTTAGTTCTAACACTAATTACAAGAAAAGATAAACAAATAAACTATACAGGTTGCCTACAATGCTTCTCTCCTTCATAGGTCACCGACCTCCACATCGTAGATCTGCGGGTCGCATGCCTCTGCATCGCACATCCGCTGGTCCAAGTGTAAGGCCCCTAGCCGATCCAACGTGACAGCATCACGGCTCCGCTTTAGGAGGCCCAACTAGGCTGCAGCCCAAGCACCCCAATCCCTCTCCAGCCCACTGATGGGTTGTTGGTGGCCACAGCCTCCCTTTGATGAGCGAAGTCGATAGTCAAGCCCGCACTACGGGGACTTCCCAGGAGGTCACCCATCCCAGAACTACTCCAGCCCGAGCACGCTTTACTATGGAGTTCTTTCAACTCTCATCACCATAGTTAAGCGTGCTCGGGCTGGAGTAGTACTGGGATGGGTGACCTCCTGGGAAGTCCCCGTAGTGCGGGCTTGACTATCGAGTTCGCTCATAAAAGGGAGGTTGTGGCCACCAACAACCCGCCAGTGGGCTGGAGAGGGTTGGGGTGCTTGGGCTGTAGCCCGGTAGGGTCGCCTAGAGCGGAGCCGTGATGCTGTCACGTTGGATCGGCTAGGGGCCTTACAATAAAAGTGCACTTTTTTTTGTAATGTCCCCTGGGCCATCCGTGGGCCTCAGCCCACTAGGCCTCCGTTAGACCGTTACCGGGATGCAGCCCAAGCACCCCAACCCCTCTCCCTCCACAGGCGGGTTGTTGGTGGCCACAGCCTCCCTTTGATGAGTGAAATTCTACCGTTAAGCGGACAGCACAGGGAATTCCCAGGAGGTCACCCATCCCAGGACTTCTCCAACCCAAGCACGCGTAACTATGGACTTCCTAGAATGTGCATACTGGTGTATATCAAGTACGATGACCAAAATGGTTGTGTGTGTAATGTGACTTTTTATGTTGACTAATGGAATATGATGTATTGGGTGATATATCATTTGAGTGCATTTTGTGGCTGAATGTGCACAGATGGGACTTAGGGATGTATTGTATGTATTGTTTAGTTGGTGCGATGCTTCAGGGTGAGACAAGCTAGGGCCTCTGAGCCCTAACCCGACTCGTGTATTTGCATGCTCGGTTGCACATTATGGGATTGTGTGGCTGATTGGAGTGAGCCAAATTTCGAGGACGAAATTTCATGTAGGAGGGACGGTTGTAACAGCCCAAATTTCAGAATGGGAAGATATTGGGTGACACGGCCTGGGACACGGGCATGTCCAAGGTCGTGTCCACCTCGGGTTGAGCAGATGGGTGCGTGGTCGACGAAATTAGTTAAACGAATTTTTGGGAGGTACACGCCCGTGACACAGGCTTATCAGGGGCGTGACCTAGGGTGTGTCCTCCCCTGGTCGACGATTTTCTCTCGAGTAGTTGAGTTCATCGAATACTCGAGAACGAGGGTACACGGCCTGTGACACGGGCGTGTCACACGGCGTGTCCCGCTCATACTCGAGTAGATCTCGTGTAGGTCAAAATGTACTCGAGTAGGTGGAAAAGTACTCGAGAAAGAGGGGTGACACGAGCGTGACATCCCTGTGACACGGGCGTGTCCTATCTGGGTACTCGAGTAGTTGGTTTTCTCTCGAGTAAGTCCTCTCGAGTAGGTCTCGAGTGGGTTACATGCCCCATGTCACGGGCGTGATTAGGATGACACGGCCGTGACATGGGTGTGTCACCTTGTCATGGATAAGTTTTGATAGGTCAGTTTGTGTGCCGCTTAAGCTACACGCCCTGTGACACGGGCGTGTCACAGGGCGTGTCAGGCTCGAAAAGTGATTTTTAGAGTTTTTCTAGACGTTGATTTTCCTTATCCTAGATCCACGGGCCAGGCTTCTTTCCTGTCATTATATGGCTGAGAAATGAGGATTATCTCCTCATTTTCATCATCATCTTCTTCTTCTCATTCCAAGAGAGAGAAAGGCCAAGGGAAGGATAGGAGGAAGTAGAACCAGCTGCTGCAGGTGCTGTGGAGTGCAAATTCATGAAGGCAAAGTCAAAGTGGTGATTTCCATTCGGCTGATTCATGGCTCCGAAATGATCTTCAAGGGTAATGATCTCCTTCTTGGACATCCAAGTCCTTTCCGTTATGCATGTGCTTGGAATCCTCCATCAAGAGGTGGATTTCGTAAGAGATTCCTTAGTTGAGTTTGCATCTAGAGCCGGAAGTGTGGAGTATAGCGTAAGCATGCTGTGTGAAGCCCATCTGGATGGATAGACTGGATTGGTGATGATCATGTGTAAACCGGAGAAGACTCCATGTATTTGATGCATGCATATGAATTGCACGTGTAAGCTCTATTGTATGATTGCTCGTTTGGGGGGGGAGGGGGGTGGGGGCTTGCGCGTCCCTTGTGATGTGAGCGCGGTGGGCGCTAGTTGTGGCTACTCAGGAGGGAAGGCCGACCCGCATCTAGTACTGCGCTACTGATGGATTGGGAAACGGGAAAGGCCAACCTGCTCCTGGTGGCGAGGTCGATTACTGGCAAGGTGTGGGAGGAAGTGAGGCACACCCTACTTACTGCACCATAATGGTGGATCAATTTTTTAATGCTAAAGTTTGCCGTGAGGTTCTCACCTCTGAGTGGTCTGTGAGGAATGTCGCCGTTCTACACACTGGTGGGCAAGGACCAGCCAGCAAACATGTTAATAACCTCTAATCAGTGGTGTTGCCACGGAGTCCGGTACAACGTAAGGTTCCCTGAGTGCACAGAGTGTCTGGTGGATATCGGTGTTTGTGACGTGATTGTGCTTGGTGGCTTGATAGTTATGTGGATGTTAGTGTATACAGGGAAGGAACCACTGCCCCGGGTACGGGGGTAGGGTCGTTATAAGTGGTTAGCTAAAGCTGACCGTTACTTCGTTTGACGCTCCTTGGTGGGTATGTGTTTGAAGGTGCTACTGCTTGATATGAAATGAGCGGAATGGAGGCTTGTTGCTAAAGGCCCTTGAAGTCCGTATGAAGAAACGTGGTTGGATTTTATGTGTGGCCGGCCTCCGTGCTGAAGTACGAAATTGTATTTATGAAAAGAGAAACTTATAAGGCCTTAAGGCTAGTGTGTGTGAAAGAATTGGTTCCTAAACACCTAGAGGGGGGTGAATAGGTGCAATTCCTTTTTACACTAAGGCAAAATATTTATTCAGATAATCAAATTAATCTACCATTTCTACAGCTACCACAATCACAGAATTCATAGAAATATACACAGTCACAGATTACACACAGTTTTATAGTAGTTCCCCAAGGTCTGGGTACATCCACTTTCCCCCTTCGCCTATCTAGCAGTGTGCTATATTCGGACTAACTTCTTCTCTTCACCTCAGATCCGCAGATCTTACAGCTCAGAACCCAAACAAGGCTCCTACAACTCAGAGTGAGTCCACACTCCTACAGCTCAGGCAATCTGCCCTACCTCAGCCTTAAACAAGGCCTACAACTCAGAGATAACAATATCCTAGAACTCAGGCTCACAACCCTACCTTGGCATTCAACAAGGCCTACCACTCAGAGAAAATAATCTCCTACAACTCAGCCTTTATAAAAAAAGGCTTACAACTCAGATCTTATAAAGATCCTACAGAAAATAGATTTAAGTTTGTAATATACCACCACCCTAGTATAGAGAGAAAGGATGGATGGTTTCTTGATCAGTTCTTGGAAGAATCTGATGGCAGAGAACAACCACTCTTATCTTTCTTCAAAGCTTCTTGAATCTGAACTCAGTAGGGTTGAACTACTTTGAAGTTGATCTTCAATCAGCTTCTTCCTTGAAATTCAGATCTCAATATGAATCCTTCTTGGCAGTCTGGTTTAGAATCTGTACTTGAGGGACTTGTTGATATAAGTCCCTTTTTTTCTTCAATAGATGGAGCTCTCTCTCTCCAACTTCTTCTTTTTCATGTATTCAGTATCAGTATATGTATTCTATCATCAATCTTATTTTCTGTTGATGGAGAATGCCTTTATATAGACTTCCTCCATGGTAACCGGCTGATCCGATTTCTAATAAACTTCTGACAGCACTAACAGTTACAGTAGACCGGTTGGTTATGACAGATGTCAAGTCATCCAGTCACTTCTTGAAACTCTGTGTTTGTCAGCAAAGTGTCGAGAGTGAACTTCATCATGTGTCGACTCATGTACACTAAGTGTCGACACAAGTACACTAAGTGTCGACACAAGCTTTGGTGGTGTCGACACAGCTCCTTTGGTGTTGACACTGCTTCTCGACACAGCTTCTGTAGAATGTGTCGACACTAGTTCTATGGTGTCGACACAGTCACTTCTACTCTTCACACAAATTGACTTTGTTGAAACTCTGCCATGTGTTGACACAAGTCCTGTGTGTCGACATAGTTGATGTCGACAAAGTCTACTGTGTGTAGACATTGCCTCTGTGTGTCGACACAATTGATGTCGACTAAGCTTTCTCTATGTGTCGACACTGCCTTTGTATGTCGATACAGTTTCTTCAGGTGTCGACACAGCCTTTCCAAGTGTCGACACAATTAACTCCAAGTGTCGACACAGCTTTTCTCCAGTATCGACACAAGCCTTCATAAGTGTTGACACAGCTTCTTCTGGTGTCGACTCATGGACTTAGAATCTTTTTCATGCATTCCTGCATTTTCTTAACCTGCACATATAAACTCAAAACAACATCAAATACACCTTTATGCATATCATTGGGTAAGGTGAGACTTCTTCAAATCTATTACACATTTTCCAATGTACCCAACACTCTCCCCCTATTTGGAGAAGTCATAACCCTTAGTCAATGATATACACCATTCATAACAAACACATATTATTATGTATAAAAATATTATATGGCAGGGTAACTTATAAACAAAACATGTATAAAATGACATCACAGAAGAATGATACAAACATAATGAACATCAATCATTATTTTGTTTAATCTTACAAAAGTTTCTTATCAATAGTGTACATAGATTTTTAACACTAAAAATTACAATGTTGTAAGATCTAGTAAATCTATCCTAAGGCTGCTCAGGCTCCTTGATGACTATTCCTTTGCCTGATTGCATCTTGGCTTGTACTGGAGCATCAGTATCTTCAGCTGGCTTCTTGCCCTTCAGATCCTTCTTTTGTTCTTCAGCTCTTATTCTTTGCCTTTCAATATAATGAAAAGGCTTTGGGAAATACTTGCTAGGCTCCTGAGCATTAGGACGTAGCTTCCCAGCCTTTGCCTTTCTTCTATATTGCAGAATAGCTTCCTGTCTATCTTCATGCTTTTGCCATTCTTGCTTTGTGTACCATTTGCCCCAGTCATGGGTCTTGTCTTTTACAGCTTTCCAGGCAGTCAATATAATATTCCTGGAAGTTGGACTCCACTGCACAAAATCATGCTTTAACTCATCCTATTCTCTGAATCTCTTCTTTAACAGTTGAGCTTCTTTCTCCTTATTCACACATGCCTCTGACATTTCAACTTTCTCAATGATAACATTCTTATTACCCTCTAGAGGGTTGTACATTGAGTGTACTTCTTAGTGAATCATATCAAAGTCTGCTGGAGGGTAAATGACCTGAGCAACTTCAGGTTGATCACCTCCAAAATAAGCAGGTTGTATACCTGACTCAGCTACATTATCATCATCACAGAGGGGTGGATATCCAAGGGTGGCTCTGATGCTATTAGATATCCATTTAGCATGATCTGAGCCTGCTTTGACTAATACACTCTCCCCCTTTATGACTTCTCTTGCAATATGTTCCCTGAGGTCATCTTTTTGAAATCTTAACTATTCATCAAGATAATTTACACCATCCTTATAAAAGGACTTTAACTTCAGTATCTGAGCAGAAATAATCTTTTGAGATTGCTCAATAGCTGTTTGTACAGCAGCTAGGCCTTCCTGTAATTGCTTATCAAAATCTGCCTTGGCTTTAGCCCTTGCCTTAGTATGGGCAGTAGCAATATTCTTTAACTCTGTAACAATCACATTATGTGATTCAGTCAGATTATCATTCATTCTAAGTTGATTCTCTAGGACATAGCCTTTCTTAATAGCTATATCATCAACTTGAGTCTTGATTTTTTCTTGATGTGTTGCTAGGAAAACCACAACATCGCCTCCTTTGTGAAAGCAGTCTATCATCTTTTTCTTATGCTGGTTTACTTCAAATCTTATGGATTTGATATCTTGTGCCAAGGAGAATTGCAGATATTTATGGGTCTCATCCATATATTTCTCCATGACAATCCTTTGTTCATCTAATTTTGCTTGCAAGGATATCAACAAAGAACTATAATCAGTTACTAGGGCAGGTTGAGGAGCAGTTTGTAAAGCCCTTTTATAGTTTTGGCTTCTCCTTTTGAAAACCATCAGTTTTATCTTTTTTGCTTGAATTTCTGCTTCATCTTCTGAAGCTGAGGTACTGGCTATATCAACTCTTTCCTTATGAATAGGAGGCAATTCCTGTTCAGTCCTAGGTAGCTCCCCCTGAATCCCTTACTCCTCCCTCTCAGAACTTACTTGCTCCCCCCGCAATGTTAATTGTCTCCCCCTCAATTTTTGCTTTCTCCCCGTCAAATTCAGTTTGCTCGCCCTCAGTTCTTGTTTGTACTATATCAGGAAACAACTCTTCAAGGGTAAACTCTTGTTGAGTAGGGACTTGAGGCACCACCAACTCAGGAGCATCTACTGCTGTAGATGTATCCTCCATGATAACATCTTGTGCTTGACTGTTTAGTTGTGTGGTCTGGTCAGCATCAATCAAGGACTCAGTTAGTATTTCATCCTCATTATTGAAATTAGTTGATTAACTTCTTGAATTACCTCAAGAATAGTGTGTGTAGCCGTTTCACTTTCGAAGTGGGTTGGCTCTTACTCAAGATGAGGCTCCCCCTGCACCTGAGCACCATCTGCAATATCTTATGCAGGAGATTTTTCTGGAATCTTTGGTCTCTCTTCATCAGGCATGTCCTTTGTTAGGACTCTATCCCATCTGGAGATAATCCTTATGTCCATTCTTCTCATATGGTTAATCTTAGAACCAGTAATCTATTCCATTACTTCAATAATTGTTCTAGCCAAGTATAGACTCATGATTCTTCCCAGATTTGGCTTCTTAATGCTTTCCTTAATTTCCTCAAAGATTACTATAGACCAATCTGTGTTCAGTCTGAAGATAATCCTGGTCATTAGGCTGAACATATAGGCTGAAATCCTATCATGTCCACCGGCTTGCAGAGAATGACCTTGCCAACCACCTCAGAAAGGAATTTTCCTGACTGATTCATCCTTTTTCTATTCATTGCTGATCCAATCTTCATGGTGGGATCCAATCCACGACATTGAGGTGCTTCCCTAGTCTTTGATGAGGGTACTTCTTCTTCTTCTTGAGTTCTTGGGAGTTGAAGAGTTTTCCTCAAGCTCTTCAAAGTATGTTTAACCTTAGCTCCATGTACTGTAGATTTGATCTTAAGTCCAGTAGAATCTAAAGTAGCTGCACCATAGAATTCTAGTATTTCTTTCTTCCATATCTTTGTAGGTTCAGATACCAGAAATTCCAAACCATTTTCTGCAATTAGGGTTACTACTGCTTTAATTTCGGGTTCCTCATTATCAAAGGCGTTGCGTACCATCTCATAGCCTTCATTGACATTATCTTCAAGCATTGAAGCCATTGGGGTTGAGTGAAAGCTTGGATTGAGAAGAGAGAAGTTGTCGACACCGGGTTTTGGTTTCAAAAATATGGAGAGTGTGTCGACAGAATATGTTGTTGACCTATTTATACCCTTCTAAATCATGAAGGTCAAAAGTCGCGTCAAAATTCTCTAAATGTGTCGACACAGTTGAAAAGTGTCGACACAGACTTCTAATGTCTCGACATCAATTCTATTTGTCTTAGTCGAGTTCGACAATCTGAGGTCGACAAATCTGCGCTCGACGATATGTGTCGATTCTGCGCTCGATGAAATCTGCGTGTTTACTCTAAGTGTCGACGCCACTTCTGGATGTGTCGACACCACATCTCTGAAGTGTAGACAGCAACTACTATGTGTCGACACAGACAACTTCTTGTGTCGATACAATTTTACTTAGCCAATTTTGCTAAACTAATTTATGTTCAACATTCCTAATTCAATATTGAAATTGTTGAATTTAGTTTCATCTAAAGGCTTAGTAAACATGTCAGCTAGTTGTAAATCAGTACTAACAAATTCTAAAGAGATATCCTCTTTCTCTACATGATCTCTAAGAAAATGGTACCTTATTTCTATATGCTTTGTTCTATTATGAGAAACTGGATTATGTGCAATAGAAATTACACTAGTAGAATCACATAATAATGGGGTTCTACTTACCTGAATACCATAGTCTTCTAACTGATGCTGAATCCACAACAGCTGTGCACAACAGCTTCCAGCAGCAACATACACAGACTCAGCTGTGGATATTTCCACACTGCTCTGCTTCTTACAGCTCCAAGACACCAATCTTCCTCCTAGAAATTGACAGGTACCTGTTGTGCTTTCCATATCTACTTTGCAACCTGCAAAGTCTGCATCTGAATAGCCCATTAGTAAATAATCTCTATTCCTAAGATATCAAAGGCCTAGATTAGGGGTGCCCTTAAGATATCTCAAAATCCTTTTGATAGCAGTAAGATGAGATTCTTTAGGGCAGGATTGGTACCAGAAATTCCAAACCATTTTTTGCAATTAGGGTTACTATTGCTTTAATTTTGGGTTCCACATTATCAAAGGCGTTGCGTACCAGCTCATAGACTTCGTTGACATTATCTTCAAGCATTGACGCCATTGGGGTTGAGTGAAAGCTTGGATTGAGAATAGAGAAGTTGTCGACATCGGGTTTTGATTTCGAAAATATGGAGTGTGTCGACAAAATATGTTGTTGACCTATTTATACCATTCTAAATCATGAAGGTCAAAAGTCGCGTCAAAATTCTCTAAATGTGTCGACACAGTTGAAAAGTGTCGACACAGACTTCTAATGTCTCGACATCAATTCTATTTGTCTTAGTCGAGTTCGACAATATGAGGTCGACGAATCTGCGCTCGACGATATGTGTCGATTCTACGCTCGATGAAATCTGCGTGTTTACTCTAAGTGTCGATGCCACTTCTGGATGTGTCGACACCACTTCTCTGAAGTGTAGACACCAACTACTATGTGTAGACACAGACAAATTCTTGTGTCGACAAAATTTTACTTAGCTAATTTTATTAAACTAATTTATGTTCAACATTCCTAATTCAATTTTGAAATTGTTGAATTTAGTTTCATCTAAATGCTTAGTAAACATGTCAGCTAGTTGTAAATCAGTACTAATAAATTCTAAAGAGATATCCTCTTTCTCTACATGGTCTCTAAGAAAATGGTAGCTTATTTCTATATGCTTTGTTCTATTATGAGAAACTGGATTATGTGCAATAGAAATAGCACTAGTAGAATCACATAATAATGAGGTTCTACTTACCTGAATACCATAGTCTTCTAACTGATGCTGAATCCATAACAGCTGTGCACAACAGCTTCCAGCAGCAACATACACAGACTCAGCTGTGGATATTTCCACACTGGTCTGCTTCTTACAGCTCCCAGACACCAATCTTCCTCCTAGAAATTGACAGATACCTGTAGTACTTTTCCTATCTACTTTGAAACCTGCAAAGTCTATATCTGAATAGCCCATTAGTAAAAAATCTTTATTCCTAGGATACCAAAGGCCTAGATTAGATGTGCCCTTAAGATATCTCAAAATCCTTTTGACTGCAGTAAGATGAGATTCTTTAGGGCAGGATTGGTACCTAGCACAGACACATGTAGCATACATGATATCTAGTCTACTAGCAGTCAGATATAGGAGGGAGCCAACTATTCCTCTATATAAAGTTTCATCTACAGGTTTCCCTACATCATCTTTGCTAAGAGATACACTTGTTCCCACAGGAGTTCTCATGGTAGTGAATGACTCCATACCATACTTCTTAATTAACTCCTAGGTGAACTTAGACTGAGATATGGACAAGAAATCATCAGTTTGTCTTACTTGGAGACCCAAGAAGAACTTAAGTTCTCCTATACTGCTCATTTCAAATTTTCCTTGCATAAGTTTTGCAAACTTTCTACAAAGGTTACTTTATGTAGAACCAAATATTATGTCATCAACATATATTTGGACTAGTATAATCTTTCCTTTGGATTCCCTAAGGAATAGAGTCTTGTCTATTTTCCTCCTTGAGAATTTGTTCTCAATGAGGAAAGTAGACAGGGTTTCATACCAAGCCCTTGGGGCTTATTTAAACCCATACAAAGCTTTCCTAAGTCTATAAATATAATTAGGATTGAGTGGATCAACAAAACCTGAGGGCTATTCTACATAGACATCCTCTTTTAAGTCTCCATTTAAGAATGCAGACTTAACATCCATCTGGAGCATGTCGAGCCTTGATATACTGCATAGGCTAGAAATAGCCTGATAGCTTCCAACCTTACCACAGGGGCAAAAGTCTGATTAAAGTCTATGCCCTCCTCCTGTTTGTATCCTTTGGAAACTAGTCTTGCCTTGTTTTTCACTATGATCCCACTCTCATCAAGCTTGTTTATATAAATCCACTTTGTTCCTATGACATTGTGGCCCTTTGGTTTTGGAACCAAATCCCAGACCTTGCACCTTCTGAATTGATTTAACTCCTCCTGCATAGCATCAATCCAGTGAGGGTCTTGTATAGCTTCTACAAATCTCTTGGGTTCCACTTGAGATAAGAAGCTAGAGCAAAGAACTGTGTTTAAGTTCCTGCTTCTTGTTTGAACTACTTGTCTTGGATTACCAATAATCTGGTGTGCAGGATGATCCTTCAAATATCTAACTGCTGGAGGTAATCTATCAGCAGTTTGACCTTCTCTAATCTCTTCATTATGCTGCACCTCATGGGCTTCATCAGCATCTTGAGTGTCTTGTACTCCCCCTGGACAGCAACTACCATTTTCCTCATCTTGCTTTGAAGTTGGATCTTCTCTGATAGTAAGATGGTCCATCTTCTGCTGTATACCTGGAGAGCTACAAGAACTACTTGGCAACTCACTGTTAATAAGTCTAGTTTCATCAAAGATGACATGAACTGACTCTTCTACAACTTGAGTAGCCAAATTGTAGACCCTATAAGCCTTACTATTATTGTTGTACCCAACAAATATCCCATCTTAGGATTTGGAAGCAAACTTAGTTAGGTGAGATTTTTCTTTGTTAAGCACATATCACTTGCAATCAAAGATCCTGAAATAGAATAAGTTTGGTTTTCTGCCCTTCATAACCTCATAGGGTGTCTTTTTGTGGTTTTTGGTGATGGAAGCCCTATTGAGCACGTGGCATGCAGTGTTTACTGCCTCAGCCCAGAAATATTCTAGGAGAGTAGTGTCACTCAATAGTGTTCTTACAGCCTCAATCAATGTCCTATTCTTTCTTTCAGCAATGCCATTTTGCTGAGGTGTTCTAGATGAAGATAATTCCTGATGAATCCCAAATTCTTCACACAATCCTGTCATACTTTTAGATTGGAATTCAGTTCCATGGTCACTTCTGATTTTGACTACTGAACTATCTAATTCATTCTGAATTTGTTTTACAAAATTGTAGAAGACATTTGGGGTTTCAGATTTCTGCCTCAGAAAGAATACTCATGAAAATCTAGAATAGTCATCTACCACCACAAAAGTATAGAACTTCCTACCTAGACTATGAATTGGCATAGGACCAAATAAATCCATATGCAAGAGATATAAGCACCTCACTAAATCTTTGGTTTATAGGTTATGAAAGGTGGATCTGCTCTGCTTGCCTTTTTGACAAACTGAGCATATCCCTTCCTTATAGCACTTAATTTGAGAATCATTCCTCACTAACTCTTTACTAAAGAGTTGACCAATAGTATTGTAATTCAGATGAGCTAGCCTATGTGCCATTTGACACAATGAGGGACTTTCTCATCAGCCACAAGATAGATAGGAGAATTCTTATTCTCACGCATAAAATCTAAGCAATACACATTTCTTTTTCTATAGTCAGTCAATATGACTTTTTGATCACTTGACCTCTTGATAAGACACCCATTATTGACAAATGTAATGTCATATCCAAGATCACTCAGCTGGCTTATTCTTATTAGGTTGTGTTTCAAACCCTTTATATAGGCCACTTGAGTGATTGTAATTGAGTTGTTAGAAATGTTACCAAAATCTTTGATGACTCCTTTTTCAGAACCACCAAAGATTACTTTAGACCCATTCAGCATTGGTGAGTAGTCCTTCAGCAATCACCTTATTCCAGTCATGTGCTTGGAACATCCACAGTCCAAGTACCATATAGGGGCATGGAAACTAGGACTTACCTGCAATAAAGATTATTTAACCTTAGAACCTAAATAACTTTTGGATCTTTGGTTCAAGTTAGCCTGAAACTTAACAAATCTGCCTGCAGCTCTTCTAATAGGCAGACTGCTACTCTCCTTGACACTGGTGTTGTGCCAACAGTCTAAGGCAAAATGACCTATCTTACCACAGCACCAGCTCTCAAACTTATTATACCACTTTTTAGGTACAATCGTAGCTGTATTGTTGACAACAGATCTTTTGTTTTGTGCTGAGGCTTTGCCTTTATTATTGGACTTAGAAGCCCATGCAGTTCTCTTAAAGCCTATTCCTGCCTTACCCTTTTATGACACAAAGTCATCTATTAATGGTAGGATAGATTTTGGCTTAGAGAAACTAGCCACAATCTCCTTCTCTTTCTGAAGTCTGTTTTTCAGACTTTTAATCTGATCATTTTTTAATGTGATTGTTCCCATTTGAATAATAGTTATGTTCTTCAATTTGGCAATCTCATTCATCTTTTGATCCAGCAGCTTCTCTGAATCAGATGCAGCCAACTTAAGAGCTGCAATTTCCTTAGCCTGATATTTGGCCAGGTTTTTACTTCTCTTGAGTGCCTACAGCAAATCCCCATATTTATCTATCAACTGATGAATATCTCCTTCAGATTCAGACCCATCTTCATCCCTTGATGGAGATGCATCTGAATCTGACCCAGTGAAGTAATCAGAATCTATAGATACACTTTTTACCTTACTAGGACCAGGCTGATCCTGGCACTAGTCTTCTTCAGACACTGCCATCAATCCTTTGCACTGATGGTCCTCTTGCTCATAGATAGAGTCCAGTAATTGCATGAACTCATCCTCTTCTTCTGTTGTAAATAAACCAATATATGCCTCAGCCTTAGATTCAGATTCTGAAGTTGATTGATCTGTCCAACTTTGCTCTTTCTTAGATACCAAGGATTTCTCCTTCTTGCTCTTTGCTGTGACTTCTTTTTATCAGCAGTCTCCTTCCTTTTATCTGGACAGTCAGCCACAACATGTCCTGGTCTATTGTAGCAATGGTAAATAATTTTTGATGTAGTTGACTTGCTGGGCTTTTTCCCACTCTTGTCCTTCCTGGATGATTTCCTCTTTTGATAATAGTTATCCTTGGACTGAGATGAGGATGGCTTAGATTTCCACTGCTTATTCTTTAATAATCTCTTGAACTGCCTTGTGAATGCTGTAAAGTCTTCATCAGAATTACTACTATCTGTACTGTGATTATCAGAGTTTTCTGAAATCACTTCTGCATCTTTCTTAGGAGATGATGGAGACATTCTCCTCTTCTTCCTTGTGGCTTCTACCTTGAAGTCCACTGACTTTTCTCTGTAGTCACCCTTTGTATTTTTCTCTTCCTCCTTTCTGGCTAACAGCTGCATCTCATAAGACAACAATTTTCCAAATACTGTTGGAGGTGAAATCTCTGTCAGTCTGGCCACTTCACTGATGACACAAATCTTTATATCTCAATCCTTAGTCAAAGACCTAAGGAAGTTGTCATTCAGTTCATATATACTGAATATTCTTCCATAAGACATTAATTCATTTATAATCATATAGAACTTCTTATAAAATTCAGTTATACTTTCAGACTTGGCCTGTCTGAAACTCTTATATTCTTGATTAAGCATAGACTTTCTATCTTGCCTAACCTCTTCAGAACCCTCCATGTAGACAATCAATGTGTCTCACATCTCCTTGGAGGTTTTGCAGTGAATTAGATTCTGGAATGTTGAATCATCAATGACACTCACTATAATATTCTGTGCTCTTTTATCCATTGTAGCAAAGATGATCTCTTCCTTAGTCATCTCTGAAAAATCATTTGGAATTCTTTGATTGGCATCAAGAACAGAAACCTTCATTGGAACATATGGTCCTTCTTTAACTGTTATATAGATTCTAGGATCAGTTGCCTCCATAAATAATCAGACCCTTTCCTTCCAAACACCAAAGTTTTCCTTCCTGCAAATAGGCAATTTCATTTCACCAAGTTCTTTATGGTTTTTCTCCTGAACCCATTTTCTTGAACTTATTCTGCCTCACAGGTCTCACTCAGACTGTTAAGTCTATCTTTGAGGAACCTCGCTTTGATACCACTTGAAAGAATTGGTTCTTAAACACCTAGAGGGCGGGGGGTGAATAGGTGCAATTCCTTTTTACACTAAGGCATAATATTTATTCAGATAATCAAATTAATCTACAAGTTCTACAGCTACAACAATCACAGAATTCACAGAAATATACACAGTCACATATTACACATAATTTTATAGTGGTTCCCCAAGGTCTGGGTACATCCACTTTCCCCCATCGCCTATCTAGCAGTGTGCTAGATTCGGCCTAACTTCTTCTCTTCACCTCAGATCCACAGATCTTATAGCTCAGAACCCAAACAAGGCTCCTACAACTCAAAGTGAGTCCACACTCCTATAGCTCAGGCAATCTGCCCTACCTCAGCCTTCAACAAGGCCTACAACTCAGAGATAACAATCTCCTACAACTCAGGCTCACAGCACTACCTCAGAATTCAACAAGGCCTACCACTCAGAGAAAATAATCTCCTACAACTCAGCCTTTATAAAACCAGGCTTACAACTCAGATATTATAAAGATCCTACAGAAAATAGATTTAAGTTTGTAATATACCACCACCCTAGTAGAGAGAGAAAGGGTGGATGGTTTCTTGATCAGTTCTTGGAAGAATCTGATGGCAGAGAACAACCACTCTTAGCTTTCTTCAAAGATTCTTGAATCTGAACTCAGTAGGGTTGAACTCCTTTGAAGTTGATCTACAATCAGCTTCTTTCTTGAAATTCAGATCTCAATCTGAATCCTTCTTAGTAGTCTGGTTCAGAATCTGCACTTGAGGGACTTGTTGATATAAGTCCTTTTCTTTTCTTCAATAGATGGAGCTCTTTCTCTCTCCAACTTCTTCTTTTTCATGTATTCAGTATCAGTATGTGTATTCTATCATCAATCTTCTTTTTTGTTGATAGAGTATTCCTTTATATAGACTTCCTCCATGGTAACCGGCTAATCCGGTTTCTAACAAACTTCTGACAGCACTGACAGTTGCAGTAGACCGGTTGGTTATGGCATATGTCAAGTCATCCAGTCACTTCTTGAAACTCTGTCTCTGCAGCAAAGTGTCGAGACTGAACTTCATCATGTGTCGACACAAGTAGACTAAGTGTCGACACAAGCCTTGGTGGTGTCGACACAGCTCCTTTGGTGTTGACACTGCTTCTCAAAACAGCTTCTGTAGAATGTGTCGACACTAGTTCTGTGGTGTCAACACAGTCACTTCTACTCTTCACACAAATTAACGTTGTTGAAACTCTGCCATGTGTCGACACAAGTCCTGTGTGTCCACACAGTTGATGTCGACAAAGTCTTATGTGTGTCGACACTGCCTCTGTGTGTCGATACAGTTGATGTCGACTCAGCTTTCTCTGTGTGTCGACACTGCCTCTGTGTGTCGACATAGTTTCTTCTAGTGTCGACACAGCCTTTCCAAGTGTCGACACAATTAACTCCAAGTGTCGGCACAGCTTTTCTCTAGTATCAACACAAGCCTTCATAAGTGTCGACACAACTTCTTCTGGTGTCGACTCATGGACTTAGAAACTTTTTCCTGCATTCCTGCATTTTCTTAACCTGCACATATAAACTCAAAACAACATCAAATACACCTTGATTCATATCATTGAGTAAGGTGAGGCTTCTTCAAATCTGGTACACATTTTCCAATGTACCCAACAGTGTGTGGGTTCTATACATTCCTTGTTTGACATATAAATGTGGAGTTTATATAGTAGTGAACATTCTCTGAGCTGAGTTCATTGAACTTAAAATGTTGTGCTAGAATGTATTGTGTTAGGATGTGAGTAGATTTTGATTTCCACAAGTAATTCCGCCACTTTTCTGTGACATATGGAGTGGGGCCCCGGTCGGACCCACCGGTATATGCCACGTGACGCATGGGGGTGTTACACCAAGCCTCCGCTTTGCACTTTCGCGAGTCACAAGCCTCCGCCTCACACTTCCACGGGTCTCCATCCTCCGCCTCGCTCGTTGCATCGTGCAAATGCAACGACCAACCACAATCACAAGCAATCATAATCACAACAACAACAACTCCAAACAAAGGCTCATGAACATAATAATAATGATATTTAATTAAGAGAAAACACATATAAATGAATATATTTGCATGTTAAGTTCATATAAACTCCACAATAACCATACATGAAGAAATCCAAAAAGAGTAAACCTAAATAGGATGAAAAATGAGAAAGCGATACAAACACTGCCCGAGTCACTTCCTCAGAAGTGAAGGAGGTAGGAAGGCTCCTAGCAAGATCCCTAGCTATCGTCTGGGGTCTATGAAGTTGTCACTACCTCTCGCCCGTCTTCTCGGTGGTTTTGCTGAAATCACGTTGAAATCCACAAAGTCACCATCAATAGAGCTTGAATCCTTGGAGAAAATCTTGATCTTTGAAGCTTGGGTGATGGGGAGGAGCCTAGGGGGCAAAACCCTTAGAAAAATGACAAAAACGGCGCTCAAAAACACCTAAAATTAAGAGTAGGCAGAAAAAATAGCGAACCAGGTATTTATAGGACAAATCAGATTTTTGACCTGTGCTCAACTAGTGTTGTGCGAGAACAAAAAGGCATGACCAGTGGTCATGCAAGAATTTTTTTTTGAATCAAAATTTCGGTTCTGGAGGGAAAATATGTTGACCACGCACGACCAGTTGTCGTGCCATAAATAACTCATGCGTTTCCTGGGTTAGAGATGAAAATTGATTGTGCACAACCAGTGGTAGTGTGCAGAGGCGGCCACATAACCGTGCGAGAACAAAAATGCACGACCAGTGAACTTCTTTATGAAATAGGGCCAAAATGCACGTGGACAACCATACTACTATACCTGCTTGAAAAGCTTATAATAACTCCAGAAATTCACATCCATATAGACACAAACATAATAATAAAATTACACAAGAAATAAGAAGGAGAGGAGATCTCTGTCATGCGTGAAATGGTTCAAATACTACTCTATCTTAGCTCATATGTGCTCACATGACATTCAATGCGAATATAACATATTTTGAGATGAAACATACAAATATATGTGCGATATCAATGAAAAAGCAAGCTAGAATAAGGCCTAAAACAATATATAAAATTCTCTCATCAGTGCTGATGTCCCTGCCTTTTCCTCACCATGCGTTCCTCCCATAGGGGCCTTCCAGGACGCATCAGCCTGTGGTTTCAGTTGCACATCTACATGCTCAATGGGTGCACCATAGATTAGGTCTTGTACAGGTTGCCTTCTTGCGGGAAGGCTCCCCTTTTATCTGCCATGTAGGCTCTTGTCGAAGATCTGGCATGAGTTGGTGCGAAGTCGCAGAGGCGCCTTGCCCTACTGATCTCCCCTGGCTATATGAGCTGAGTTTTAGATATCAGGGCATGGTGAGATATACAATCTCGTCATTCCAATTGTAATTTTTCTTTAACTCACAGTGTTATGTTTGTAGCTCGCCTCTCCACATCCTGGTAGAGATATCATGTGAATTAGAACTTCTCGCTCTATGAAAGGTCTGCAAGGTATCCTCGCGGATTTTGTAAGTCTCTTTTATATGTCAAGCTTGCACGATCTAGAGCATTTTAGGACTGACTTGTATTTGTGTTGTTGGAACGGTGTTTTCCTTTTATTCAGGGCCATCTCTCAATCCGATTATAGACATGAATACAAATCCCCTCGCGGATTTGGCTGTGTTGTCAAGCGAGAACCATTCTTGCCTTCATACATTCGTCGTCACTCTTACCTTGCAGTTAAGGAGGATGAAAGCCTGCGATCTCCAACACTCGTGACATCTCTAGAAGTCAGGATGATCAGGATGGAGGGTCAAGAATTGTCTCACCGGGACAAAGTTGATAACTCGACATCTTCTCCTTGAAGCAACAAATCCACAAGTTGCAGCGCAGACTAAATATATCTGAAGGACGATCGACACGCGATCGTCTTCCTCTCAGGTTCCTTTGGAGACCTTACGAGAGTCGTTGTGCATATTTACCATAGGTGCATAAAACCCAAGCCAAAGTGCAGTTCAAAAATGCTAGCAAACTGGGGTGGAACGCTCTCTATGCTTCAACTTCTCGCCTTCTATCAATACCTTCATGTTTTTGAACTATCAGTCCAAGATATTTAAAATAGTCACTACGAGGAATTTCTTTCTCACCCAACTTAATAACTAAGTCAACTGTCCTTCTTGCACTGTAAAATTTAACCTCTTTATACTTTCTCTTTGCCCTTCTCAACCTAAGACCCTTCTTTTCTAAAGTGCCTTGACAAGATTTATGTTTTGTGTTTACACCCTCACTCATCTCATCGTTCAAAATGATATCATTCGCAAACATTAAACACAAAAGTATTGTTGTTGGATATGTTTGGTGAGCTCATCTACGATAAGGGTAAAGAGATAGAGGCTTAAATCTAAACCTTGCTGTAAGCCAACAATATTCAGGAATTCATATGTTAATCCTACAAATGTCCTCACCCTTGTAACTGAATTTGTATACATATCTTTGATTGTGTCATTTCATGGGACATTTACTTCTTTCTTTTCTAATACTTTCCATAAGATCTCTCTTGGAACTTTATCATAAGCCTTATGATGGTCGATAAACAACATAAGCGAATCGTGTTTTTTTTCTTGATAGTTGTCGATGAGTCTCCTCAAGAGATGTATAACTTCCATGGTCGACCGCACTGGCATGAATCCAAAATGATTCTCCGAGATGTTAGTCTCTCATCTTACAATTCTTTCTATAACTCGTTAACATAGTTTCATGGTAGAACAAATTGATTTAATTCCTCTATAATTAACACAACTTCGTATATCTCATTTGTTCTTATACAAAGGTATCAAGATACCTTCTCTCTATTGATCTAATATCCTCTTTGACTTCAGTATCTTATTGTAAAAACATGTAAGTCAAAAAATTCTTTTATTACCTAGATGTTTCCATACTTCGATGGATATAATGTTTGACCCAACCGCTTTTCCATTTTTCATTTTCTTTAGAGCATCATTTACATCTGATACTTGAATTTTACGATAAAACGATATATTCGTATACTTCTCTGATTTACTTAACTGTTTCAAGTTCTATTCATTGTCTTTTGTTTCATTGTAGAGTTTATAAAAGTATCTTTTCCCGCACTCTTTAATATCCACATCATCCTTCAAAACTGTATCTGTTTCATCTTTTATGCATTTTACTTGGCTTAAAACTCTTATCTTCCTCTCTATAGCTCGAACAGTTTTATATATGTCACGCTCTCCATCTTAATTATCTGTCACTTATAAAATTCTTCGTAAGCTTGACTTCTTACTTTACTAACTATATGTTTCACTTTTTTGGCTACTTTACACCGAGCTAAGTTTTCATCATTCCCACAAGCGTGGAGTGATTTATAGATGACTCTCTTTGCCCCTTACTTTGTCTTGCACTTCCACTTTCCACCACCAAGATTTTTTATTTGGGGGCACACGATCTTTTGATACTCCAAGTAAGTTTTTTCCATTTACTCTTAAATGTGAAGACATAACTTCTCGTGAGACACTAGGATCAACATAAGGGTTAACAACAATTTGTTGCATAACTGCTATCTTGAAAGCAACCTGTTTTTCCATCTTCAAGTTCTACCACCAAAATTTTGCCAACATTTTTATTCTTGTCTTAAATTTATTATTTTTATTTTCTACGTCCACCACCTTTAACCTGTGTTGTGTTGTCAAACTTTTTCCTAGTTTGACCTTATAATCTGCACAAATCATTTTATCCATTTTCTGAGTCATGAAATAATCAATTTGTAAATTATTTGATTCGCTTTTAAACATAATTAAATGTTCTCCTTTTATGAATAGCATATTTGTCACAATTAGCTCATGTGTTATGACAAAATCTAAAATGGTTCGTCCTTGTTCATTTCTTTTTCCATATCCAAGTCTTAAATGAACGACTGTAAAATTTAAATTTTTCTTCCCTATATACCCACTTAAGTCCGTTCCTATGAAAATCTTCTCTTTTTGTGGAATTTCTCATACTAAATCTTCTAAATTTTCCCAAAATTCTACTTTAATAACTTTAATTAATTCTAATTGCAGCGTGTAAGCACTGATCACATTAACAATTTTTTTCTATGACCAATTTGAAAGCTATGATTGGATCATATTTTCTACTTACCCAAATAATTTTATCCCTCCAAATAATATACACAATAATACATACTTCTCTGCTTGTTTTATTTTTTCCTGTATACCAATAATTTAAAATATGAATTTTCTAAAAAGTTAGTTTTCTCGCCAACCAATCTAGTATATTATAGACATAAAATACTTATCCTTCGTCAAATCATTGCATCCACTATCTCCATCACTTTTGCCATTAGCATACCTATATTCCAACTTCCAAACATAAGTCAGTCATAAATCCTACGACATACTTCCCTAGGATGTCTAATATGTAAGAGCTTTTACCTATTTAACACTACACCCAAGTTCCTTTAGAGGTGCAATAGTCCTTGCCAAGACGTCGCATTCAGACCATATGACTAGGACTCTTGTATATTTAACACTATACCCAAGTCCTGGAGATGCAACAGTCCAGTCTAAGACATCACATTATGATCTTGTGACACGTCCCTAAGGGGAAACAACATAACTTTTGCACAATTTCTCAAATGATCCATAATCATAAAGGTGACTAAATTTTATGTTGGACGCCTGTCTAACACAACCCTCACAATTTTTTGTCCGGGCTTAGGACTCTCCTTAGAAATAATGATGTTCATTCTGCTCTCTTTAGAGGAAATTTCTATTCGCCGAGATTAATGGCACGAGTTTTGTTCGGCGAGTTTAATGGTGCAAGTTTTATTTGACAAGCTTAAGGGTGGGAATTTATCTATAACACCCATAGCCAGTTTAACGACTTTTCAAAAGTCGCTTTCAATATAAAAACCAATTTCTCAGACTAGTACAATAGAGTTTGCTAAGAGATTCTTGGTAGATGGTAGGACATTGGATTTCTTACCAATATCCACCCGATGTCTTTCTAATTTCTTTCCTCTTGTTCTGCAGATATTCGATAACTCGATTCTCTGTGCTCTGTCGACTTTCTTAAATGGGACATCAGTTTCTTAGTCATATCCCCAGTAGGACTTCGATGAAGACCCAACGTACAACGAGGCATGTTCGGACCTTCTTACCCGGTTAGGTAGAGGCAAACCTTTCAATCCATATTGATGGGTTTGGTTTCTTGGATAAATGAAAAGATGAAGCCAAAGCATCTTTTAGATATCCCTGACTATTATTTAGAAGGTGAGGCTGATGATGAAGAGATTCTGGAAGGAACTCTTTACATAGGTTATATGGAAAGCTGGCTTGTTTGCCGCCCCGTGGGATGGTATTGCACTTTTGCTTTACATCCTTGGGTGTTATTAGATGATTTCTTATCATCTGCTCCAATAGTAGCTCACCGTTGGAATAAGGATGAAAATCTGGTCGAAACTCAAGATATGAAGCAAACTAGACAATAATTATAAAATTAGTATCATAACATAAGTAACTAGAGTTTACTGCAGATGTAAATGTTTGGAAATAAAATTAGTAAAATCCCTAATAGTTTGAAGCACAGAGTCTACTAGAAAATATGTGGGAACAAACTGATCCGTATTCCCTATAAATGTTTTTTTCTGAAAATGGATCAACCCCCTAATCAACAAGGAAGACTTCCCTCCAGCGACACTAAAATTAAACAAAATATGCTTGTGTACTTTAAAAATATATTTTATATTATCGAAATATACTGTAGTTCTATGAATGCATTTCTATAAAAGTACAGTTGAATATAAATTATTTTTCTGTGATTGAATCTTATTCTGAATCTCCTCTGATTTCAGTATTATTAACGTGTACAGTTCTAGTACCTGACTTTGTAATTCTAGTGGAGATAACTTTTATTCCCCTTGTGACACAAAAATGTAACAAAAATATGCATGCATACTTTAACATTATATTTTATACTAAGGAAATATATTGTAGTTCTATGCTTGCTTTTCTATGAAAGTACACTTGAACATAAATCGTATTTCTGTGATTAAATCTTATTCTAAATCTCCTCTTAGTTTGGAATTATTAATGTGTAAGGTTATAAGACCTGGCTTTGTAATTATATTGAAGAGGACTTATATTTTCTTCTCTTCTTATTCGTAGTTGTATTGATTCTTATGCACATTCTAGTAATTTGAGTTTCTACTTGCAAACATAAGTGTCTAATATCTCCCGGTCACGAACACAGACTCATATGTTCTATTGAAGGGTCGACTCCCCAACATGAGGCTCATAGGACTGCTAAGCTCTATGAGTAAGATAGTGTGCCTCTATTACGAGAGAAAATCTCCATCGTGCATCCTAATTATCTTCAATTTGTGGATGTCATGAAGATAGAAAAGAAACACCCGCTTAAATCCCACTAGTGATTATTGATCAAACTCTATCAGCTCCCCTTCCTCAATAGAAGGGTCGAACAACTCCGTCAAGGTTGCTCTAATCATCGAATCGTACTTCACAAGCCATTTAGCAATACCATTCTCAAGACTGGGAATGTGTTGGATAGTGATAGATCGAAACATTCCAATTAGCTCTTCCCCTCACTAGATTTAGATGTAATGTTGGTTCCTAGTCTTCAAACTCCCTAAACCCTAAACCCTAACCATGAACCCTAAACCCTAAAACCCTAAACCCTAAACACTGAACACTGAACCCTGAACCCTGAACCCTCAACCTTAAACCCTAAACAATAAACCCTAAACCCAAAACACTAAACCTAAACACTGAACCTTAAACTGTAAACCCTAAACCCTAAACCCTAAACCCTAAAACCCTAAACCCTAAACCGTAAACCCTAAACCCTGAACCCTAAACCCTAAACCCTAAACAATAAACCCTAAACTCTAAACCCTAAACCCTAAGCCCTAAACCCTTAACCCTGAACCCTAAATCATAAAACCCTAAACCCTAAAACCCTAAACCCTTAACCCTAAACCCTAAACCGTAAACCCTAAGCCCTAAACCGTAAACAATAAAACCCTAAACCCTGATCGCTAAACCCTAAACCCTAAACCCTAAACTCTAAACCCTAAACCCTAAAACCCTAAACCCTGAACCCTGAACACTAAACCCTAAACCCTAAACCCTGAACCCAAAACTCTAAACCCTAAATCATAAACCCCAAACCCTAAAACCTAAACCCTAAACCCTATACCCTGAACCCTGAACCTTAAACCCTAAACCCAAAAACCTAAACCCTAAACCTTAAAACCCTAAACCCTAAACCCTAAACCCTGAACCATAAACCCTAAACCCTAAACCATAAACCATAATCCCTGAACCCTAGACCCTAAACACTAAACCATAAACCCTAAATATTAAAACCCTAAAACCCTGAACCCTAAAACCCTAAACCCTAAAACATTAAACCCTAAAACCCTAAACCATAAACCCTAAACCCTAAACCCTGAACCCTGAACCCTAAACCCTAAACCCTAAACCCTGAACCCTAAACCCAGAACCCTAATCCCAGAACCCTAAACCCTAAACCCTAAACCGTAAACCCTAAACCCTAAACCATGAACCCTAAACCCTATAACCCTAAACCGTAAACCCTAAACCCTAAACCCTAAAGCCATAAACCCTAAAACCTAAACCCTAAACCCTGAATCCTAAACCGTAAACCCTAAACCCTGAATACTAAACCCTAAACCCTAAACTTTTTTGCCATCAGTACATCAGCGATCATGACCTCATATTCTACGTGGTTGGTTTTCACTAGAAATTATAACTTCACTTCCTGCTCAATCTTGGTTTTGTTTGGGCAAACTAGAACAACTCAAGTACCGAGTGAGTTCTTTCCCGAAGCTCCATAGACGAATAAGGTCTAGGGTATTGATAAAGTTAGGTTCTCCCCATCCCTAACATCTATAACAGAGTTAGCCAAGAAGTTAGTCACATCTTGAGCTTTGATGGCCGTACTTGGCAGATATATAATATCAAATTCCCCAAGCTCCATTGAACACTTGGCGAGACTTCCTGAATGCTCCACACTCTCCGAAACATTCAGCTCGGGGTGATTCGTCACCACTTTAATGGTATACTGCTGAAATTAAGGCCTAAGCCATAGAGTCATGATGATCTGTGCATAAGCCAACTTCTCCAGAATTGAATTCCTAGGCTCTGTCTTCCTCAAGACCCTACTTACATAATAGACTGACATCTGGCACGCTACTTATCCCAAACTTGGACTGAGCTCACGACCTCCTCTCTGACTACTAGGTATAGGAATATATCCTCTCCAGTATGCAGGCTTTATAGGAAAAGTGACTTTATTAATTGTTGCTTGAGAGTTTAGAATGCCTCCTCTCACTCCCAAGTCCATTCTAATTTCTGGTTGTCATGAGGAGTCTTGAAGAATGGAGAACATTTCTTTCCGGACTTTGAGTGGAATCAGCTCAACCCAACAAGACTTGTTTTTAGCCATTGCACGCCCATCGCACACCTTTCACATCTTTCGATGCTGTCATTTCCATAATGGCCTTCACCTTGTTAGGATTTGGCTCAACTCCTGCATGGGTGAGAAGATGTCTTAAGAACTTACCTTCTCCTTCCCCAAAATCCATTTGGCCAGATTAAACCTCATTTTGTACCTCCTTAATGTTGCGAAGGTTTTCGCAAGATCTGTCAATTGATCTCTGGTGATCTTCCTCTTCACCAACAGATCATTGATTTAGACATCCAAGGCCAATCTCTTCTATTTCTTAAATACTCGATCCATCATTCGCTAATAAGTTGCTCTTGCATTCTTTAGCATAAAGGGCATCATCTTGTTGCTATGACATTCATCGTTCATTATGAAGTATTGGGGACGTCAGAAGGGTGCATCATGATTTGATGATATCTTGAAAAGACATAAAGAATACTCATGATAGGAAAACCAACCTCTTAATAAACCAACTTGTCGATTCGAGTTTGAGGATAATAATGTGTCAGACACGCTTTCTTAGGTAAAGTGAAATCGATAAACATGTGTCACTTTCCCCTATTCTTGTTGGACTATTATAAGATTGGAAATCCACACGGGGTATTGAATTTCAGAAACAAAATAAGCAGTAAGTAAATTCTTCAGTTCTTCACGGATAGGCCTGGCCAACGTTGTTGTTGCAACCCTTTTCTTCTATCAAATATGACAAACTATTGGCTCGAGGTTCAGGCTGAAAGTGCAAGTTAGATCTGATATACTCTAGAGGGGGGGGGGGGTGAAGAGAGTATGGTGCTTGCTAAAAACTTTTTACAACAGTTGTTGTATTCCTAAGTGAACAGGGAAGCAAATAATTAAATAAACACAACAACTATCTAAACAAACAATAACCACAAATCACAGCCAGAAACAAAAAGAAAGACAAGCAACCAGATGACACAAGGAACTATAGTGGTTCCCCAATCAACCTGGGTACATCCACTCTTCTACCACCCTAGCTAGGAATCCACTGTAGGATGAGTTGATCAGGTGTCCTGGGCACCAATGAGCTTTTGATAAGGTGCTCAAAAACCAAACCAGATTTTTTGATCAGGTGTCCTGCCACCACTGAGTTTTGACAAGGTCTCAGAAACCAATCACAAACTTTTTAAGGGAGTTTGAAAAACCCTTTACAGCAGAGAGAGAGAGAGAGAGAGAGAATCTTCTCTGTCAATAGTCAGAGAGAAGATAGTGGATGTTGTCAAAGCTCCCCCTGAGATCTTGAGTGTTCAGGAAGTGAAGCTTTGCAGTAGGGTGATAGGCCTTCAGATGATTTGATCTCCAGCAAAAGATAATTTCAGCAGCAACTGAAATGTGAGGTGTCTGGAGTCTTGAATGATGATGGCCTTTGAACACTTGAATCAAAAGAGATCTGAAAATTTCAGTTGGTTGATCTCCTTTTGTGATGTGTGTTCTTATATGAATTTGAGACTGAGAATGTCTACAACTCTCTTTCTTTCTCTTGTGTGATTGTTGTGTTGTAAGAGTTGTTGTTGCAGAGAATATGTGTCTGACTTCTTTTTCTTCTACAGCAGAAATGAAAAATCTGATCTTTTATTCCTTTTGTCTGAATATAAATGATCCATTGTTCAAGATAGCGTTAGCCTGTCAATAAATGACTTGCTTAAATGTATTTGTCTTCTGGAGGAAAGTCCAATACAATCATTCCTTGAAAATTCCTTGAATCTTGCTCCAGATTAATTGAAAATGGCTACAAAATCTCTGAATTAAATGCTGACAATAATTCTACAGGTGTCTGAATTTGAATCTTGAAAATCATTGAACTCTTCAGAGAAACGTCTAACTGAGATCCACTATCGTTGAACTTAGCTCAGAGACTTGGACTTAGACAGAAACAGAGATCGTCGATCTGAGCTCAAAGATCGTCGAACTGAGCTCAGAGATAGAGAATCAAACTGGAGTCAAGATCGTCGATCTGAGCTCGAAGATCGTCGAATGAAGTTCGACGACTTGATGAAGTTGAGCTCAAAGTTCGTCGAATGGAGTTCGATGATCCGTCGAAGTGAGCTCAACGATCGTCGAATGGAGTTCGACGATTCGTCGTACTGAGCTCGACAAAATGACTTAGTCTCCTGAACTGAATTATCTGGTCTTGAGGGCAGCTTCCAAACTTAAACACTAACCCTTAGACTCAATTATAATCGACCTTTAGATCTATACAATCAGGTCAAGACAGGTTTCCTAAAGACATAGTGATCGTTGCCCAAATCAGTAATAGGGTGTTCCAACAGAGGTGATGCTAGCGACATTGACATCAATACATAGATTGTCCATATATTTAGTAATCACATAGATTTTAATTGTTATGTATGACTAAACCTTTGATCTTGCTCTTCTTGGCAAGTATTATTTCATTTTTTAATGATGTATGAGTGCTCTTGTTAAAAATCAGATCTTGATCAGATCCACAAGGCTTAATATTTACTCAGTCCTTCTGTCTGATCTCGAAGCTAGCCAAGCCGTAGGTTGGCTCTGCTAATCATAATTAAAGCGATGCATGCATTATCCAACTTTGAATTAAGAATTTAAATTCTTTCTCCAACATAGATCTACACACTCATACATATAGTAATGTGCAGTATGTTGCATGCATGAATGCAAATATTTCATTATAAGTGTAAATGTATTCACGAATACATGTGTATATGCATTATGCACCAAACATGCGTGTATAATTATTTCAATAAGATCTCGAGGTAGCTCAATCTGATCCCAGTATAGCTCAACTCATGCTTGTAGCCAGACTTTACTCGGTTGTTGGCTTATTGATTTTTATTCAAGCCAAAATCCAATCTAAAATTTGAGTTAATTTACTTGTCTACACATAAGAGCTTCATTCGGCATGCGAGGTAGTGTTAAGGATGTAGAATGGGAAAAGATATTCTGATGGTTCAGCACTAACAGGGGCTTTGTATAATAGATAGAGGAATCATGTGATCCAATTCATCAATCAATACCATATTCCACTTAGAAGCCGTAAGTCCCAAATTTATATAAATAATTTTCTCAAAATTACCTTAATTTTTGTATCTATCCTGATAGATAAATTTTGAGATGAAAATTATTTAAAATGATATTTTTGGTATTTAGTTTAAATAAATTTTGAAGTCTTAATTTGAATTAAAACACAAAAAATAATGCATCACTATGTCATTATGTTCATGTGTCTGGTCAATCTATTTCTTTTTAGGAACAGATAAAAGTTTTTTCTTGGATCATGGCATTACCAACCAGGACTTCCATTCTATCAAATTGTTCAACAGCTGGGCCGTAGATTCTAATCTTTATAAACAGGAAGACAACAACATTATGTTAAATGCCAGGTAATTTTAGTCTTCTTGTTCCTTATAACATTCTCTACTGCTTTCTCTGAATTTAACTATAATGAATATTTTTCTTGCTGATTGTTCTTTTTTGGATTTAATCAGTTATTTGAAAAACAAAATGTTGGATTCTTGGGATGAACTAAATCCAACAAACCATACATATATAGGGTTAATTATCAGGGCATCCCCTGGGAGTTTGCATATGTGTAATAACTCTCCTATATATTTCGAAATCACAATAATTTCTCTAAGTTTGCTCCGTTTACAGAACCCTCGTCCATTAGAATTATGGTTGAAAATTGAATTCAAGGATGCAGATGTCGGATGTCGGAGGTACGTCGGTTTGAGTTTTCATGTCGGTTTCATATATATCATGAGATATATTTGGGATATTTCATATATCAGATTTTAATATTTTATTAATTATATATAATTGAATATATTTTTTATGCATGCTACAATACTAACAATTTTATAACATATTGGTCTTCTAAATATTAAAAGCTACATGAAACATTTAACATACAATATTTTAATGATGAAAAATCTGTAAAATTAGTAATTTTAAGAAGCTTGAAAATATATATTGTTTATATGACATCAAAATTTAAACTTAAAATTTAAACATATCTTATTCTTCAATATTAATCCCTTACATACTCATCTATTGTCCGCAGAGTAGATAGAATATGGTCATTATCTGATGAACCCTTTAGATCCGCCTCGTCCACCTTAGATATTTTTCTCTTTCTTTTTCTTTGATAATTAATTGTCACATCTTTGCTTGTAGTTAGTCTAGGATGCTTCCTTTCATCATGATCAACGCCGACTATATTTCCAATTTGCGTCTATATCAACCCCTCTTCAGGAAAGTCTTCATCATTGCCATCTTCATTTTCATCTTTCTCGGGATCAACATTCACCATCCATTATTATACCTTCCCAGAATTAAACTCATAGCTGCCAATGAATATCGAGATGCGTCTGAATATTTTGACTTTAACAAAGCATTTAACTTTACAAATACTATATCATTCAATCTTTTGTTTTAGGGTTTATTCATCTTCTTAAAATGTATCTACAAAATTTTAAAAAAATGTTAAATAATTCGTACAATCATATAATAAGATGTTTGTGTTTAACAAAATAATTAACTAATGCATACCATCTCAAAAGTGCTTGAGTTTCTCTCACAACCAAATGATGAAGTAGTCAAACTCAAAATCTTCATAGCTGTAAATGGATCTCGAAATGTGTCAGAGTATTTTGACTTCAATAAAGTATTGAAGTTTACTAATACTGGATCATTCAATATTTTGTTTTCGAGTTTATTCCCCTTCTTAGATTGTATCTACAAAATTTTCAAAAATGCAAAATAATGCATATAATCATATAATAAGATATTTATGTTTAACTAAATAATTAAATTAATGCATACCATCTCAAAGTTGCTCTGGTTTCGTATAGCCAGATGATGAAGTAGTCGGACTCAAAATCTTAATAGCAATAGTTTTAAGGTCTAGTGTATCAGCACTATTAAACCTCCATCAGTATACTGTAAAAATTAAAATGATAGTATATTTCAATTATACATAATACATCATTAAAAATTAAAGTTAATAAAAAAATATTAAAATGTACCGGAATTTAAGTTTGGATTTTGTAGTTGTCTCTTTGTCATATCTTTATCAAATAACCTGTGTTGGTATTGGTAAACATAAAGCTCAACATTGATGTGATCTTGTGTAGAAGGATCTTTCCTATATATCCTTGAGAGACACTCAACAAATTCACTCATAAACCTTCCATCAGTCTTAATCTCCACTCGATGAGAGTAATAAAAATATGGGTTTAAGCAATAACCTACAAGATGCAGAGGGTTTCTCATCTTGTTCTCTCATCTACTATCAATCAACTTCCAAATAATAAGGTATTTGTTCTCTTGATGATTTAGAACAACATTATCCTCTTCCCCAGCTTTTTTTATATCCCATATAACCACCATGAAAGCTGTATCCCAACTGATTCTTCTCAAAACCTTCACAAATGGTGTGAATATACTAACAAACAACTCGACATTGGCCCAGAATCTAGTGCTCATCACTAGCATTGCAGCTTATCATATCCAAAATAAATAATAAAATATGGAAATACTATAAAGCATTAGTTGCAAACATATATTTTAAATGAAATGAATTAATATGCAATAGTTTACCTGCTTTCCCTCGGCACTACCGACCAACTTTGTTGCAGCCTACTTTGTAAATATGAATAGGCCACTCAACTGATTCTTATTCTCTAAGATACTCTCTAAAGATAGAAATATTATAGCGAATCTAGTCACATCTGGTCGAATAAGCTCATGAAAGTCAAATTCCTTCGTCGACTCTTAAACAGGTCGAGAGAGATGGTGTGACCATAGATGAAGATAGAAAGTTGATAGCCCAATGAGATAACACTATATACTAGCTTAAGTTTTTCTATACTTATAACAATAGATTAATTTTATGAGCTGCACAACTAGTCCAAAAAAACATAGTTCTTTTCAAAGCCTTAAACTTTGCTGCAACCATATTGTTGGATGCACTATCCATCATATTCTGTAAGATACTGTCCTCTCCAGGGCATTCAAGGCTATCAATTGATTCTTCCAAAAAGTTAAAGATGAACTTTACATCATGTGTGGAGGAGACATTCTTCGAAAGCCAGAATTTCACTCCAGAACTGCAACATATCATGATGTTTATCACTCTTCTACCCTTTCGATCTGTCTATTCATTGGTCATGATAGTGAAATCATTAAATTTGCAGGCTTGCGTGAATGTGCCCAATATCTCCTTTGTCCTCACTATCATTCACAAAAATTTCTCTGTAAACTCATAAAATGTAGAGATCTTCATCCCAGGTCCGCATAACTCAATGACATAAGCCATCTGCTAGAGTGAAGAGTTACATATGACATTAAACATGATCTCATTTTCATAAGCCATATGCATTAGTCATGATAATGCAACCATTAAATTTGCAGGTTTGCATGAATGTGCCCAACATCTCCTTTGTCCTCTCTACCTCCATTCATAAAATTTGTTCTCTCAACTAATAAAATGTACAAATCTTCATCCCAAATACATATAACCCAATGAAATAAGCCATATGCTAGAGGGAACTGTTATATATGGCATTAAACAGAATCCTGCTTTCATATGCCCATCCACTCATGTACATGACAACATCATCCCTAACTTTTTTTTGTACCTGCTCTTTATCGTACTCCACTGGGATTCTTTTCACTTGCTAGAGTCAGAAGTTGTATGAAACACTTCGTCCATTGGACCCTTGAAACCTGTGCTTCTACGTAAATCAGACTCCTCCACTTCATCATCATTTACTCCATCTACCACCTCATTCAAGCTTGCTTGTAAATTTACACTCGTGGCTCCCTTACTCTCCAGGTTTGAGTTTAAGGCAGACTCAGCCTTCACCTTAACATCGGTAGGAACTTGAGGGCATGACTTATCACTACTCTTCCACCCATCCAAGTGATGCTTGAAACGTGTAATACCACCATTCACTGTCGGCCTTCAGTTGTTGTAGTTGATTCGGTTGGTGTCATTTGCATATAACGTCTAACGAAATGCCCGAAACGGATCTCAATTGGTTGGTACCAATGATATGGGCACCACACTAGATCCATTAGAAGAAGCCATTCTAGGGAATATGAAATGAAAGACTTATTGGTTATATGAAATGAAATAAATATTTACATAATTACATAACGAGAAAAAAACCAAAATTACTTGATTAGTTGAAAAAATTTACATAAGAAAAACTCACATGACTTCATTCGATCGATAGATCTTTAGTCATCTTTCAAATTAAAAACCAAACCTTTTTTTTATCCGACAACATTTTGTATCATCAGTAATATACTAGTATGCAATGTTATAATTATCATTCAAAGTAGAGAACACGAGTATCAGAAGAAACAAAATATCCAATTATCATTCAAAATATCCAACAAAGCATCCAAGTAAACTCTTACCCAATTATCATTCAAAGTATCAGTACTAGTATCAGACCAAAACATCCAAAATTTTATTTACCAAAAGACACAGCATGAAGACAACTAGAAAATGAAGTTGGATGAACATGCATTATCAATTGCAAAATGAAGTTGGATAAATAACTACTAATATGAGTATTTCAAATCATTTGTTGACCAACAAAACCATAAACGAGCTGAATAAAAATAACAGTAAAATAAAAATAGCAAAAACACAACCACAAAACAAGGAGCAATGCAACCACCAATGTACGACCAACTGGCTACAACCACCAGCAAGGAGCAATACAACCACAAATACACAACCAATTTGATACAACCACCAGCACGGAGCAATGCAGGAGCCAATCTACGGCCAATTGCCTACAACCACCAGGAAGGCTGCAATGCAACAATAAGGCATGTCAATAAGGCTGCAGTGCAACATATTTTAAGGTATGGCAATGTTGCAACAAAGCAGCCTATTTTGACAACACGACAACAGTGCAATAAGATGTAAAGGGACCACAACCAGCCAGGAAACCAACAAAGCATTAGAAAATAAAGAATGCAGAGTGAGAGAATGAGAGGGAGTGGCAGGAAGAACGTTGAGAGAGAGATTGCGAGGGGGAGGCAGGAAGGAAAATTCAATAACCGAGAAAGTGAGAGCACCAAAAAATAAAGTCGAGAGCCCAAGAGATTGACAACACCGACTAAGAAATCGAGAGCACTAGAGAGAACAATTAGAGCAAGAGAACTAAGCAAGGAATCGAGAGCATCAGAGAGAACAACCACTGAGCACAATGGAGAACAACCAGTAGGAAGAAGAATGAACCTGAGAGAACAACCAATGAGCTAGACTGCTAAGAGCCCGAGTGTGAGAGAGAGAACAACTAGTAAGCGCAAGAGAGTCAAGGGAGAGCACCAAGGGAGAGTGCGAGGGGGATCTAGGTTAGGAGAATGACTGAAATGAACCGACATGGGGGGTAGCAGTTAAAACAAACAAATTAATAAAAAACAAATCATTAAAAAACGGACCGATGTTCGACATTTTATTGGGTTGATATATTGTGTATAACCGATATATCAGTTCGTTCATTTCAAAACATTACGAGCCAAAAAAAATCCGAAAACATATTATTTTATGTCCCAAACTTTCATGTCAGTTCGTATGTCAGACATGTCAGCCCGTATGTCAGACATGTCAGCCGATATCTACAACACTATAAATGGACTGAGATCAACCACATGATCGACAATGGAAATCATTCCTCCACTCGACAGGGCCCGATTATTTGTACTCACGCAAGAAGCATTGATCAGATCATTTATTTGATACCATGAGCACATCCGTGGTGATTTTCCTACAGTTTATTCATCTTTTTCCGAGACTTTATTTAGTAGTATTCAGACACCGGGAGTAACGACCAATCATAGTCGTTCACGTCGGGTGCTCTATCACTCTTTTATTATAAATTAGGGGTAATGGAAGTCATTGTGGGGTATTTTTATCCTTGTTAAAATCCAGACCCGACAGTTAGATCCTACCGCGACGTCGCCAAATATCGGGTTGCAACTTCCCGATTAATTTTCTATTTCCACTCCCGCCCTCCCGTCTTAACCTATTACCGCACAATCCCATCCCCCTTTGTTACAATCACGAACAGTAATTCCTTCTTCCCCTTCCCTATCACACACCTCACAATTGCTTCCATTGATCGGCCTTTCCTGCCGAGAAATCGCGTTGTGCTAACACTTTTTTGCTGCAAATTCCCCCACACCCTTTCTTTATATCAACCACAAACCACTCACCCTTTTCCCATCCCCATTCCCAATGCCTATGTCTGTTATCTCACCTTCCATTCTATTTCCTATTAGAATCTCTCCATCCAGTTGCAACTCCGGCCGCCACCCACCTTCCTTCCAACTAACACCCTTCTGCGAGCCACTGTACCAGACACTCTTCAATCCCCTTCTCATTACAGTTCCAATAACCAAAGCCTGTACCTATATTACGCCACATTCCACCCCCAGGTTCCACTTTATTTGTTGTCTCTATCATCCGGACCCCACAAGCCACAACCCATGGATCCCCGTGTAACAACCCAAGCCTATCCAACGTGACGATGTCACGGCTCCGCTCTAGGCGTCGCTACCGGGCTGCAGCCCAAGCACCACAACCCCTCCCCTGCCCACAGGCGGGTTGTTGGTGGCCACAGCCCCCCTTTGATGAGCGAACTCGACAGTTAAGCTGGGCCGTATGGGGACTTCCCAGGAGGTCACCCATCCCAGTACTACTCCAGCCCGAGCATGCTTAACTATGGAGTTCTTTCAACTCTCATCACCAATTGAGCTGCAGTAGTACTAGGATGGGTGACCTCTTGGGAAGTCCCCGTACGGCCCAGCTTAACTGTCGAGTTCGCTATCAAAGGGGGGTTGTGGCCACCAACAACCCGCCTGTGGGCAGGGGAGGGGCTGGGGTGCTTGGGATGCATCCCGGTAGCGACGCCTAGAGCGTAGCCGTGACATCGTCACGTTGGATCGGCTATGGTCGTTACAATAAAAAGTGCACTTTTATTGTAACGCCCCTAGCCGATCCATCATGACGGTGTCACAGCTCCGCTCTAGACGATGCTACCGGGTTGCAGCCCAAGCACCCCATCCACTCTCCCTCCACGGGCGGGTTGTTGGTGGCCACAGCCTCCCTTTGATGAGCGAAATTCTCCCGTTAAGCGGACAGCACGGGAACTTCCCAGGAGGTCACCCATCCCAGGACTTCTCCAGCCCGAGCACGCTTAACTATGGAGTTCTTTCAACTCTCATCACCAATTGAGCTGCAGCTCAATTGGTGATGAGAGTTGAAAGAACTCCATAGTTAAGCGTGCTCGGGCTGGAGAAGTACTTGGATGGGTGACCTCCTGGGAAGTCCCCGTATGGCCCAGCTTATCTGTCGAGTTCGCTCATCAAAGGGAGGCTGTGGCCACCAACAACCTACCCGTGGAGGGAGAGGGGTTGGGGTGCTTGGGCTATAGCCCGGTAGCATCGCCTAGAGCGGAGCCGTGACACCATCACATTGGATCGGCTAGGGGCGTTGCCTATACCTGAGTAACTCATATTGTGTCTCCTATTTGTTATTGAATATTTGGATGAATAATTTATAACTGTTTGGGAACATTGGCTTGTTAGTGATGTTGTTTTGTTTCTTATTATTCTATAAACTCATTTGAACAAATCTTAGCTTATATCCCTTCTTGCAAAGGATGTTCTATATTGTTCGACCAAGTGAAACTGTAGAAACTGTTGTATAATGTTTCTACATTTGACTGACTCATTGATACTAAGTTTAATCCAAATTAATCACTTATGAATCAAATAGAATATACTTGTACAAGTCTACCCAACACCACTTACATATATTTGTATTAGTGTTGGATCACTTCCACTGCCTACCCCACATCTATTTTATATTAATGCAAGATTTGGGCCACTTGCATGTTATGTAGCGGTAGGCCTTTTTGCTAATCCATGTCCGACCTACACTTAACCGACAAGAGGATCACCAACTTCAATTCTGAGATGACTCCTCCAGAATTCTAACAACTGATGCTTGATCAGTTTAATCAAATGAATGCACAGTTTGATGTGCTTCATACTCAAATCGAAAGCCTCAAGAAAATGGGCGGTGAAGTCATTCTCGGAGAAGGGAGGATGCATCCATTCCACCCGACGACCATTATGGGGAACAGTGGGACACCTTCCTGCCGCAAAATTGGCATGCTAGGAATCAACCCTTGTGAGTACCCGCCCCCTTGTGATCTTCCCACCGCTTTCCGAAATCTAAGACGCACATGTGAAGCATGTCCTCCATCGTCTTGTTCACCGTCTCGGTTTGACCATCTGTATGCGGATGAAAGGCCGTGCTGAAACTCAGCTTGGTTCCCAACATTTTTTGCACCAACCTCCAGTCATCGGACTTGAAGCTCCCATCTCGGTCACTCACAATGCTGCGGGGCACACCGTGCAGTCGAACAATGTTATCTATGTAATGTTTTGCCAGTTTATCCATCGAGTCATCCTTCCTATTCGGAATGAAGTGTGACACCTTCGTCAATCTATGTACAACCACCTATATAGCGTTGTTTCACTTCTGCGACCTTGGTAACCCATGCACAAAATCCATTGAATTATCGTCGAACTTCCACTCCAGATAGGCAAGGACTTCAAGAAACCTTCAGGCTTTTGGCACTTCTCCTTCACCAAAGTGCACGTTTGACACTTTGCCACAAAAGTGCTACGTTCTTTTTAATTCCTGGCCACCAGAACAACTTTTTCATATCACAATACATTTTCGTGCTCCCTGGGTGAATTAATTACTTGGTATGATGAGCCTCATACATCAATTCATCCTGCAGTTTACCCTTATTTGGGACGCACAGACGACTGTCCCTCCAGAACAGTCCATCAACAACACCAAATTGGGAATTTGACCCATCCAAAGCCTCATCCATGATCTGCTTCATGTTGCTATCCAAATCTAGAGCCAACCGAGTCCTATCAACGAGGTCATATTATACCTCTGTCCAGTTCAATCGTGCTTTGGCACTCGTCTGCTTGTCAACACAAGAGATCTCCAATGCCTCCAAATCCCAAATTAAACGCTCGTCATGAACCGACAACCAGTTGGCCTGTGCGGGAGCCCTGCGACTCAACGCATCTGCAACCGCATTGTCTTTCCCAGGCACATAATGTATCTTGAAGGTGTAGTCACCCAAAAACTCCATCCACCTCCGCTGACGCATGTTTAAGTCCTTTTGGTCCAACAAGAACTTCAGGCTCTTGTGATCGGTATAGAAATCGAACTTCACACCGTACAGGTAATGCCTCCATAGCTTCAGAGCAAATATCACGGCCACTAACTCCAATTCATGGACCGGATAATTCTTCCCGTGTACCTTCAGCTGCGCGAGCCATAAGCTATTACAGTCCCATGCTGCAGTAGAACGCAACCTAAGCCACTGCCAGAAGCGTCCTATAAACCTCAAATCCTTCAGTCCCCCTCGGCAAACATAGAATAGGGGTCGTGGTCAACCAACTTTTCAGTTCTTCGAAAGCTTGCGCACACTCCGGCGGCAACACAAACTTTTGATCTTTCCCAGTCAAATCCGTGAGGGGTAACTCTATACGCGAGAAGTTCTCTACGAACCGCTTATAGTAGCTGGCAAGTCCCAAGAAACTCCAGACTTACGCCACTGCAGATAACACGGGTAACTCCCGTATCGCAACTACCTTCATCGGATCTACCGCAATCCATTCTCCACTAACTATATGACCAAGGAATGCTACCGAGGATAACCACAATTCCCATTTGGAGAATTTGGCATAAAGTTGATTCCTCCTCAATGTCTCCAACACCATATGCAGATGCTTGAAATAATCCTCCTCGCACTGCGAGTACACCAATATATCATCGATAAAGACTATCACAAATTGGTCCAAGTACCTCTGAATGTTCTATTCATCAAATCCATAAACACGGATGGCACATTAGTGAGCCCAAATGGCATGACGGTGACTCATAATGCCCATACCGTATGTTGGAAGCTGTCTTGGAGATGTCACTTTCCCTTATCCATAGATGATAGTATCCGGATTTCAGATCCAACTTTGAGTACACAGTCGACCCCACCAGCTGGTCGAAAAGATAATCAATCCTTTGGATCAGATACTTATTCTTCTCCGTTAGATTATTCAACTCCCGGTAATCGATACAAAGTCATACACTTCTCTCCTTCTTAACAAAGAGGACTGGCGCGCACTAAGGCGACGAACTTGGGCGCACATAACCTTTCTCCAACAGCTCTTGAAGCTGCACTTTCAATTCTGCCATCTCCTTAGGCTCTAACCGATATAGAGAGCATGACATAGGTTTGGCACCTAGTTCCAGTTCAATAGTGAAGTCGATCTCTCGCTGATGCGGGGCTCCAGGGAGATCGTTAGGGAACACGTCAGGATACACAGATATAACTCAGATACTGTCCAAACTAGGCTTAGGCTTTGAATCCTCCACTAAAGTGAAAATTTTTTTTCACCAGCATGAAATGCCTTAACCACCTGGAGAGAAGACATCAAAGTCTTGCTCCAACCTGTCATGCCCTCAAATGTCGTCTCACAACCAATTCCCAATTTGACCTTCTTGCGGTTGCAATCAATGTATGCCCGCTACTCTTAGAGGAAGTCCATCCCACAGATCATGTCGAACTCCACTAATGGTAGAAGTAATGCCGGCAAGTCAAACTCTTGACTCTCAATCGGTATCTTTACGCAACAAACTCTATCCGCACGCATTGCACACCCATTAGGCAACAACACATCCAACTTGTCCCTTGCCATCAAAGAAGGTACTCCGATGCTCGATACAAATCCTTCAGACAAAAAGGAATGCGAAGCTCCCGTATCGAACAGAGCTCTCACCGGATAATCGAAAATCAAAACAAAGCCTAGCATAAGCAGTCATAAGATAACGCACAAAAGGGTAACAAATATATAAAGCTAATCTACTTTTAATTAACTCATACCTGTCACCACATCAGTCTGCTTTATGGCCTCCTGAAGGCCAAGATTGTACAATATAGGCTGAGCTGGAGCATAGTGAGATGCGGTTAACTCCACCACCTTCCCCATTTCCTCGTATGTTTCTCCAGGCTTCCTATCGGACTTTAGACATCCGCTCTAGCACTCTCGGGGAAAATGTCCCGGCTTCCCACAGTTAAAACATGCGCCCGGAGTTTGGGCTATAGTTTCCCAGAAGCACCAGAAGAAGGGGATCGACTTGAAGTCCTAGCCTTCTTATTCCACCTATGGAAACCAGGCTTTGAGGAGGTCGGTACCTTGAACTCCGTCTTATTCGCACTAGAGTCCCTCTTATCTTGGACTCTTTTTAGATCCTTCTCCAATGATCGTGTCGTATTGACCAGGGTTAGGAAACCCTGCATCATAGGCCCCGAGAGTAGTAGCCTTAGGTCATCGCGCAGACCCTCATAGAACCGATTGGTCTTACGCTCCTCAATAGACAAAGTAAAGCTAGCATAACGACACAACCGCGTAAACTCATGGAGGTACTCATCCACGCTACTATCTCCCTACGTCAGTCTTTGGAACTCATTCTCCAAAGCGATCCTCTATTCCGAGTGGAGTTATCTTGTGAAGAATAACCTCAAGAACTCCTCCATCGATACATCCGTGAGTTGCCTTCCAACCAAGTGATGCAGTTCCAACCCTTCCAACCACAACCTCGCTTCTCCATCCAACATGAAGGTTGCTATGGTGGTCTTCTTCCATTCCTCCGTTTCCGTGGCTGTCAAGACTCTCTTCACCCGAGAGAGCCAATCTTCAGCCTAGGTTGGAGTTTCAGATCCCCAAAACACTGGTGGGTTAAAGCTCATTACATGTTTGAGTTGCTTCTCTGTCGCTCTTCTAGGTATCAATGTCTCTAACACCACTTATTCCACCCTTCTGGTTTCTGCTTCTCGAAGTGCTACCTACTCCCCTGCAGGGGCAGGATGTTGCACATGCGTTCCTTGCTGGGCGTTTATTAACACGAACACAGCATCCACCACAATTCTTATAGTTTCTGCTAAAGGAGGGCTTGCAGGCACGTCGTTAAGTGCACTGCTTGCCTTAGTAAGCAGGTGTTCTTCCTGCCCTGCGCCACTCCTAGTCACCTATAGTCGTACAACACAATATTAAGTGACCAAACAAAATTGCAAAAAGCAATTATAGGAACACGCGGGTTCCTCAAACATCTTTATTTTCTTTCCTAAGTGGACATTCATAGGTTCTTTTTATGTTATGACGACGACGCATATATATGTGCTCACCACCGCTTAAAAAAATTCGCCCGCAAATTCAAATAAGCAAGACCGATGTCATAGTCTGATACCAAATTGTAACACCCCCATCCGTCACATGGGATATAAGAGAAGGTCCGACTGGGGCCCCACGCCATATACCACGGATAACAACTGGAGTTACATATTAATACCAAATTAATGCCAAAGGAACACACGTCCTAACTCAGAGCATTCTAGTGGAAGATTTTTAAAATAGTTATAAGATACCAAGCCACAACATGAAAGTCAACTAAAAAACCCAAAGTAGGAATGAGCGTGCAAATACACAAAGTACTTGGCCTTATGGACTTACAAGAGTTTACTTAACAATAAATGTCTTCCATACATCGGCACGTAGGCCGGTCACACATGAGCATAAAAAGTAAGCATTTGCTTTGGCCTTCAACGGCCGCCTCAGCAACACGGGCGTCATCCTGCTACTTGCCACTAGGCTCCTCAACACCTGCAATCAACATTCCACCGCAGCTGCGGCAAACAAAAGCAATGGTCAGGTAAAGCTGACCAAATTATGACGACCCCACCCCTAAACCGGGGAGGCGATGCTCCTTCCCTGCAGTTTATTAGTATAACAAAATAAGATAGTGAAAGTTCAATTTAAGCACACTTCAACATAGGCGTAGGCACGCATGACCACACACCCCGTGCTCTCATAGGAATAACTCTATGTGAACCCGATCCACCACCGCCTACAGGACAGCAACATCGTGAGCATTTGAGTCTTTCCGGCCTAAGCCTAATACCCACCCTCTATGCCATCGATAGACCTCTTAAACCGAACCACATAGAGCAAGAACTTTTTCACTCAACCCGTTGCTCACATCGCCATGTCAATTTAAGTCATCGGCGCGTGTCAAGCTTCCCCGAAGCCCGAGTATCGATCATACAATTTTACATAACCTTGTTATGTACAAGTTGCCTCCCAGGACACCAAGATGGCAGAACCATGCATCTGTCCAGTTTTCCTGGTGCACCTTGGGGTTAGTCCACTAGGCTCCCTATTGCAATCTACCACGTAGAAAACCCGAAAACAACCATCAGTACAGAATCTTCTATGGCTATTCATGCATAATGAAACGTCACCTATCCAGACCAACTTGTCCGTGTACGCTTCACACACCATGCCTATGTCCGTACTTCGATTTCGGACTCTACATGTAAAACTAGGACGACTATTCATATCCACCCGAAGGAATACCTCACACTCACTGTATACTTGCGAAAGCGGGTTTCTTATGCAGAAAGGAAGAGGAATTAACATGTCCAAGAAGAGAATCGTTACCCTAGAGGTTTGCTTTGGCGCCATGGAAAACTAGCCGGATGAAAAGCACCGCAACGGCCATGCCTCCATGGATCTGGACTCGGTTTGCGATTCAAAGATCTGAAGCTCCACCGGCGGCCAGATTCCTCCTTCTCCTTCTTCCTTGCTCTCCCCTCTCTCTAACACTTTAAAAAGAGAAAACCTTAAGAAAAATGAGGGTTCCACCACTATTCCCAGCCTTATATCAGCAAGGACAAATCTGGACCCTTGGATCCCATTTGAAGGAAATGAACGTCCATGATTTGCACTTAAAATGAACTTCGTGGATGAACACGGTCTATGACACCCCCATGCCACAGGCCGTGTCTCACGATCTGAAAACGATCATTGAACATAGAACAAGAAACATGTTTAGACGTGCCTGTTTTACTCTTGACATGCCCATGTCATCCTCCGATACGCCTGTGGCACCGGGCGTGTTCCTCAGGCGACATAGGAAACTGTCATGTCCCGACCAGTACACAGCCATGAGACATGCACATATCACGCTTGACACGCCCGTGTCATCCTCTGATACGCCTGTGTCCCATGCCGTGTACCTCACTCGACACCGCCCTGCCGACACAGAGTAGGACACGACCATTAGACACGCCCGTGTCCTAGGCCGTGTGCCCACCCTGGCTTAACTCCGAGGATCATCGAATGCATTTCGTCGACCTCATGAAAATTTGTCGAACTTATAGCATGACACAGCCCTGGACACGCCCGTGTCACAGGCATTGTGAACCTATTCAGGCAGCAATCTGGCCTTAAAACACTACCCGTTCCTTTTTGGGTTTTGGGGCGCTACAACTTTGCTGATTTCTCTAGGCATTTTCAGAAGCTGATGACAAAGAAAGAGTGGAAGAGCAGATCTTCCACCTCTTCTCATCAAAGGAAGAATCACTATAAGGCTGATAGGTATGATTATAAATCTGGTAAATATAATTCCTTTAAAGTTTTCTATTATTATTGCAGCAAACCAGGGCATGTGATAGTTGACTGACCAGTGAAGAGGAAGGAGGCTGGTTTGAAGAAACAGCACCAGCACAAGGTCAAGAAGGAGAAGTCCTTCATTACAAAGAAGGAACAGAGCTGGACATACTAATCTTCATCAGAGTCTGAAGAAGAAGAAGAAGCTCATATTGGGCTAGTTGCTACTGCTACTGAAGAAGGAACTGAAGTAGCATATGAAGACTATCCTGCTACCAGGATAGTCATGAGGGACCCTCTATCATATTTAGATAGTGACTCAGAGGAGGTTGAGGGTGAATAAGATGCCTACAGCTGCTATGGGTTGATGACAAATACTTATAAAGAATCCAGCTAGGATCAACCTGGTCAAAGCAAGGTAAATTCTGCATCAAGCTATTCTTCTAAGTCTGGATGTGAGACTAATCCCTATTCGGAAGCATCTTCATCTAGTGGTGAAGATGATTCTGAATCAGAAGGAGATGTCAATCAATTGATTGACAGGTGTGAAGAACATCTGGATGCATTCAAGAAGTGCAAAAGTTGTCTAAAAAGCAAGCTATGAAGATTGCCTCTCTGCAGCTAGCTGCTTCCCAGCTGACTGAGACAACATCTTACTTGAATCAGAATGACAAAGAACTTATCCAACTTAGGGTCATGAATCTCATCCAGATAGGCTCCATCAAGTTCAAGAATAGTCTCTATTGGAACACCCTATTACTGATTTGGGTAAGGATCACTATGTCTCTTAGGAAACATGTTTTGACCTCATTATATAGATCTAAAGGTCAAGTAGAATTGAGTCTAAGGGTTAGTAGTTAGGTTTGAAAGCTGCCCTCAAGACCAGGTTTTTCTATTTTGGAGAACAAGTCATTTCGTCGAGCTCAGTACGACGAATCGTCGAACTCCATTCGACGATCATTGAGCTCACTTCGACGAATCGTCGAACTCCATTCGACGATCTCTGAGCTCAACTTCAACAAGTCGTCGAACTCCATTTGACGATCTCTGAGCTCAACTTCAACAAGTCGTCGAACTCCATTCGACGATCTTCGAGCTCAGATCGACGATCTTGACTCTAGTTTAATTCTCTATCTCTGAGCTCAGTTCGACGATAGTTGAGCTCAGATCGATGATCTCTGTTTCTGTCTAAGTCCAGGCTCTGAGCTCAGTTCAACGGTAGTGGAGCTCAGTTCGACGTTTTTCTGAAGAGTTGAATGATTTTCAAGATTCAAATTCAGACAGTTAAGGAATTATTGTCAGCAATTAATTCAGAGATCTTGTAGCCGTTTTTAATTAATCTGGAGCATGTTTCAAGGAATTATCAAGGAATGTTTTATTGGACTTTCCTCCAGAAGACAAAAGCAATTAAGGAAATCATTTATGACAGGCCAACGACTATCTTGGGCAGTGGATCATTTCTATTCAGACAAGAGGAATAAAAGATTAGTTTTTCACTCTCCTCTCAACAGTTAGAAAAATATTCTCTGCAATAACAACTCTCTGAAACAACAAGAATTACAGCTCTTAAAACAACAATTACACAAGAGAAAGAAAGAGAGTTCCAGACATTCTCAGTCTCAAGATTCATACAAGAACACACATCACAAAAGGAGATCAACCATATGAAACTTTCAGATCTCTCTTGACTCATGTGTTCAAAGGCCATCATCTTTCAAGACTCCAGACATCTCATATTTCAGCTGTTGCTGAAATCATCATTTGCTGGAGATCAATTTTCTGAAGGCCTATCACCCTACTGCAAAGCTTCACTTCCTGAACAACTCAAGATCTCAGGGGGAGCTTTGACAACATCCACTATCTTCTCTCTGACTGTTGACAGAGAAGATCTTCTCATCCCTCTCTCACTCTCCGCTGTAAAGGGTTTTTCAAACTCCCTTCAAAAGTTTGTGATTGGTTTCTGAGACCTTATCAAAACTCAGTGGTGGCAAGACACCTAATCAAAAAATCTGGTTTGGTTTTTGAGCACCTTATCAAAAGCTCATTGGTGCCTAGGACACCTGATCAACTCATCCTGCAGTGGATTCCTACCTAGGGTGGTAGAAGAGTGGATGTACCCAGATTGATTGGGGAACCACTATAGCTCTTTGTGTCATCTGGTTTCTTACTTTATTTTTGTTTCTAGCTGTGGTTTGTGATTGCTTTGTGAGTATTCTGTAGATAGATTTACTTTATATTATTTGCTTCCCTGTTCACATAAGAATACAACAACTGTTGTAAAAGTTTTTAGCAAACACCATACTCTATTCACCCCCCTCTAGAGTATATCAGATCTAACTTGCACTTTCAATTGATATCAAAGCGAGGTTGGTTAAAAATACCACATCTCAGTGGTTGCACAGGCTAACACCTGAACCCAAAGATTCCTATAGTTAGATCTGCTTGTTTTGATTTTGTTATTAGAATTACTTCTTCACAAAACATGGCCCAAAACAAAGATTATGCTAGCACCAGACCTCCAGTGTGCAATCTATCCAAGTTTGCACTTTGGAAGGCAAGGATTAGACTCTACATGAATTCTATTGATGAGGACATTTTCAATTCTGTTTTGATAGTGTGTCCAAGACCTCCAGAGAATACAAGCACAAGTGTTGTTCCACCTCCATCAGGAACAAATGCTGACATCAAGAAATGGAAAGTTGCAGATGCAAAAGCTATGAACATTCTTGCTCAGACTATGTCTGATGAAATTTTCCAAAAGGTAGCTGAATGCAACTCAGCAAAGGAGATCTGGGTCAAGCTATCTGAAATAGTCTAAGGATCTGCTGATGAAAGAAAAGACAGAAGATCTCACCTCATATCCCAATATGAGAATTTTAATAAAGGAGAAGCTGAGTCAGTAACAGACATGTATAGTAGACTCAGCCTGATAGTCAATGAACTGAAAACTTTGGATAAAGAGATCTCATTGACTGAGCTAAATGATAAAATCCTAATGTGCTTCCCAAGCACTTGGGACTCAAGGATGTGGCCAATCAAGGATGTCAGAAGTCTCAATGAGATCACAACAGAAGCTCTCTTGGGCAAGCTCAAGTCTTATGAGATGCTCATCAAAAATAGAGAAGAAGAGCAGAAGTCTGCCTCACCAACCACAAGAAAGGAAAATTCAATAGCTTTCAAAGCCACTAAAGATCAGCCTGAAGACAACGTCGCAGGCAATGATGAGCTGCTTAGTCTAATGGCCAAAAGATTTTACAAAATGGCCAGAAAGGACTTCAGGAAGAGATCACACAAAGAGCATGCCAAGCCAAGGTATGATAAATCAAATAATAAAGAAATTATTTGCTTTGGTTGCAGGAAATCAGGCCATATTGTGCCTGACTGTCCAGAGAACAAAAACAAGGACAGAAAGGACAAGAAAGAAAGAAGAAGACAAGGACTTCAAGAAGAATAGCAATGGCAAACCCTCCTCCAACAAGAACAAACACACAAGGAAGGGATTTGTTGCTAAATCTTGGAGTGAGACAGAAGTGGAATCTGAAGCTTCATCCAGCTCAAGTGATGATGAGGATGATGTTGAAGAAAAGGAATTCTGCATGATGGCTATCAATGCCTCACAACACAATTCTGATGTAGAAGATTCAGAGTCAGACTCAGAGACTCAACTTAAAGAGGACCAGGTAATAAGTTCTTTTGATTTTAATTCTGAGGACTTTAAGTATGAATTTAAAGCACTATGTTTAGACTTATTTAAATCTGAGAAGGAAATCATTTCTCTCAGAAATCAATTATCTGAACATAGTACCTTAAAATCAGAAAACCTCAAACTCTCTAAGGAGTTGGAGTGCTGTAGAGAGCAGATAGCTTCACTGAAAAGTGAGCTATTAGAGGCCAAGAAGCTTGAAGAATCCCTCAATGGGAGAAGTATCAAGCTAATGGACATCACAAGCACAGTGAACTCAAGATTCAACAATACACTGGGCTTGGGTGCTTCATCCAGCCAACCTATAGTACTAACAATCCCAATTAAGTTTATCTCTGATAAAGGGAAGGGAGTTGTAGAGGTAGCTAGGCAAAATTCTCACTTACCCAAGAAAATAAGAGTTCAACAGAAATCGTCGAATGGAGCTAGACGATCGTCAAATGCAGATCGACGATCTCAGGCAAAATCGTCGAACTCAGGTCAACGATCTCTAAACCCTGAACTCTGCCACAGTCGATCGTCGAATGGAGCTCGACGATCTGACCCAAGATCGTCGAACGCAGATCAACGATCGTCGAGCAGAGATCAGAGATTTGAAAACTTCTTCAAGGGTAAATCAACTGTTCCAAAAGTCCGGGCTTTTGGGGCAGTTGGGTATGCGGTTGATCCTTCAATTGGTATCAGAGCAGGTCATGGGTTCAAGACCGGGGGAGCGCTATTAAATCCTGATTTTTCCCTTCTACATGTATGGGTCCAGCGGGTCAGGCAACCGTGGACATGTGGTAACCCCACCTCTGAGCCTTGAAACCGTGGACATGTGGTAACCCCACCTCTGAGCCGTGTGGGCCATATGGTAACCCCACCTCTGAGCCATGTGGTAACTCCACCTCTGAGCCGACGAGTTGTGCTAGACGACAGGGGGGGGGGGGGATTGTTGGGTCCGGCGTTCCTTCACTTGACCCATGGCGCTCTTCTACTTATTTAAGAAATTAAGTAGCACCCTTTCCAACAGTCTGGTCTTTTGGAACAGTTGGTTATGCGCTTGATCCTTCAGTCTCATTAGGGATCTTAAAGAGAGGCTAGGGAGGAGGAAACGAATAGTGGCTAGCTATTCTAAGCCAAGTACTGGGTTTCCCTTGATAGAAACCTTCTCCTCTCAGAACGGTAAGAATGGGTTGGGATTCAACGGAAGCACAAGTGCTGCTCCTTCTAAAGGGCTGGGTGATGACTTGTTTTAGTCATCATTTTTTTGGGTAGTTTAGTATTCAAATTTATTAAGTATATTTATATTTTTTATGAATTCTTATGTTTGTTTTGTTTTATTTTATGATTAAGGTCTTTTAGCTATGATATTTTAATTCCTAAGTTTTATTTTATGTATTTTATGTCTTGTTATGTTTAACTTTATTTTTAATGACTATTGTTTTTGTTTTATTTGTAGGATCATGGCCCAAATGCATGCAACATGGAGCAGCCCTTGTACATAAATGCAGCCCACATGATGCAACCATGCAGCTCAAGCTTCTCCTTCATGTGAAACCCGAGCCTTGATGTTGGAGCAGCCCTCTTCCAACAAAACAACCCACATGGTGCAGCCCGGACACTTATGGTGCAGCCCCTCTACATAATGCAGCCCCCTACATGCAGCCCTTAAAGTTTGGAGCAACCCGGCCCTTTTCCTTGAAGCCCGCATGATGCATTCAGCCCCTCTTCAAGCTTCCCAAGCCCATATAGTGCAGTCCACTTCATCCATGTGTGGCCGGCGACTCATTTTCCACCCTCCCTCATCATTTATTGCATTCATGCACCTCTCCAATCATATGGCCGGCCACCCCTCTCTCTCCCTCTTTTATTTCTTTTTTTCCCTTCATTTAATCCACATCCATCCCCCTCTCTACTTTACATTCTCTCTTATCATCCCCATAAATGAAATGCATTGAATCATCCTCTCCCTCTCCCTTCATTAAATGAAATGGATGCAACCTCTCCCCATACACATGGTCGGCCACCCCCCTTGCCTGCTCCTCTTCATTCCCATCTAGAATCTTCCCTCCTCATCTATAAAAGGCACCATGGTCTCATGCTTTAGAAGTTGGATTCTGGAGAGAGCAAGTGAAGAGTACAAGTGAAGTGAGTTTTTGTTGTAATGTTATTAAGTTTACCTTGTTGCAATCTTATTTCGTTTAAGTAATTTAGTATCGTTTTGTCTTAGCATTGTGTACTCTTTCGTTTATTATTTGCTAAAATGAAATTTTCTTCTCTTTACTTTGTTATCTCCTTTTCCAATATGCGTAGCTAATGTTCTTTTAGCATTTGATCATGAGCATCCATGATTTGAGATAGGAATTCTTTTTACTTCGTAATTTTATTTTTGCTAACTTTCGCTCGATCCCTCTTTGATTTATTTCGAGCCGACTCCGTATTTCCGGTATACGGTAGTAGGCCTTTGATCTCATTTCATAATAGTCGAGAGACTCGTTGATTTGAAAGATCACTCAAAGAGAGAAGGAGTTGCACGCAATTCTAGAGATAGGACGACGTAAATCCTCCGGTTTGGAGTGAAATCCAATATTGCGTATCACCTCGATAATGCAACTTTAGGCCCCTTTGATTTGTAAAGAGATTTCGATCAAAGCGTCTATAAGTTAGGAGACTTAATGCTCTAGCGAGATTTTGTCTTATTTTCAGATCCGTCACGGTCGAGTTAATTCGCAATTATAAAATATTATTTTTATTTCTCCTATCTCTTTTCATGGTTAATCATCGATCAAGTGCTATCTTTTAATCCATAGTTCCGTTTTAAATTTCGTTTCAGTTTAATTTTAAAAATTCTCAAAACCCATTTTCTTTCGGTAGGATAATAGTTCAAGCGTGAGTAGCAGTATTTGACAATCCCGTGTTTAAATACGACCTTGATACTACAATTCGACAGGTACACTTACCTGTTCGGGTTTTAGCCCATCAAGTTTTTGGCGCCGTTGCCGGGGACTCTTTTTCGTCAATATTAGGAAAACGCTTTCGCTATTACTTCTGCAAAAAAATCAAAAAAAAATTCTTTTCTCTTTTTTTTTCTTCAAGTTTTTATTTCCCTTCTTCTCTTTTCGTTCTGCCATTCTCCTTCTAATTTTCTTAGTGCATGACCCGCACGAATCCGTCGCTACTTGTTGATTTGGACCCAGAAATCGAACGCTCCTTTTGGAGAAACTTACGATTCAGTGGTTCCACTTCTCAAACAGCGGTTGAGGATTCCGACAGTGATTGTAACTTCAACTCCGAAATGGGAGACCCTAACCCAGCGTTTGCCCAGCAAAGGACGATGTCCGATTATGCTCGGCCCAACCTGGAGGGTTCAAAAACAAGTATTGTTTGACCTGCAATTGTGAACAATAACTTCGAGCTTAAGCCTAGTATCATACAAATGGTGCAGCAATATGTACAGTTCGACGGATTACAAGATGAAGATCCGAACTTGCATATTTCCAATTTTCTTGAAATCTGTGACACCTTCAAAATAAATGGTGTCTCAGACGATACTATTAGGCTAAAACTCTTCCCCTTCTCTTTAAGGACAAAAGCCAAGCAGTAGTTGAGTTCTCTTCCAAGAGGATCAATCACTACTTGGAACATTTTAGTCGATAAATTTCTTGCTAGATATTTCCCTCCCGCTAAAACTGCTAAGTTAAGAAATGATATAACTTATTATTCTCAAATTGCTTCTGAGACCCTCTATGACACTTGGGAGAGGTTCAAAGAACTTTTGAGAAGATGCCCTCATCATGCTCTGCATGTATGGTTACAGGTTCAGACATTTTATAATGGGCTAAATCAAGAAACTAAGCAAATGATAGATGTCGCTTCCGCTGGTTCTTTGGACCGCAAAACTCCGGAAGCCGCTCTTGAGCTTATCGAGGACATGGCGATGAACAGTTATCAGTGGAATTCGTCTAGGACTCGCCCATCTAAACCTGCAGGTATCTATGAAGTGGACTCGGTTTCGCAACTGGCGCTGCAAGTGGAAATGCTGAACAAGAAGATTTCGGAGATGACTGCTTCCTCCGCCGGTAAGGTATATGAAAATGCGAATGCTGCTGCTGCCGAGCAGGTGGATTATCTGGGGAACATACCCAGGCATGCTCAAAATAATTCTGCTAATAATTATTCTGCTTTTTCTAATTTTTCTGCACCTCCTGGTTTTAATTCTTCTTCTAACTTTTATAATCCTGGATGGCGTAACCATCCTAATTTTTCTTGAAGTAATCCCGCAAATGCCGCACATCCACCGCACAATTTCACTCCACCACCACCACCACAACAACAAAATCAACATTTTCAAAAACCTTCCTCTTTGGAGGAAATGCTTTCAAAATACATAAGCACCAATGAAGCGACCATTAGAAATCTAACAGGCTCAATGAAAAATTTAGAGAATACGGTCGGTCAATTAGCAAAGATGGTTTCCGAGATGCCACCTGGGACTCTTCCCTCAAATACCGAGCCAAACCTAAGGGAGCACGCGAAAGCGATTTCCCTTCGGAGCGGCAAGGTAATTCACGAGCCCGCCACAAGGGAAGAGCCAAAGGTGATTGCCTCTCCTACTACTACACAAATTAGTGACGAAGAAATAACTGATAAAAATTTTGGAAAAGAAAACTCTATTTTTGAAAATGAACAAGAAACATCTATTTTGGAAAAAGAAAAAGATGGTTTTAAAAATAATGATCCCGATATTTTAAAAGAATTTCCACCGCCTCCCTACCCCGCTAAGCTTAGGAAAGATAAGCTAGATGATCAATACCAATGCTTTCTTGAAATGTTTAAACAAATTCATATCAATTTGTCATTTCATGAAGCAATAAGCCAAATGCCAAAATACGCCAAATATCTTAAGGACCTGTTAACGAACAAAAAGAAATTAGAAAATTTATCTCATCTTACGTTAAATGAAGAATGCTCGGCGGTCATAAAAAATTCCAATCTTCCTACAAAGATAAATGATCCGGGTAGTTTTTCGATTTCTTGCGTTTTTGGTGATCTTTTTGTAAAGCACACGCTAGCGGATTTAGGTGCCAGCATCAACTTGATGCCTTTTTCATTGTTTAAAAAGCTGGGATTGGGCACTCTCAGCCCTACGCGTATGAGCATTCAATTGGCTGATCGATCGATTAAGTATCCGTTAGGTATCGTTGAGGATGTGCTAGTAAAGGTCGACAAATTCATCTTCCCGGTGGATTTTGTCATTCTTGATATTGAAGAAGACATCGAGGTCCCCCTTATCCTTGGTCGTCCCTTCCTAGCCACCTCTTATGCGGTCATCGATGTAAGTAACTGAAAACTTTTGCTTCGTGTGGGAGATGATGAGGTGACGTTTTCAATATATCAATCTATGAACAATTCTTTAAAAAATGACGACTCATGTTTCTTCCTTGATGTTTTAAATGAAGACGCCTCTCTTTCTCTTTCAAATGTTTCTTGCAATGATTTTTCTTCCACTTTTTCTGATTTTTTTGCAAATGTTTTTGAAGACACGGTTATGTCCGCGCAAGCCAACTTTGCAAATGAACCGGTGTTTAGACAAAAAAATTATGAAAATATTGTCTTTGAAAATGAAAAGGTTTTAAAGAACTCTTACGATGAACTACCAAACTTAGAACTAAAACTCCTTCCCGAACATCTCAAATATGTCTTTCTTGAACAAAATTCTAAATTGCTCGTTATAATCTCGGCTTTGCTTTCTCAATCCGAAAACGATCAATTGATCGAACTACTACAAAAGCATTGCCGAGCTATAGCGTGGCAAATTTCTGATATTCCTGGCATAAGCCCCTCCTTTTGCACCCACAAAATATTTTTTGAAAATAATTCTAAGGATGTAGTCCAACCTCAACGTCGTCTTAATCCTAATATGAAAGAGGTTGTGAAGGGCGAGGTTCTTAAGTTATTAGATGCGGGGATAATCTATCCTATTTCCGATAGTAAGTGGATAAGTCCGGTTCAGGTTGTACCTAAGAAGGGTGGGATCACGGTAGTAACAGATGAAAATAATGATTTTATTCCAACTAGGACGGTAACTGGATGGAGGATGTGCATCGATTACCGTAAATTAAATTATAGCACTCGTAAAGATCACTTCCCCCTTCCATTTATCGATCAAATTTTAGAACGCTTATCCGGGCATAGTTTTTATTGTTTTCTCGACGGTCTTTCGGGATACTTCCAGATCCCTATCGCACTCGAGGAACAAGAGAAGACAACATTCACTTGCCCTTTCGGAACATTTGCCTACCGTAGGATGCCTTTCGGGCTATGCAACGCACCAGCTACCTTTCAGCGGTGCATGCTGGCCATTTTCGATAAATATGTAGAAAACATTATGGAAGTGTTTATGGATGACTTCTCGGTTTTTGGCGACTCGTTTGAGTTATGTTTAGAGAATTTATGAGAAGTCTTAAAACGTTGCGAAGAAATAATCTAGTTTTAAATTGGGAAAAGTGCCACTTTATGGTACGTGAAGGCTTAGTCCTTGGCCACAAAATTTCTGCTAAGGGAATTGAAGTGGAAGAGGCAAAGATCGAAGTAATTGAAAAGTTACAGCCGCCTACAAATATTAAAGCGATAAGAAGTTTTTAGGGCATGCAGGTTTTTATCGAAGATTTATTAAGGACTTTTCAAAAATTACTAAGCCTCTCACCCATCTCCTCGAGAAAGACGCTCCTTTTATTTTTGATGATTCTTGTTTAGCGGCGTTCGACTTAATTAAATCCAAACTTATAAATGCTCAGATTATGATCGCCCCAGTTTGGGATTTACCTTTTGAAATTATGTGCGACGCAAGTAGTTTTGCGGTCGGTGCGGTACTAGGACAACGTATAGCTAAGAATTTCCACCCAATCTATTACGCTAGCAAAACGCTTAATTCAGCACAACAAAATTGCAATACAACTGAAAAAGAACTCTTAGCTATCATTTTTGCTTTTGATAAATTCCGACCCTATATCACTCTTTCTAAGGTTATCGTTTTTACGGATCATTTCGCCTTGAAGTACCTCCTTTCTAAACCAGATGCCAAGTCGCGTCTTATTCATTGGATCCTATTACTTCAAGAATTCGACTTGGAGATTCGGGATAAGAAAGGAGCGGAAAATTTAGCGGCTGATCATCTTTCACGCCTAGAAAATCCTAAAATTGATATTTTTGATGAAAATTTACCTAATGATTCTTTTCCGGATGAAAAAATTTTAAACGTTTCTTCTTCTACCCCATGGTTTACAGATTTGGCCAATTATCTGGTGGCCCGCGTCCTCCCAAAAGAATACTCCTCTCAGCAAAAGAAGAAATTCTTTTCTGAGTTGAAACATTATTTTTGGGAGGATCCATTTCTATTTCGCATTTGTGCGGACCAGGTGGTAAGAAGATGTGTCTCCCAGGAAGAAGGTCAGCAAATTTTAAAACATGTTCATGAAGGTACGACTGGCGGGCACTTTCAAGCAAACCGCACCACACACAAAGTACTTAGTGTTGGCTCCTATTGGCCAAGCATATTTAAAGATGCACAAATCTTTGTGGGCGGGTGAGATCGGTGCCAGCGGACTGGAAACATCTCTAATAAAAATGAAATGGAGCAACATTATTTTCTCAAATGCGAAGTTTTTGATTTGTGGGGCATAGACTTTGTCGGCCCATTTCCCTCAAGTTTCGGAGATAAATACATTTTAGTCGCCGTAGATTACGTCTCTAGGTGGGCGGAGGCCCAAGCTTTACCAAGTAATGACGCTCGCGTAGTCATAAATTTCTTAAAAAAATTATTTTCTCATTTTGGCTTTCCTTGCGCGATCATTAGTGATAGGGGGAGCCACTTTTGTAACGCCCAACTAACTAAGGTTTTAACTAAATATGGCTTTACGCATAAATTAACCACCGCTTATCACCCCCATACTAACGGTCAGGTCGAGGTAGTCAATCGAGAACTAAAGAGAATTTTTGAAAAAACCGTTTCTACTTCTCATAAAGATTGGTCCTTAAAATTAGACGATGCTCTTTGGGCCTATCGGACAGCGTACAAGACCGCCATCGATTGTACTCCTTTCCGATTGGTCTATGGAAAATCATGTCATCTTCCGGTAGAAGTAGAACACCGAGCATATTGGGAGATAAATTTTTTTAATTTCGATCCGCACTCAGTCGGCGAGCAAAGGAAAAATCAATTCAATGAACTCAATGAATGGAGAGCGTATGCTTACGAAAATAACAAGTTGTATAAAGAACGCACGAAACTTTATCACGATAAGCACCTGCGCTACCCTAAAACGTTTAAACCAGGCGATCAGGTTCTTCTTTTTAATTCGCGTTTACGTCTCTTCCCTGGAAAATTGAAATCTCATTGGTCTGGACCTTTTACGGTCAAACAAGTTTTTCCTTATGGCACTGTGCTCCTCTCGCACCCTGATAAGGGTGATTTTAAAGTAAATGGCCATCGCTTAAAGTTATATTTTTCAAATGATTATGTATCTCCTGCTGCGGAACAACTTTTATTTCTATCGTAATGTTTTCTTTCATGCAACTTTCTTTTATGTTGGACATTTCGTTTTTTCTAAGACTTTTATTAATATTTTTCGAACTTTAAATTATTGTAATAAAGAACAATCTTGGGCACCTGCCCACGGACTCTTTTTTTTTCTGCTTTTATTTTGCTCTTCCTTCCGGAGGCAAACGAAGCAAGGTCGTGATCGCCGCTCCAATGTTGCTGATTTCAAGATGGTTCAAGTCAAACCTGCTGACGATCCAGTGCACTAAAAAGCAAGCATGGGGGAGCGACATCCGCCTTCATCTCACAAACCCGGGGAAGTCCTGTTTTTTTTATTTTCATTTACTTTCTGCATTTGTCTCTCCTTCTCAGTCTCCTTCTCATTTTTCTTTTTGTTTCTTTCATTAAGGAGAATGAAAAATCTAAGTTTGGGGGAGGGTTTAGTTAGTTTCTCTTTTTCCTTTTTCTTTCAAAAAAAATTTTCTAAAAAAAATTAGCATAGTTTTGTTAAGTTTTTTTAGTATTGCTTTTATTTTAGCCTTTTCAAAAATAAAAAAAAAAGAAGAAAAAAACTATAAAAAACAACAATAAAAAAAAAATGCTAAAATATATTTGAAAAACAAAATCTAAAATTATTTCCTATCTTTATTTTTATGTTTCTTCTAGTGATGTGTAGGCCTGTGCGGTTCCTTAGTTCTATTTAGATTTCTTTGAATTGGTTTTCTAAATTTATCATTCTTACATAGCTTAGTTTTATTAGTTTCTTTTTCTTAAATATAGGCATCCTATTTCTACGTTATAAGTTAGCAATTTGTAGTTATGTCTTTTTTTTCGGTTAGTTGCTTACGAATGGTTGCTAGGCAACATTAGCTCTTTTTCATTTGTGGGGTAGTCTTTCTTGGTGTCTAGAACTTGTCCCTAGCGAATCTCGAAACATTTGCGCCGTTTTTACGTACTTTAGAAATGATTTAGGCCACCTTTTGACTAGTTTGAGCTTTTCTTGCCTACCAACAAATTTACCATTGCAAAACCATTTTTGGGCCTTTTTCCATGTTTCTTTGTTTTTAGCTCCACCTTTCATTTCATCATTTCACCAAAGCCAAAATGTCTTTCCTATTTCACACTAAACTTTGAGCTTAAATATCTATTTTATGAAGGGTTATATCTTTGAAATGAAAAGGAGTGTTTAAAGCTTATATTTGGAGCTTTCCTTAAAACGTTATTAAAGAAGAAAAATTATTACTATCAAAAAAAATGTGTGAAATCAATCAAAAAGAGAAAAAATGAAGTTTATTTGTGGCCAATTTATGAAAAGAAAAAAAAAGTTCATGGCCTTTGTTTATTAGTTTGAATTGGAAAATGATATACTTGTCATTTCTCATTTCTCTTCATGTTTTTATTTTTGAGCTCAACCTTGGTTTAGTGTTTAAGCCCTCATGTTTATCCTTGTTTTCATTTCCTAATCATTTACCTAAGCCATGTTTTAACGCCTACTAGAAGTCCTATTAATCTTTAGAACGTAAATTTACGTAGTGGAGAGAGTGTGAACGGACAATCCTATGGCAACCATGATTGATGGATTTCTTTGGATGTTATCTTGAGGTGATTTAGGGTTAATTGTTATTCTAGCAACCTAGTAGTTCGTTAATGCGCCGTTTATTTAGAATTTCTACTTTTGTTTCTCTTATTTTCATTAATTTTGGATGCCTTGTTTTAAGATTTAGAAATGTGTAAATTTTCTTTATGTTCTAATGATATTTTTAGGTCTCCACTTTCAAGTTTTCTATTTTGCACTTCTCACCCCACTAGTTATTAACATAGGAATTAGGATAGTTTAATTTTTCATGTTTTGTTTTTCTTAATTATGCAACCTAAATCTTCTTTGTTTTCTTTTCCTAGTTCTTTAAGTTTTATTCGCTTGAGGGCAAACAAATACTCTAGCATGGGGGAATTTGATGACTTGTTTTAGTCATCATTTTCTGGGATAGTTTAGTATTCAAATTTCTTAAGTATATTTATATTTTTTATGAATTCTTATGTTTGATTTGTTTTATTTTATGATTAAGGTCTTTTAGCTATGATATTTTAATTCCTAAGTTTTATTTTATGTATTTTATGTCTTGTTATGTTTAACTTTAATTTTAATGACTAATGTTTTTGTTTTATTTGTAGGATCATGGCCCAAATGCATGCAACATGGAGCAGCCCTTGTACGTAAATGCAGCCCACATGATGCAACCATGCAGCCCAAGCTTCTCCTTCAAGTGAAACCCGAGCCTTGATGTTGGAGCAGCCCTCTTCCAACAAAACAACCCACATGGTGCAGCCTGGCCACTTATGGTGCAGCCCCTCTACATAATGCAGCCCCCTACATGCAGCCCTTGAAGTTTGGAGCAACCCGACCCTTTTCCTTGAAGCCCACATGATGCATTCAGCCCCTCTTCAAGCTTCCCAAGCCCATATAGTGCAGCCCACTTCATCCCTGTATGGCCGGCCACTCATTTTCCCCCCTCCCTCATCATTTATTGCATTCATGCACCTCTCCAAGAATATGGTCGGCCACCCCTCTCTCTCTCCCTCTTTTATTTCTTTTTTCCCTTCATTTAATCCACATCCATCCCCCTCTCTACTTTACATTCTCTCTTATCATCCCCATAAATGAAATGCATTGAATCATCCTCTCCCTCTCCCTTCATTAAATGAAATGCATGGAACCTCTCCCCATACACATGGCCGGCCACCCCCCCTTGCATCCTCCTCTTCATTCCCATCTAGAATCTTCCCTCCTCATCTATAAAAGGCACCATGGTCTCATGCTTTAGAAGTTGGATTTTGGAGAGAGCAAGTGAAGAGTACAAGTCAAGAGAGTTTTTGTTGTAATGTTATTAAGTTTACCTTGTTGCAATCTTATTTCGTTTAAGTAATTTAGTATCGTTTTGTCATAGTATTGTGTACTCTTTCGTTTATTATTTGCTAAAATGAAATTTTCTTCTCTTTACTTTGTAATCTCCTTTTCCAATATGCGTAGATAATCTTCTTTTAGCATTTGATCATGAGGATCCATGATTTGAGATAGGAATTCTTTTTACTTCGTAATTTTATTTTTGCTAACTTTCGCTCGATCCCTCTTTGATTTATTTCGAGCCGACTCTGTATTTCAGGTATACGGTAGTAGGCCTTTGATCTCATTTCATAATAGTCGAGAGACTCGTTGATTTGAAAGATCACTCAAAGAGGGAAGGAGTTGCAGCAATCCTAGAGATAGGATGACGTAAATCCTCCAAATTGGAGTCAAATCCAATAGTGCGGATCACCTCGATAATGCAACTTTAGGCCCCTTTGATTTGTAAAGAGATTTCGATCAAAGCGTCTATAAGTTAGGAGACTTAATGATCTAGCGAGATTTTGTCTTATTTTCGGATCTGTCACGGTCGAGTTAAGTCGCAATTATAAAATATTATTTTTATTTCTCCTATCTCTTTTCATGGTGAATCATCGATCAAGTGCTATCTTTTAATCCATAGTTCCGTTTTAAATTTCGTTTCAGTTTAATTTTAAAAATTCTTAAAACCCATTTTCTTTCGGTAGGATAATAGTTCAAGCGTGAGTAGCAGTATTTGACAAACCCATGTTTAAATATGACCTTGATACCACAATTCCACAGGTACACTTGCCTGTTCGGGTTTTAGCCCATCACTGGGCAAAGCTCCAGCCCAGTCTCTTGATTCCAAGCCTCCCATTCCTTTTTATGAAAATTCAGTTTCCTTCAAATAGGTATGACCGAGAGAGCATCAATGGTCACTAGATGAATGGCAGATCCACGAGTGTGAACAAAAATGTTCACAGCCAAGGTGGAAGGTATAGCAGGTTGAGTGCCTTTAAGGCTGCCCATGAAGAAATTAAAATGGCCCATCCTGGACCATTTATATTTGGTGCTCCAGCCCCCACTCTGAAGAATGTCGCAGCAGCCTAGTTTCAGAACCATACAGCTAAGACTCAGACCAAGGGTCGGTCTAATAGCAAGCTTGATTTGTGCATTTTTGATGCTATCAAGAGCATCTTTTCTACAAAGAAGATTGCTGCTGATTGCACTCAGAACAGGCCTAATAAGCCAGCTGGAACACTTATCTTCAGTCAGATCATTGCTGAAAGGAATATAAAGAAGGCTTCTACTCCTCTTCTTACTATTCAATCAGCAGTTAACCACACTATAGGGCCTAAACAGAAAAGAAGATACAACATTCATGAATGTTGGTGCTGTGATAAAGTGGACCACTTTGCTGTAGACTGCTAGCATAACTCAAGTGTGCCAAGAGCAGTTGTTTGTCCAGCAGTCAGAAAAGTTGGTGGTAGACACATTTATTTTCAGACTAACATGCACCTAGGACCCAATAGATATTAGGGTCCTAAGGTAAAATGAATTGTGTGATGCAGGTTAGTCCAAGTGCACATATCCCTATATGGTAGTTGGACAGTGGTTGTTACAGGTACATGACTAAGACAAAGTGCAACTCAAAAGAGTAAACTCCAGTAAAAAATGGACCCAATGTTATTTTTGGTGGTTTAGATAGAGGTTTGACAAGAGGCTATGGTAAGATTACCAATGGCATAGTCACCATCACAAGAGTGGCTTATGTTGAAGGGTTGCAACACAACCTTATAAACATAAGCCAACTCTTTGATCTTGGCTATGTCATTGTCTTCCACAAGGATGAGTACCAGATTAAGATGTCAAGTGATCAAGAGGTCATTTTGACAGGTACTAGGAGTGGAAATGTTTATTGTTTAAACCTTCTGTGTCTAGATGCAGACGCTCCTGTTTGTCTAGTGGCAAATGAGAAAGTCTCATATTGTGTCCAATGGTATAAGTGGCTAGCTCATTTGAATTACAAGGCTATTTTCCAGCTCTTTAGTCAAGAGCTAGTTAGGAATGGTCCTAATGTGAAATGCACCAAGGTGGCATTTGCTTAGCATGCCAAAAGAGCAAGCAGACCAAAGCCTCCTTCAAAGGCATTGGGATCAAAGACTCTATGAGTTGTTTGCACCTCTTGCATATGGACTTGTTTGGTCCTATCCCAGTTCATAGTCTTGGTAGGAAAGTCTATATCCTTGTGGTTGTTGATGACTATTCCAAGTATGCTTGGGTGTTCTTTCTTAATAAAAAGAATGAAACCCTTGATATCCTCAAAAAGTTTGTCAAGTAAATTCAAAATGTGTTTAATAGTACTATGTTCAAAATCAGAAGTGCCCATGGGACTGAATTCCAATCTGATATCATTACAAAGTTCTGTGAATAGCAAGGGATTCATCAAGAATTTTCTTCTCCAAGAGCACCCTAGCAAAATGGAATTGTTGCGAGGAAAAATAGGACTCTCAAAGTGGCTGGAAGGACATTGTTCAGTGACGCATCTCTCCTAGAATATTTTTGGGCTGAGGCAGTAAATATTGCATGTCATGTCCTCAACAGAGCCTCTATCACCAAGAGCCATAAGACGACTCCCTATAAGATCTTGAAGGGCATAAAACCAAACCTGGGCTATCTCAGAATCTTTGCTAGTAAGTGAAATGTGCTTCACAATGAGAAGTCCTATGTGACTAAGTTTGTTGTCAAGTCTTTTGATGGGATTTTTGTTGGGTACAACAATCATAGTACAACATATAGGATCTATAACTTGAGAAGCCAAGTTGTAGAAGAATATATATATGTAGTATTTGATGAGTCTACTATGATTAACAGTGAGCTGCCAAGCTCCTGTTCTAGTACTACAGGTACAGAATAGATGATGGACCATGTAACTATCAAAGAAGCTGCTTCATTTGTCCAAGATAAAGTTGATGAAATGGACATTCTAGTAGAAGGAATACAAGATAAAAGTGAGGTAGATGAAGATCAACAAGAAGCTGCCCCTAGAGCTAATGTTGAAGCAAGATTACATCTTACAGTCAGGCATATAAGGGTTTGTCTAATCTCCTGGCTAATGTTGGATTCACTGATTCTCCTTCAACATCCCTGGCTTCCCTCTCCATCAGCTCTTAAAAGGTTAGTGCAGATACTCGCTTCAGCTTCATCCTGAAGAACCCTTATTGTAGCCCCAGAGTTAAGGCCATCGTGAGGGCATGCCCTGACATCTCCTGAACTTGGAGGACCTCCTCTTGGAACCTGTTGACTTTGATCAAACTTTTGCACTTGTAGTAAGATTGGAAGCCATCAGACTGTTCATTGCATATGCTGCACACAAGGGATTCAAGGTCTGCCAGATGGATATGAAGTCAGCCTTCCTGAATGGTGACTTAAAAAAAGAAGAAGTCTATGTTGAGCAGCATCCAGGTTTTGTAGTTCCTAACTCTCATGATTCTGTTTATAGACTTAGGAAAGCTCTATATGGGTTGAAGCAAGCCCCCAGAGCATGGTATGAGACATTGTCTAGCTTCCTCATTGAGAACAAATTCTCATGGGGGAAGATAGACAAGACCCTATTCCTAAGGGAATCTAAGGGTAACATCATTCTTGTCAAGATATATGTAGATGACATAATCTTTCGATCAACTGATGACAACCATTGTTGGAAGTTTGACAAACTTATGCAAGGGAAGTTTGAGATAAGTAGTATAGGTGAACTTACGTATTTCTTGGGACTACAAGTAAGACAAACTGATGAAAGATTTTCCATATTCCAGTTGTTGAAACCGAAAAACGGTCTCTTGTGGTGATCACCCATGGGGAAGGGGTGATCGCGCACTTACTTCGCTCCTGCAAGCAAAATAACAAAGGAAAACAGGAAAGAACTGACCCAAGGGCTCGTTAGGGAGGACCCACCACACACCCGGAAGATCTGAGAGTGCTTCCCCTTCTTAGCAAAAGGCCGAGCTAAGGTACCCTCAGAAAGCACTTGAAAGCCGGAGCAAGAGAGCACAAGATGAGTGCTTTCTGGGGTACCCCTTGGGTCCTATTTATAGATTTTAGAATTTGAACTGCCAATAACCAAACTAAACTGACCTGAAATTACCAAAATACCCTTGGATGGGTCTGCCAACAACCAAACTCTGCTGTTTTGAAGGGCTGTGGGCAGACCAGCGGGTGCAAAATAGTAAAAAGGACCACGTAGATCTGGACGAGCTGGGGAGCCCAGCCACCCCTGAAGATCCGGCTCGCCTGCTGTTGTCGAGCTCCTTTGCGTGAGTGCGAGCTGGGATGGCGAGCTCACCCATCGGTCGGCTCTCATTAGTCGATCTCAGCTTGACAAAACCTGGAATGAGCTTAACGAATGCCGAGCTCGGGGTCGGCGGGTGCCGAGCTCGGGCTTCTGATTTCCCTGCCGAGCTCGCCTTACCTCTGAGCGATTTGCTCCACTGGGTCTGCTTCCTATGGAACCTACTCACCGGATACGGGGTTTTACATAATCCCCGCTCTTTTTGAGCTTGGCAAGGCTCAGAAAGAAACATCCAACCCCATATGTTCGGCGAGTGCGCGCTGAGCCAGAGGGAATTTTCGGGTGGGGTCCTCCTGCGGCTATATAAATACACATGCATACCTGCCTAACTCTTGCCATTCCCCTTTTTATAGCCCTGCTGCGATGCCGATCCCAAAGGATATTCGAGAGCACCGTAGCCGAGCTCGCCAGGCCTCTTCTGCTCGTGTGGCCGCCCTGACAGCTGTCCCAGTCGCTGTGCCTCAGTGTGGCTCGATCGAGCCCAACTCTGCCAAGAGGGCGAAGCTGTTTCCTCAATCGGCCAAGCCCATTTACGATGACATGAGGACCACCTTGGAGCACAGGACCGGTTCCTCCACTCTGCTTGCCCGTAAAAAGGGCAAGAATATTATCGTAGTCTGCGACGGCCCGAACATCCAACCTGATGGTATGGGGGAGCAACGCCGCGATACTCCACCGCGCAAGCCAAGACCACTCTTGGGGACTCGTGATTCATTACTCCGGAGAACCTTCCCCGGGACCCGTCCCCTCCCTTTGGGACCTTGGGGGTGAGCTCGCAGAAGCTGAGCTCGCTGGTGCGCGCCCCTTCCCCTCAGCAAGCTATTGTGACCACGGGGGCAGGCATGGAGACCAACCCTATCCCGTGATTTGACCTCCTCTTGCCGGAAACGTGCCGCACAGGCCACGGGAAGGACTTGAGATTCGTCCCTCCCAGCAATTTCTTAGAAATGGCGAGCTCGTCGTGTATGCTTGGCTTTGGATTACTGTGGTGCACTTTTTTGGGGCCGCTCCTCTTTATCGATGTTTCTGTGTTCGCAAGTCCTCCTAGTCAATCCGTGGCGGAGGAGTCCTCGCAGTCAACTCGTTATTCTCCCCTCCCCTCCTCGAACTTGATAGATTCCTACCTGGACCCTGGCATGGAGGATGACAAGCTCGCGAGGAGGGGGGTAAAGATATTCAAGAAGCTCGTGTGCGGGCTGCGCGAGATGCAGGAAGTCAACGAGGCGCTGCAGTGAGACTTTGTTCGGCTAGCTGATGAGGTCCGAGGCGGCCAGGATGACGAGTTGCTATCTCCTTCCCGGCTCCTGGACGAGATCGACCAGGGCCATCTGCCAGTGGAGCGGAACTCGGGACGGATTTGCGAGTTCCATCACGTGTGGCAGTCTGGGGGGCGATGTGCGCGAGGCTGGGGCAGATAAAAGACAGCTCCACTGCCGAGCCGACCGACACTCGCCTCCTGGTTCCCCCTGCACGCACGCCCTGCTTTTTATTCCTTGATTCCTGTAATAATCTACGAACACTTTTAGGCTGGTACCTGATGTTTGAATAATAATAAATATGTTTTCTTATATTTAGCTCGGCGCGTGGTGGGACGCGTCAGAAGTCGGCGAGCTGGAGTGGCGAGCCGGGGTGGCGAGCTGGGCTGATTGGACAACTTGCCCTCAGACTTCTTTTTCTATAAATAACCCCCCCCCCCCCCCTCACCTACCTCGTACGCCGTATTCACTGCTCATCTTCTCTCTTTTCCCGCGCTTTTCTCTTTCTTACTCGTGCTCCACCCCTTCTTCTGCGAGCATGGGCAAGACCAACCCTGATGCTGACGGCTGCACCAAGTGCGCCCAGCACTTCACTGACTATTGCTTCTTTGAAGGGAACACCAGCGAGGATGAGCTCGCCGAGTTTGTGCCCAACCATGTGCCGCCAGGCTTTGAGGCACGCCGACCGAGGCAGGGGAGGCCATTAACACTTTTTATGATGACAAGCTCGCCTTCCCCATCTCGCGCTTTGAGGTCGGGCTGCGCCTCCCCCTCTGGCCTAAGATCCAGCCAGATTTTGAAGTACTACGGCGCGGTGCCCGCGCAGCTGAATTCCAACCCCATCACCATGGTGGTGGCATTCACGAGCTACCTCCGGCGAGAAAGGATACAGTTCAACCTGACTGTATTTAGGAAACACTTTTCCTACAAAGCGACACCAGATGGGGACGCCTACTTTGGGGGCTCGCTGATCAAAGTTCGTGAGATCGCGAACAAGCACCACAATTAGATGACCAAGATCGCCTTCATCAAGGGCGTTCTCGTCAACATCCCTACTCACCCCAGCAAAAGGGCGAGGAGGTCTACCGCCCTCCGGCCGTGTATGGCAATGATGCCTACCTCCACAAGTACTTCCTCCACAAGGTATTTGAGGTCTCCTTCCTGTGAAGGGGCCTCGACGTGCTCCACCCTGTCCTGCCCGGTGAAGGTACTGTCTATTTTGCTGCTCCGCTCGCCATCTTTGCCAACAAAATTTTTCTAAGTTATTTTATGCAGGAGAGCGGCCGATCCCCGTGAACCTGCCATTTACGGAATCAGGGTTATACCCGTACCATCTTGCTCGCGAGAAGGCAGCGGCGGTGGCCTACCGAGATGAGGCGGCCTTCTACCAACCCTCCTCCAACAAAAGGTGACCTGAGGATGTGGGATCGAACACGCACCATCGCCAACAACTACCCAAAAATATTCGGAGAGCCCTACTGGCTCCGCGGGCAAAACAACAACAACAACATCAATCCAGCCCCAAATATATGAGCTCGCCTGAAGGCCTACCCGACACATCGCCGGAGAGTCGGCTGTAGGAAATCACCAGCAAGGGGCAGAAGGGTTGCGAGACCTCTGTTCCCCCTGCGGCGAGCTCTCCACCTCCTTCGGCGAAGAGGATGACTCGCGAGCTTGGCACGCCAAAAGAACATCCCCTCTTCAGCTTTGGGGTGTGGTGGAAAGACTTGGCGGGCGAGCCCATGGTGCAGTGGGACGAGCTGGCCCACTGGGTTTCCATCTAAACCCTTCACCCCTCCTGGAATGACCGCGGGACCGCCATCGGTCATGCTTATGCCCTCAGCTTCGGCCTCTATGGCCGGGAGGATGCTGAGGCCTACAAGGGCATGAACCTATGGAAGCTCGGCCATGAGGGCCTGCAAGCCCACCTGCGAGCCATGGAGCTCCATCACATATTGGTCCGCTGCAGCTTCGGCCTCATCAACCAACTTCAAAAAGCCGAGCAGGCCCGCGACATTGCCAAAGACAAGGTCGCCAACCAAGCGAGGCAGCTCGACATTGCTGAGGGTCTTCTCGACCAGGCCTCCGGCGGATTTATGAGTATGAGGCTTCCTCTTCCCACTTTTACTTAAAATATTTTACGCTGTTGTTAACGAATTTTCCTTTTTCATCAGGATGCCAAGGCCGTCGGGGAGCTGCGGGCTTGCAATGCCGAGCAGGGGGAGGAGATCGGCCAGCTACGCGCCTGGCTTGCCGAGCTGGAGGGAGCAAATGTGAGGCTGAAGGAGGAGAATCAGAACCTCAGCCGTGAGGTTTGCCACCAAGCAGAGATCTTCTTCCTGGCCAGCGACACCGTTCCTACCCTCCCCTATAAGACGCCGAGGATCTTTGGCGAGGCCGACCTCACCGAGATGTTGCGGATCAATTCCATCCAGGCCGCCGAATGCACCCTCTAGATGATGGACTCTGGAGTGCTGGTGGAGGGGTGCGAGGAGATCTCGGTCCGCGATCTGATGGAGAGCCTGTTCCCGGCGACGCCACCCAACGAGAAGGAAGACAGTCTCGATGCGCTGTTCGGGAAGGGCTTCTAGGACCTCTCTGGCAAAGGTGGGGATGATCATCAGTCCGGCGAGGTGGGAAAGGGTTGATATTATGTTTTTTTCCATTTTTTGTAACCTCGCCGAGGCGAGCTCCCTCTGTAACTATTGATGTTTAAAGAAATATAAACTTTTGATATAACTTTAGTCCCCTATTTTTCTCTCTCACTCTTTTTTTCCATGTCCCCACTCTGCCCTGCTTGCTCGTGAATCCTTCCTTTGGCGACCTCGCGTAGATATATTTTGTGAGTAGGATATTTGTTAAAGCTCGTTTGTGAGAGTGCACTCTTATAGCTTGCCTATTCTTGGAGAATTCGGGTGTGGGCTACCCACCGCCCTAGGCGCACCACCCCCATCTCGCTCACGAGATCCCCCTAACCTTATCAATCTAAGGCCAAATTTACAGAATTTTCACAAGTAAAACAGAGTGGGGGTGAAGCTTCCTGGAGGGTCCCGCATCCCTTCAACGAGGTCCTAGGGCCCGACTCGTTACCCTTCTGTCGAGGCCTACCTGGGCTGGCGAGTTCTGACTCGCTTGTGCCGAGCCTCTTCCCCATTATTCATAGAAAAGATGCCAAACTCCTAAGACACCATCTGAAGAGTATAGGACTTCCCCGAGTGACTTCCATCCCAGTCAGCTAAGTGAGAGCCGCAACGGGATCTGCTCGGGGTCCAAGGTTGACACCATCGAGTGACTTCCAGCCCTGCCAGCTAGGTGAGAGCCTGATAGTGGGATCTGCTTGAGGTCTAAGGCTGACACCGAGTGACTTCCATCCCTGTTAGCTAGGTGAGAGACTGACAGCGGGATCTGCTCGGGGTCCAGAGTTGATACCATCGAGTGACTTCCAGCCCTACCAGCTAGGTGAGAGCCTGATAGCAGGATCTGCTCGAGGTCTATGGCTGACACCAAGTGACTTCCAGCCCTGTCAGCTAGGTGAGAGCTTGACTGCGGGATCTGCTCGGGGTCCAGAGTTGATACCATCGAGTGACTGCCAGCCCTGCTAGCTAGGTGAGAGCGGGATCTGCTCGAGGTCTAAGGCTGACATAGAGTGACTTCCAGCCCTGTCAGCTAGGTGAGAGCCTGATAGTGGGATCTGCTCGAGGTCCAGAGTTGATACCATCGAGTGACTTCCAGCCCTGCCAGCTAGGTGAGATCCTGACAACGAGATCTGCTCGAGGTCTTTGTATGACACCAAGTGACTTCCAGCCCTGTCAGCTAGGTGAGAGTGTGACAGCGGGATCTGCTCGGGGTCCAGATTTGATACCATCGAGTGACTTCCAGCCCTGCCAGCTAGGTGAGAGCCTAACAGTGGGATCTGCTCGAGGTCTAAGGCTGACACCGAGTGACTTCCAGCCCTGTCAGCTAGGTGAGAGCTAGACAGCGGGATCTACTCGGGGTCCTGAGTTGACACCATCGAGTGACTTTCAGCCCTACCAACTAGGTGAGAGCCTGACAGTGGGATCTGCTTGAGGTTTTAGGCTGACACCGAGTGACTTCCAGCCCTATCAGCTAGGTGGGAGACTGACAGCGGGATCTGCTCGGGGTCCAGAGTTGATACAATCGAGTGACTTCCAGCCCTGCTAGCTAGGTGAGAGCCTAACAGTGGGATCTATCGAGGTCTGAGACTGACACCGAGTGACTTCCAGCCCTGTCAGCTAGGTGAGAGCCTGACACTAGGATATGCTCGGTGTTCAGAGTTGATACCATCGAGTGACTTACAGCCCTACCAGCTAGGTGATAGATTAACAGCGGGATTTGCTCGAGGTCTAAGCCTGACATCGAGTGACTTCCAGCCCTGTCAGCTAGGTGAGAGCTTGACAGCGGGATCTGCTTGGGGTCCAGAGTTGATACCATCGAGTAACTTCTAGCCCTGCCAGCTAGGTGAGAGCATGACATCGGTATCTGCTCGAGGTCTGATGCTGACACCGAGTGACTTCCAACCCTGTCATTTAGGTAAGAGCCTAACAGCGAGTTTTGCTCGGGGTCCAGAGTTGATACCATTGAGTGACTTCCAGCCCTGCCTGCTATGTTGAGCCTGACAACGTGATTTGCTAGAGGTCTAAGGCTGACACTGAGTGACTTCCAGCCCTATCAGCTAGGTGAGAGACTGACAGTGGGATCTGCTCGGGGTCTAGAGTTGATACCATCGAGTGACTCCCAGCCTTGTCAGCTAGGTGAGAGCTGACAGTGAGATCTACTTGAGGTCTAAGGCTGACAATTAATGAGTTCCAGCGCTGTCAGCTAGGTGAGAGCCTGACAACGGGATCTGCTCGGGATCTTAAGGCACACTTCATCCTTTCATATAAGCTATTGTGATAGAATTGTTATGTTAATAAACTTTATTACGCCTCAAAATATCACTTACATCTTTAAGGAAAAAGGCGCTTTAGGTCGTCACTGCTCCAGGTGAGACTCAGGGTCTCGCCCTCCATATTTTGGAGTCGATATCCTCTTGATCGCAATGCCTCTCTTACAATGAATTGTCCCTCCCAGCTAGGGTTGAGCTTCCCCACGGTTGCCAACCTTCCTGCCACATCTACCTTCTTTAGTACCAAGTCCCCTTCCGCAAACTGCTTGACTCTGACGTGCTTGTCAAAGTACTTGGCCATCCTCCTCTTCACCTCTTCCTGTCGGATAGAGGAATGGTCCCGCAGCTCCTCTACCATGTCAAGAGAGAGTCGCAACTCTTCCTCATTCTCAGCCTGTAATTCTTCCCTGCCTTCCCCGGCCGCAACAACTCGAGGTGTTTGAACTTCGAATTCTATGGGGAGCACTATCTCGTACCCATGAGAGAGCTTGAAGGGGGTCTCTCCTGTAGCTGTGTTGGGGGTGGTCCTCAGGGCCCGAAGAACCGAGAGAAGCTGCTCCATCCAGCTCCTCTTCAGATTTTCCACTTTCTTCTTTAGGAGGTTGACAATGATCTTGTTGGCGGCCTCCACCTTCCTGGGCTCCTGGGGTGGTTGACCAAGGGGAACCAGAGGTTTATCCCAAGTTGCTTGCAGAAACGGGTAAACTCTGCGCTGGCAAATTGGGGCCCATTGTCCGTGACAATGGCCTGGGACAGCCCATTGCGGCAGATGATCTCCCCACAAACAAAGTTTCTGATGACTTGGGAGGTTACCTTGGCTAGCGCCTTCACCTCCAACCACTTAGAGAAATAATCGATCATCACTAGTAGGAACCTCCTTTGCCCACTAGCCTGGGGGAACGGTCCAACCAAGTCCATTCCCCAAATGGCAAAGTGTCAGGGAGTTGTGATACTCTTGATCCGCTGAGCCAGCTGTAGCTAGAGGGAGGCAAATAGCTGGCACTTGTGGCATCTTCTTGCGAACTCTGTCGCATCGCGGCCTATGGTGTGCCAAAAACACCCTTGCATGATGATCCTTCCTTCCAGGGTCCGACTCCTGGAGTGACTCCCACACTCCCCAGAGTGGACTTCTTCCAAGATTCTTTGTACTTCCCCCTCGGCCATCCAACAGCCAACATCCCTGAGAGAGTCTTCCTGTACAACTGCCCGTCCCGGAGGAGGTAGTACGCTGGTTTGTACCTGAGCTTCTTTTTGTTCACCCCTCCGGATAATCTCCCGTGGAAAGGAAGGTTGTGACCGGGTCCATCCATGAGGGCCGCTGATCTATCTTCATGAGCTCGCCCTCTTCCATGGAAGGGCGGAATAGGTCGGTGATGGTACCCCCATTCGGGGACCATTTTCACTAGCTGATCGACCTGGTCATTCTCCACCCGGGGCACGTGCTGGATGGAAAAAGTTTGGAATGCGCCAATGACCCCATTTAATTTGGCTAAGTATAGCCGCAGGGTAGGCACTCTCACTTCGAACTCCCTGTTGATCTGGGAAGCTACCAACATGGAGTCAGTAAGGACCTATGTTGGGTACATTGGAAAATCTATACCAGATTTGTAGAAGCCTCACCCTACTCAATGATATACATCAAGGTGTATTTGATGTACTTTGAGTTTATATGTGCAAGTTAAGTAATTGCAGGAAATGCAGAAAAGTTTCTAAGTCCATGTGTCGACACCTAGAGATGCAGTGTCGACAGTTATGAAGGCTTGTGTCGACACTAAGAGAAGCTGTGTCGAAACTTGGAGTATTTGTGTCGACACCAGGAAAGGCAGAGTCGACACCAGAAGAAAAGTGTCGACACATACAGGCAATGTCGACACACTATGAAGAATACTCAACATATATCATGTCGACACTTAGAGGCAGTGTCGACACCCAGAGAAGCTTAGTCGACATTTAATGTGTCGACACCAGGAAGCTGTGTCAACACAATGAAGGCATTGTCGACATCAACTGGGTCGACATATAGGACTTGTGTCGACACACAACAAGTTTCAACACAGTTAAAGTAAAGAAGTACTTGTGTTGACACTCAGCTAGTATCAACAACAAAAGAAGTTGTGTCGACACAAAGGAGATGTGTCGACACACAGCAGAATTCAACTAAATTTTATAGAAGAATTACTTGTGTCGACACCCAGAATCAATGTCGACACATTCAACAGAAGGCATGTATCGACACACAGAATCAGTGTCGATACATTCTGAAGAAGCAGTGTCAAAAAGTTGTTACAATAACACAAGGAGTTGTGTCGACACCATCAAGGCTAGTGTCGACACTTAGTTCACTTGTGTCGACACTTGGTCTATTTGTGTCGACACATAATGAAGATCAGTCTTGACACATTCAGACAGAGACAGTATTTTCAAGAAGTGACTATATGACGTGACAACTGCCATTTTAGCCGGTCTACTGCAACTGTCAGAGCAGTCAGAAATTTGTTAGAAACCAGATCATCCGGTTACCTTGGAGGAAGACTATATAAAGGCCTTTCTCCTTCAACAATGAACAATCGAATAATCAACAACAAATTGAGAGATCGTCAATCAATCATCAATCAATCAGAAGATTAAGAAGATCAATACATATCCAGAGAAAACTGTAAATCAGTATTTTGAAGAAACTTCAGATTTACTTGGAGAGAGAGAACTCCAGTAATTGAAGTCAAGAAAGAGACTTGTTAATCAAATCTCTTAAGAAGCAGATTCTGAACCAAACTGCAAAGTAGGATCTAGATTTAATTCTCCATCCTAAGAAGAAAGTTGCCAGCCGGTCTACTTCAAGAAGATCATCTTTACTGAGTTCAGACTCAAGAAGCCTTCAAGAAAGCAAAGACAAAGTTGATCTCAGGAATCAGTGCTATCAAGAACTAATCAAGAAGATTGCCCTCTTCATTCTCTCAAACTGAGTGGTGATCTAAAAACTTTTTATTATCTTTTTGTAGGATCCTAAGGGATCTGAGTTGTAAGCCTAAATTTATAAAGGCTGAGGTAGAGCTTTTGAGCCTGAGTGTAGGAGAATCAATTCTCTGAGTGTAGGTAGGCCTTGTTGAAGGCTGAGGTAGGGCTGTTTAGCTTGAGTGTAGGTCTTGTTGAAGACTGAGTGGTAGGGCTTTATGCCTGAGATGTAGGAGTGGGGACACTCTGAGTTGTAGGAACCTATTTGGGGTTCTGAGCTGTAAGATCTGAGGATCTGAGGAGAAGTGCAGAAGTTAGGTCGAATCTAGTACACTACTAGATAGGCGAAGGGGGAAAGTGGATGTACCCAGACCTTGGGGAACCACTATAAACACTGTGTGCCCTCTGTGAATGTTTGTTTCTGTGGTTGCTGTGTTGTGATAGCTGTAGAATTTGAATTTTCTACTTAAAGTACAAAACAGTTTGTCTGCCTTTAAAGTAAAAAGAAAAAGTACACCTATTCACCCCTCTAGGTGGTGAGGCACTATTTCTTTCAAGTGGTATCGGAGGGAGGTTACTCAAAAAGGGACTTAACAGTCTGAGTAAGATCCTGTAGGCAGATTCAGAACAAACAAGAATCAAGAAAATGGGTTCTAGTGAGAATCACAAAGAGCTAGGGTCCATGAAATTGCCAATATGTAGAAAAGAGATATTTGGCATATGGAAAGAGAGGGTTAGACCATTTATGGAAGCTTCTGACCCAAGGATATATATTATAGTCATGGAAGGCCCATATGTGCCAATGAAGATATCCATTCTGGATACAAATCAGAAAACTCCCAATGACTTCTCTGAAATGACTAAAGATGAAATCATTCTGGACACTATGGACAAGAGAGCCCAGAATATAATTGTTAGTGTCATTGATGATGCAACATTTCAGAACTTAATTCATTGAAAAACCTCTAAAGATATGTGGGACACATTAATAGTTTATATGGAGGGATCAGAGGAAGTAAGACAAGATAGGAAGTCCTTGTTAAATCAGGAATATGAAAGCTTCGGACAAGGAAAGTCTGATAGTATTACAGAATGTTACAAGAAGTTCTATAGGATAGTTAATGAGTTGATGTGCTATGGAAGAGACTTCAGCAACTATGAGCTGAATTACAAGTTCTTAAGATCCCTGACTAAGGACTGGGACACCAAGATTTGTGCCATTAGGGAAGTGGCCAAACTAGCTGATATACCTCCTCCAACTTTGTTTGGAAAACTGCTATCTTATGAGATGCAGTTAATGCCTAGAAAGGAGGAAGAGAAGAATACTAGAGTGGAGCACAAGGAAAGGTCTGTGGCCTTCAAGACTGAAGCCACTAAAAAGTATAGAAGCAAGTCTCCATCACCACCTCAAATAATTGTTGAGACTGTAATAGATAATTCAGATAGCAAGAATTCAGATAGCAGTGAAAGTGATGAAGACTTTGTTGCTTTTACTAGGCATTTTCAAAAATTTGTGAAGAAGAAGCAGTGGAGGTCTAAGCCTTCCTCTTCTCAGCCAAAAGATGACTACTATCAGAAAAGAAAGTCATCAAGGAATGACAGAAGCAGGTCCAAGCCAAGCAAATCTACATCTTCAAAGATTATGTGCTATTGCTGCAATAGACAGGGACATGTAGTGGCTGACTGTCCTGAAAAGAGGAAGAAGTCAGTTGACAAAAAGAAGACATAATTTAAGAGCAAAAAAGAAAATTCCTTTGTTGCTAAGAAAGACAATAGTCTGACAGGCCAGTCATCTTCAAAAACAGAATCAGAAGCTGAAGCCTACATTGGGTTATTTGCTGAAGAGGAAGAAGATGAGTTCATGCAGCTAATGAACTCAATTTATGAGCGTGAGGACCATCAGTGCAAGGGACTGATGGCTTTATCTGAAAGAGACAAGATCCAGGATCAGCATGGACCAAGTAAGGTGCAAAGTTGTTCTTTTAGTTCAATTTATAGTACTGAGTCAGAATCAGATACATCTTCATCAAGTGATGTGGGTGGGTCTGAATCTGAAGGAGATATTCATCAGTTAATTGATGACTATAGGGACTTGTTGCAGGCCTTGAAGAAAAGCAAAACCTTGGCCAAAACTCAGGCAAAGGAGATTGCTAGTCTTAAATTGGCTGCTGCTGATTCAGAAAAGTTGTTAGATCAGAAACTGAATGAGATTGCAAGATTGAAGAACATAACTGTTATTCAAATGGGCATAATCACATTCAAGAATGATCAGATTAGAAATCTGGAGGTTAGACTTCAGAAAGAGAGAGAGATAGTAGCAAGTTTTTCTAAACCTAAATCTGTTTTATACTTGATAGATGAGTTTATACCTCAAAAGGGTAAGGCTGGATTATGATTTAAAAAACCTGCCTGGACTGCTAGGTCCAAATCTAAAGGCAAAACCCCAGCAAAAAACATAAAGCCTGCTGTAGATACTTCAGCCAGGGTAGTACCTAAACAAAGGTACAACAGGTTTGAGTGTTGGTGTTGTGGCAAGATAGGCCACTTTGCCTTAGATTGTTCGCAGAATTCTAGTGTCAAAGAGAGTAGCAAACTGCCTGCTAGAAGAGCTACAGGTAGTTTTGTTAAAGGTCAGACTAACCTTCACCAAGGACCCAAGAGTTATTTGGGTTCTAAGGTTAAGTAATTTATTTTGTAGGTGAGTCCAAGTGGTCATGCCCCTATATGGTACTTGGACAGTGGATGTTTCAGGCACATGACTGTAACTAGGGGGTTGCTGAAGGACTACACACCAATCAGGGATGGCCCTAAAGTAACCTTTGGTGGTTCAGAAAAAGGAATCATCAAGGGATTTGGTAACATTTCTAGTAATCATATTACAATTACTCAAGTGGCTTATGTAAAGGGTTTGAAACACAATCTCATTAGTATAAGTCAGCTGGGTGATTTAGGATATGTCATCTCATTTGTCAAGAATGGTTGTCATATCAAAAGGTCAAGTGATCAAAAGATCATTTTGACAGGTTATAGAAAAAGGAATGTTTACTGTCTTGACTTTGTGTGTGAGAACAATATTTCTCCTATTTATCTTGTAGCTGATGAGAGAGTCTCTCATTGTGTCAAATGGCACAAGAGGCTAGCCCATCTAAATTACAAGACTATTGGCCAACTCTTTAGCAAAGAGTTAGTGAGGAATGGTCCTCAAGTTAAGTGTATAAAGGATGGGATATGCTCAGATTGTCAAAAAGGCAAGCAGACCAAATCCACATTTCATAGCCTTGAGAACAAGGATTCTGTGAGGTGTTTATACCTCTTGCATATGGATCTATTTGGTCATATGCCAGTTCACAGTCTAGGTAGGAAGGCCTACACATTTGTCATTGTAGATGACTATTCAAGATATTCCTGGGTGTTCTTCCTAAGACAAAAATCTGAAACCCCAAGTATCTTATATAGTTTTGTTAAACAAATTCAGAATGAGTTGGACAGTACAGTGGTCAAAATCAGAAGTGACCATGGTACTGAATTTCAGTCTGAAAGTATGACAAAACTGTATGAAGAATTTGGGATATTTCAAGAATTTTCTTCACCAACAACACCTCAGCAAAATGGTATTGCTGAAAGGAAAAATAAAACATTGATAGAGGTTGGTAGAACTCTATTGAGTGACACATCTCTCCCAGAGTATTTCTGGGCTGAGCCAGTAAATACTGCATGTCATATGATCAATAGGGCTTCTATCACCAAGAGCCACAAAAAGACTCCCTATGAGATTGTGAAGGGCAGAAAACCAAATTTATCCTATTTCAGGATCTTTGGTTGCAAATGCTATATACTTAACAATTGCAAGTCTTATCTAACCAAGTTTGCTCCCAAGAGGGGATATTTGTTGGGTACAGCAACAATCGTAAGGCTTATAGGGTCTACAACTTGATTACTCAAGTTGTAGAAGAGTCTGTACATGTAGTTTTTGATGAAGCAAGGCTCATTAACAGTGAATTGCCAAGTAGTGTTTGCAGCTCTATAGGTGTAACTAAGAGGATGGACAAGCTTACCATTGCAGAAGATTCTACTACAACTCAGCAAGTGGAAAATGGTGGCTGCTTTCCAGGGGGAATACAGGACTCTCTAGATGTAGAAGAAGACCAAGAGGTGCAGCATGTTGAAGAGACTGGAGGTGTACAACCTGAAGACAGACTACCTCCAGCAAATAGACACTTAAAGGATCATCCAGCCAATCAAATAATTGGTGATCCCAGACAAGGATTGCAAACAAGAAGCAGGAATCTGAGTACAGTTCTTTACTCCAGCTTCCTATCCCAAGTGGAACCAAAGAAGTTTGAAGAAGCAGTTCTAGACCCTCATTGGATTGAGGCCATGCAAGAGGAGCTGAATCAGTTCAGGAGGTGCAAGGTCTGGAAGCTTGTTCCTAAACCCAAAGACCATAATATCATTGGAACAAAGTGGATCTTTAGGAACAAATTGGATGAGAATGGAATCATCATAAATAATAAAGCTACACTTGTTGCAAAAGGATATAGGCAGAAAGAAGGTATTGATTTTGATCAAACCTTTGCTCCAGTAGCAAGACTGGGGGCAATCAGGATGTTCCTTGCCTATGCAACATATTAAGGGTTTAAGGTATTCCAAATGGATGTTAAGTCAGCTTTTCTAAATGGAGATCTAAAGGAAGAAGTCTATGTAGAGCAGCCCTCAGGTTTTGTTGATCCTCTTAAACCTGATTATGTTTATAGACTTAGGAAAGCATTGTATGGGTTAAAATAAGCCCCAAGGGCTTGGTATGAAACCTTGTCTAGTTTCCTCATTGAGAACAAATTCTCAAGTGGGAAAATAGATAAGACTCTATTTCTTAGGGAATATAAAGGCAAGATTATCTTAGTCCAAATATATGTAGATGACATAATATTTGGGTCTACAGAAAGTAATCTTTGCAGGAAGTTTGCAAAACTTATGCAAGGAAAATTTGAAATGAGCAGTATGGGGGAACTTAAGTTCTTCTTGGGTCTCCAAGTAAGACAGACTGATGATGGATTATCCATATGCTAGTGTAAGTTCACCCTAGAGTTAATAAAGAAGTATGGTATGGAATCATCCACTACCATGAAAACTCCTATGGGGTCAAGTGTGTCTCTAAGCAATGATGATGCAGGGAAACCTGTAGATGAAACTTTGTATAGAGGGATAGTTGGCTCCCTATTATAGCTGACTGCTAGTAGACCAGATATCATGTATGCAACATGAGTCTGTTCTAGGTACTAAGCATGCCCTAAAGAATCTCATCTGAATACAATCAAAAGGATTTTGAGATATCTTAAGGGCACACCTTATCTAGGCCTTCGGTACCCTAGGAATAGAGATTTTCTACTAACAGGTTATTCAGATGCAGATTTTGCAGGTTGTAAGGAAGATAGAAAGAGTACTACAGGAACTTGTCAATTTTTAGGAGGAAGGCTGGTGTCATGGAGCAGTAAGAAGTAGACTATTGTGGCAATCTCCACAGCTGAGTCAGAGTATGTGGCTGCAGGAAGCTACTGTGCATAACTTTTATGGATTCAACATCATCTAGTAGACTATGGTATTCAAGTAAGTAGAACACCTTTGTTTTGTGATTCTACAAGTGTCATTTCTATTGCAAATAATCATGTCTCACATATTAGGACTAAGCACATAGAAATTAAATACCATTTTCTTAGAGAACATGTAGAAAAAGAAGACATTTCACTAGAATTTGTTAACACAGATAATCAGATTGCTGATATGTTTATTAAGCCCTTAGATGAAACAAAATTCAATAATTTTAAAATTGAATTAGGAATGTTGAACTTAGAAAAGGTTCATAAAATTGGCTAAGTAAAATAGTGTTGACACATGAAGTTGTCTGTGTCGACACATAGAAGTGGTGTGGACATTCCAGAGAAATGGTGTCGACACATCTAGGAAGTCTGTGTCAACACTTCAGCGAAATGGTGTCGACACATACAAAGTAGGTGTCGACACATCCAGTGTGGTGTCGACACTTAGATTTAACACTAATTTCGTCGAGTAGAGTTTCGACTAATCGTCGAGCTGAGATGTGTAAGTGTCGACACATATATTCTGTCGACTATATTTGTGTCGACACATAGTTGTCGAGACATTAGAAGTAAGTGTCGACACTTTTCAACAGTGTCGACACATTTCAAGTATTTCGATACGCCTTTTCACCTTCGATTTTAGAAAGGTATAAATAGGTCTTCCACATTGTTTGTCGACACGCTCACCATAGTTTCGAGACCAAACTTGTGTGTCGACATCTCTCTTCTTTAAATTCAAAATTTCTCCAAACCCTAATGGCGCCCAAGCTAGAAGAGAACATCAATGAAGGTTATGAGCTAGTGCAATATGCCTTTGACGATGCGGAACTAGAAATTCAAGGTGTTGTAACCCGAGTTGTAGAGACTGGGTTGGAGTATCTAGTTTCAGAGCCAATCAAGATTTGGAAGGAGGTCCTCGAATTCTTTAATGCAGCTACCCTTGATGAAACAGGTCTTAAGATTAAATCCAAAGTCCATGGAGTTAAGGTGAAAGTCACCCAAAAAAGTCTAAGAAAAGTTCTACATCTACCTAAAACTAAAGTAGAGGAAGATGTACCTACATCAAAGATAAGGGAGGCACTGCAATGGTGTGGACTAGCTTCAAGCATGAAGATTGGATCAGTTTTTAATAGGAAAGGCATGAATATGCAGGGCAAGTTCTTGTCTGAAATAGAAGGAAAGGTAATTCTGAGCAAGCCAGGTGGGCATGATAAAATATCAGCTCACATGTTCAGTTTAATGACTAGGATCATTTTCAAACTCAAAACTGATTGGTCAGTAGTGATGTTTGAAAAGATAAAGGAAAGTCTGAAGAAGCCCAATCTGGGTAGGATTATGAGTTTGTACTTGGCTGGAAGTATTCCAGAAGTCATAAACCAAGCTGTTGGTTCTAAGATAAACCATATAAGGAAAATGGACATCAGAATAATCTCAAGATGGGATAGGGTGTTAACTAAAGAAATGCCTACATCAGAGAAGAAAACACCTCAAAAGAAGAAGAAGAAAGGCATAGTGGCTCCTGAATCATCCAGTAGCTCAGAGGAGCAAGTAGTTTTTAGTTTTGATGATGGAGAGGCTGGAAATGCTGGACAGTCACCAGCAAGAAATGAAGATGCACAGAGGCAGGTGGAGCAACCATCTGCTAGGCCTATTCACCTAGATCCACTCTAAGGGGAGCCTCAACATGTGGATCAGCCAACTCACTTAGACAGTGAAATGGCAACCCAAACAATTCTTGAGGTAATCAATGAAGTTAATTAATTAATTTTCAATATTAAGGATGAAGTATTGACTGAATCATTACTTGATGTTGATCAGCAAACTCAGATACATAGTCAACCACAAGATGTTGTCATGGAAGACACATCAGTTGTAGATAATGCTCCTGAGATAAGAAATTCTCCAGTCCCTACTCAACAGGAGTTTACTCTAGAAGAGTTATTCCCTGATCTATTACAGACTGATTTTGAGGGAGAGAAAGTAGCTTTTGAGGGGGAGTCAGCTAACCTTGAGGGGGAAATGTCAGGTCACAGCAGGAGACTGCTAGAAATGACACTGAGGAGCAAAGGACACAGGAGGAGCTACCAAGGACTGAGAAGGAATTGCCTCCTAGTCATAAGGAAAGGGTAGACATTGTCAGTACTTCTGCTTCTGAGGATGAGGAAGCTGCTAGAGCTAAGAAGAGAAAGCTTATGGTTTTCAAAAGGAGAAGCGAGACCTACAAGAAAGCTTTACAAACTATTTCTCCACAACAAGCTCCAACTGCTGATTATAGTTCATTGTTGGTGGCTTTGCAGATCAAGATGGATGAGCAAAGGAAGGCTCTAGAAAAATATATGGATGAAGGACATAAATCCCTTCAATTTGATCTGGCTCAAGACATCAAATCTATTAGGTTTGAAGTTAATCTGGATAAGAAAGAAATGACTGATTGTTTCCACAAAGGAGGCAATGCAGTGGTATATCTGGCTACTCATCAAGAGAAGATAAAGACACAGGTTGATGATATGGCAGTGAAACAAGGATATGTCCTGGAAAATCAGATTAGGATGAATGATAATCTGACTGCCTCTCATAATGCCATTGTAAGTGAAATGAAAAATATTGCTAATGCACAAACTGAGGCCATAACTATAGCCAAAGCAGAGTTTACTAAGCAATTACAAGAAAACATAACTGTTGTTAAAACTACAATTGAAGATTCTCAAAAGGCTATTACTGAAAAGCTCCAAAAGTTAAAATCTTTTTATAAAGATGTTGTTAACTATCTGAATGCTCAGATCAGATTTCAGAAGGATGATCTTAGGGATCATATAGAAAGAGAAGTCATAAAGGGGGAGACGGTATTAGTCAAAGCAGGTTCTGACCATGCTAAATGGATTTCAAACAACATCAGAGCTACCCTTGGATATCCACCTTCGTGTGATGATGATAATGTTGCTGAATCTTGTATACATCCTGCTATTTTTGGAGGTGAGCAAGCTGAAGTGACTCAAGTGATCTAACCTCCAGCAGATTTTGACATGATACATCAAGAGATACAATCTATGTATAGCCCTCCAGAAGGTGCTCAAAATGTGATCATTGAGAAGGTAGTACAGCCTGTGCCAGAGGCAGTATTAAAAGAGCAAGAAGCTCAATTATCTAAGAAGAGGTTCAGAGAACAGGCTGAGTTAAGGCCAGATTTTGAGCAGTGGAGCCCAACTTCTAGAAATATTATACTGACTGCTTGGAAGGCTGCAAAGGATAATATCCTAGAAAGGGGCTAATGGTATTCTGGCCAAGAATGGAGAAAACATGAAGGCAAGCAAGAGGCTATTGTACAGTACAAAAGAAAGGCTAAACTAGGGAAGCTACCTCCTAATGCACAAGAGCCTAGCAAGTATTTCCCTAAGACTTATCATTATTTTGAGAGACAAAAGATAAGGGCTGAAGAATAGAAGAAGAAAGATCTTAAGGGCAAGAAGCCTTCTGATGACATTGATGCTCCAGTTCAAGCCAAGATTCAATCTGGAAAGGGCATTGTCATCAAGGAGCCAGAGTAGCCATAGAATAGAATTTTCTTAAGTTTACAACTTTGTAATCATTTGCATTAAAATCCATGTAAACTTTTCATAATTGAAACTATTGGAAGTTGTAACAAAACAAATGTTTAATGTTCAATCTATTACATTGTTATTCTGAGAAGATTGTTTATACATGTTTTGTTTTGTATTTACCCTGTCATATAATACTTTTATACATCATATTGAGTATTTGTTATGAATGGTATATATCATTGACTAAGGGTTATGACTTCTCCAAATAGGGGGAGATTGTTGGGTACATTGGAAAATGTGTACAAGATTTGGAGAAGCCTCAACCTACTCAATGATATACATCAAGGTGTATTTCATGTACTTTGACTTTATATGTGCAGGTTAAGTAATTACAGGAAATACAGAAAAGTTTCTAAGTCCATGTGTCGACACCTAGAGATGCAGTGTCGAAACTTATGAAGGGTTGTGTCGATACTTAGAGAAGCTGTGTCGACACTTGGAGTATTTGTGTCGACACCAAGAAGGGCAGAGTCGACACCAGAAGAAAAGTGTCGACACATACAGGTAGTGTTGACACACTATGAAGAATACTCAACATATATCATGTCGACACTTAGAGGCAGTGTCGACACCCAGAGAAGCTTAGTCGACATCCAATGTGTCGACACCAGGAAGCTGTGTCAACACACTGAAGGCATTGTCGACATCAACTGTGTCGACACACAGGACTTGTGTCGACACACAGCAAGTTTCAACACAGTTAAAGTAAAGAAGTACTAGTGTCGACACAAAGGAGATGTGTCAACACCCAGCTAGTATCAATAACAAAAGAAGTTGTGTCGACAAAGGAGATGTGTCGACACACAGCAGAATTCAACTAAGTTTTATAGAAGAAGTACTTGTGTCGACACACAGAATCAGTGTCGACACATTCAACAGAAGGCTTGTGTCGACACACAGATTCAGTGTCGACACATTCTGAAGAAGCAGTGTCGTGAAGCTGTTACAACAACACAAGGAGTTGTGTCGACACCATCAAGGCTAGTGTCGACACTTAGTTCACTTGTGTCGACACTTGGTCTATTTGTGTCGACACATAATGAAGATCAGTCTCGACACATTCAGACATAGATAGTATTTTCAAGAAGTGACTGGATGACGTGACTGCAGTCATTTCAGCCGGTCTACTGCAGCTGTTAGACCTGTCAGAAGTTCGTTAGAAACCGGATCAGCCGGTTACCTTGGAGGAAGACTATATAAAGGCCTTTCTCCTTCAACAATAAATAATCCAATAATCAACAACAAATTGAGAGATCATCAATCAATCAACAATCAATCAGAAGATTAAGAAGATCAATACATATCCAGAGAAAACTGTAAATCAGTATTTTGAAGAGACTTCAGATTTACTTGGAGAGAGAGAACTCCAGTAATTGAAGTCAAGAAAGAGACTTGTTAATCAAATCTCTTAAGAAGCAGATTCTGAACCAGACTGCAAAGTAGGATCTAGATTAAATTCTCCATCCTAAGAAGGAAGTTGCGAGCCGGTCTACATCAAGAAGATCATCTTTACTGAGTTCAGACTCAAGAAGCCTTGAAGAAAGCAAAGACAAAGTTGATCTCAGGAATCAGTGCTATCAAGAACAGATCAAGAAGATTGCCCTCTTCATTCTCTCAAACTGAGTGGTGATCTAAAAACTTTTTATTATCTTTTTGTAGGATCCTAAGGGATCTGAGTTGTAAGCCTAAATTTATAAAGGCTGAGGTAGGGCGTTTGAGCCTGAGTGTAGGAAAATCAATTCTCTGAGTGTAGGCCTTGTTGAAGGGTGAGGTTGGGCTGTTTAGCCTGAGTATAGGTCTTGTTGAAGAATGAGTGGTAGGGCTTTGTGCCTGAGTTGTAGGAGTGGGGACACTCTGAGTTGTAGGAACCTGTTTGGGGTTCTGAGCTGTAAGATCTGAGTATCTGAGGAGAAGTGCAGAAGTTAGGCCGAATCTAGTACACTACTAGATAGGCGAAGGGGGAAAGTGGATGTACCCAGACCTTGGGGAACCACTATAAACACTGTGTGCACTCTGTGAATGTTTAGTTTTGTGGTTACTGTGTTGTGATAGCTGTAGAATTTGAATTTGCTGCTTAAAGTACAAAACAGTTTGTCTGCCTTTAAGGTAAAAAGAAAAAGTACACCTATTCACCCCCCTCTATGTGGTGAGGCACTATTTCTTTCAACCTCCACGTCCAACGCCCCTAGCTCCCTGGCTAGGCGTAGCCCTGCTATCACGACATCATACTCGGCCTGATTGTTGGTGATGGGGAAGTGCAACACCACCATCTGCTCAATTCTAGTTCCCTGGGGACTCTCCAAGATCACCCCCACCCCAAGGAGTGCCTTCTCGAGGTGGCATCTACCTTCACCTTCTAAGGAGTCGGATGAGTGAGCTCTTCCTCTGACACCTCAATCACATACTCGGCCAAGAAGTCGTCCATCGCTTGAGCTTTGATCGAGAGGCGGGGAACAAAGGAGACGTTGAACTCACTCAACTCCGCTGACCACTTGGTCAGCCTGTCAGAATGCTCCAACCCCTCAAAGATGTTGCGGAGGGGATGGTCAGTCACCACTCGGATTGAGTGTGCCTGGAAATAGGGCCGTAGCCTTCGTGCTGAGATGATCAGGGCAAAGGCTAGCTTCTCCAAAATTGGATATCAGAGCTTGGCCTTCCTCAGGACCCAGCTCACGTAGTATATAGGGAGCTGCTTCTTCCCCTCTTCTCGAACTAGGATGGAGCTCAAGGCCTCCGCCCCGACCCCGAGATAAAAAAACAGGTCCTCCCCCTACTTCGGCCCTTGGAGCAATGGAGCCTGCGTCAACTGCATCTTGAGGGCCTGGAATGCCTCCTCGCATTCCTTGGTCCACTCAAATTTTGACCCCCCCCCCCCACCCCCTCAATGTTCGGAAGAAGGGGGAGCACTTCTCCCCAGCCCGAGAGAGGAACCTACTTAGTCCTGCCAGCTTCCCCGTCAGCCGTTGCACCTCTTTAGTATTTGATAATACGGTTTGCAGTCAATTTTATTAGGGTATTTTTAGGGTTTTAAAGCAAATCATGCCTTGTAAAGTGATTATTTTGATTCCCCTTTGTATATATTTTTGTCGCTAATGCGTTTTTTCTGCTTTTTGCAGGTTTTCACGGCTTTCAGCCGAATTTTGCTATGACACGCCCCAATATCACGTCCTACCCAGGCGTGTACCTAGGGCGTGTAACCCAGAGGAATGAAGAAATTGGTCCGAAACTGCATTCCGTGGAAACTTAGTGTACATGCCATCTGTCACGCTCGTGTCACATCCGACGCGGGCGTGTTCCAGAGGTGTGTCCCCAGGTTCCGAGGAATCGCCGCAGCGCGCTCGTTTTTCCCTCTCCACCATTGCATCGAATGTGTCACGCCCCCGGGTCACGCCCGACCCGGGCGTGACATATGGGCATGTACTTCAACAACCACGCCCGTCAACTCCAGCAGTTAAATCAAGTCCGAAAAGTCGCACCGACTGTGTCACGCCCCAGGTGCACGCCCGACCAGGGCGTGTCAGGGGGGCGTGATCCATCCCAAAAAAATCTATAAATTGAGCCCTTCCCCAAGGGTTCAGGATCACTTTTGGCTGAGAGGGGGAGGTTCTGCCCTTTTGTTTAATGTTCCTTTTTATGCTGTTTCTCTCTCGCTTACTTTGTATTTTTCTTAATCCTAGTTAGTTAAGCTTTTGTAATAGCTTTTGTTTATGCTTTAGTTGCTAATGATAGGGCCGGAATAGGATTTTCAATTCCATGAACTTGTAATCTCGTTCATTTTCATGGTGTAAGCTCGCTTTAATTTTAATAAAAGTGCTCTTGTTTTCTTCTCTTTACTACTTTGTGTCTATATACTTTACTACTCATCCCCCCTCTTTCACCTCACCATGATTAACTAATCCTCCATGTACTCGATCTTGATGATCCGAGGTTCGAGTGATTAAGTTATGATGCTTTGAATCTTACCTTTTCTTTTTAGGGTTTAGCCTTGAATTACTCTTGATTTATCACGGGTTGGAGGTATATCATCGATATATACTCTTCACCTTTGCTTTCATTCTGCGCTAGCCGAGAGGCCGAAAGTTTGAAATGAGCACTCAAGAGTAAAGGGAGTTGTTCGCACCCCTCGAGAGAGGCAGACGTTCAAATCTCCCGGATTGGAGTAAAATCCAATAGAGGGGTTCGCAGCATAAAGCGGGTTTTAGGCCTCCGATTCGGACGAATGTTCGGTCAGACCTTCCTAAACTCAGATGGGCATGACTTCGAGAGAAGCATGTTCTTGCTTTTAGAGCCTCTGCGGTCAAGGTCTCATGCCTTATTAATTTAAAAAGTTTATTATTTCATCTTTTGATCAACTTAAGCCGCGGTGATTCTCGATCGAGTACTATTGCTTAATTATCAATTAGCTTTTCTCAAAATTGCAAGTAAAACATTCTCACTTCTCTAATTTAGTAAGCAACCCCAAAACAACTTTTAATTGATAAGATAATAATAACTCCTTAAAGTAGAAGTACTCAATTCGCCCCGGGTAATACGACCTTGATATTGAACTTAATATCCTATACTATATGCGACAAGGTATACTTGCCTTCATCGAATATAGAATCAGAGAACATCTCACATCTACACTTCCACCTTCTCCTCCCTTAACTTTGTCTTCTCCACGCATAACCCCTTCTCCACTTAATAATTTTATATCCAGTTTTTGGCGTCGTTGTCGGGGACAAATGTTTTGATATTTTGAAAAAAGGATAGCTATTAATTTTATCGTTTTTCCTTTTCTCTCTATCTCGTAACAATTTTATCTCCCCACCCCCCCCTCTTTCTCTCTTTTTAAGTGTATGACCCGAGAAAGGTCATCGATTCTTACTTTTGATCCTGAGATAGAGCGCACCGCTTTTTGTCGCCTCTGTTCTCGTGACCAGGAATCGTATTTAGGCATCGAGGAGTCGATCGGGGACACTGCCACAGAAACGATGGATCCTAATCCGCCCAACACAAATGAGGCCCAATAAAGGTCTATGTCCTACTATGCGAGGCCGAACCTGGAGGGTACACAATCAAGTATTGTTCGCCCCAAAGTGGCGAACAATAACTTTCAGATTAAGTCCAGCATCATCCAAATGGTGCAGCAGTCGGTAACCTTCGATGGTCTCCCAGACGAGGATCCAAATTGTCATATTGCAAATTTTCTCGAAATCTGTGATACTTTTAAAATCAATGGAGTCTCAGATGATGCCATTCGATTACGTCTCTTCCCTTTCTCTTTGCGGTCAAAGGCCAAGCAGTGGCTGAGCTCTCTTCCTAGAGGGTCCATCACCACGTGGGCTGAGATGGAAGGGAAATTCTTACCAAGTATTTTCCGCCTGTGAAGACTGCCAAATTGCGCACAAATATTGCATCCTTCATGCAAATAGACTCGGAGACTCTCTACGATACATGGGAGCGCTTCAAGGAGCTATTGCGAAGGTGCCCAAACCACACGCTTCCAATTTGGCAACAAGTGCAAATATTTTATAACGGCTTAAATTCCTTAACAAGGCAAATGATCGACGCGGCCGCTGGGGGAACACTAAATAACAAAACCCCAGAGGCCGCTCCGGAACTTTTTGAGGAAATGGCTATGAATTCATATCAATGGAATGCGTCCCGTGTGCGGGCTAACAAACCAGCGGGAGTCTTTGAAATTGACGCTACTTCGAATCTTGCCCTCCAAATTGAGCGGTTAACAAAGCAGGTGGCGGAGATGACTGCTTCCTCCACCACTCCTCCTTGGTATAATAATTATAATAACTCTTCTTTTACAGAAGAGCATGTTGACTTCATGGGAAATGCTCCTCGGCCCTCCTATAACCCAAACAACGCACTGTACAATAACTCTTACAATGCGGGTTATAGGAGCCATCCGAATTTCTTATGGAGCAACCAAGGAAATGCTCAATGCCCCCATAACCCCCCTCATAATCATAACCAAACATTTAATCTAGCTCCCCCCTTAAATTTAAATCCATCTGGTTTCCAACCGCAACAGGCAAAGCCCTCTTCATTCGAAGAGGTCTTTGCCAAATACGTTGCTACAAATGAAACAAATATCAGGAATATTGCCGGGTCCATCAAAAACATGGAAAACCAAGTGGGACAGCTAGCCAAGATAATCTCCGACCGGCAACAAGGAGCTTTGCCAAGCAAGACCGAGCAAAATCCAAGAGAAAGTGCAAACTACATTACCCTCCGTAGTGGAAAAGAAGTTGCTATACCAAGCGAACCTATGATACTTGTCCCTTCTCCTCTCTCTCCTCCTGTTATTTTAGCTTCAAATTTGCCTACTACGCCTACACCATATGCGTCTAATTCAAAATTACCGTATCCGTCTAAACTTAAAAATGAACGTGTTGAAGAAAGTTACAAAAAAATTTTAGAAATTCTAAAAAAAATTCATATAAACGTGCCGTTCTGCGAGGCTATCTCTCAAATGCAGAAATACACGAAATATCTCAAGGAGCTCCTATCAAATAAGAAAAGGATCGAGGATATTTCGAATATTTCCTTAAATGCAGAATGCTCCGCGGTTGTGCTCAATAAATTACCCCGCAAAGTGAATGACCCGGGAAGGTTCTCCATCCTGTGCATATTCGGTAATTCGTTGGTCAAACATGCGTTGGCGGACTAGGGAGCAAGCATAAATCTCATGCTCTTTTCGCTTTTTAAAAAATTAGGTCTAGGATCTCCGAACCCCACTCGTATGAGCATACAGCTAGCCGATCGTTCTGTGAAATATCCGATAGGGATTGTGGAGGATGTCTTGGTCAAGGTGGACAAATTCATCTTTCCGGTGGATTTTGTCATCCTAGACATCGAATAGGATGCCTATGTACCCCTGATACTCGGCCGCCCCTTCCTTGCCACCTCCCGTGCTATTATTGATGTTAGTGATGGAAAGCTCCTCCTTTGGGTTGGAGATGATGAAATCACTTTCAGCATTAATCCCTCCCTGCGCAACACCCTAGAGCAAGATGATTCCTGCTTTTATCTAGAAGAATTCTTCGAAAATGAATTTTTTGTGCCTTTTGAATTAGGTTCTTCACCATTTGATGAATCTCTTATGACTAAGCTCTTCTGCTTAGAGGAAGTCTCTCACACTACCCTCCCCGAATCGCTTCCCATGGACACCATAAAATTCAAAACCTCTTACGAGGAACCACCCATATTGGAGCTTAAGAAACTTCCCCCTCATCTGTAGTATCTTTTACTCGAAAATGACTCTAAGCTACCAGTTATTATCTCCTCGGATCTGAGCAACTCAGAAATTTCTGAGTTGACTCTAGTTTTGCAAAATCACTGCAAAGCAATTGCGTGGCAGTTATCCGATATTAAGGTGATTAGCCCATCATTCTGTACACACAAGATTTTCTTAGATAATAACTTTCGTAGTACTATCCAGCCCAACGACGTTTAAATCCAAACATGAAGGATGTCGTGAAGGCTGAGGTTATTAAACTTCTAGATGCGGGAATTATCTATCTCATCTCCGATAGTACTTGGGTAAGCCCAGTACAGGTCGTGCCAAAGAAAGGCGGGTCACGGTAGTGGCCAATGAAAATAATGAATTAATTCCAACCCGTACTATTACGAGTTGGCGGATGTGCATTGATTACCGCAAACTCAATGATGCCACCCGAAAAGGCCACTTCCCGCTTCCCTTTATCGACCAAATTTTAGAACGACTTTCCGGTCACTCCTTCTACTGCTTTCTCGACGGTCTCTCGGGGTACCTCCAAATCCCTATTTCACCTGAAGACCAAGAGAAGACTACCTTTACCTGTCTCTTTGGCACCTTCGCTTATAGACGGATTCCATTTGGTTTATGTAATGCGCCGGCTACATTTGAGCGATGTATGTTGGCGATATTCGACGAGTTGGTAGAAGAAGTGATGGAGGTTTTCATGGACGACTTCTCGGTGTTTGGTAGTTCTTTTGCGAATTGTTTAAAAAATCTCGAGCGCTTGTTGATTCGTTGTGAGGAAACTAACTTAGCCGTCAACTGGGATAAATGCCATTTTATGGTCCGAGAGGGATTGGTCTCGGCCATAAGATTTCAGCCTAGGGGATCGAGGTCGACCGGGCCAAAATCGAAATTATTGAAAAGCTCCCCCCTCCAACAAATATTAAATCCATTCGTAGTTTTCTTGGGCACGCGGGATTTTATCGTCATTTTATCCAAAATTTCTCCAAAATAATGAAGCCGATAACCCATCTTCTCGAGAAAGAGTCACCTTTCATTTTTAAAAACGATTGTCTTCTTGCTTTCAATTTAATAAAAGAAAAATTAGTAAACTCTCAGATTCTAGTTGCTCCGGATTGGTCGCTCCCTTTCGAAATCATGTGTGATGCTAGTGATACTGCGGTGGGCGCGGTCTTAGGCCATCGGGTGGATAAATTCTTCCACCCGATTTATTATGCAAGAAAGACACTCACGTCTGCACATGCCAGCTATACCACCACCGAGAAAGAGCTCCTAGCAATTGTTTTTGCCTTTGATAAGTTTAGGTCTTATATCACCCTCTCCAAAGTAATCGTCTTTACGGATCACTCAGCTCTTCGTTTTTTTTAGCAAAGCGGACGCAAAGCCCCGCCTTTTTCGATGGATCCTCCTCTTGCAGGAGTTTGATTTAGAAATCCGGGACAAAAGAGGGGACGAAAATTTGGCGGCCGACCATTTATCTCGTTTAGAAAACCCTGCAAGTGTGGAAGCCGACATTAACGATAAATTCCCTGAAGAGCGCCTCTTCGCTCTCGAAAACTCAAAAGATTATCCCGTACCCTGGTTCACCGACTTTGCCAATTATTTAGTGGCTCGGGTCTTGCCAAAGGAATTCTCAAGCCAGAAAAAGAAGAAATTCTTTTCTGATTTAAAGAATTACTTTTGGGAAGACCCTTTCTTATTCAGAATCTGTGCGGATCAGGTAGTGCGGCGTTGCGTTTCGAGTGAGGAAGGAGTGCAAATTTTGGGACATTGCAATGAAGGACCAACATGTGGTCATTATCAAGCGAACCGCACCGCAAGAAAGGTGCTGGAGGCGGGTTTCTATTAGCCCACGCTATTCAAGGATGCTCACACCCTAGTGAGTACTTGCGATAGTTGCCAGCGGGCAGGCAATATCTCACGGCGGGACGAGATACCTCAAAATATTTTCCTCGAATGTGAAATCTTCGATCTTTGGGGCATCGACTTCATTGGCCCCCTCGCCCCCTCTTATCTAAATAAATACATTCTCGTAGTTGTCGACTATGTATCAAGGTGGACGGAAGCGCAAGCTCTCCTCAACAATGATTCACGAGTCGTTGTAAAATTTCTAAAAAAATTATTCTCTCGATTTGGCACTCCACGGGCTATAATTAGTGATAGGGGAACCCATTTCTGCAATAGCCAGTTTGCCAAAAATTTGGCAAAATATGGAGTAACGCACAAACTTTCCACCTCCTATCACCCGCAGACGAGCGGTCAAGTCGAGGTTGTTAATCGAGAATTGAAACGTACTTTAGAGAAAACTGTATCCTTAAACAGGAAGGATTGGGCACTAAAACTAGATGACCCCCTATGGGCCTATCGAACTGCATATAAGACCTCCATCGGCTGCACGACGTATCGATTGGTTTATGGTAAGGTTTGCCACCTTCCAGTTGAGTTAGAGCACCGTTCGTTTTGGGCCCTCAAAACATTGAATTTAGATCCCACCCTAACCGCCGAACACCGTAAATTTCAGCTCAATGAACTCGACGAATGGCGGGAGAACACTTACGAGAGTAATAGGCTTTATAAAGAGCGAACAAAGTTCTACCATGACAAAAATATTAAATTTCCTAAATCTTTTTCGCCGGGTGATCTCGTCCTTCTTTATAAATCTCGGTTTCGCCTCTTTCCAGGAAAATTAAAATCGCGATGGTCCGACCCCTTTATTGTTAAAGAGGCTTGGCCATATGGGGCGGTTCTCATTTCACACCCAGATAAGGGTGAATTCAAGGTCAATGGTCAGCGATTAAAACTCTATTTGTATAACGATTTACTTCCTACTGCGACGGAATAATTACTGTTATCGAACTCATGAACTATTTCGTTTCACCTTCATTTGGACTGTAATAATTTAAGACTTCTTATTGTTGGACAATATTCTTTTGGTCGAGCTCAAACGACCTTTATAAACAAAGGGCGCTCTTGGGATGTAACCCAAATCTTTTTTCTGTTTTCTTTATTTTACAGTTTTTGCCCCGGACGGCTCCACAAGTTGCGGCTTCCAAAATCACAGCAACCAATGCTGCTAAATCCATCACAAAGTCCAGCAGAAGACCTTTTCTGAAAATTCAAAGCACAAGCATGGGGGAGCGGCATCACTCAGCTTTCGCTGCAAAATAAAATCGAGGAAGTACCTGTTTTTCAATTCTGTCTTTCATTTCTGTACTTTAATTTTCTCTCGTTCTCCAACCTCCTTCTCCATTGAGGACAATGTAGATTTTAAGCTTGGGGGAGGACTTCCTTCTTCTTTTTGCTTTTTGTAAATATCTTTTACGTTTTGTAAATATTCTTAAAAAATCCAAAAAATCCAAAAATCCAAAAATATATATATATATAGCTGCATTTTGGTATTTTAATAGTACCCCATATTTGTGTTTTGTCTTTCTCAAATTTTTTTATAAACAACGTAGTTAATTATAATTTTTCTAATCATTTTTTTAATCATATTTCACAAGTAAAATGTTGGTCATGCTGTGTTTCTAATTCACGGTAGCATGTTAAGGTGAAATATTTCTCTAAAACGAGCATTTCTATTATGATTTTCCGTTCTTTATTTTCTTTACTTTTTCTAAAATTCATCATCCACTATTTTCCTTTTCGGTTTTAGATAATTTTTGTTATGACAACTTTTGAATAACGTAGTAGATATGAACGATCCAAGTCACATATTATTTATATTTTCAAGATAATTTCATCAATCTTCTTTTATTATCTCGGACTTGCTTTTTGAAAATTTTCAAATCTATGTTTTAAATAAATTTAAAAAGCATGAAAATGATTTAGGCTGTTTTTGTTTACGTTTGAGCTTTCCTGCCAACCTAAAATCTTTTATCACTAGTTAGCCGCTTTTGAGCCTTTTCTCCAATTTCGTTTGATAACTCCACATAGCATTTCATTTTCACCAAAGCCAAAATTCCTACCTATCTAATCACGCTAATTTTATTTTTTTGAGTTTCATTCAAAAATTTTCATAATCATGATAGGAAATTTTGTGTTATCTTTGGAGAAATTGTTGAAAAAAAGTGTACTCAAAAGCAATGTTTGATTTTGTTTGGCCAATTCAAAATGAAAGAAAAAAACATTTTTTATGGCCTTTGTTTTGAAAAAAAAAATGAAGAAAAAAAATAATAAATAATAATAATAAAAAGAAAAAGAAAGAAAAAAATATATATTTTTTGTTTAAAATAAAATTTTTTTTTGAAACTCTTTGTTTTGGTTTAGTGTGATTTTATGTTTCCATGTTTATCTTTGAATTTCACTATTATTCATGATCCTAAACCAAACGTTTCGGTCCTATTAAGTACTTTTGATTCACGTCTTTTTAAATCTTATTTACAGTTACGAAAAGAAGAAAAGTAAATCATTTTTACTTCTGGATTTAAACTTAGATTTTTGTTATTTAATTGATATAATTATAATGCGTTGCTTGGATCTAATAACAACTCAATACGTTCTTTTCATTTTCATTGTCTTGCTTAAATCTATTTAAAGAATCTCGTCAAAATTCTGGATGATTTATTTTCGTTAAGTAAAGTTTATAAAAGTTAATCCATACCAAAATAATTGTTTTAGATTTACGTTTTACATTCTCCTACCTGGAATTTCGCATAGTACTTGTGTAAGCATGATTAAAACTTTTTGAATTAGTCACTTTTTATGATTAGCTAGTTTTTATATCTTTGCTTGGGGACAAGTGTTGGGTACATTGGTTTAAATGTACCTGATTTGAAGAAGCTTCGCCCAACTCAATGATATACATCAAAATGTATTTGATGTGTTTTGAGTTTACTTGTACAGGTTAAGTATTTGCAGGAAAGATCGAAAAGTTTCTAAGTCCATGTGTCGACACCCAGAGGGAAAGTGTCGACACTTAAGAAGACTTGTGTCGACACCCAGGCAAGCAGTGTCGACACTTGGAGTCATTGTGTCGACACCAGGGATGCAGTGTCGACACCAGACAGAAAGTATCGACACAAGGAGCTGTGTCGACACTTAGTGAAGAAAAGTGCAGTGAAGCAGTGTCGACAATTAGCAGTTGTGTCGACACCCAGAGAAACTATGTCTACATCAGAAAGTGTCGACACTTGTAGGCTGTGTCGACACTTAGCAAAAGTCAGCAGAGTCTAAGTATAAGTGTCGACACCCAGAGCAATGTGTCGACACTCAGCAGAAGAGTCAACACTTGAAGAAAGTGTCGACACAAGAAAGAATGTGTCGACACTCAGCTGAAGACTCAACACTTGAAGAAAGTGTCGACACAAGGAGCTGTGTCGACACTTAGCAAAGTTCAAGAATATTCTAAGTACAAGTGTCGACACAAAGGAGATGTGTCAACACTCAGCAAAAGTCTCAACAGAAGAAGAATGTGTCGACACAAGGAGTTCTGTCGACACTCAGCAAGTATCAACACTGAAGACATGTGTCGACACCAAGAAGCAGTGTCGACACTAACAAGTTCAACACATGAAGATGTGTCGACACAAAGAAGTTGTGTCGACACTTTCAAGAAGTCAACAAAGTGCTGAAGAACAAAGTGTTGTGTTGACACTCAATATCAGTGTCGACACATGAAGAAGAAGCAGTGTCGAGTTATAAAATCTACAACACAAGGAATTGTGTCGACACCTTGTAGGCTAGTGTCGACACTTAGACAACTTGTGTCGACACCTGGTCTATAAGTGTCGACACTTAAAGACAGACAGTCTCGACACTTTCAGACAGTTACAAAATTTTCAAGAACTGACTGGATGACTTGACAGCTGCCATTCCAGCCGTTCTACAGCACCTATCAGAGTTGTCAGAAATCAGTTATGAACCGGACAAGCCGGTTACCATGAAGAAGGCCTATAAATAAGCTTACACTTTCTACAGAAATAGATGATTGAACACAAGTTCAAGTGATCATTAACAAGAAGAAGATCTAGCTATTTCTTGAAGAATCTAGTGAAGATCTAAGTAGTTGGAGAGAGAGAGCTCCATCCAAGAAGTCACCCTTGGAACCAGGCTGAGAAGAAGGGTTCAGATTTGTTCTGAATCTTAAGTAGCAGAGATCAAGGATCAACTGCAGAGGAGGTCAATCTTATTGTGTTCTACATTCAAGAAGCTTTGAAGAAAGCCAAGTCAGATTGATTTCAGCTGAGTTCTTCCAAGAACTCATCAAGAAACTCACAACACTTCTCTATTTTCTCTGAGTTGTAGAGTTAACATTTTGTATTCATATTATCTTGTAGGATCCTTAGGGATCTGAGTTTTTGTAAGCCTGTAATTATAAATGCTGAGTGTAGGGCTTGAGTGCCTGAGTATAGGAGATTTGAATCTCTGTGTGTAGGCCTATTGTGGCTGAGTGTAGGCCTTCGTGGCTGAGTGTAGGCCTTGGTGGCTGAGTGTAGGCTTTGTGAAGAAGCTGAGTTGTAGGGCCTTGGGCCTGAGTTGTAGGAACCTGTTTTGGGGTTCTGAGGGTAAGATCTGAGGATCTGAGATAGTGGAGGAGTTTGGCCTAATCTAGTACACTACTAGATAGGCGAAGGGGGAAAGTGGATGTACCCAAATCTTGGGGAACCACTATAAATCTGAGTGTCTACTGTGTGCTTGTGGAATTCTGTGATTGCTGAATGTGTGTTGTGATAAAGTAGATATAATTCTGTGTTATAATCTGAATTCTGCCTTAAAAGTTAAAAAGATTTAAGTCACCTATTCACCCCCCCCCCCTCTAGGTGATTAGGTACAATATCTTTCAAGTGGTATCAGAGCCAGGTTACTCAAAACAAGACATAACTGTCAGAGTAGATCCTATTGGCAGATTCAGTGTAAGTATATTACAGAATTAAGAACATTAAGAACCATGGGTTCCACTGAGAATCATAAGGAATTGGGATCTATGAAGCTACCCATATGTAGAAAAGAGATCTTTGGCATCTGGAAGGAAAGGGTGAGACTTTTTATGGAAGCCTCAGACCCTAGGATTTATATCACAGTGAAAGAAGGGCCATATGTGCTCATGAAGGTGTCAGTCTTAGATGCAAATCAGAGAATACCTAAGGATTTCTCTGAAATGACAAAGGATGAGATTGTTCTAGCCACAATGGACAAAAGGGCTCAGAATATCATTGCGAGTGTTATAGATGATGCTACTTTTCAGATTTTGATACACTGCAAGACATCTAAGGAGATGTGGGATACCTTGATAGTGTATATGGAGGGTTCTGAAGAAGTGAGGCAAGACAGAAAATCTTTGCTCAACCAAGAATATGAAAGTTTTAGACAAGGTAAAGCCGATACCATAACTGAATGCTATAAGAAATTCTATAGGATTATGAATGAGCTAATGTCCTATGGCAGAGAGTTCAGTAATTATGAGCTCAATGATAAGTTTTTATGGTCCCTAACAAAAGATTGGGACACCAAGATCTGTGCCATTAGGGAAATGGCAAAGTTGGCAGAAATTCCTCCACCAACACTATTTGGAAAACTGTTATCCAATGAGATGCAGTTGATGGTGAGGAAAGAAGAGGAGAAATCAACAAGAAGTGAACATAAAGAAAGGACAGTGGCCTTCAAAATAGAAGCCCCCAGAAAGTACAGAAGTAAGTCACCAACTCCACCACCAAAAGTAGCTGAAACTGAATCAGATGAGTCAGCAAGTAGAAAGTCTGAAAGCAGTGAAAGTGATGAGGACTTTGCTGCCTTCACAAGACACTTTCAGAAGTTCTTAAAGAAGAAATAGTGGAGGACAAGGCCATCTACTTCACAGGGTAAAGAAGACTATTATCAGAATAAAAAGTCTTCAAATAAAGACAGGAAAAAGACCAAGTCTAGCAAAGCAACTCTTTCAAAAATTGTATGCTATTGCTGTAATAGACAAGGACATGTTATTGCAGACTGTCCAGAGAAAAAGAAGGAGTCTAGTGACAAGAAAAAGACTCAATACAAGGGCAAGAAGGAAAAGTCTTTTGTTGCCAAAAAGGATAAGAGTCTGTCAGACATTTATTCATCAGAAACTGAGTCAGATGCTGAGGCATACATAGGACTGTTTGCTGAGGAAGAAGAAGAAGAGTTCATCCAGATTATGAACTCTATATATGAACAAGAGGACAGTCAGTGCCAAGGACTGATGGCATTGATAGAAAGTGACAAAATCCTGGAGCAGCCAGGACCTAGTAAGGTACAACATTGTTCTTTCAGTTCAATTTCTTGTGCTAGTACAGAATCAGATTCATCATCATCAAGTGATGAGAGTGCATCTGAGTCTGAAGAGGATATTTATCAGTTGATAGATGAATATAAAGTTCTGTTGCAAGCATTTAAGAAATGCAAATCTTTGGCCAAGAGTCAAGCTAAGGAGATTGCAAGTCTCAAAATGGCTGCAACTGATTATGAGAAGATGTTTGATCAAAAGCTAAATGAGATAGCCAGACTGAAGCACATAACTGTGATTCAGATGTGGACTATATCATTTAAGAATGATCAAATCAAGAGTCTGGAGATTAGTCTTCAGAAGGAAAAAGATTTAGTTGCTAGGTTTTCTAAACCAAAGTCAGTTCTGCCCTTAATTGATGAATTTGTTCATCACAAAGGTAAAGCTGGACTGGGGTTTACTAAACCTGCAAGGACTGCCAAGTCCAAGTCCAAGGGGAAAGCCCCAACTCTCAAAAAGTCAGCTGTAGATAAAACAGCTAAGACTATACCTAAGCAAAGGTACAATAAGTTTGAGTGTTGGTGCTGTGGCAAGGTAGGCCACTTTGCAATGGACTGTTGACACAATGCTAGTGTCAAAGTGAGTAGCAAACTGCCTGTTGGAAAACCTGCAGGTAGCTTTGTTAGGAAGCAAACTAACCAGTACCAAGGACCCAAGAATTCTTTGGGTTCTAAGGTTCACTAATCTGTTTTGCAGGTGAGTCCAAGTGGCCATGCCCCAATATGGTACTTGGACAGTGGATGTTCCAGACATATGACTGGAACAAGGGGTTTACTAAAGGACTACACACCTATAAAGGATGGTCCAAAAGTCACCTTTGGTGGTTCTGAAAAAGGGATCATCAAGGGTTTTGGTAACATATCTAACTCCTATATTACAATTACTCAAGTGGCCTATGTTAAAGGTTTGAAACATAACCTTATTAGTATAAGTCAATTGAGTGATGTAGGATATGACATCTCATTTGTCAAAGATGGTTGTCATATCAGGAGGTCAAATGATCAAGAGATCATTTTGACTGGTTATAGAAAAAAGGAATGTCTACTGCCTAGACATTATGGTTGAGAACAATGATTCTCTAGTGTGTCTTGTAGCTGATGAGACAATCTCTCATTGTGTCAAATGGCACAAGAGGCTAGCCCATCTTAACTACAAGACAATTGACAAACTCTTTAGCAAAGAGTTAGTGAGTAATGGTCCTCATGTTAAGTATATTAAAGATGGAATATGCTCAGCTTGTCAAAAGGGCAAGCAGACTAGATCCACCTTTAGTAGCATTGAAAACAAAGATGCTGTGAGGTGTTTATACCTCTTGCATATGGATCTCTTTGGTCCTATGCCAGTTCACAGCCTCGGTAGGAAGGTCTATACCTTTGTAGTTGTAGATGACTACTCAAGGTTTTCCTGGGTGTTCTTCCTTAGACACAAATCTGAAACACCTAGTGTCTTCTATAGCTTTGTCAAACAAATTCAGAATGAACTAGACAGTACAGTGGTCAAGATAAGAAGTGACCATGGTACTAAATTTCAGACTGATAGCATGACAAAACTATGTGAAGAATTTGGGATATTTCAAGAGTTTTCTTCACCAAGGACACCTCAGCAAAATGGCATTGCTGAGAGGAAGAATAGAACCTTGATTGAGGCTGGTAGGACCCTATTAAGTGATACATCACTACCAGAATATTTCTGGGCTGAAGCAGTCAATACTGCATGTCATGTTATTAATAGGGCTACCATTACTAAAAGTCACAACAAGACCCCCTATGAGGTTGTGAAAGGCAGAAAACCAAACCTATCCTACATCAGGATCTTTGGTTGTAAGTGCTTTATACTTAATAATGGAAAGTCTTACTTGACTAAGTTTGCTGCCAAGTCCCAAGAGGGAATTTTTGTTGGGTACATCAACAACAGTAAGGCTTATAGAGTCTACAACTTATCTACTCAAGTTGTGGAAGAGTCTGTACATGTAGTATTTGATGAAACTAGACTTATTAACAATGAGTTATCTAGTAGTACTTGCAGCCCCACAGGTATAACAAAGAAGATAGACAAGCTCACTATAGAAGAAGAACCTACTGCAAGACAGCAAGTAGAAGATAGTGGCTGCTGTCCAGGGGGAGTACTACATGTACCTAATGCAGAAGAAGTACAAGGAGTACAGCAAGATGAAGATGTTGAAGAAGTTCAACCTAAAGCCAGGATGCCTCCAGCAAATAGGAATCTAAGAGATCATCCAACAGAACAAATCATTGGTGATCCAAGTCAAGGGGTACAAACAAGGAGCAGAAACCTGAATGCAGCACTCTACTCCAGTTTTATATCCCAAGTTGAACCAAAGAAGTTTGAAGAAGCCATCCTAGACCCTCATTGGATTGAGGCAATGCAAGAAAAGCTGAATCAGTTCAAAAGGTGCAAAGTCTGGGAGCTTGTTCCTAAACCAAAAGACCACAACATAATTGGGACCAAGTGGATCTTTAGGAATAAGATGGATGAACATGGAGTCATCATTCAGAACAAAACAAGATTGGTTGCTAAAGGATATAGGCAGGAAGAAGGTATTGACTTTGATCAAACCTTTGCTCCAGTAGCCAGACTGGAAGCCATAAGGATGTTCCTGGCCTATGCAACCTTTCAAGGATTTAAAGTTTACCAAATGGATGTTAAGTCAGCATTTTTGAATGGTAATCTAAAAGAGGAAGTTTATGTGGAACATCCATCAGGTTTTGTTGATTCAACTCAACCTAATCATGTCTATAGACTTAGGAAAGCATTGTATGAGTTAAAGCAAGCCCCTAGGGCTTGGTATGAAACCCTGTCTAGTTTCCTCATTGAGAATAAGTTCACAAGGGGGAAAATAGACAAGACTCTATTACTTAGGGAATCCAGAGGCAAAGTAATACTAGTCCAAATATATGTAGATGACATAATATTTGGGTCTACTGAAAGTAGTCTTTGCAAAAAGTTTGCAAAACTAATACAAGGACAATTTGAGATGTGTAGTATGGGGGAACTTAAGTTCTTCTTGGGTCTCCAAGTTAGACAGACTGAGAATGGTTTATCCATATGCCAGTCTAAGTTCACCCTAGAACTCATAAGGAAGTATGGTATGGATTCATCCAGTACCATGAAGACTCCTATGGGGTCAAGTATGTCTCTTAGCAAGGATGATGCAGGGAAACCTGTAGATGAGTCTTTGTATAGAGGGATAGTTGGCTCCCTATTATATTTGACTGCAAGTAGACCAGATATCATGTATACTACATGTGTCTGTGCAAGGTATCAAGCATGCCCTAAAGAGTCTCATTTGACAGCAGTCAAAAGGATATTGAGATATCTAAAGGGCACTCCTTATCTAGGCCTCTGGTACCCTAGGAATGGGGATTTTGAACTAACAGGTTATTCAGATGCAGACTTTGCAGGATGCAAAGAAGACAGAAAAAGCACAACTGGAACCTGTCAATTCCTAGGTGGAAGACTGATTTCATGGACTAGCAAGAAGCAAACAATTGTGGCTATCTCCACTGCAGAGTCAGAATATGTGGCTGCAGGAAGTTGCTGTGCTCAACTTCTATGGATACAACATCAGCTTGAGGACTATGGAATTCAGGTAAGTAGAACTCCACTATTTTGTGATTCTACTAGTGCCATATAAATTGCAAACAATCCTGCTTCCCATAGTAGAACTAAACATATTGAAATAAAATATCATTTTCTTAGGGAGCATGTAGAGAAAGAAGATATTTTACTGGAATATGTTAAAACAGATAATCAACTAGCTGATATGTATACTAAGCCCCTAAAAGAAACAAAGTTCAATAGATTTAAAATTGAACTAGGTATGATAAACTTAGAATAAGTTTATAGAAATGGCTAAGTAGAAAGGTGTCGACACACAGAGATATCTGTGTCGACACAGAAAAGTGGTGTCGACACTTCAGGGAAAAGGTGTCGACACATCTAGGAAGTTGGTGTCGACACTTCAGAAAATTAGTGTCGACACATGACAAGTGGGTGTCGACACATCCAAGGTGGTGTCGACACTTAGGTTTTACTCAGAATTATCTAAGTAAAGTCTCGACTAAGTGTCGAGTTTAGTGGTGTCGACACATAAACAAGTGTCGACACATATGATCTGTTGACTAAACTTGTGTCGACACATAGGTGTCGAGACTTTATAAGTCAGTGTCGACACTTATCGACAGTGTCGACACAATTTAAGTTAGTTAACACGCATTTTCATCTTCAAACCTAGAAAGGTATAAATAGAATTTCTCCACTGTCTGTCGACACGCTCACTAAAGTTTCGAGACCAAACTTATGTGTCGACACCTCTCTTCTCTCCACTCAAATTCTTCAAACCCTAATGGTGCCAAAGCTCGAGGAGAACGTCAATGAAGGCTACGAACTGGTGCGACATGCGTTTGAGGATGCAGACCTGGAAATCAAGAATGTGATAACCCTAGTTGCAGACTCGGGGTTGGAATTTCTTGTTTCAGAGCCTACAAAGATCTGGAAGAAAGAAGTGTTAGAATTTCTGAATGGAGCTAAAGTAGACGACTCTGGACTCAAGATCAAGTCTAGGGTTCATGGAGAAAAGGTGAAGATATCACCTAAAAATTTGAGAAAAGTCCTAAATCTACCTAGGACAAAAGAAGAGGATGAAGTAACTGCTTCTAAGACCAGAGAAGGATTGACATGGTGTGGTCTGGATTCAAAGATAAAAATTGGATCTGTGTTTAATAGAAAGGGCATGAACAGCCAAGGAAAATTTCTATCTAAAATTGTAGGAAAAGTAATCCTAAGTAAGCCTGGAGGGCATGACAGGATATCTGCCCATATGTTCAACCTTATGACAAGGATAATCTTCACAATGAACACAGATTGGTCTGTTGTTGTCTTTGAGAAGATTAAGGAGAGTTTGAAGAAACCTAATTTGGATAGAATAATTAGTCTGTACCTTGCTGGTAGTATACCAGAGGTCATGAGTCAAGCTTCTGGATCCAAGATCAACCATATAAGAAAGATGGACATAAGGATATTCTCCAGATGGGACAGGGTTTTGTCTAAGGAGATGCCAACCCCTAAGAAAATAACTTCAGATAAAGCAACACCTCTAAAGAAGAAGAAGAAACTGCCCCTGTGGCTCAAGTGTCATCTAGCAGCTCTAAGGAGCAAGTTGTCTTTACACCAGATGATGGACAAGAAGACACTGGAATTGCTGGGAAGTCTCCAGCTCCACAAGAAGTTGCTGAGAGGCAGGGGGAGCTACCTCTAACTAGCCCCATACACCAGGATTCAGTCCAGGGGGAGCCTCTAATAGTGGAAGAACCAACTCCTCTTGAGAGTGAGCAAGCTACAAATATCATCCTTGAGGTAATCACTGAGCTTAATACTTTAGATTTCACTATAAAGGATAATGTATTGTCTGATTCCTTAAATAATGTTAATTAGCAAACTCAGATTGATAGTCAAGTCCCAGATGTTGTCATGGAGGACACATCTATTAAAATTCAAGTAGTTTCTGATCCAGTGGTAGATGAGCCAAGAATTTCTCCTGCCCATTCTCCACAAGAATATACTATGGAAGATCTTTTCCTCAATCTGGATCAAACAGACTTTGTCAAGGAAACTGCTGCTGCTGAGGGGGAGAATGCTCCAGTTGAGGGGGAGCAAGTGCAAATTCTGGAAGAGCCTGCAAGGCAAGAACCTGAGAAGCACAAAGAAGTTGAGGAGCTACCTAAGGAGAGGGTAGAAATATCAAGCACATCAGCTTCAGAAGATGAGGAAGCTACAAGGGCAAAGAAAAGGAAGTTTCAAGTTTTCAAAAGAAGAAGTCAGACTTATAAGAAGGCATTGCAAACCATAGCACCACAGCCAGCACTACAGCCAACTCCAACTATAGATTACATTGCTTTGATGGTTGCTATGCAAATAAATCTTGATGAGCACAGGAAAGCCATTGATAAGTATGTGGATGAAGGGCAAAAATCATTACAGTTTGATTTGGCCCAGGATATTAAGTCTATAAGATTTGAGATGAATCTTAATAAGAAGGAGATGACTGACTGCTTCCACAAAGGAGGGAATGTAGTGGTATACTTGGCAACTCATCATGAAAAGATAAAAGCTCAAGTAGATGACATTGCACTGAAGCAAGGATATGTTCTTGAAAACAAGATCAGAATGAATGATAATTTGACAGCTTCACACAATGCAATTGTCACTGAGATGAAGAACATAGCTACTGGACTGACTAATTCTAATGTTACTGCTAAGGCAGATTTTGATAAAGCACTGCAAGAGAGCTTAACTGCTGTTACAACTGCAATTCAAGACTCTCAGAAGTTGATAACTGACAAACTCCAAAGATTGAAACCTTTCTTTAAAGATGGAGTCAATTATTTGGATAACCAGGTCAGATTTCAAAAAGATGATGTAAGAGATCTCATAAAAAGAGAAGTAATAAAGGGGGAGAGGGTGTTAGTCAAAGCCAGCTCTGATCATGCCAAGTGGATATCTAATTCTATCAGAGCTACTCTTGGATATCCTCCTTTATGTGATGATGACAATGTTGCAGAATCTGGGATACATCATGCATATCTAGGAGGGGAGCAACCTGAAGTGGCTCAAGTCATCTACCCTCCTCCAGATTTTGATATGGTTCAAGCTGATATACAATCAATGTATAGCCCACCTGGGGGACAGCAAAATGTCATCATAGAGAAGGTTGTTCAGCCAGTATCTGAAGCTATGCAAGAAGCTTTGCAGAGAGAACATGAAGCTATGCAGAAAGAAGAAGAAGCCAGACTATCTAAAAAGAGGTTCAGGGAGCAAGCTGAACAAAGACCAGACTTTGAGCAGTGGAGCCCCACTTCAAGGAACATTATCTTAACTGCATGGAAAGCTGCAAAAGATAATATACAAGACAAAAACAAGTGTTTTTCTGAATTGGAATGGAGAAAGCATGAGACAAGGCAAGAAGCCATAATCCAATATAGAAGAAAGGCCAAGATGGGAAAGCTACCTCCTACAGCTCAGGAGCCTAGCAAGTACTTTCCCATGCCTTATCATTATTTTGAGAGGCAAAAGATCAAAGCTGAAGAGCTAAAGAAGAAGGAGCTGAAAGGGAAAAAGCCTGCTGAAACTGAAGATGCTGAACCTTCTGTTCAAGCCAAAGTACAATCTGGAAAAGGGATAGTGATCAAAGAGGCTGAACAAAAATAGAATAGAATTTTCTTCAGTTTACAGTTGTAATATTTTGATTGTTAAACACTTTGTAAACTTTTGGAAAATGAATATAACAAGATATTAGAACAATATGTTATATGGTAATTTATTTCATAATTATTCTGTGCTGATATCTGTGTATGCATGTTTGTTTAATACATGTGATGTTTCTTTCCTGATTACATAATCATGTTTTACATCATACTTGATTTTATTCTGTATGGTGTATATCATTGACTAAGGGTTATGACTTCTCCAAATAGGGGGAGATTGTTGGGTACATTGGTTTAAATGTACCTGATTTGAAGAAGCCTCACCCAACTCAATGATATACATCAAAATGTATTTGATGTGTTTTGAGTTTACTTGTGCAGGTTAAGTATTTGCAGGAAAGATGGAAAAGTTTCTAAGTCCATGTGTCGATACCCAGAGGGAAAGTGTCGACACTTAAGAAGACTTGTGTCGACACCCAGGCAAGCAGTGTCGACACTTGGAGTCATTGTGTCGACACCAGGGATGCAGTGTCGACACCAGACAGAAAGTATCGACACAAGGAGCTGTGTCGACACTCAGTGAAGAAAAGTGCAGTGAAGCAGTGTCGACACTTAGCAGTTGTGTCGACACCTAGAGAAACTGTGTCTACATCAGAAAGTGTCGACACTTGGAGGCTGTGTCGACACTCAGCAAAAGTCAGCAGAGTCTAAGTATAAGTGTCGACACCCAGAGCAATGTGTCGACACTCAGCAGAAGAGTCAACACTTGAAGAAAGTGTCGACACAAGAAAGAATGTGTCTACACTCAGCTGAAGACTCAACACTTGAAGAAAGTGTCGACACAAGGAGCTGTGTCGACACTTAGCAAAGTTCAAGAATATTCTAAGTACAAGTGTCGACACAAAGGAGATGTGTCAACACTCAGCAAAAGTCTCAACAGAAGAAGAATGTGTCGACACAAGGTGCTGTGTCGACACTCAGCAAGTATCAACACTGAAGACATGTGTCGACACCAAGAAGCAGTGTCGACACTGACAAGTTCAACACATGAAGATGTGTCGACACAAAGAAGTTGTGTCAACACTTACAAGAAGTCAACAAAGTGCTGAAGAACAAAGTGTTGTGTCGACACTCAATATCAGTGTCGACACATGAAGAAGAAGTAGTGTCGAGATATAAAATCTACAACACAAGGAGTTGTGTCGACACCTTGTAGGCTAGTGTCGACACTTAGACAACTTGTGTCGACACTTGGTCTATAAGTGTCGACACTTAAAGACAGACAGTCTCGACACTTTCAGACAGTTACAGAATTTTCAAGAACTGACTAGATGACTTGACAGCTGCCATTCCAGCCGGTCTACTGCACCTGTCAGAGTTGTCAGAAATCAGTTATGAACCGGACCAGCCGGTTACCATGAAGAAGGCCTATAAATAGGCTTACACTGTCTACAGAAATAGATGATTGAACACAAGTTCAAGTGATCATTAACAAGAAGAAGATCTAGCTATTCCTTGAAGAATCTAGTGAAGATCTAAGTAGTTGGAGAGAGAGAGCTCCATCCAAGAAGTCAGCCGTTGGAACCAGGCTGAGAAGAAGGTTTCAGATTTGTTCTGAATCTTAAGTAGCAGAGATCAGGGATCAACTGCAGAGGAGGTCAATCTTATTGTGTTCTACATTCAAGAAGCTTTGAAGAAAGCCAAGTCAGATTGATTTCAGCTGAGTTCTTCCAAGAACTCATCAAGAAACTCACAACTCTTCTCTCTTTTCTCTGAGTTGTAGAGTTAACATTTTGTATTCATATTATCTTGTAGGATCCTTAGGGATCTGAGTTTTTGTAAGCCTGTAATTATAAAGGCTGAGTGTAGGGCTTGAGTGCCTGAGTATAGGAGATTTGAATCTCTGTGTGTAGGCCAATTGTGGCTGAGTGTAGGCCTTCGTGGCTGAGTGTAGGCCTTGTTGGCTGAGTGTAGGCTTTGTGAAGAAGCTGAGTTGTAGGGCCTTGGGCCTGAGTTGTAGGAACCTGTTTTGGGGTTCTGAGTGTAAGATCTGAGGATCTGAGATAGTTGAGGAGTTTGGCCGAATCTAGTACACTACTAGATAGGCGAAGGGGGAAAGTGGATGTACCCAAATCTTGGGGAACCATTATAAATCTGAGTGTCTACTGTGTGCTTGTGGAATTCTGTGATTGCTGAATGTGTGCTGTGATAAAGTAGATATAATTCTGTGTTATAATCTGAATTCTGCCTAAAAAGTTAAAAAGATTTTAGTCACCTATTCACCCCCCCCCCTCTAGGTGATTAGGTACAATATCTTTCAACAAGCAAAACTTAAGCTTAGGGGAATTTGATAATACGGTTTGCAGTCAATTTTATTAGGGTATTTTCAGGGTTTTAAAGCAAATCATGTCTTGTAAAGTGCTTATTTTGAATCCCCTTTGTATATATTTTTGTCGTTAATGCGTTTTTTATGCTTTTTGCAGGTTTTCACGGCTTTCAGCCGAATTTTGCTGTGACACGCCCCAAGGTCACGCCCTACCCGGGCGTGTACCTAGGGCGTATAACCCAGAGGAATGAAGCAATTGGTCTGAAACTGCATTCCATGGAAACTTAGTGTACACGCCCTCTGTCACGCCCGTGTCACATCCGACACGGGCGTGTTCCTGAGGCATGTCCCCAGGTTCCGAGGAATCACCGCAGCGCGCTCGTTTTTCCCGCTCCACCGTCGCACCGAATATGTCAGGCCCCCGGGTCATGCCCGACCCGGGCGTGACATATGGGCGTGTACTTCAACAACCACACCCGTCAACTCCAGCAGTTAAATCAAGTCCGAAAAGTCGCACCGACTGTGTCACTCCACAGGTACACGCCCGACCAGGGCATGTCAGGGGGGCGTTACCCATCCCGAAAAAATCTATAAATTGAGCCCTTACCCAAGGGTTCAGGATCACTTTTGACTGAGAGGGGGAGGTTCTGCCCTTTTGTTTAATGTTCCTTTTTATGCTCTTTCTCTCTCACTTACTTTGTATTTTTCTTAATCCTAGTTAGTTAAGCTTTTGTAATAGCTTTTGTTTATGCTTTAGTTGCTAATGATAGGGCCAGAATAGGATTTTCAATTGCATGCACTTGTAATCTCGTTCATTTTCATGGTGTAAGCTCTCTATAATTTTAATAAAAGTGCTCTTGTTTTCTTTTCTTTACTACTTTGTGTCTTTATGCTTTACTACTCATCCCCCTCTTCCACCTCACCATGATTAACTAATCCTCCATGTACTCGATCTTGATGATCCGAGGTTCGAGTGATTAAGTTATGATTCTTTGAATCTTACATTTTCTTTTTAGGGTTTAGCCTTGAATTACTCTTGATTTATCACGGGTTGGAGGTATATCATCGATATATACTCTCCACCTTTGCTTTCATTCTGGGCTAGCCGAGAGGCCGAAAGTTTGAAATGAGCACTCAAGAGTAAAGGGAGTTTTTCGCACCCCTCGAGAGAGGCAGACGTTCAAATCTCCCGAATTGGAGTAAAATCCAATATAGGGGTTCATAGCATAAAGCTGGTTTTAGGCCTCCGATTCAGATGAAAGTTCGGTCAGACCTTCCTAAACTCAAATGGGCATGACTTCGAGAGAAGCATGTTCTTGCTTTTAGAACCTCCATGGTCAAGGTCTCTTGCCTTATTAATTTAAAATTTTTATTATTGCATCTTTTGATCAACTTAAGCCGAGGTGATTCTCGATCGAGTACTATCGCTTAATTATCATTTAGCTTTTCTCAAAATTGCAAGTAAAACATTCTCACTTCTCTAATTTAGTAAGCAACCCACAAATAACTTCTAATTGATAAGATAATAGTAACTCCTTGAAGTAGAAGTACTCAATTCGCCCCGGGTAATACGACCTTGATATTGAACTTAATATCCTATACTATATGCGACAATGTATACTTTCCTTCATCGAATATAGAATCGGAGAACATCTCACAACTACACTTCCACCTTCTCCTCCCTTAACTTTGTCTTCTCCACGCATAACCCCTTCTCCGCTTAATAATTTTATATCAGTATTCCACTGCGACCCCAGCTCTATGATAGCCTTGACCTTATCGGTATTCAGGTCGACCCCAGCGGGGGTGAGGAGATGTCCCAAGAACTTCCCCCTACTGGCCCCGAAGACACACTTCAATGGGTTCAATCGCATCTTGTACTTGCATAGGGTAGCAAAGGTCTCCTCTAGGTCCTGGAGGTGAGAGTCCACATACTGACTCTTGAACATGAGATCATCCACGTACACCTCCAGGTTCCTCCCCTTCTGTTCTTTGAAGACCCTATCCATCATCTTCTTGTAGGTCTCCCCTGCATTATTTAACCCAAAGGGCATCATCTTGTAACAGTAGCATAAATCCCCCGTGATGATCGAGACGTCCTTGACGTCCAGGGGTGCATCCTGATTTGATGATAACCTGAAAATGCATCTAGAAAATTGATTACAGAAAAACCAACAGCTGCGTCAACCAGCGCGTCGATCCGAGGCAAGGGATAACAATCCTTATGGTAAGATTTATTAAGCAGAGAGATGTCGATAAACATATGCCACCGGCCGTCCCCTTTTTCACCATGACGACATTGGAGACACAGCCGGGGTATTGGATCTCGGACACTAAGCCGTCGTGGAGAAGCTTTGCCACCTCCTCTCTGATGGGCTCTGCCAGCTTGTCCGCGGTTGACCTCTTCCTTTGTTGGACAGGGCGTGTTCCCGGGTCCAAGTTGAGGCATTGGCAAGCCACATCCGCGTCAAACCCCGGCATCTCTGTGGCGCTCCATGTGAAGATGTCCACATTTTTTTGGATGCTCTCCAGCATCCTGCTCTGAGCCTCCGGGGTCAGCGCTCCGCTGACACGGACCTTCTCCACCCTGCCTTCACGGGTGAGGACCTCCAGCTCCATGACCAGCCTCTAGCCTGGACTACTCCCCCCATTCATCAACATCCATCTCCTCTGGGACGAGGACCTCCGCCTCCATCACTTCTTCTACGGCCATCGCCTCGGCAAACTCCTCCCGATCACCTCCTGCCACCTCAACCTCGGTGCAGCTCTTCTCTTCCAGCTCCTCCCTGCCAACTTCCTGCTCTGCCTCCTCCATCCTTTGCTCCATCTCCTCGGCTCCCTCCGGCCAAGAGATGGAGTTCACGGCGGTGACGTAGCACTCTCGTGCCACCTTGGGGTCCCCTCTGACCCTAACCTGAATCCCCTCGGCATTGAACTTCAAGCACTGATGGAACGATGAGGGGACGCAACGAAAGGCACTGATGAGGGGCCTCCCGAAGATGGTGTTGTAGCTGCTGGGTGCATCCACGATGACGAACCTGCAGTTCCTGGACTGTCCCCCCCCCCATGGTGACATGGAGTCCCACTCCTTCCTCTACCCCGAAAATTCGAACAAGGGCCCATCCGAGGCCAACACCCTCTTCGCCTCCACCTTCATCGCATCAAACGCCTTCTTAAAGATGATGTTGACGGAGCTTCCGTTGTCGACAAGGATTCGGGAAACGGTAAAATTTTTGATGGCTGTCTGGATGACCAGCACATCGCAAAATGGATCCTCATGTCATATCGCTCCTGGAGAAGGTGATCCTCTCTTATGAGGGTTGGATTTGGGATGTGGAGGTAACACACCTACGATATATGCTATTGGAGGCTCGCCTTCTGGAATGCCAGTGACCCCCCCCCCCCCCCCCCCCCCCCCCCCCCCCCCCCCCCGTGGATCACTCCGATCCCTCCATGGGTCCTCCTCCGCCCGAGGTAGGACCTCCCCGATCCTCACTTCCTGACACCCCTGCTGCTACTGATGCTCCCTGTTTCCCCTCATTTCGAGGAACTCTGGGCACGTGGCTGTGGCGTGCCCTTCCTCTTGATGGAAGTCGCAGTAGGGCAACTCCACCCTAACTTCTCTCCTCCTCCTCCGTACTACTCTCCACCTCTCCCCTATTGCTATGGCCATAGCCTCTTCTTGATTGGGGAGTCGAGGCCTCTGGGCCTGCTTCCAGCCCGGGGGGTGGAATTGACCTTGCCGCCTTGATGGTGATCCCTTCCTTGGTACCCTCTTTGTGGCCCCTTCCCTTGCCACTCGGGCCTCCATCCCAAATGACGGTCAGGCTCCTGACGCCCCCACCTAGTCTGCTGCTGCCCCTGGAGCTTCCTCTGCTCCCTCTGCTAGGGCTTGACTCTCCTCTCCTCCTGTCTTCTTCCACCCCTTAGCTCCTTCTCTTCCTTCGTGGCCCACCTAGACAGCTTCCGGGCAAACTCCGGATTTGACGTCTCCCCGTCAACTTATCTTGCCTCCCTCTCCATCAGCTCCTCCATCAGCTCCTCGTAGGAGGGGGGGGGGGGTATTCTCTTCAGCTCTATCCAGAAGAATCCTAGCTGCAGCCCTCGGGTGAAGGCCATCATTAGACTGTGGTTTGGCATCTCCTGGACTTGGGTGACCTCTTCCTGAAACCGATCGACGTTGCTCCCCAATGTCTCGTTCACTCCCTGCTTGATGTGGAATAGGGACTCTGACTCCTTCCTCCTCTTTGAGGTAGTGAACCTAAGCATGAACCCACGGTGTAGGTCCTCGAAGCAGTAGATGGAGCTGGCCGGCAGCTGGTGGAACCACTCCCTCGCCTTCTCTTTGAGGGTGATGGAAAAGAGTCGGCACTTGAACCCATGCGAAATCTGCCGAATTGAGACCACGTCCTCAAACTACTGGACGTGTTGGACCGGGTATCCCTTCTCGGTGTAGTTGGATATCTCGGGTTCCCTTAACCCCTCAGGAACTGGAGCTGAAGAGACCAATTCGCTGAAGGGGCTGCCTCCCCCTACTGGGCGGGCTGGCGCGTCTCGCAGGCTCAGCTCGCCGACCCAAACTCTGCCTACCGAGCCGGGGAAGAGCTCTCGCCCGAGGAGCTCGTACCCCCGGCCCTCCTTGGCAACATCATTCCCAGCTCGCCTGCCGAGGGCGTCCTCGCCCAGATAAGGGGCGACCGCGATCTAGACTGCTGGAGTAGAGCACTTGTCTCGTGCGCCGAGTACGAACTTGATGAGGCCCAGCACCTCGTTCCTGAAATCTTCAAACATCCCCACCATGGCTAGAGGTGGGGGGGGGGGGGGGGGCGAGTCCATCCTGTCAGATCCCTGTCCTCCTGTCTTCGAGCTCTCTGAAGGTTTTCTGTGCTGACCACGCACCATGCTCACCGCACAAAAATGTTGAAACCGAAAAACAGTCTCTTATGGAGTTCACCCTTAGGGAAGGTGTGATCGCGCACGTACTTCGCTCCTGCAAGCAAAATTACAAAGGACCCACCACACACCCGGAAGATCTGAGAGCGCTTCCCCTCCTTAGCCAAAGGCCGAGCTTAGGTACCCTCAGAAAGCACTTGAAAGTTAGAGCAAGAGAGCACAAGATGAGTGCTTTCTAGGGTACCCCTTGGGTCCTATTTATTGACTTCAGAATTTGAACTGCCATTTACCAAACTAAACTGACCTGAAATTATGAAAATAACCTTGGCTGGGTCTGCCAACAGCCAAACTCCACTGTTTTGAAGGGCTATGGGTAGACCAGCAGGGGCAAAATAGTAAAAAGTACCTCGTAGATCTGGTCGAGCTGGGGAACCCGGCCACCCCTGAAGATCTGGCACGCTAACTATTTCCGAGCTCCTTTGCGTGAGCGCGATCTAGTACTGCGAGCTCGCCCATCGGTCGGCTATCATTGGTCGATCTCAGCTCAACGAAACTTGGAATGAGTTCGACGAATGCCAAGCTCGGGGTCGACGAATGCCGAGCTCTGGCTTCTGATTTCCCTGCCGAGCTCGCTTGGCCTCTGAGCAATCTGCACCGCTGGGTCTGGTTCATGTGGACCCTACTCGCCGGATATGGGGTTGTACACCAGTTTAAGTTTTCTAGGGAGTTAATCAAAAAGTTTTGTATGGAGAATGCCTCCACCATGAAAACTCCCATTGTGTCAAGTATGCCTATAGGCAAAGATGTGGTGGGGAAACCTGTCGATGAAACTTCATATAGAAGGATAATTGGCTCCCTTCAATATCTTACTGCAAGTAGGCCAGACATCATATATGTTACATGTCTTTGTGCCAGGTATAAGGCTTGCCCTAAAGAATCTGACTGCTCAGCTGCAAAGAGGATTTTGAAGTATCTTAAGGGCACACCAGATCTTCGCTTATGGTACCCTAGAAATGGGGAGTTTGAACTAACAGGCTATTCAAATACAGATTTTGCAGGCTGCAAAGAGGACGGGAAGAGCACTTCTGGCACCTATCAGTTCTTGGGAAGAAGACCAGTATCTTGGAGCAGTAATAAGCAAACAAGTGTTGTAATCTCAACTACAGAGTTAGAGTATATCTCAGCAGGTAGCTGCTGTGCTCAGTTTCTATAGATCCAGCATCAACACCAGGATTATAACCTCTAGATAAGTAGAAGTCCCTTATATTATGATTCTACTAGTTCCAACTCAATTACTAAGAATCATATCTCACACAGCAGGACTAAGCATATTGAGATAAGATATCATTTCATTAGGGAGCATGTGGAATGTGAAGATATAAACCTTGAGATTGTCCCTACATACAAGCAAGTGTCTGAAATCTCCATTAAGCCACTAGATGAAGCAAAGTTCAACACCTTCAAGTTTGAGTTGGGTATGTTGAACATAGCATAGCTTCAGTGGATCCTTATGTTATTTATTTGTTCCATGTAATACTATTTCTTGAATGTAGAATTGTTCTTCAATGGAATGAAGACTTTTCAAGTGCTATACCTTCAATGGTATTATGTTCAAGTGTTTTCCAGATTGGTAAAGAGTAGAGTGTCTACGAGGAAGTATGGTAGATGATGCTTTAGTTGAGGTGGAGCAAGTACAACACTAGAAGAGGTAGATTCAAGTGGTATCCTGTAGAGAAGGAGCAGTATACCTCCAGCACTCTCAAGTTATTCAACTGCTGCAAGAGTTGCTTATCTGTACTCAAAAAGGGGGAGTAGATAATCAGTACCTCCCTAACTATTTACAGAAGTAAAAATGGCGGAGAGAAGGATACAAATGAGAAGGTTAGAAGTTGTATCAGATATATGAGAAGGAAATGATCAAAATGATCAAGACCAAGTAGCAACAATTCAGGTGGAGCAGGTGTGATGTTGATCACCCTGTAGGCAAGGAAATTGTGGTAACTATAACTTGTTTGCTTGTTATATATTCTCCAAGTTATGTTTTATTGTTGCATATGTTAGTGTACGTCATTGACTCAGGATTTTGATTGAAGGATTTGACTTCTTCAAATAGGAGGAGATTGCTGGGTCCATTGCACATAATGTCCTAGACTTGTAGAAGTCAGATTTGTCGAAGTAAAAAATGTAAATGATATACACAAAGTTGTATTTGATGTAAGTTCATGTTCATGCATGCAGGTTAGTCCTTATAACATTAATAGGATAGGTATTTCAAGTGATGTGTGATGCGCTGTCGGTAAAATTACCGTTCACAGCCAAGTAATAAAATGGAGGAGTAGCTTCCCCAAGTATCAATCTCACACGGAGTGCAAGTAGGGAGCATGGATTTTGCTTTCATTGAAATGAATGAAAGTGCTAAATATAATCGAGGGTTTTGATTTCGGTTTTTCTATACTAAGCAACAACAATCTAATGCGGGTCGCCGTCACCGCGTCGCCAGTGTGAATTACTCCAAGGAGTAATAGCGGAGATGAACAAACTATCGAGGGTCGTAAACACCTCTTCATAACACGCAGTTCTAGCAATCTCTAGAACGACCCAAACACGACTTTCTCTAACAAGGAGGAAACTCATCAACATACATCATGAACAAGGAATCACCGTATAAAACCGTAACAAGACCTTGAACAAAACATAGTTAATAAATCTCAAGCAAACTAGCACGAGTTCAGTTTAACATAATTACAAGAAAAAAGGGGGAATGAAATACAACCAAGCACTCGAAGACTCTCAAAGATTCGTGGCCGGATGCGAGGGTTGTCGAGCCTCGTCCTAGCTCGGTGTTTGGAAGGTATCCAGGATCCCGAAAGGCTGTTACTTCCTTCTTCACACCCGGCTTCTTCGTGTTGTACTTGTTGATGCGGATCGTAGCGAAATGCTTCACAGGTTCATCAACAAAGAACTCAAACACCAAATTGGAGGTCGGCAATGGCGATGGTGGCCGGAGACAAAGCTTTTGCAAGCTCTTTGGAGGACAAAGGGTGGCCGAATAAACCCTCCAAGGAGGAGAGAGAAAACGATGGCTGGAACAGCGAGTTCCCGCTCTAATGGGCGGAAATGGCGGGGAAAATGTAGTCGTCTGGTCTAGGAGAAATCTGCGGCTTAAATAGTAAATGTCAGAAAAATTGGTCACGCACGGTCTTGCACATGACTGTGCATGATTCGTGCGATATTAATATCCAGGACGCGCATGAGGAAGAAGAAGTGTTTACCCATGTGGTTTTACTCGCGCATTGGCGATTCCGCCTGTGCGTGAAGTAATTCGCACGGTTAACGACAGCAAGCAGAAAATGCAGGCAACCGGGAGAAATCATGCGTTAATGCACACACGGGCACTTCCGCCCGTTCGTGAAGAAGACGCACAAACAGCCACAGAACAGAGAAAAACCAAATGGCTACAGGAAAACCGTGCGCTTCCTTCGCGCACGGTTCCGAAGAAACCGTGAGTGATGGAATCACACGAGCTGGTCAATCTTCCAAAGTGATCTGCAGGAAAACACATGACGGAAACAAACCGTGGGCCAATAAAATGCACGGTCGTGCGCTTTCCTCAAATCAGTAATCTAAAGAAGGGAAACTGACCACCTGCACACAAAAACACTAGCAACGGAGGACCCTCCGACAATCAACAAAAATAAAAAAAAACTGGAATGAGCCCCGCGGAGCACCAAGTGTATACCCCCAGCAAACAAATGCGCAATTGCGCACCCTCGGGCTAGAAAGGTGCACTAAACGTGAAACATAGTTGGAATGAAATATCAATGAAAATAACTGAAAAGTGAAGTGCAAAGATAGGAAAAACATCCAGGATGAGTCCACAAAACCCTATATAAACGGGACTCATCACACCCCAAGACTTACCTATTTGCACGTCCCGAGCAAAGAAGATCCTTGCAGGATAGAAAAAGAACCGACTAACACAGCAATTAAGATCCGGGGTATCATGCGAAATCGCACGCTCGCGGGCGTAAAAATACAGTAGAGAAAATTTCTAATCATACAAAATAATTTATACTTTTCAACATGCATAACAAAAATTCTATAGCTACTCAAAAACAGAATAACGGTGAATCCTCCGGTCACGCGTAGGGAGAAAATAGACTATCTGCTAAGGTAAATATTGCCAAAGATCGGGATTTGCGACAACCTCCAAAGGAATCTACCAATGTCGATGACCATATGCTTGCCCGTTCGCACTCTCTCCACGACACTAGTTTGCCTTAAGCGCAACTCCGTAGGACTTCGGGTGGTAATGGGGCTTGGGTTATGGCGGGGTAATCAAGGATAAAAATGAAGGATACGCACAAAACCCAGCTGTGCTAGCACCAAAAAAGTCTATCCGCTATCCACAAAACACGCAGGAACACCACACCCCCAGACTTAATTGTTTTTGAAATACGGGTGTGTGCACCGCATACGCCACAACAAATACTAACTGAAAACAGATTTTCATTTATGTTTTTCTTTCCACTTTTTCTTTTCTTTTCAAATTTTCTTGTTATAATGTTTCATCTTATTTTTTTCTTTTTTATGCACAATTCCAGCAAATACATTCATGGGAGCACAACCACACATTTCACAAAGATCCAAACCGCATAAACAGCCCCATCATGAAATTAGAAAACAGTAAAGCTAGACTCGGGTGTGCGACTAGGGTAGGCTACTAGGCTTTGGTGAAATAAAAGCGGAGCTGAATCAAAGGAGGGGTAGGCACAGCGGGGCTAGCAAGGATAATATGATAGGAACAGGTACAAAGCTCAACCTGGCCAAAATGATGGCCTACATAATACTCACACTTAACTAACCCTGCATCAATACTTCGAGAGTAGCTTGGGGCAAGTTCTTAGCAAACGAGAAAGACTATCCATCCTCCCAACTCGAGCAATACGAATCTAACAGCTTTCTACGCACATCCCCACGCTACCGTCGGATTCACACCGGATTCATCAATTTTTGAGTAGAAAAAAAAATTACGCAATTTGAAAATTATAAAACTAAAAGCATGCAGAAAAATTAATTCTACTCCAATTTCTATACGAGACGGGAGCACTGGACTAGGAGCACAACAAGGTCAACATTTTATGTCGTCTCACAATCCTATGTTAGCCAGATAATTTTCCTGAATCTAATGAAAGAAACAAGTTTGACTCGCCGTACGCAAAAAGCTAAGTACGCGCTCATGTGGGTGCAAAGATGCGCAATGCAATAAACTAAACAAATAAATTAATAACAGCAACTGGTTTGCAAATGAAGTGCATCTGCAAAGGTAACATTGACAAGATCTCCACCCCCCCCCCCCCCCCCCGACTTAAGCTAAAAAGCGCAGCAAAATAAGTGGAAGTGAAAATTAAAAATGAGAAAAGGGGAGAAGTTACCCAATGCTCAGAAGTTGAGCACACCAGAAGATTGGCTTTAATCTTGATCACTAAGCCCGCAGCCCAGACAAAATCACCTGTAAGAAGCTGATCTCCCACCAGTAAATAATAGGCCTGCACACTCAAAAAGCTAAGCAAACAAATTAAACGCAACAAAATTGGGTTGTCTCTTAGAAGCCCTTTTCTTTACCGTCCTTAAGGTGGACCAAATACCTGTATTAACAGTTTTATAAAATGTTCATGTACCACAGTTTAATATGCAGAGAAAGAGAATTCAAAGCCACACAAAGCATTAAGCAAATAAAACGCTAACAACAACAAGACAAAAGGAAAACGGCCCCGGAGATCCCTCACTTTTCAGCTAAACGCCGATTTGTGATAGATCCCCCCAGACACGCGAGATGAGGAAGAGGGGAAAGCTTTAGGGCCCAATGAAGACAAGTCTCCCCTACCCTACCCTCCTCCGTCCTGCGCCTGCGGGCAAAACTCTGCGCTTTGCGCAGAATCAACTCCTTTCATTTTAATTCCAGAGAAGATGAGCGCCAAGGCGGTAAGGTCACTCCCGGCTCTTTAGCAGCTATATTAACATCTAAATCCGGGGCATCCTTTCTTCACCCGCTGAGGGTGAAAGATCAGCCCACGATACCTGTTTCATAGTTTTATAGACTTTAGCTAAACAGCTTGTAGTTTTTAAATCTAAATTATGCACGCCCACACCAGGCGTGCGCAGCAGATCCATCTTCACAACCGCATCATGCATCACATCAAGGACCTGTGTCACTTCTTTCCCTTTAGTTGTCATTGGCGTTTAAACATCTCCTCCACATGTTCTTTTCCCGTTGATTGAAAATCTGCCTTAGCACCACTAGGAACATCATTAGATGACAAAATAGTTAAGTTCTCTGGTTCTATGAGGTCAATAACAATCAATTAAGGAGATGAAGGTGGTAAAGGTACAATAACTTTGGGCGCAACAGTGACGCCACTAGCATAAAAATGCAACGTCGCCTCACTGGCTTTAAGGAAGGGGACCCCAAGGTTGGGTTTTGACGTGTTATCCCTGGGTCCAAGCACCTCAAAGTCTGCGAAGACAGTCACCCCATTCAAAACCACTTCTACACCCTTCATCTCTCCATTGGTCTCAACAACAGATCCATTAGGAAGCATTAAAGATTTCCTACCATCAGAATCGAAATTCAAATTCCTCTTTTCAACATATTGTGAAGCAAGAATGTTGCAAGATGAACCGGAATCACAAAGCGCTAGGTTCTCTACGACATTTATCTCACACTTAACAGTCATTTCTCGGCTGTTACATTCCCCCACATCCTCAACACTCTTACCATGCTAACGGGGATTCTTCTCCTTGTCGCTAGGAAGTGTGCCTCGGGTGGGCTCAGAAAACATGTGGGCAAATTGTCCCAATTGCATTTCCAAATTCCTCATGGAAGCAGTCTGAGTAGGCATATTCGACTGGGCCATTTCAACAAACTTTTCCATCATCTCCTCTAACGCACTCTTTCGCGACACTTGCAAATTCTGATTATTACCCAGCTGAGACGGTCGCAGCTGGCTACCAGAAGCCTGAGCATCGAATTGATGCTGGCCCCTGCCATCTTTGACCAGCGCTTTTTGGTTCCATGAGAAATTGGGATGGTTCCTCACGTTAGGGTTATAAGTATTATTGTAAGGCACAGCACGATTTTGATTATTTATAAAATTAACATTTTCTTCACAAGTCATACCTGACTATTCAGCAAATAATTCACCCGCGGGGCACTCATAAGCGTGGTGGACAGAGTTACCACAACCCTGACACGATATGCTCATCACAGGGGCAGGCCGTACGGTAGATTGGGTCAACATCATCTTCCCATCCAAAGCAGGGTAGCTCTATTCGACATGCAGCCACACTGCATTTGCATCGAACAAATTTCTTGCCCCTCTAGGAGCATTCCTGCCCACTGTCCAGTACGTGCTGTGGGAGGCCGTGTCTTTAAGGAGTCTCAACGCTTCCTCAGGAGATAAGTTCACGATCGTGCCACCTGCCGCCGCATTGATCATTGCCCTGAAATTTGGCTCAATGTCGCAATAGAATATCTCCACCAAATTCCAAGGCTCACAGCCGTGTTGAGGACAACGGCACTGCAGGTCGGCAAATCTCTCCCATGCCTCAGAAAGAGTTTCTTAATCCAGCTATCTGAACATGGTTATTTCCCTGTGAGCATTAACAATTTTATAAACAGGATGAAACTTAGCCAAAAACATTGAAGATAAAGCTTCCCAGGTATTAGCGGTGCCAGGTGCAATCGTATGTAGCCACATCTTGGCCCTATCCCTCAATGAAAAAGGAAACAACTTTAGTTTCACCACTTCATCCGTAATGCCTGCATAGCGGAAAGTACCACATATTTCAGAAAATTCAGCCAAATGCAGCTGAGGATCCTCGCTCGGCAGACCCGAGTACTGAGTATTGTTTGTAATCATATTCAAAATCGCAGGCTTGATCTTAAAATGATTATTGGCTATGGCTGGCCCAAACCCTGGATAAACACTGCCCATAGTAGGGGTAGTGAAATCCCGCATTGTCCTAATGCGAGGCTGGGCCACATCCTTGTTCTCACCAATTTGTTCCGCTTGACCGTTTCCCAAATTGCCCAAGTCATCCATCCTTCCCTCAGCTGTAGTAGCACACAAGCGAGCTCTCATTGCTCGTGCAGTCTTGGGATCAGCACCAAAATCTTCGCACCTTCCAGCAAGGTTCAGATCTATCATAAACACTCACATAAAGAAAACACTAAAAACACCAAAACACTCACAAACGTTTCTCAAAAGGAACAAAATCCACGCAACAGTTGCACTCCCCGGCAACGGCACCAAAAACTTGATGCACTGGCGGTAAGATTACCGTTCACGGCCAAGTAATAAAATGGAGGAGTTGCTTCCCCAAGTATCTATCTCACACGGAGTGCAAGTAGGGAGCATGGATTTCGCTTTCAGAGAAATGAATGAAAGTGCTAAATATAATCAAGGGTTTTGATTTCGTTTTTCCTACAAAAAGCAAAAACAATCTAATGCGGGTCGCCGTCACCGCGTCGCCAGGGTGAATTACTCCAAGGAGTAATAGCGGGGACGAACAAACTATCGAGGGTCGTAAACACCTCTTCACAACGCGTGCTTCTAGCAATCGCTAGAACGGCTCAAACATGACTTTCTCTAACAAGGAGGAAACTCATCAACGTACATCATGAACAAGGAATCACCGTATAAAACCGTAACAAGACCTTGAACAAAACATAGTTAATAAATCTCAAGCAAACTAGCACGAGTTCAGTTTAACAAAAATCCAAGAAAAAAGGGGGAATGAAATACAACCAAGCATTCGAAGACTCTCAAAGATTCGCGGCCGGATGCGAAGGTTGTCGAGCCTCGTCCTAGCTCAGTCTTTGGAAGGCAACTAGGATCCCGAAGGGCTGTAACTTACATCTTCATACCCGACATCTTTGTGTTGTAGTTGTTGATGAGGATCAGAGCGAAATGCTTCACAAGTTCAGCAATAAAGAACTTAAACTACAACTTGAAGGTCGGCAATGGCGATGGTGGCCAGAGACAAAAATTTTGCAAGCTCTTTGGAGGAGAAAGGGTGGCCGGATCAACCCTCCAAGTAGGAGAGAGAAAACGGTGGCTGGAACAGCGAGTTCGAGCTCCAATGGGAGGAAATGGTGGGGGAAAAACGTAGTCGTCTGGTCCAGGAGAAATCTGCGGCTTAAATAGTAAAAGTCAGAAAAACTGGTCACGGACGGTCTGGTACACGACTGTGCATGATCTGTGCATAATTAATATCCCGGACGCGCCTGAGGAAGAAGAAGCGTTGACCCATGCGATTTTACTCGCGCACGGGCGATTCCGCCCGTGCGTGAAGTAATTCGCACGGGTAATGACAGCAAGAAGAAAATGCAGGCAATCGGAAGAAATTGTGCATTAACACGCACACGGGCGCTTCTGCCAGTGCGTGAAGATGACGCACGACCAGCTGCAGAATAGAGAAAAAACAAAAGGCTACAGGAAAACCATGCGCTTCCTTCGCGCACGATTCCGAAGAAACCGTACGTGAAGCAATCGCATGAGCTGGTCAATCTTCCAAAGTGATCTGATGGAAAACGCACGACGGAAACAAACCTGCGCCAATAAAATGCACGGTCGTGCGCTTTCCTCAAATCAGTAATCTAAAGAAGGGAAAACTGACCACCTGCACACAAAAACACTAGCAACGGAGGACCCTCCAGCAATCAACAAAAAGCAATAAAAATACTGGAACGAGCCCCGGGGAGCACCAAGTGCATACCCCCAGCAAACGAAAGCACAATTGCGCACCCTCGGGCTAGAAAGGTGCACTAAACGTGAAACACAATAGGAATGAAATATCAATGAAAATAACCGAAAAGTGAAGTGCAAAGATAGGAAAAACAGCCCAGATGAGTCCGCAAAACCCTATATAAATGGGACTCATCAATGTGACAGGTGGTCACAAAGTAAAGATTCTAGATTATCTAAAAATTGTTTAAGTCCACAGGCATTAAGTGAAGCCAGTTCACTCAATGCCAGAAGCCATAAAGCACTGAGTTAGTTGTGGATAGTCAAAGCCATGTAGTCTGTAATGTAATTCTGCAACCAAGTCCACATGCGTTGAGTGATGATATTTCCCTCAATACCATCATCGAGTATAGTTGAATCTGTCAAAGCCTCAGTTTTGGCGGGCCTAATATTCGTTAAAGTCCTGAAGAGTCGAGTGAACACAGCTCACTCGACTCCAAAGCAGAAGGCGTCGTTTTATGTTAAAGCTTAAGATGACAGAAGGTGGCAAAGTACAAAAGCGATGAGTGGTGAATCTTCACTCTACGCTCTCAATGGCAGACAACAAAAGCGTTGAGTCATGCTGCTGTAATCAAAGCTTATGATGAAGTCAAAAATTGTCTAAGTCTAGATGCATTGAGTGAAGCCAGTTAACTCAATGCCTAATAAAGAAGATAGGTAAAGGCAGAAAGTGTTGAGTGAGGCCAGCTCACTCAATGCCTTCAGATGGGTGAAGAAATGGCCAAGTCAGAAATCATTGAGTAAGCAAGGCACATTCAATGCTCTCAGCGCCTAAAGGCAGAATTATGAGCCATGTCAGAAAGTATTAAGTGATGAAGGCTCACTCAATGCTCTCAACGCCCATGATGCAGAATGGTTCAGAAAGTTGACAAAGGGTTCTGAAATTGAGTGAAGCTTGCTCACACAATGCACTCAATGCCTCGAGTGAATTTGAGAAATTGGCTAAGTCCATAACCGATGGCAACAACCAAAGTCAACAAAATTCAACAGAGTTCAAAAAAGTTGCGGGAAAGCTACAGAACACGCCAAATAGCGCCAGAGGGCTACTGTATGTCTTTTTTCATTAAAGCAAGTTGCAGCTGTCAACTGCAAGTGGTCCCCACTATGTCTTGGAGCCGTTAATCGGCTGAAGATAAACTGGACAGCTTCTCAAGGAAGAACTCAATTTTTACGGTTTCACATTTTGCAGTTGGACATCATCTTCCTCGTCATTGTTGTCGAGCCAATTGCTTGAAGTCATTCCAACTGAACCAAAAGTTCATTCTATATAGCTATAGAATTTTCTTCTATTACAGTAAGTTCATACTTGTTTATGATAAATAGATGAAGCAGAGCTTTCAGTTTACTGGAGGTTCAGATTACCTGGTTGAAGAACTCATGATCTGTCATGACTTCAGTCTTCTACAGCAAGTTCAGCAAATTATTCTTGAGTAACTTCAGCAGAGGTAACTATCTATTTAAGATCTTATTCTTGCTGCTATAAAGATAGTTATAGCTGAGATAACTTAGCTCTAGTAGCAGACACAGAGAAATTGCTCTATGTCAAATTAACACAAATTATTTCATTTCTGAAGGATCATTTTGGATATGAGTTGTAAGGCCTTTGTGCCTGAGGTAGGGCAGATTTGCCTGAGTGTAGTATCCAGTTTTGTATCTGAGTGTAGGATCCTATGTGGATCTGAGCTGTAGGGCTTTTGATCCTGAGTTATGGCAGTTTTGCCAGAGTTTTAGGAGAGCCATACTCTCTAACTATTGTACCTTTGGGTTTGAGTGTAGGATCCAGATTTGGATATGAGGTGAGGCATTGTGCCTGAGCTATAGGAGTGTAATTCCCTTTGAGATAGAGTATCCTCCATAGCCTGAGCTATAGGACTTGAATTCAAGTCTGAGGTAGGTGATCATTTGATCACTAAGTGTAGTATCAAGTTTGCTCTTAGGTAGGGCTTTGTGCCTGAGTTATAAGTCTTGGAGGAGACTGAGACATCCTGCAGGATCTGAGGTGTAAGCTCTTTGGAACTAATTTTTTGGAGAAGTTGCTTGTCTAACTAGAATCTAGAAAGGTGAGAGGAGAGTGGATGTACCCATAATCTGGGGAACCCCTATAAATTTTGTGTTCTCTGTGTTTTTGTCTTGAAAGCTTATAAACTACTAACACATAATACGTTAAGTAAAAGATAATTATAATAAACCCAAAAACTATTCACCCTCCCCTCTAGGTTATTATATACCTTGAAATTAAAGACTTTAAATTAGGTTCCGAGATGCAGAACAGCTAGCGAGATATCGCGATACTCACCACAACAACGAGTATGACGAAGATACTCGTGAGTATGAAACTCGCCATCGCCATGGACGGAGGAGCCCTTTTGTGATGAGATCTTAGCGGCTGTAGTTCCTGAAGGCTTCAAAGAGCTTGTCTGAACTACTACTCCGACACAAATGACCCAATCATGCATATCCAATGGTTCAACGATGTGTTATAAATCCACAACCCGACTACCACTTTCAAATGTAGGTTATTCTCCATCACCTTCAAGGGGAATGCGAGAGACTGGTTTCACCAATTGCCCGAAGGTTCCATCAACTAATTCGAGGACCTGCATCGGGGCTTGATGATAAGGTTTGCAATTTCCAAGAAAAGAAAGAGGGAAGCAATCATTGTCTTCAAAATCATGCAAAGGAATCATGAGAGTCTTGGTCACTGCATCAATTGTTTTCGGGAAGAGTTTCTAGAAGTCGAGCAAGTGGATGGCAGAACCCTAATGCTGGCCTCGAAGTTCATCCTAAAGTAGGGCTTCTTTAGCCTAGATATTGGGTCCAATCCACAGAGATCTTTCGAGTAGATGATCGAGAGGGTGAACAAATTCATGCAGGGCAAGGAGAAAAATCCAGACTTCTTGGCAAGGATGGATGGTCAAAACCATGGAGGTAGAGGAGAGGTGGTCCTTCAGAGGTGTGGTCCAGAGTTGTTCCACAGAGGCAGGGAGAGAATAGAGGAGAGTAGTCAAGGAAAAGGAATGAGCCCAAGAGGGCAGAATAGCGGAGGAGGCAGGAGAGGGCTCACAGGAAGGAAGAGAGGAGACCCGTAGCGGCTCCGGAGAGAAAAAAGGATGCACAAAAATTCCAATAACCCATGAATCAGCCCCAGTGGAGGCCACCAGGAAGGCCCTAGTTCTAAAATTAGGAGAGGAGGAACTACCACCAGTAGGGGAGGAGGCAAGGAAGATCTTAGGAAGAGGCGATGGCCATTGCTTGACAAGGAATAGGCATCATAGGATGGTTCAGCCTGTGAGGAATTAAGCAGTGGAGATCCCTCTTTACTGTGATCTGCATCGAGTAAAGCAGCATGGGACTATGACCTGCCCAGACTTTTGGGAGTCAGGAAGGATATTGTAGGCAGGAGTGGCAGATGGGGAGCAGCCGGGCAGGAGGTCCCGCAAGACCGTTAGCGTTCCAAGCTCTGGTGAGGAGGAGGAGGAATGAGGATCAGGTCGACTTGGGAGGTCGTGAGGAAGTTGTTCATGGCCCAGGAGGTGGGCAGGTAGGAGTAATCAACATCATAGCCGCGCTTGGAGCTTCCCGTAAGGTGATTCTCCATCACATTTACCGCAAAAGCATCGTCTCTACCTCTCAAATGTCACCGCCGTTGGAATAGATCACTTTACTTGAGCACGGAATGTTGGGGAATGAGAACCCCTTTCATGATTCCCTCTCCATCCAAGATTCCAACGAGGACTTCATGGTTGACCAAATCATAGTACACAATGGGAGATCGAGGAATGCCATTTTCAAAAGGACCTTCGTCGGGCTACAGGTGGAACCATATAGTTTCCTAGCTGCGGACAGACATCTCTTTGGTTTCTCTGTGGAGGAAAAAGTGGTGGAGGGAGGAGCTTATCTTCTGGTAACCCTTAGTGGTACCTCAATCCAATGCAAGTTCATCATCGCCGATGCAAAAAGTTTCTACAATGTCATATTCGGGCGACCGCTCATCAACTACTTCAAGTTGGCTCCATCATCGTACCATTAGTGCCTAAAGTACTGCCGGGGAGATATCCAAGTGCATTTTAGAGGTGATCTGAAGGCTGCTAGGGAGTGTTATCTAACCGCCGTCAGCACCATCAGTTGCATGCAGGACGTAGAGAGGCTAGAGAAGGTTTTGGAGTGGGAAGATGGGCTGAGTGCTATTGCAGAGCTTGAAGAGCTGGAGGTGATCTACAAGAGAGGAGAGCCTGAGTTGTTAAAGATTGGAAGGTCCATGACGCTGGAAGGGAATGTGGAGATGGATGCATGTATGCAAGAGAATGTTGACATTTTTGCTTGGAATTTCATGAAGAATCGAGGAATCGATGTCGAGGTTGCTTGCCATCACCTTAACCTGGATCCCAAAGTTTCTCCCATCTGTCAGAAGCATAGGAAAAGTGCCATTGTGCTGGCCGAATAGAACTGGGAGGAAGTGAAGAAGCTTTTGGACTCAGGTTTTGTTTCAAAGATGTAGTATCCAGGGTGGGTCTCCAATATTATAATGGTTAAGAAATCCTTAGGGGGTGCAGACTTTGTATAGACTTTCCAATATTAAATAAAGCTTGCTTAAAGGATTACTACCCCTTTCCTCAACTCAACACGCTAGTTATACTAGCCATCGGGTTTCCTGTGATGAGTTTCCTTGATGCTTTTTCATGGTATCACCAGATCCAGATGCATCCCCCCGATTTTCATAACGTCTCTTTCGTCACTAGCGATGGCTGTTACATCTACAAGATGATGCCCTTTGTGCTTAAGAATGTTTGGGAGACCTACCCGGGAATTATGGATCAAGTATTCAAAGAGAAAAAGGGGAGGAATCTAGAAGTGTATGTGATGACCTCTTGGTCAAGAGTAGGAGCATCACGGAACACACTAAGGATCTGGTAGAAACTTTCGCAACTCTGCGAAAGTACAAGATGTGTCTAGACCCAACAAAGTGGGTCTTTGGATCAATAAGGGAAAGTTCTTAGGTCACCTCCTCACTCCGATGGGGTGGAGCCTAACCCAAACAAAGTAAATGCCATTCAGGAGATGGCGTACCTGAAGAATTCCAAAGATTTCCAAACGCTAACTGGAAGGCTGACTGTCTTAGCCGCTTCCTTTCTAAGGCAGGGGAGAACTGCTCCTTATTTTTCAAAACTATCCAAGGCTACCAGAATTTTAAGTGGACAATGGAGTGTGAGGAGGCTTTTAGAAATCTCAAGCAGCAACTAACTCAAGCTCCTCTACTCTAAGGCACATAGGAAGGCAAAGATCCCCTCCTCTGTTTAAGAGTGGGAGTGGAGGAAGTTAGCTCTATGCTCATCAGAAAAGTGGGGAAGAATTAGCTCCCAATCAAATATGTGAGTAGCATGCTAAGACAAGCAAAGGCAAGGTATACTATCTCGGAGAAATAAGTTTTTGCCTTGGTAGTTTCGGGTAGGTGGCACTGCCCAAATTTCCAGGCTCACTCCATCGAGGTTATCTCTTATCATCAACTGCAAAGTATCTTGGATGGAGTGGAGCATTCAGGAAGGTTGGCAAAATGTGTAGTAGTACTCAGCGAGATCGACATTTCCTATTCACCAAGAGTGGCGATCAAGTTGCATGCAGTAGCGGACTTTCTGGCCGAGTTCTCGACCAAAACATGGGGAGACAGAGGCTCTTCTAGCCCATTCTTATGGAAGATGCTTATGGACAAGGCTTCAACCAAGAATTTAGTGGAAGAAAGAATCGTGTTGGTCAGCCCCAAGGGAACTAGGATCAAGCAAGCAGTCAATATCTGCTTCCACATCACAAACAACCAAGCGGAGTATGAGATAATGGTTGCGAGATTATGTCTCACAAATGAGTTGGGAATCCAGGATATTAAAGACTTCACCAACTCAATAGTGGTTTCATCGTAAATCAGGGGAGAGTTCGAGGTGAGTGACCTAGTCCTATAGAGATATTTGGCGAAAGTTAAAGGCTTGATGGGAGGTTTCCATTCCTTCTTCATCGAATATGTGCCCCGAGAGGATAACTCAGAGTAGAACTATCTCTCCAAGTACGACCCTAGGGCTGGAGGAATAGTGACAGAGCTCTTTTGACCGTCCATCAAGGAAGGGGAGATGATGGAGATCAAGCAGAGGGCTTCTTGGTAGGACCCGTTCGTTACATTCTTAATGACAGGTTAGCTTCCTGCCAGTGAGGGAGACAATAGGAAGTTTCGATACAAAGTTGCTTACTATCTGCTGCATGAAGGGGAACTGTACCGCAAGACCATTTCGGGCCCTCTATCTAGATGCCCGTCAGACACAGAAATCCCTTGAGTACTTGAGGAAATTCATTCAGGAGAATGTGGTAGTTACTCTGGAAGTCGTACTCTAGAGCAGAGGATTCTGAGGCAAAGCTACTTCTAGCTGACCATTCAGAAGGATACAAAAGACTTCTCAAAGAAGTGTGCATAGTGTCAATTCATTACGCCTCTTTAGTTGCCGCCTGCTCAACAACTTTGCTTGATCACAGCTCCCTGACCCTTCGCCATTTGGGGGATGAATTTGATTGTCCATTTCTCCCAAGAAAGTGGTTAGAGGAAGTTTGATCTCGTCATGATTGACTTTTTCTCCTAGTGGATCGAGACAAATGCTCTTTCCAAGACCACATCTCAGATCGTGAAGACCTTCATCTGGAGAGAGATCTCCTATAGGTTTGGGATCCCTCTTGCCATCATCACCAACAACGACCCGTAATTTTCTAGCCTGGAGATGGAAGACTTTTGGAGGCTGCTAGGGATGGATTTTTGATTCGCCTCTATGCATTAAACTCGGAGCAATGAAAAAGTGGAGGCCGCCAACAAGCTGATCATTAACCTCTTGAAGAAGAAGAGCGCCAACCTAAAAGGGAACTAGGAGGTGAAACTCCCCTAAGTCTTATGAGCTTTGTGAATAACTCCTAACTAGGCCATGGGGGAAACACCTTTCAAGTTGTCCTACAGTTCTGAGGCCCTCATCCTAGTGTAATTCAAGGTTCGTAGCCCGAGGGTTGTGGCGGAAGGAGAAAGCAGTGAAGAATGATGCTTGGAGAATGAATATGCTCAAAGTCTCTCCCAGGACTACATCGAGGAGCTTCGAGACCTAGCCTCCATCCGCTAAGAGGAGGTCATGGGGAGAATGACAATGCACTTCGACAAAAACTTTTGCCTCAAGCACTTCCTTGTAGGAGACCTCATCATGAATAAGGTGGATGAGGCAGGAAGGGCATATGTCATTGGCAAGCTGAATCAAAAGTAGGAAGGATCTTTCATCGTCCAAGAGGCTCTTGCCACTGGTGTTTATCACTTAAAAAATTAAGGAGAGTTGCTGGGAAGCACCTACAGTGGGGACGACCTGAAAAGGTTCTATACCTAACAATTACATGTAGTCACTGCTTATATGTAAAGTTGTTTCTACTTTTTTTATAAAATTCCTCGCCCCCTGAAACATAGGTGGACATGGGTTGTCCTATGTTGGGTATTGTATCCATAATAGCCTTGATTTGAAGAATTCCCTATTTAACTAAGATGAATTGAGATTGTAATTGATGCTGCATTATAGTTATGTACTTGCAGGACTTTAATTGCTGAGTACAAACCAAATGTCAAATCACAATAGGTCATAAAACACGACACTATGTAATGCAATTCCACATTGTGTAGGACATAGTGTTGACACATGTGTAATCACATTATTAGGGTGTACTTCATATCCAATGCAATAGAAGAATCAAGGAAGGGCTGCTTGTGGAGTTCAAGATAGTCAAAATTTTTCTAAGTAAATTTCATCGAGTACTCACGTGAAGACTCGTGTCATTCTTCAAGACCTCACGTGAACACTCATATAGTTCGTCGAGTTTACTCGGGAATTATCTGAAAATCTCAGAAATCATTTTCTGTTATGGCTAAGTTAAATTCGTTGAGTGATCTGTTGATCTCTCAAGAATACTCGACGAATTCGTCGAGTGCTCTTGATAGGTCATTTGAACACTGAACAAAAATTTTTATTCAGATTCAATTTTCGGCAAAATCTTTTTCGTCGAATGGATTCGAGCAATTTGTCGAGTGGTTAGGTAATTCGTCGAGTGATTAAGAAATTCATCGTGTGTTTTGGAGATGTCAAGTGAAGACTCAATGTATAGACTTACCAGGTTTTCAATTTGAATTCTGTGACGGATTTCCTTTAGGGCATCGACTATGTACAGTGCACGTGGAGCTCCATCCTAAAGTTTTGTTCTAGCCGTTAGGAGAGGAATCTCAATATATAATTAAGGGTCAAATTTAGAGAACCCTAATCTTGATTGAGCTGGTAAATTTACAAATTCTATTGTGTCGGCTAATTCAAATTACCACACGAAAGTTCTCGTCACCGACATCTCAAAATCACGATTACTCTTGGTGAAAGTTTCGACCAGATCTCTGCTCTCAAATTCTCCAAGAATTTCTCCAAGATCCTGTCGATTCTCAAATCAGGTCAAGCTTTCAAGTCTTTAATCAAGTCTTCTCCTTTTATGTTTATTTTAAGATTTACATTCCAGCAAGGAAGAAGATTGAGTCTCTAAGATCTGAAGAAGATTGTTATTGCACACTACTATGCCTTGTAAAAACAGTTTTACAACACTTGTAGGATGTTTCACTTCGGAGTCTTGTAGAACCTAGTTTAGAGGATCGAGCGTAGGAGAGTTTATTCTCCAACTTCTATAGGATACGTTATCTACGAGCTTGTAGGAGTTGAAGACTCCCAGGTGCAAGATTGTTGAAATATGAGATTGGTGAAGTAGCCGAGTCTAGCTCGAAGTAATAGATAGTATAGGTGGGAAAGTGGACATACCCATTCCGGGGAACACGCATACATATGTGTCTCTGCTATGTGATCTATATTATTTTGTGTGGTTATTTTAAAGTATTTTAATTCCGCTTAAAGGCACATAATTCACTTATTCACCCCCCCCCCCTCTAGGTGATTTAGGTAGACAACTAGATACTTTCATTTTCTTTGTTCTGATCATTTCAAGTTAGCTAGAAGCAGTGAAGTCAATCTCCATAATCGGTTTGGGAAACTTGCCTCCGACATTATTCTCCTAAAAAGCCCAGGCCAGACGATGGGATGATGTGTTGGGATTTAAAGCATCCTTGTAAGACTAGCCACTACATGGATGATCAAGATTAGCTCCCCCTTGTATGTTGGTCTAGTTATCCCCGATTACACCTCTCCTCCAACTAGAGGAACAATCAGGAATAGGTCTGTATGCCAACCTCCCAAACTCGATGAAGGATCGACCTCACAAAGTGATACCTTGTGTAAAGGCATCATCAGTCTTTGAGAAGACTAAAGGACCCGCTCTTAGAAACCCTTTTATCATGTGAAGCAAGACGCGTCTCTATTAGTGCTAAGGTGGGATAACCCGCCATGGTTTTGGAAGTAGTCGGGAAAAGAAGATCCAAAAGGTTTGAGTCCGTGGTTGGATGGAGGCCTCGAGTGTGTGCATATCATTGGACCCCGACAGTTGTTCCCTATCTCTGGATCCCTTAAAGTTCTTTATAGGTAGTAGTGGAGTGTTGGCCTCGAGAGTGTGGTTCTTACGAGACCCCCTGGTGGTCAAATCCATTATCCGAAGGATTGTCATCGACAAGAGAGAAAATTAGTCTATTTTCCATTCAATAAGAGCCTTTGTGGTCTATTTTATCAGAGTTTATGAAAATCAAATAGATATAATGATTTTTTATGCGAGTATATAGGTACGAGAGCATGCAGGTGCGAGCAATGACCGGTGAGAATGTAACTACGACTATGCAAGTGAGAGCAGCAATGTCTGAGCATACGATTACGACCATGCAGGTGTGAGAAGTGACTTGCAAGTATGCGGTTGCAACTATGCAGGTGCGAACAACATTGCACATTTTAGTATGAGCTAATATGTGAGGATAGATCGCGCACAATAAGCACTTAACCTCTCCACTCCTAGGATCCCAGCGAGTATCATTGTCAGATGAGTATGGGAATAAAAAAGCAAGTATGGAAGAACACAGTATAAAAAAATCATTTGTATTATCTGGCAAGCATTACAGCGCAAAAAGAGTCAATCACGCTATGAATAAATGCTCGACGAAACCGTCGAGCGGGTCCCGATAAAACCGTCGAGCGGGTCCCGACGAAACCATCGAGCGGGTCCTGACAAAATCGTCGAGCGAGGCCCGACGAAACCGTCGAGCGGGGCCCGACGAAACCGTCGAGTGGCGCACGATGAAACCGTTGAGCAGACCGGTGGCATTTACGAGGCAAGCATTCATGGCCTGGGGAGACCAAGGGCCTCTCTCCCATTTTCCAAAGCTTTGTTCCATTTCCATATTCAGTATAGAGAAGACCAGGAGATGTTTTGGTGGCTGTCCAGTGGTCGTAATAATGAATTCCCATTGCTGAAATTACCATTATTGGCCATTAATGGAGCCATGAAGAAAGACCCCACCCATCCCCTTTCTATTTACTTTAAAAACTTCACTGGGCACCAAGGAGTCATTTCCACCCTTTCCTCGACAGTTTCAATCTACTTGGTTGTGCTATTGCAGAATCTTGATTGCCTCCAGCACTGCCCATGGAACACCAACACCAAACCCGTCAGCAAGCACGATTGAAGGTCGATTTCTCCCCCTCTCCCTCGGTGTTAGGATACTAGATCAAATAGGAGAGATATCGGGCTCAAATGAGCCCAATCCACTGAGCATTTTCCTGAATTTTTCGGGATTTTCTCACCCCTCGGGTTTGAAGAAAACAACCTCTCCGGCGGCCGTGCCGCCGCCTGGCGATAGCCACCAACTTAACGAAGGTGGTGGTGACGGTGGCAGGCTGGGGAAATGGTCGGGTGGCCAGCGATAGCACTTGGAAATGGCTCCAGGTCGGGAAAATCTCGGCCACGATCTTAGGATTGAAGACGAAATCAGAGCCGTCGGATTAGTTCTTTACAGTTAATATATTTATTAATTAAGGTTTTACATTTTTAACCCTTTATTGTCCCCCCATTAAATTAAATAAATGAGACCATTAGGGGCTAAACCTTGAAAAGTGGCCAACATAAAACTCGTATCCCTTGAGGTGTACTTTAATTTAAAATTTGTTTCAACTAGTTTGGCTCAGTGACCTGACCTCAGCACCCAAAATGGTGCAGTGTATACTTAGGGCTAGTCAGAGTTAAAAATAAGTGCCCCACTTCACCACATTTCCAAATGACCTGAAATTTGGGCAGGGATTCAGTCTTGTTTGTGCCTAGGATATATCCAAAAATGAGAACTTTTGGAGAAAAACTTTCTATAGTTTTGGTAAACATTTAATAATACCAGTATAGTTTAATTAAGGGGACTAATGACATCACCAACCCCCAAGAAGTTTGGTGGATGGTCTTAGGTGTCACCCTGAGTCTCGGTTAAAATCTCAACCCATTTGAGTATGATTTGGCTAGGTTTTGATATGACTTAATTTGGGCTCTTAAGGTGAGTTTAGGGTTTAGGATTCTTGGGGCATGGAGGGGACAATGCTCACCCAAATGGGTTGGGGCTGTGTCCAGAGTCCCAAGGTCAGTAGGGACACCCTCTCTTAGAGTTTGGGTTGAGTTAGGGTGGTTGACACATAGTGCCCTAGTTCAAGCCTTGGATTGAGCGTGTTAGAGTTTGTGAAGGATGTAGTGTGTTTAGGCTTTGTTTGGGCTTGGGGTTTACCACATGGATTTCTAAGGTGGATCAATACCCTAGGATGGAGTTTGGTAGTATTTGGACACATGCACTCCACTTAAATCCCATGGAAATTGTTTAGGTCCATACACCATAAGGAATAAATAAAGGGTCTTATGACCTTGGATCCTTATGAAATTTTGGTATAAGTAATTTTATAGTGCTATTGACCTCTGAGATTTATTATAGGATGTTTCGAAAACAGTAGCTCATACCTGTAGGTATAATCTCTACCTTGCCCTTTTTGATGATTTTGAAATAACCAAGGTTCAATTAAATTAGAATGGTATGAAGCTCTGGCAAGGTTAATTAAATATCATTTAGAGGAACTAATAAATTATTTGGATCATTTGGACATTTCCTCTTAGTACTTCATGTGTAAAGTAAACTAGTGCACCGTATTTTGATAAATAGATAATAAATAGTATACCTTGTTGTAAAATTATGTTACTTGGCCAGAGAACGTTTTATGGTACAATGAAGTCTAGAAAATTATCACATATCATTTGGATGGGTTTACACAAATTTGTCTTCACAAGTGCACTTTAATGGAATTATTGGAAGTATTTTTATACTTGGCTCACTGACCTTGGAATTACATGAAACTTTGTAGTGTTTTCTGATCATTATATGGCTCTTGTAATTTTTATATAATTTATGGACTATAATTTATGGTACTCCCTTCATTATCTCTAATTATTTTAATTACCTTGAATTAATTATTTGGAGGTCATTATATTTATATAAATCTGTGAAATTTCATATATACTGATATATTGCTATCCTATAGTGTTCATAATTTTTGGGTAGCCTTAACTTAAAGAAATCTAGTACTTTATGATCAAAATTTCCCATGGCTTAACTTTTGGGAAAATCTAATAAAGGCTAAATTAATTTTGAAAATTAAGAGTCTTTGGATTTAGTCTAAATGTGTCATGATAGGCACACAATTATTATCTTAGGGTATTTGGATGAAAATTTGGAGTATCTCCTGTCATGTACATCATATAGCTTAGCTTGGTCTGCATTTGGTAAAGTTGAGGGGATTGTGATAACATGGTGGATGGTCATAGGAAGTAGTGAGTATTGTTGCTGATTTGGTAAGATGAAAAAGTGAGTTTCATTAAGAATCATGGTGAGGGGAGTGTTGGGTTGGTTATTGTCAGGTGGTGCTCCGGATCTACGAAAGGTCATCTTTCCTGTAGAGAGAAAGAGAGTCAAAATACACTAGGGTTAGCTCCAGTATAAAATTAAAAGGGATCCGAAATTGGGTATTAACCAATAATAAATAAGTACCTTGCGAAAAGGAGCTTTGGGCTTCAGCCCATCGTAGTTCCTAGTGCCCTCGAGATCCCTTCCCGGTGAATGGCTTGGGCTATCCAAGGTTAATGTAAGCCGTAGGAATAAATGGAATGGAAGAGTAATTAAAAATACTCTATGGTTACACTTACAGTCACACTGCCCGGTGTTGTGGGAGTTATTTTAGGTCTCCCGAGAGGTAGGCTAGTTAGTTTTAATGTTGGGCAGGTTAGCCCGACGAGCTAATGTCTCGGTAGGTGGATTGACAGACAGGTTAGTCCGCGGAGCCTATGGCTTGGATGTTCTGCTTGCATGTGCATAACATAAGGTGGTGGTTCTTTGTTACTTGACGGTCGTTCAGGCCGACATCGGTACGATGACTCGACGACTGTGGTTCACACATAGCCAGGGAAAAATTGGTGGATTTACCAGTATGGTACGTAGAGACTCCGTGGTGTGTTCTTAACGTTGAGTCGTACAAGGGTATAGATTGGGTGGCGTGAATGCCGACCTAGTAGTGGGGTGGCCCGACCCACTGCCTCTGTTTGCCACAACGCGACGTACCTGAGAGTTTAGCAAACTCCAAAATGGGGGAATTAAAGGTCTATGCGCATAGAGTCATGTGCGTGAGTTGCACTTGTGTGAACAAAGAATTTCATGCATAACAAAGCACTACACTCATACTTGCATATAAACCTGACACCCTATCGTATAAAATGATATGGGAGTTTTTATATGATGGGAGCCTTGCAAAAGACCTCTTTACTTATAAGTTTGTTTGGCATTCATATAAGCTAAGGTTATTCTTAATTATACTCGATTCTCTTACTTTCTTTCTTTATTGCCTTATTTTTGATATTATCATATTACTGCTGTACACCTTTATAGTTCTGTTATATCATTGCTAGCATAGGTCCGCCGCCATCTGCTTTGACACTTCTCCACCTCAATATCTTCGCTTTCCTCCTTCCCGCACGGTGCCTAGGAGTCGCGGGGGGAGGCAGGGATGATAGTTAGATTAGTCTTTTGACTAACGGTTGGTGGACCATTATTTTTTAGGGGTTCCGGATGGGAGACAGGCAACAGTCGGAGAGACAACACCAGTAGGGCATGGTGCACATGGAGGTGGGCACCTGTCTCTGGCTCTGTAAGTGATTAGTTTTGTTAGCATCCGCATCTTTGGTGATTCTATGTGCCGGCAGGGTTTGCATTTCGTACTGACGACCTTCCGAGCGAAGGTGTCACTGCAAAATGACAATTCTGGGCGAAAGACCCGGTAGTGTAGGAAAAAAAGGGGTCTTACAAATTGCTATCAGAGCTACATCGATCCGAAGAAAAAAAAGTCCACAAACCATGGGACACCCCATGCCAGCTTAGTTTGGGGACAAACGAGCAGCGGAAGAAATGGTGTGCCCATAAAGGGAAATCACATGCAAAAGTCCCATCTCTTTCCTTCCTTTCCCTTAACGTCTAACAATTAGTATTCTCCTTTGTAGACTGCGACGAACCCTACTGCTCAGCACGGGGCATTTCAGGATCAGAACATGATTCCACGCCAGCCATCTCCGACTCTATTCCAACAGACAAATATAGTCCAGACATTGATTGCTCTTCTGGAGGCCTTCAGGGCTCAGTAGGCTCTGGCTCCTCAGCCAAATCCTGGGGAAAACCGGCTGAGCATCTTCCGGGGGCTTTCTCCCCCATCGTATCTCGGGACGAAAACTACAGTTCCTGCAGAGGGGTGGCTGGATATCATTTACGAGATGTTGTCCTGTATTAGATGCCCGTAAGGGGAGGCTGTGACTTTGGCAGTGTCATGTATGGGGTCACATGCAAAGAGGTAGTGGAAGTCGCTGCTGAACACCACCTTTGCTGGAGTCGATATTGCGGACATTTCCTGGGAGCAGTTAAGGTCAGCCTTACTAGAGCAATTTGTGCCTCAGTTAGCGAGAGATGAGTTGGAGGACAGGTTCCTGCCATTGAGGCAGGGAAGCATGACAATTTTGGAGTATTACTGGGAGTTTACTCATTTAGCCCGCTTTGCGGATTCGTACAAGCTAGATGATGCGGGCTACGTGAAGAGGTTCTACAAGGGACTTCATGATGAGATAAGGCAGGCCATCCTCTTCGTCTATGATGGGAGTTTGGCCAGGATCTTGGAGATGGCCAAGAAACTGGAGGTAGACCAGCATGTTGTTTGGGGCCGGAAGAGATAGGTCAATAATGTCGTGATCGGTGGTAGGAGAGACCCGCCAAGAGGTCGAGTTATTGGGGAAAAGAGGAACCGGGATCAACCCCATCAGGAGGACAGGCAGGATTAGATGACCTCGGTGGTGTTGGCTCCTCAGCCACTACAGATGAGGGAGATGCCGAGGACAGTAGAGGAGCCACCGACATGTTATCAGTGCAACCAGATGGGGCACATTTAGAGGAACAGCCCTATGAGAGGGGAACCATTACCAGCACTCCAGGAGGCCCCACCTGCTCGGCAGTTTGGTGGGCAAGGACGTGGCCAGGGGTGTGGATTTTAGGGGAGAGAGCGTAAGAAGGACAAGGGGCAGGTTTATGCCTTGGATCTGGCACAGCCCCGGGACCCGAAGAGGGTATTAGCAGGTATATCAAATTTTTATTTTTAAAGTTCTTTTTTTCTAAGATGAGACTGTGTAGATTTAAAACAGTTTAAATGCTAATTAAGAATCTTGAACTAGATAACTAAGAATACTCTAATGAGATCAGGAGTAGTGCTGGTGTGTGCCAAGCCAGCCCACACTCTCTTCGACATGGAGGCATCACAGAATTTCATCTCAGAGGACTTTGTCGAGAAGCAGGAGGGTGTTAGATTTTATGAGGGAGTTACCAGGAGGGTGAGTCTCCCCAATGGTATGGTGGTCAGATCTACTGCAAGTTGCATGTAACACCCCTGACTTTCCGGCAATTATATAATTCTCTTGTTGACGTCATAATGACGTAAGGGGCGTTACGTAGCGTGGAGTTGACGGCGCGTCGTCGTTAGTGCGTTTCCGCGTCTATTCGATCTAGTCGGCCAAATTCATGAATCCTTGTCAAAAATGGAAAATTTTACATTGGAAAATTAAATTGATTAATTTCTGACATGCTCATTAAGTTTCGTCGCGATCCGAGCGATTTTCGAGCCTCGGCGAATTTCCGAAGTTTTGGAAAATTTATGTTCGTCGTAGACTTTGAGGATTTGTATTTCAAGAACGGCTCGTCGGATTTTCGTTTTAACTTCGCTGTTGCGTTCGTAGCGTCTGTGTTTGCCTACGGCGTGAGTTTCGTTTAATTTGGCGCGCGTTTGGGCCTCCGTTTTGATCTCGTAGTTTTCTTATTCAAAAATATATACATATTAATATTTTAATATTAAAGTACTATTCAAAAATGAAAAACACTATTCATTTGTATAGTTTAATCATAAGGATAGATATGCAAAAAAATTGTTAAATCTGTAAAGGAATTTTTCTTATACTTGAGTCTTCCATTTCATATACTCGAGTCTTCCATTTCATATACTCGAGTCACCTCATTCATATACTCGAGTCACCTCTTTCATATACTCGAGTACTTATTCTTCATACTCGAGTCACCTCTTCAATATACTCGAGTAACTTGTTCTTCATACACGAGTAATCTTCACCTGCTCTCGAGTAGTCAGGTTCCTCTCGAGTATATTTTTTATATATACTCGAGTAGTTTTTTTTATACTCTAGTACCTCTTTTTGTATACTCGAGTGGCTGTTGTTGCTTACCCGAGTAGCCCAATGCAGTTTACGTTTGAGTTTCGTTTTGAAAGTCAAAGCGATGTCGTATCGAAAAATGGTTAACATGAAATTTGTTCGTCTCGACGAGATCTATAACTTTCATGGTGGACACTTTTCGATTTGAGGTCATTCTAAAACTTTATTTCGTCTTCCGCGCACTGGCTCGTATATCGTCCGTTATAAGACAAGAAATTATATATATATATATATATATATATATATATATATATATATATATAATCTTATCTTATGAGAGTTAAAATCAACAGAAGACATCTTCTTCTCTTGACCGAAGCAGAGCGTCGTGGCGAAAGAGCTCTAAGTCGGAAATCTTCCGGTGGCCGCCGGCGGAGCTCCAGTACTCGAAATTTCCAACCGATCGTAGATCTGGAAAGCTCTTGTCGAGAGCTATGCTATCGTGGTAATTTCTTTTCCCATCGCTTGACTTTCCTCGTTAGGGTTTTTCGGCCATAACCTCTATTTCGCTCATTTTCATTCAGATTTCGACTCCTAGCGTCTTCTTTTGCCCCGATCTGCGACGTGGGGTGATTCGGAGAATTTTCCGGTGAAAACGAGGCAAGTGGTGTTCTTCCTCTCCCTCGTGTTCTTGATTCTAAGTTTTTGCCCTTTTTCTTCATTTGTTTGAGTTTATTATGTTTCGATTGTTGAGCTACTTGTCCTGGAATCCTAATTTTTTCCCCCCTCTATTCCTGGAATTGTGACTTGTTGTCCCTAAAGCCTTAACCCCAAATTTTTTTAGTCCATTGAACTGGTAAATAAATTGGTTGTTGTGCTGTTATAACCATCGAGTCATCTTGTTCGTTTTTTTCTTTTCTTGATTAAACTTCACTTGCTTTACTTTGAAATGCTCTTATGCAGTCCAATTTGTTGGTTATTACTTGAGTTTATGATGAACAAAAAGAAATAAACCCTGCTTGTATAATTATGTAACTAAAGGAACACAGATAGACTGTGCGCGTTGGGGTCCTCCCTCGGCATAGTGCCCTATGCTCAGGTGAACTGTGCGCGTTCGGGTCCTCCCTCGGCATAGTGTTTAATGCTCAGATGAACTGTGTGCATTGGGGTCCTCCCTCGGCATAGTGCTTAATGCTTAGATAGACTGTGCGCGTTGGGGTTTCTCCCTCGGCATAGTAATTGTTAATGAAAGATTGAACTTCTGTTGTTGGTGCTTGTTTTGTCTTGTTAATGTGTTTAGCCCTTCTTGCTTGGCTAGTTTTACTGTTGTTTACTTTTACTCTGTTGACCATTTTGTTGCAGTCGCTCTTCATTTTCTTTCACTTGGAGATTTGTGTAGTCTGCTTTTACTCTCGTACTACTTGTAACTTGCTTCTGAGGTGTTCTTCGTTTGAATGCCTCAGGATCAGAGCTGTAGCAGGTTTAGCTGACAGCGTTGGGCTTCTGGTGCTTCTAGTTTCTGCGGTCGTTTGATTGTACCTCTGAGCTTGAGGTCGTTGTCTTGTTTGGACTTGTCAGATTTTACTATGGGTTCGTGTCAGTTGTTGACGCCCATAGACCTTGACTTTTCTGTGATGGACAACTTGCTGCTGTTACTGCTGTTACTTTTTACCTGATTGTTCTTGCTCTCTGGGAAAGATTTATGTTACGATGCATTTAGTTATTTTAAAGTATACAAAACTGCATTCTGGAGTATCGGCATGGCATGACTTTCAACTAATACATCTACTACTTTTAAGCGTTATAAAAGTTCTTTGTATATATATTAAATGTAGAAGTCATATCATTTTTTAAGATACTCGACTTTCACACTCATATAGGTTAGCAAATGAATCAACTCAGTATTTTCCGCCTCGTAAAACCTATAAATTTTCTCACCTATGGACTTGGAGTCCACCAGACCGCGGGACACGGTCATTAACTCTATTAATTATTATGCATTGTTTTTAACTAAAAGATATAAATCTTTTACTTGAGTAAATGTGTGGACGGGTTGCCTGAACGCCTGCAGTTGTCCCCTGCATGGTGTGGCATCACGACACGTAGTTTCTCTACTCTGACGTATTTTTGAATACGGATAAAATGCGGGTCGTGACAGTTGGCATCAGAGGGAGGTTTTGCAAGAAGGTTGGTTGGTTTGGCAAGCTAGTCGAACATCTTTCCCTTAAGCAAAACCCTAATCGTATCATTTCATTGCATATACACACGGATATGTCATCAGTAGATCTTGATGGAAGCACGAACACTACACTCATGACATGATAAGAAGTATACGGGGCATATTATGTAGTATGGGATGCATAATATGTGTTTGTATATGGATCCACCATAGGTGGCAACATGTGACGGTTATGTAGTATGGGATGCATAACCATCATCACATGGATGCCCATTAGCACGTTTACTTTTCTTCGTTACATACAATATTATGTAGTATGGGATGCATAACATTGTATGTGTACGCCGCTCATAACATGCACTAAGGCCTTTTAGAATGCATAGCACTGCATACATAATATACCATTGCATAAGCACACGTTCCAAGTTAAAGATCTGCACGATGACATATGTACACCCATGATTTGAGATGAAATTTAAACATTCATGCATTCATATTATAGTCACAAGTTAGAAGCATAACATCATTTTATGATTTTCCAGAGCAAGGTAACAGCAAGAGCAAGTGTCTGTTCGTTCCTGATCGGATATTCGAGTTTTCTAGCTTCAGTGTCGTAAGTTAGGACCTTGATAAGTTGTTTGTTCGTATCAGTAAAATATGAACCCGAAATAGTTTACTAAGGCAATATCTTCCCAGTTTGTGATGTCTTAGGCAAGGTTTGACTAGATATCTGTTTATTCTATAGAATGCCACCTAAACGCATTGCGACGAGTTCGACTCCCCAGTCAGAGGGTGAGTCTTCTGGTGCCCAGAGAGAAGCGATGATCGAAGCGCTGCGGAAAAGTAATGAGACCCTGGCAAGGCAGATGGTGGACATGCAGTCCCAGGTGCAATCGTTGTTGGCTGTCATCTCCGGGCAGCAAACCAGAGCGCAGGGCCTTGCTGTGGACCAAGCTGTTCATACTCCCCCTGCTGCTCTAGTTCCCCCAGTCGCACTGCCTCCTGAGATGAATTTCATTTCTCACTTCTAGCGACTAGGACCTCCTTCGTACGATGGTAGAGCAGACTTTATGGCATTGGATGACTGGATCATTGCCATGGAGGAAATGTTTTCCTACTCTGGTGTATCCTCCGATCAAAAGGTGATGATTGCGGCATATTAGCTCAAGGGTCTTGCGAAGAGTTGGTGGATCAGAGAAAAAGAGAACCTTTCTGATGCGTGCTCGTGGGAGTCGTTCAAGATCATGCTACTGAAGAAGTTCCTACCATCGGTCGAGCGAGACCGTCTAATGAATAACTTCTTACACCTGAAGCAGAGGCAACTCACTATTGCTGAGTACGAGGTCGAGTTTGGCAAGCTCAGTCGTTTCGCCCCAGATCTGATAGCATCTGAAGAAGGCAGAGTGAAGCGTTTTCTGGGTGGTCTAAGGTATGACATCCAACAGTTGGTTAGCGCATACAAGTCTGAGACCTTTGCAGAAGTAGTCGAAGCTGCCTTAAAGGTCGAGGCGATAGAAAATGCGAAGAATCGGGGATCACTTGCAAAGAAGGACAAGAGGAAATCTGACGATGGAGGAAGTGCTAGGGCATCTGGCCCTACAGCAAAGAAGGATAGAAGAGAGGAGTGTAGCTTCTGTGGTAATCCAGGGCACCCTTTCGATAAGTGTTTTAAGATATTGGATGCGCAGAAGCTGTCTCAGGTGCATGCGATCCAAGATGCTCCCAAGGGGGGTCCTGTCTGTTCTTATTGCCAGAGAAGTGGGCATGATGTGGCCCGTTGTCGCAAGAAGGTTGGAGCCTGTTTTCTCTGCGGCCAAAATGGACACATGAAGGCTAATTGCCCGCAGAGCCAGTCTGCACTGCATGCAATTCCGTTGCAGACTCTACCACAGCCCCCGCCTCTCATGGACAAGGGAAAAGGAAAGTTGAATGTGTTGACCAAGGTGGAAGCCCAATCTTCTACTCAAGTGATCTCAGGTTAGTCTCTGACTCGGCTAGTAATCTCTTTTGTAGATTTATAGTTTCCGCATTTTAGTTGTGCGCGCTATGTGTTTAGGTGAGTTTAAGGTGAAGAATAAGTGGGCGCGCGTTTTGTTCGATTCGGGTGCTACTCACTCCTTTGTGGCGAAGAGTTTTGTAGACCATCATTGTTGGGCTCTCGACCAGTTAGACACCTCCATAAATGTCATATTTCCTTCAGGAGAGTTGGTGAGGTCAAGTCAGGGTATCCCAAAATGCCCATCTTCCTAGGTGATTTTCTAGCCTTTGCGGATCTGAAGGTGTTAGATCTGGTAGACTTTGACGTGATTTTGGGCATGGACTGGCTATCCAGTTATGATGCCGTCATTCAGTGCAAGCACAAGCGCTTGGATTTCAAAGGGAGCAATGGCCAGCCATGAGTGTGTATGGTTTGCCGAGTCAGGAATCTCCGATCATTTCTGCGGTACGTGCTCGCAAATTTCTAGAGTCTGGCTGTGATTCTTTTCTTGTCTCCATTTCTATTCTGGGAGCTGCACCGGTTGAGCCTCGGGTAGAGGAAGTTTCTGTGGTGTGTGAGTTTCCGGATTTTTTTCCAGTTAGCCTTCCTGGACTTCCTCCTGAGAGAGAGGTGGAGTTTGTTATAGACCTCGAGCCAGGCACTCGCCCTATTGCAAAGGCACTGTACCGCATGGCGCCGCGTGAGTTAGAGGATCTGCGTACTGAACTGGATGAGTTATTGCAGTGTGGTTTTATTAGACCCAGTTCTTCCCCCTGGGGTGCGCCAGTGCTCTTCGTGAAGAAAAAGGATGGAACGATGAGGCTATGCATTGATTATCAAGAGCTAAACAAGGTGACAATTAAGAACAAATATCTGTTGCCTAGGATCGATGATTTGTTCGATCAGTTGTGAGGTAGCTCCGTGTTCTCGAAGATTGACCTCCGTTCAGGTTACCATCAGTTAAGAATCCGGGAGTCAGACATTCCGCGAACCGCTTTTCGTTCCCGCTATGGTCACTTTGAATTTCTGGTGATGTCGTTTGGGTTAACGAACGCACCATCATCTTTTATGGACATGATGAACAGGGTGTTCAAGGATTTTCTAGATAAGTTTGTGGTGGTATTCATTGACGATGTCCTAGTATATTCCAGAAATACAGATGAGCACGCCTTGCACTTGCGCTTGGTCTTGTCTACTCTAAGGGAGCACAAGCTATATGCAAAGCTTAGCAAGTGCGAGTTCTGGTTGTCTCAGGTGTCATTCCTAGGACACATTGTAAGTAAGGACGGAATCACTGTGGATCCCGCGAAGATAACAGCAGTCTTGGATTGGAAGAGACCTGCATCGCCTAAGGAGATAAGGAGCTTCTTAGGGTTGGCAGGTTACTATAGAAGATTTGTGGAAGGATTCTCTGTTCTCTCTGCGCCGTTGACCACTCTTACGCAAAAGAGCGCAGCTTTTGTTTGGAGTGATGCCTGTGAGGAAGCTTTTCAAGAGCTCAAGAGGAGATTGTGTTCTGCTCCAGTGTTGGCATTGCCGGTGGAAGGAGTAGAGTATGCTGTATATGTGGACGCCTCACGAGTTGGACTCGGTTGTGTGTTGATGCAGGACGGCAAAGTGATTGCGTATGGATCGAGACAATTGAAGGTGCATGAAAAGAATTACCCAACGTACGACCTAGAATTTGCTGCCGTCATTTATGCCTTGAAGTTGTGGAGACATCTTCTGTATGGAGTGTCGTGTAAAATTTATTCGGACCACAAAAGTTTGAAATATGTCTTCACTCATAAGGAGTTGAATTTGCGCCAGCGTTGATGGTTAGAGTATGTTGTGGACTACGAAGTCGATATCCTTTACCATCCCGGCAAGGCTAATGTAGTGGCAGATGCGTTGAGCCGGAAGCCCGCACATATCTTTAACCTCTCGGTGCAATCCCTTGTTGAAGAGCTTTTACTCATGGACATAACTGTAGGGTATAGCGCTTCGCCGAGTAGCTTAGAGGTGGCTGAGCCTTCGTGGATTACTCTCACTAGGCAACATCAGAAAGACGATCCTGATTTACAGCACCTCCGCAGTAGGACTGAGAAAGTGGAATTACATGACTTTTTGATTGATGACGTGGGTACCCTAAAGTACCGTGGCAGATACTGCATTCCCATTATTGGGGACATCCGATCAAGAATATGCAGTGAAACACCTGGTTCAAGTGTTGCTTATCATCCTGGATCCACGAAAATGTATAAAGATTTGAAGCAGATTGTTTGGTGGTCAGGCATGAAGAATGACATCGCAAGATTTGTATCTGAATGTTATACCTGTCAGCGTGTCAAAGCTGATCATAGAAGGCCGGGTGGTAAGTTGACGCCTTTTAATATACCGACTTGGAAATGGGAGAGTTTATCCATGGATTTCATTACTGGTTTGCCGAGATCTCCCCGAGGGCATGATGCAGTGTGGGTTATTGTGGAGAGACTAACCAAGTGTGCCCACTTTGTGCCTTTCAAGATTAATTATTCCATGGAAAAGATAGCTGAGCTTTATCTGGACGAAGTTATCAGACTGCACGGTGTACCTACGAGTATTGTGTCAGACCGAGACTCCCGATTCATGTCTCGTTTCTGGCAGAGTTTACAAGGAGCTCTAGGTACGGACCTTAGGTATTCTACTGCCTATCATCCTCAGACAAATAGTCAGACGGAGAGAGTGAATCAAATCTTAGAGGATATGATTAGATGCTATATTCTAGACCATGGTGAGGCTTGGGATAAATGCCTCGGATTGATGGAGTTTGCGTACAATAACAGTTATCAGGAGAGTTTGCAGATGACACCCTTTGAAGCTTTATATGGAAGGCGTTGTCGAACTCCACTGTTTTGGGCAGAAGTTGGTGAGAAGCCATTGCTCGGACCGGAAGCGCTGGAGGATATGAGTACTTCAGTAATGCATATTCGTGAAAAGCTGAGGATAGCTCAGGAGCGATACGAGAAATATACAAATCAGCGTAGAATCGATCTGGAGTTTGCAGTTGGGGACTTGGTGTTTGTGAAAGTCTCCCTGATGCCAGGTGTTAAAAGATTTGGAAGGAACCATAAGCTAGATCCCAGGTATGTGGGACCTTTTCGGATTCTATAGCGCATTGGAGTTTCTGCCTATAGACTGGAATTGTCTGATTCTTTCCCTGGTGTTCACGACGTGTTTCACGTGAGCCAGTTGCGAAAGTGTGTCCGTAGCGACCGACATGTCTTGAATCAGTACCCTAGTTGTAGCCTAATATCTCGTATGTCGAAGAGCCTGTCCGTATTCTGGAGACGCAAGATCGTGTGTTAAGAAAGAAAACAATTCCGATGGTTAAGGTTCTTTGGCGAAATCAGGATGCAAGAGGTGCAACTTGGGAATTGGAATCCGCGATGAGAGAATCTCATCCTCAGCTGTTCTCCTAGTCTCCCTGGTTAGTATTCTTGTTTAATGAATTCCTCTGTCGTGTCTCTCCCTCTGCCCTCTTGTTTCGTTTCGTGTTCCAAGTTTTGGGACGAAACTTCCTTTTTGAAGGGGTGACTGTAACGCCCCTGACTTTCCGGCAATTATATAATTCTCTTGTTGATGTCATAATGACGTAAGGGGCGTTACGTAGCATGGAGTTGACGGCGCGTCGTCGTTAGTGCGTTTCCGCATTTATTCGATCTAGTCGGCCAAATTCGTGAATCCTTGCCAAAAATGGAAATTTTTACATTGGAAAATTAAATTGATTAATTTCTGACATGCTCATCAAGTTTCGTCGCGATCCGAGCGATTTTCGAGCCTCGGCGAATTTCCGAATTTTTGGAAAATTTATGTTCGTCGTAGACTTTGAGGATTTATATTTCAAGAACGGCTTGTCGGATTTTGGTTTTAACTTCGCCGTTGCGTTCGTAGCGTCTGTGTTCGCGTACGGCGTGGGTTTCGTTTAATTTGGCGCGCGTTTGAGCCTCCGTTTTGATCTCGTAGTTTTCTTATTCAAAAATATATACATATGAATATTTTAATGTTAAAGTACTATTCAAAAATGAAAAACACTATTCATTTGTATAGTTTAATCATAAGGATAGATATGCAAAAAATTTGTTAAATGTGTAAAGGAATTGTTCTTATACTCGAGTCTTCCATTTCATATACTCGAGTCTTCCATTTCATATACTCGAGTCTTCCATTTCATATACTCAAGTCACCTCATCCATATACTTGAGTACTTATTCTTCATACTCGAGTCACCTCTTCCATATACTCGAGTACTTATTCTTCATACTCAAGTCACCTCTTCAATATACTCGAGTAACTTGTTCTTCATACACGAGTAATCTTCACCTGCTCTCGAGTAGTCAGGTTCCTCTCGAGTATATTTTTTATATATACTCGAGTAGTTTTTTTTTGTACTCGAGTACCTCTTTTTGTATACTCGAGTGGCTGTTGTTGCTTACCCGAGTAGCCCAATGCAGTTTACGTTTGAGTGTCGTTTTGAAAGTCAAAGCGATGTCGTATTGAAAAATGGTTAACATGAAATTTGTTCGTCTCGACGAGATCTATAACTTTCATGTTGGACACTTTTCGATTTCGTTTTGAAAGTCAAAGCGATGTCGTATTGAAAAATGGTTAACATGAAATTTGTTCGTCTCGACGAGATCTATAACTTTCATGTTGGACACTTTTCGATTTGAGGTCATCCTAAAACTTTATTTCGTCTTCCGCGCACTGGCTCGTAGATCGTCCGTTCTAAGACAAGAAATTTTATAAATATATATATATATATATATATATATATATATATATATATATATATATATATATATATATATATATATATATATATATATATAATCTTATCTTATGAGAGTTAAAATCAACAGAAGACATATTCTTCTTCTCTTGACCGAATCAGAGCGTCGTGGCGACAAATCTCTAAGTTGGAAATCTTCCGGTGGCCGCCGGCAGAGCTCCAGTACTCGAAATTTCCAACCGATCGTAGATCTGGAAAGCTCTCGTCGCGAGCTACACTATCGTGGTAATTTCTTTTCCCAACCCTTGAGTTTCCTCGTTAGGGTTTTTCGGCCATAACCTCTATTTCGCCTCCTAGCGTCTTCTTTTGACCCGATCTGCGACGTGGGGCGATTCGGAGAATTTTTCCGGTGAAAACGAGGCAAGTGGTGTTCTTCCTCTCCCTCGTGTTCTTGATTCTAAGTTTTTGTCCTTTTTATCATTTGTTTGAGTTTATTATGTTTCGATTGTGGAGATACTTGTCCTGGAATCCTAATTTTTCCCCCCTCTATTCCTGGAATTGTGACTTGTTGTCCCTAAAGCCTTAACCCCAAATTTTTTTAGTACATTGAACTGGTAAATAAATTGGTTGTCGTGCTGTTATAAACATCGAGTCATCTTGTTCGTTTTTTTCTTTTTTGATTAAACTTCACTTGCTTTACTTTGAAATGCTCTTATGCAGTCCACTTTTTTGGTTATTACTTGAGTTTATGATGAATAAAAAGAAATAAACTCTGCTTGTATAATTATGTAACTAAAGGAACACAGATGTACTGTGCGCGTTGGGGTCCTCCCTCAGCATAGTGCCTTATGCTCAGGTGAACTGTGCGCGTTGTGGTCCTCCCTCGGCATAGTGTTTAATGCTGAGATGAACTGTGTGCGTTGGGGTCCTCCCTCGGCATAGTGCTTAATGCTCAGATAGATTGTGCGCGTTGGGGTTTCTCTCTCGGCATAGTAATTGTTAATGAAAGATTGAACTTCTGTTGCTGGTGCTTGTTTTGTCTTGTTAATGTGTTTAGCCCTTCTTGCTCGGCTAGTTTTACTGTTGTTTACTTTTACTCTGCTGACCATTTTGTTGCAGTCGCTCTTCATTTTCTTTCACTTGGATGTTTGTGTAGTCTGCTTTTACTCTCGTACTACTTGTAACTTGCTTCTAAGGTGTTCTTCTTTTGAATGCCTCAGGATCAGAGCTGTAGCAGGTTTAGCTGACAGCATTGGGCTTCTGGTGTTGCTGTTTTCTGCGGTCGTTTGATTCTACCTCTGAGCTTGAGGTAGTTGTCTTGTTTGGACTTGTCAGATTTTACTATGGGTTCGTGTCAGTTGTTGACGCCTATAGACCTTGACATTTTTGTGATGGACTACTTGTTGTTGTTACTGCTGTTACTTTGACCTGATTGTTCTTGCTCTCTGTGAAGGATTTATGTTAGGATGCATTTAGTTATTTTAAAGTATACAAAACTGCATTCTGGAGTATCGGCATGACATGACTATCAACTACTAAATCTACTATTTTTAAGCATTATAAAAGTTCTTTGTATATATATTAAATGTAGAAGTCATATCATTTTTTTAAGATACTGGACTTTCACACTCATATAGGTTAGCAAATAAATCAACTCAGTATTTTCCGCCGCGTAAAACCTATAAATTTTCTCACCTATGGACTTGGAGTGCACCAAACCGCGGGACACGGTCATTAACTCTATTAATTATTATGCATTGTTTTTAACTAAAAGATATAAATCTTTTACTTGAGTAAATGTGAGGACGGGTTGCCTGAACTCCTACAGTTGTCCCCTGCATGGCGTGGCATCACGGCACGTAGTTTCTCAGATGTGACCATCGATAGGTTGACCCTCGAGCCACGGTAACAACCCTGAGCTTGTCGGACTTCGATCTCGTTCTGGGTATGGCATGGATTGCCCAGAACCACGCTTAGATTAACAGCCTAGTGAGGAGGGTTGTACTCAGATGTGGTGATGTATATACGACATTTAAAGGTACTGCTCCTATTTCCTGCCTCTTTCTCTCTTCTATTCAGGCCGTCAAGGCCCACTTGCAGGGAGATGAGGTTTACCAGGTGTTATTTGAGATGGCTGAGGTCAAGGGCTTAGTTGCTGATATTCCGGTGGTTCGAGACTTTGCTGACGTATTCCTAGAGAAGCTGTCAGGGTTACCAACGCATCGGGAGCAGGACTTCCAGATTTAGCTCATGTCGGGGGCCAAGCCGGTATCGAGAGCACACTACCGTATGGCCCCGTAGCAGATGGTAAAGTTTCGGAGTCAATTACAGGAGTTGGTAGAAGCAGGATTTGTCTGACCGAGCTCCTCGCCTTAGGGAGCTCTAGTTTTATTCGTGAAGAAGAAGGTTAGCACGCTCCACTTATGTATTGATTATAGATCCCTAAACATGCTCACGGTGCGAAACACGTATCCCCTCCCAAAGATTGACAAACTGTTTGACCAGTTGGATGGAGCTTATTGGTTTTCGAAGTTGGATCTGCGATCAGGATATTACCAGCTACGTATACAGGAGGAGGACATTCCGAAGACAGCTTTTAACAGCAGGTATGGGTATTTTAAGTTCACAGTGATGCCCTTTGGCCTCACAAATACCTCATCCGTGTTCATCAGCTTTATGAACCGGGTATTCGAGGCTTACCTTGACATTTTTGTCATAGTTTTTATAGATGACATCATAATCTATTCAAGGACTGAGGAGGAGCATGCTCACCCCCTGGCACTGACCTTGGAGAAGATTCGGGAGCACAGGTTGTTTGCGAAGTTCAGCAGGTGTCAGTTATGGTTGAAGGAGGTGGCCTTTCTAGGCCATATTATCTGTGGAGCTGGTTTAGCAGTGAGACCAGTGAAGGTTCAGGAAGTTAGAGATTGTCCACCACTGAAGATAGCTATCGATGTGAGGACTTTTATAGGACTTGTCTGCTATTATCGGAAGTTCGTAGAGGGGTTCTCCAGGATTGCTCTCCCGCTCACATCACTGACAAAGAAGGAGACCCCATTCATTTGGACGCCGCAGTGCAAGGATGCTTTCAAGGAACTGAGGGACATCTCACCTCGGCTCCTATTCTTGCCCTTCCATCCGGGAGGGAGGGATTTCAGGTTTACACCGACGCTTCATACCAGGGAATGGGTGTCGTTCTGATGCAGAATGGGCACATGATTGCTTAAGCTTCTAGAGAGTTAAAGAAGCATGAGCTAAACTATCTGGTGCATGACTTGGAGATGGGAGCGGTGACTTTCGCTATGAAAATCTGGAGAAACTACCTCTATGGGGTTCACTGTGATATCTTTTCAGATCACAAGATTTTGAAATATTTGGATACTCAGAAGGAGCTGAATGTACGACAGATGCGCTGGGTAGAGTTCCTTTCAGACTATCAGTATACCTTGTATTACCATCCCGACAAGGTGAACGTGGTGGTAGACGCTCTGAGCTGGATAGACACCACGCTAGGGGTAGTGCCCCAGTTGATGGCTTTGGAGTTGGTGCATATGTTGGAGTAGATGCAGATATCCCTGGTATTTGGTGATTATCCAGAGTTGTATAGGGAGTACCTCACATCGATGAGTACCACAGGTGACATCCGGGATCGTATTAGGGATGGGCAGAGGCTAGATGCAAGGATGGAGCCCATTTACGTAGCCTTGGAGGAAGGCACGTCTGGGGATTATTCACTAAGAGATGGGCTACTTTGTTTTAGGGGCAGTGTTTATATACCAGCAAGTGGCCGGATTCGGGAGGACATCATGGCAGAGGTATACTACAGCAGATACTTCGTCCACCCGCATATCACAAAGATGGAAGCAGATCTGAAGAAGAACATTTTTTGGCTGGGCATGAATAAGGACATCACATATTTCGTGATGCATTATGAGGCTTGCCCGATTGTAATGGCAGAGTGTAGTAGTCCGATGGGGTTACTACAGCCACTCCCAGTGCCTGAGTGAAAGTTTGAGGATATAGCCATGGACTTCATCTACGGGATCCCTCGGTTGCATGCAGGGAACGATTCGATTTGGGTCATCGTCGACAGGTTGACAAAGGTGGCCAGGTTTATCCGAGTCAGGAAGGATGCTCCGATAGCTTATCTGGTGCCCAAGACGATCATGTCGGATCGAGATGGGCATTTAACGTCCAAGGAATGGAGGTCAGTTCAGGCTTACCTAGGCTCTCGGTTGACGTTTAGTGCAGCCTTCCACCCTCAGACAAATGGACAGACAGAGCGCACCAACCAGAATTTGGAGGATCTTCTACGCTAGTGCATTCTGGATCGAGGGGAGCCTTGGGAGAGACTGTTGCCACTGATAGAGTTCTCCTACAACAACAGTCATCAAGCCAGTATACGCATGGCCCCTTATGAGGCTCTATATGGATGGAGATGTCGGACCCATTTATCTTGGGTCCAGGACGAGGACCCCAAGGCTCTTGGCTCAGAGTTTGTGGAGGACACTGATACTCGCGTGAGGATGATAAAGAATAGGTTGTTGGAGGCTCAGAGCAGGCAGTCCAAGTACTATGATATGCGGTATCAGTAGGTGGAGTACTTGGTAGGTGATCGGGTGTTCCTGAAGATTCAGCCAATGCATGGAGTTTCTCATGTTCGAAGGCGGAAGAAGCTCAGTCCTAAATTCATGGGGCCCTATAGGATCCTAGAGCGGGTCGTACCCTTGGCATACAGGCTAGAACGTCTTCCATAGTTAGCAGGATTGCATGACTTCATCCACGTCTCTTCCCTTCAGAGAGCTTTTCTACGACCTGAACAACTAATTTCTGCTACGGATGGCCCTATGGCATCAAATCGGTCAGTCAGCATGGAGCCGGTCATGATTGACAATACAGTGGTATGAACCCTGCGACGCAAGAGGGTTCCGCTGGTCATGGTCTTGAGCAAGAATCTTGGACAAGAGGAGCACACGTGGGAGCCACAGGACTTGATGCAGCAAAGGTACCCGGAGCATTTTATGTCAGGTAATCCCTTTAACCTCTCAGGATGTTTCATTTTATTCCTCATACTTGAAACACCATAGGACTAACTTGAAGTTCGATGATGAAATTTTATTTTTATGTATTGGGATTTGAAACATCCCTTAGACTTCTAGACCCCTAGGATGGTTTTGTCATGACTGAGTCATGACAAAACCCTCGGAAGCGCTAAAGGGTCTAGTGACACCCAATGTAACACCCCAAAGTACGGGATAAAAGTCGTGCGGAGCTCGATGGAAATCGTCGAACGGAGCACGACAGAAATCGTCGAGTGGAGCATGACGAAAATCGTGGTGCGGAGCACGGCAGAAATCATCAAGCGGAGCACGGGGGAAATCGTCGAGCAGAGCACGACAAAAATCGTGGAGCGGAGCTCGGCGGAAATCGTCGAGCGGATCTTGACGGAGTTCGTCGAGCGGAGGTCGACGAAATCGTCGAGCAGACCAGTGGCATTTTGGGGGAGAGCATTTATGGCCTGGGGAGACCAAGGTCCTCTCTCACCTTTTCCAAAGCTTTGTTCACTTTCCCTATTCAGTATAGAGAAGACCGGGAGATGTTTTCATGGCGGTCCAGTGGCCGGAACAATGAATTCACCGATGGCCGAAATTACCATTATTGACCATTAATGGAGCCATGAAGAAATACCCCTCCCCTCCCCTTTCGGTTTCCTTTAAAAGCTTCACTGGGCACCAAGGAGTCGTTTCCACCCTTTCCCCGGCGGTTTAAAGCTACTTGGTTGTGCTGTTGCAAAATTCCGATTGCCACCACCATCGGCCATGGAACACCAACACCAAATGCGTCGGCAAGCATGATTGAAGGTGGATATCTCCCCATCTCCCTCGGTGATAGGATCCTAGATCAAATAGGAGAGATATCGGGCTCAAATAAGCCCGATCTAGTTAGCGTTTTCCTGAACTTTTCGGGCTTTTCTCACCTCTCGGGTTCACTGGAAACAGCCTCTCCGGCAGCCGTGCTGCCGCCTGGCAATAGCCACCACCTCAATGAAGGTGGGGGTGGTAGTGGACTGCCGGGGAGGTGGATGGGTGGTTGGCGGCAGCGCTTGGAAATGGCTCAAGGTCGGGCAAATCTCGGCCACGGGCTTGAGTTTGAAGACAAAATCAGAGCCGTCGGATTAGTTCTCTACAGTTAATATATTTATTAATTAAGTTTTTATATTTTTAACCCTTTATTGTGCCCTCTTTAAATTAAATAAATGAGAACCTTAGGTGCTAAACCTTTAAGAGTGCCCAACATAAAAATTGTAGACCTGGAGGTCTACGTAAATTTAAAATTTGTTTCAACCAGTTTGGCTTAGTGACCTGACCTCAGCACCCAAAATGGTGCATTCTATACTTAGAGCTTAGTATTTTGACTAACAGTCGGTGGACCATTATTTTTAGGGGTTTCGGATGGGAGGCAGGCAACAGTCGGAGAGACAGCACCAGTAGGGCAAGGTGCACATGGAGGTGGGCTAGTGTAGCACGGGTGCACCCACTTCTGGCTCTGTGAGTGATTAGTTTTGTTAGATTCCACATCTTTGGTGATTCTGTGTGCCCGCATGGTTGAGGTTTCATAGTGACGACCTTCCGAGCGAAGGTGTCACCGTGAAATGGCGACTCTAGGCGTAAGACCCGGTAGTGTAGCAAAAAAACTGTGGGGGGGGGGGGGGGGTCTTACAAGGTCCACCACAGTTAGATGGTCGGCCTCCGGGCCAAGGAAGCCATCCATTCTCAACTTGGCGAGAGTGACGTCTCTCGTTGCTCGCTCGATCCCTCGACGAATAGCGGGCATCTCGCCTCCGTGGATGTCGATTTTCTTCCTCATCCCATGAGCACTTTCCTTTAGCTACTGCTTAGCTGGGCAAGTATCTGAGGGTCCATGGCGAGATTCAACGATCGTCAGGCGACTCTCCAACTCAGAAACCCGGATTTGGGCAATCTCTAGCTTATTATTGGTGTTAGCGATCTCTTGCTCAAGCTTATAGATTTTGTTTGCCGCCCCAATCACGGCAGCATGCGAGTATCAAGAACAAATAGTTAAAAGATCCATCAAGTAAAGTAGCGACTACGAAAAATTCGTGAATAGAAGTATAAGCCACCTCATAGTCCTTCCACGGGGAAGACTCCATCCCCAGGTCAATCACCTCCAGCGAGACGATCTTCAGCGCTTCCTACTACTCATGGATCATCCTCTCTATACGATGGCCCAGCTCAGTAGCTCGTATGAGCGTGTGAGTAGTCTGATGGGAGAGCACCTCTATGTTAAGATCAGGCAGCGACTCAACATCACCTTGCCTATAGAGCATGAAGGTGACATCGTAAGCCTCCCCCTTATCCTCCCAATCTTCCGACCAGGTAGGCAAGTTGTTGCTCAGAGTCACCTTATGCTCTCTCTCATCCCAAGATACAAGCGGGCATCCGAAGGCGTCCTGGCCATTGACACCAATGTTGAAGTTCTGATGGAAGTACAATGCCACGAGATCCTCCGGCAACACCGTCCCATCATAGTGTTCACGGTAGATCTTCACACACTTCCTCACATGATCGGTGGACTTGACTTTCTCTTTCCCCATGTACATCTTCCTTTGCAAGGATCACTCCTTGTCGCCAGCATGTGTCTAAGCCTTAGAAACGGCGAGAGGTGAGATCTCTTCAACATCAGCTGGCGGATTCGCTAAACCTTGACACAACAAAGAGACTTGCTTTGCAAGAGGAAGTGGTTCTTGTAGAAGTATGCAAGTAGCTACATAAGTGGTAGAATAGTAAGTAAGGTCATAGTAACTATCAGAATCAAATCAAGAAGTATAGTAAGATCTCGCCAAGTTATATGCCTTTATCGAGGAAGAACTCGTCAAACAAGTTTTCGTTTTGACGCCAGTGGATGACTTTGAATCAGTGGTCGTGGAAGGCTTTGAATAGCTTCTCACGCAAAACCCCGCAGAATGGGCAGCAAGATGGAAACTTCTAGTGTCTGGTGTGGCCTGTGTGGTACCCCTTCAAAGTCGCTGGAAAAAACGACCAAGTACTCGCCCCATCAGTGGACCTTATTAATTGTGCCGATCAAGGTCCAGACATTGCTGCTGAAGAAGATGACACCCTCAGCGGTCGCAGCGAAAGCAAAGATCTTCTCGAAGATGTAAAGATCAAAGGCGATATTCTCTTCCCGTAGGAAGCAGAGAAATCTTGTGATCATTGCCACCCCATTCGGATTAATCTGGGCGTGGATGATCCCGAAGTACTGTAGGATTTGGCAGTACTTCGGCCATAGAGGAAGTAGCAGGATGACTTCAAAGAGGCTAAGGGGAAGGACAATCTCGCGCTCGAGATAGGTGTTTAGTTACTCGGACAGGGCAGCATGCCTATCCGAGTATCCCTCAGGCAGATGTCCCTTACAGAAATTTTCTAGATCTCGCTCGGAGGCAGCAGACTTCTTAAAGGCAGACTCAATGTAGTTGATTGCATGAGCCTATTGGCGAGCATTGGCATAATCGCTAACCATCTTCTTTGTCGAGTAGTGAGCTGTCGAAGATCGAGAAATAAATAGCGAGTAATGGACAGCGAGAAGGGAAAAACAAGCAAGATCGAAATTCTCGCGAGAAGGATTTAGAAATCGTAATAGCATACAAAAGGCCCAGCTACAACTTTTATTTATAGGCTGAGGCCAAGGGGAATAACAACCTCACGCGAGTATCAACCAAAGTTGCGTGCTAATAGACGAATCAACCCTAGCTATGAATCCAATCTCACGTACATTCAGTCAGAAAATTTCCAGCACGCTAATACCTGCACAGATAACCCAAGTAATCACATAATGACGACGAGTATCAACATAGAAAAGCAAATCACAAGATCAATCATGAGATGTAAACTCGCCATCTAAAATAAAAGAATATTTCAGAAATGGTTCATTATAATGTCGCCAAGGGCGAGGAAAAAGATAAAGTAAAAAATCCTAAGTCCTAGGAGGTCGCAGCTCGGGAAGAGGTGGATGTCGCCCTGCCCAGTCCATCTCATGCACTCGCCGGTAGTGCTCGCTCGCCACCATCATTGCATCGTCACCCCGACGCAGCTCATACTCCATCCACGCATGTCATCCTACAGTACACATGCTTTCCTGCATTCCATCCAGCTCCTCATGATGAGGTTGTAGGCGATGATCGGTCATTGTTTGTCGCCCCTTAAACTCGTTGATCATGTGGAAGCGGGCCTCTTAAGCCACAAGCCGGTCCCGCAGCTCTTCCATCTTCGAGATCCTCACCTTCAGTGCCGAGATCTGGCGATGTTCCTCACAGATGCCGTGTTGGTTAAACTTTTCCTCGAGTTCAATGTACGTACGAGCAGCAACATGGCGGTACTCGTGAGCACAAAGCCCAAGGGCATCGGTGAAAGCCCTTCCTGTGATTGCAGGACGACTTGTCAAGAAAAAGAAGAAACCGCCAAATCAGTTAGAGCTATAGTATTACAAGTCAGACCAATTCAACAATAGGAGAGCAACCTTGCTAAGGAGATCGAGATAGATGAGGGAAGGGTGGCAGCGAGATAATCCTCGCTGGCCCGATGATGAGCCTCTCCGGCGCTAGACAACCCTCCCCTATCCGGGACCACCAGGATCGACACCTCTGGTACTCGGCGGGAAGTAGCTCAGACTCCTTCTATCCCAATCTTGTAATGATCTCTTAGGCGGGTGTAGAGGGGCCGTAGTTATTTATGGGTAAAAGAGTACTCGCCCTCGGTTGTGACGAATTGATCAAAGGAGGAGAAGGCAACTAAGGAGTGCTCACTGTGGGTTGTTACTATGTAGTTGTACGGTGAGGGGCGTTTCTCGCCATAGGTTGCGAGGACTTCATCGCAGGAAGATCCTTTATCCTCATCTCCGGAGTTTGTTTTTCCGGCCTCTTCTTATGGTTGACATTATTCCGAAAAGTGTGCCCAGATCGAGGCAATTTTTGAGCTTTAAAGGCGACCATAGGGGCTGATCGTAGAGGAGAGACATTTATATGCTCGGCAAAAGTAGTCGTCGGAGGAGCTGCAAGTAAATAATAAAGTCAGCAAGAAGAATAAATTTTTTGGCAACTCAAGGAGTCATCAACGAGATAGAAACCTTGGAGGCAGCGATATCCATTTACAGCTACGATTGGGACACAATGAGGTCCAGGTCATGGGGAGAAGATGGCGTAGGGAGACAAAAAGCTTCAGGAGCAGATTGCTTGAGAATGTCACTCAACTTGAGATCATCGAGGTGTTTCTTAGTGTACGCTGGGATGTCAGAATGGCTGGCCAGGGAGTCAACATCCTCGATGATCGGAGGTAGGTTGCTTGTTTTCGAGGCGAGCGATTTATTCTTCTTCAACTTCTTCTTCTTAGGCGGAGGAAGGTTAGCAGTGATCTTGCCCTCTCAGGGCCTTTTTTAACTTGTTGGCTCGAGGAGTCCAGATAAAGCAGCAATACTAGCTTTGTAGACTTTCTCAGCAGACTTTGACATCGTGTGTAAGTTCAAAAGGGGTGTCTCAAAGACCAGCCACCCCATATTTATAGAGTTCAGTAGACATCCACTAGTCACAAGTAACTAAGATACTCTGTAAGACGCCCTTTTTCTTTCAAACACCGGGGTCTTAGGCCCAAAACCGCCGCTTTGCAGTGACACCTCCACGCCCGGGAAGGTCATCACTACAAAACGCCGATCCAACAGGTCAAATCAATCACAATTGTAGCGAAGTAATAAAAGGCTAGTCCACATAAATAACATATAGTAAATAATCTCCATGAAGGGAGTGTCCACAAAAATAATAATAAAAGTACAGAATCTTGTGCTCATGCCCAATACATCATGTCCTCACTACAAATCTCTTATCGCGGAAGCAAAACAAATATAACTACTAGCGATCAGGATTCACAGTCATTGCAGTCTGAACTCCGGTACTAGACTGCCCCATCTCCAAGCATGCCGACCTCCGAGGTTGCTCCTCCATGCTGGGCTCCACGGCCCCCTAAAATGATGTAGTTTGAAAACCGTTAGTATAAAAGACTAAGTCCTATCATCCCCCTCCCCTTCCCCCATGGCTCCTAGGCACAGAGCGGTGAGATGGAAAGGAGAGGACATGAAAGTGGGGAGTAACAAATATAAGCAGGTGGCGGCGGAACTAATCTAGCAGTTCTATAGTATATAAGACAAAATGAAGGTAAGCAAGGTTGAACAAGAAAAGTAACCTTAACTTATATGAAAACACATAAGCCAAGGGGTCTTTTGCAGGGATCCAATCTAATAAAAACTCTCATGCCAATTTATACGATATGGTGTCAGTTTTATAACAAGCATCCATATAAATTTACTGAATAAAAACCTTAACATATAAGCACGCTCGCGCGAACTTATAAACCAAGGGGTCGTTTGGTAGGGCCTATTGTATAAATCATCCCATACTACTTATACAATTGGTGTCGTTGTTATATGCAATGGTTATGCTATGAAATACAATAATGCCATGATGTGAACATGCAAGTTCAACTCACCCACTCGACTCTGTGTACACAAACCTTTAATTCCCCCTTTTTGGAGCCTAACCTCTCAGGATACCTCTGTAGTCTCAAACGAAAGCGGTGGGTTGGGCCTCGCCCACCTCTATACATGTAATTGCACTACCAGTTAGACCTATCATATGCCTCAACATTGGTGCACTAAGCGGAGCTCCTGCGTACTCTTGCCGGCTGGCGCACCGGAATTTATTTGGCCAAGTGCTAAACCACACTTGCCGAGTCAACGTATTGGCGTCGGTTCATCGACCCTCCAACACCGAAGACACACCACCTTATACTTTATGCACATGTAATCTTGATATATCACCATCGAGCTAAAGCTCCCCGGAATAGCCCGTCTGTCACAAACAACAACCGAGCTAAAGCACGTTGGGCCAACCTGCCCCTCACTAAGGCCACTGAGCCTACTGCCAGAGTGACCCAACCTAACACCCCGAGACATCGAGGTGAATGAAGGTGAAACCCTAGTTTTACTAGTTACTCTTGCAGTTCAGTTTATTATTCCTATTGTTTAGGTTAGCCCAGGACTGCCCAAGGTATTCCCCGTGAAGGGTTCTCGAGGGCACTAGGAACTATGATGGTAGCTGAAGCCCGTCATTTCCTTCCACAAGGCACTAATTATTATTGGTTGCTACCCAACTCCCAAACACTTTAAAGTTATACTGGATCTGACCCTAGTGTATTTGACACTTCCTCTCCTACGGGGAAGGCGATGTTTCGTCGACCCCGAGCACCACTTAACCCGAGCCAAACTTCTCACTCCCCATCATGACTCCCGATGATAATATCATTTCACTCACCAGATCAACACACTAAAATCCCAACTCCTTAGGTCCATTTTGCACCATATCTTGAATTCTGCAGTTTTACTAAACGCATACCATCTTAAGCTATATGATGTGTAAAATTGAAGGTACTCAAAATAGTCATCCAGTATCCCTATAATAATTATTCGAGGGCTTTCATGACATTTTTAGCCTAAATCTAGAAATTCAAAATTTTCCTAATTTATCTGGGAATTTATTTAATTATTCTAGTAATCCAAAAACCCCAAGTTTGAACATGAAGTACCAATTTTAGACATGCAGATGCTCCACAAAATTTATGATAAATACAATATGACAATTTAACATAGAGTCCAAAGTCTCCCAATTTTTTAACAAAGTTTAGGCATTTAATTCTAATTTTAAATATAACATATATTAATCATTTTTAACAGGCAAGTACAACAAGAATACTTCCAAAAATTCTGAGAAAATGCAAACATGTAAATAATGATCAAAAAACACTCTAGGCTAATTTTTATAATTTTTCTAGCAAGAAATAATCTCTGAAAGATTTATTCTACAAATTTCCAAATTTATGAGCTTGTGAAGCATGTACTGTAAATATGTACTTAAAATTCTAATAAAATTCATACGTGAGAATAATTGTCTAAAACAACTTTTGCCTAATTTTCATGACTTTCCAATGGACAGTGAGATCACAATATCAAAATAATTAAGTATGGTTAGCTTATGCATTATAAAGGAAGTACTAAGATTAATGTTCCAAAATTCCCAATTAAATTTTCAGAGGTTCATTCTAACCCTAAGACTACACTACCCAAGTTTCATCACTGTTCAATGAGTTTTAATAACCTACTCTAGCACTATAAGATTTGTGCCCTAAATTAGGGTTACGGTTTTGAGTGGTTTAATAATTCCTAAATCCAATAAGATTTCTACCAGAGGACACGAACTACCCTAGAGTCCTCGCCAACAAATGCAATTCATTTCAAGGTCTTTTGACCACATGCCCTTCACAAGACTCCAAAACCCCTCCTTAGGGTTGGGTCTTAGGACCTAGAGAAAATCTATTCCAATCCACCCCATCTTCCATGGGAGGGTGTTAAAAATCATTTGAAGTCAGTGGCCCAAATTACAATCTCTGTTGAGGTGGTTTGGCCTCCCAAAGCTCAAAGGGCACTTTTGACCTAAATACCATTATTATGGCAAGGCTAGGGTTTGCAAGAATTCAACCAAAATCATCTCCAAATGAGATGAAATTTTACCCAGAGCCTTAGAATAACCCCAAGGACCACTCACCAAAATTTGGGGGAGTTTGGAGGTCATTTCGCACCTTAATTAATTTACCCTAGAGTAATTAAATAGTTTCAAAAACTATAGAAAAATTATTCCCAAAAATTTCCATTTTTGGACAGGACCTTGCATAGACTAGGGTGACTCTTTTTCAAAATTTCATGTCATTTGGGCAAGATATCAAGTGTGGGCACACATTTTAATCTCTATCTAGCTCTAGGTATAGACCCCACCAAAATGAGTGCCCTGGTAAAAACATGCACCAAAATTGGTTCAAACCAATTTTAAATTAAAGTAGACCCATAGGGCTACAAATTTTATATTGATCATTTTCTCTGACTTAGCACCTAGGTATTTTAAATAATTAAAAACATTAAATAGAAATTGTGTGATAGAATTGAAATAATAAAAAATATACAACCTATAGTTTAATTCAACTCCAGCACTAATCTTAAAGCAAGATTCAAGGGTAGCTGGATAGTCTTCCTCCTCCAGCCGATGACCACGATCCAGCCTGCCTGAAGCAACTTCCAACAGCCACCGCCGGCCATCCGACCACCTCCTGGCTGTCCACCGCCACCACCACCTCCGTCGAGGTGGTGGCTATCAACTGGAGGCGACACGGCCGCTGGAGCATCCTATTCTGGCGAACCCGATGTGTTATTTTTTTGCGGAAAACCTGGAGAATTTTTCTCCTGATCGGGCTCAATTGAGCCTGAAACTTGGCCCTAACTGTTGTTATGATCTTCCCATGGAAGAAGAAGAGGAGGAGGAACTGAATTGCTGCCTGAGAGCGGGTGTTGTGCCTCCTTGCCATTTCCGGCCACCAAGCTTTGGCTCCTCTGCAACCTCCACACCAAATCCTCTGAAACTGAAATGTGATCGGGGGAAAATCTTCCCCTTGCTCTGGTGAAGGTTTCTAATGTAGGAATTGGGGAGAGGTGTCTTGTAACTCCCCAATTCTTCAAGGCACCATTAATGGCCATAAAAGTGAGTTTTCGGTTTCACCCATATTGATGGGCTGAGCCACCCCACTGGCCGGCCACATTCTGAAACTCCTCCTCTTCCTCCAACGAGTTAAAGCCCCATCAAAAGGAGGGGTTATGGAGCCTCCATGGCCATGATGGCCATTAAGATCTACTTTCTCTCTCTTCCAAATTTGGGTAACTTCCTATTTCTCTCTCGTAGTCACCAATCTCTGAATTTGGTGGCCCAAAATGTGTCTCTCCACCTCTTAGACCAATGGTCCACACTTGTTTGGTCCTAGACCACTTGGATTGGGCTTGAGTTAGCCATTTAGACTAGTTTGACCACTTTGACCCACTAGTTGACTTTGGTCAAAGTAGCCACTAGGGTTGAACCCAATGGGTCCTTGGTGACCCATTGACCTCACTCTAGGGTTACGAGGACATGGGTGGGATTCACTTGGCTAAGGGAAGGTCAGTTGACCCTATGTATGTTAGTTTGACCCATTTAGGGTTATAGTTGACTTTAGTCAACTTAACCACTTTGACTGCACTCCATGGGTCCTTAGTGATGCATTGACCCCACTTTGGGTCTAGGAAGACCCTGGTAGGGTTGGTTGGGCTTACTAGGGGCACTTTAACCTTAGTTAGGGCACCTTGCCCACTTTCGGCCTAGGGAGGTTCTACGTCAACTTGGACACCCTTGGTCGACTCCAATGGACCCTTAGGACTCTAATGGACCTTCCAATGGATTGGTGATACAATGGTGGGGTCTTGGAGTCTTGGTGAAGCCCCATGATCATCTTAAACTAGGGTTTAGAAACCTACTATTTGCAGACCATAATGATCTCACCTACATTCCTAGGTTCATTTTGCCTTCCTAGGCTTCCTAGGGTTTTGTCATGACCTAGTCATGACAAAATCACTCCTAGGGGGTCTAGTTGTCTAAGGGATGTTACAAATCCCAATATATAAAAAAAAATTTATTCCTCGAAATTCTAGTTAGGCCTACAGGGTTTTCAAGTATGAATGGTAAATTGTAACATCCCGAGAAGTTGTGAGTAATACCTGACTGAAAAGCTCTAGATACCTTTGTTGCATCAAGTCCTGAGGCTCCCATGTGTGCTCCTCTTGCCCATGATTCCTCCATAGGACCTTGACCAATGTAACCTTCTTACGGTGTAAGACTCGTATTCCCTTGTCATGAATTTGGAACGGTTCCAAGTGAACTGACCGATCAGATGCTACCGGCCCATTCGTGGCAGTAATCTGCTGCCCCGGGCGTAATAGAGCCCTCCTGAGAGAGGATACATGGAGCACATCGTGTAGACTCGCCAGCTCTACTGGCAGCTCCAACCTGTAAGACAAAGGACCGATCCGCTCCAGGATCCTATAAAGCCCCATATACATCGGGCTGAGCTTCTTCATCCGACCATGGAGCCGTGACACCCCGTGCATCAGTCGGATCTTCAAGGATACTCGGTCCCCCACCTGTAACTCCACCTGATGATGTCAAGCTTCGTAATACTTATCCTGTCAGCTCTGTACCTCTAACATCCTGTCCCCTATCAACCTCACCCGAGCCTCGGTGTCCACAACAAACTCCGAACCCAAAGCCTTCGTATCCTCATCCTGTATCCACGACAGTAGAGTCCTACACCTCCGTTCATATAGGGACTCATAAGGAGACATCCCTGTGCTGGACTGGTAGCAGTTATTATAAGATAACTCGATCAATGGCAACAGCTTCTCCCAAGGCTCACCGTGATCCAGTATGCAAAGTCGCAACAGATCTTTCAAAGTCTGATTGGTGCGTTCCGTCTTCCCATCAGTCTAGGGATGAAAAGCTGTATTGAATGTCAGTCGAGTGCCCAAGTAAGTCTGCACTGATCTCCACTCCCTAGACATAAATCGTCCATCCCGATCCAATACAATCATCCTGGGTACGCCATGATAACCGACGAACTACTCCATGAATTTCCGAACTAGCACACCAACCGAGTCATACTTTTTGATCAGGATAAATCTGGCTACCTTAGTCAGCCGATCGACGATCACCCAGATCGAATCGTTCCACATCTGCGATCGGGGAAGCCTATGTTTGAAGTCCATCGCGATACCATCGAACTTCAACTCCAGCACTGGTAGTTGCTGCAATAATCCTATAGGGTTTCTGCACTCTACCTTCACCAGCTGGCATGCCTCCTAGTGGGTCACAAAGTAGGTGATATCCTTCTTCATGACTGGCCAGTACATGGTCTTCTTCAGATCCGCATTCATCTTCGTAACTCCTTGGTGTAACGAATACCGACTATAGTGAGCCTCCGTCATGATATCTTCCCGGACCTGGCCTCCCTCTGGTATGTAAATCCGTCCTCTGAAGCATAGTAGGCCATCCCTCTATGTGTAATCTCCAGCAGTGTCAGCTTCTAAGGCCCGGAGTATCGGTTCTAGCTTGGCATCCTGCCTCTGCCCATCTCTGAGTTAGTCTCGAATGTCATCTGTGGCAACCAACGACGATAGGTACTCCTCGTACAGCTCAGGGTGATCCTCGGACAATAAGGATATCTGCATCTTTTCTAACATCTGGACTAACTCTAAGGCCATCAACCGCGGTCCTGCTCCAGAGATTGTGGCCATCCGTCTCAGCGCTTCTGCCACCATATTCTCCATCCCTGGGTGGTAGTGCATCTCGTACTAGTAACTACTAGGAACTCCACCCACCATCTTTGCCTGATATTCATCTCCGTCTGCGTGTCCACATACCTCAAATTTTTGTGGTCGCAGTATATGTCGTAGTGGACACCGTACAGATAGTGCCGCCAGACTATCAGAGCAAATATGACCACTCCCATCTCTAAGTCATGAACAGGGTAGTTCTGCACATGCTTCTTCAACTATCGTGAAACGTATGCTATCACATGACCATTCTGCATCAGCATTGCACCCATGCCCTGGTAGGAAGCGTCGGTGTAGACCTGGAATCCATCTTTCCCCGAAGGAAGGGTAAGTATAGGAGCCAAGGTGAGTCGATCCTTCAGCTCCTAGAAAGCCACCTCGCACCGCGGGGTCCAGACAAAGGGCACATCCTTCCTCGTCAGGGATGTGAGTGGAAGGGCAATACGAGAAAATCACTCCACAAACTTCTGGTAGTAACCGGCAAGTCCTATAAAACTCTTCATGTCTGTGGCCGATTTCAGCTGTGGCCAATCCCTAACTCCCTGAATCTTGGTCGGGTCCACTGCCAACCCAGAACAACTGATGATATGGCCTAGGAAAGCCACCTCCCTCAACCAGAACTGGCATTTTCTTAACTTCGCATAAAGCTGGTGCTCCCGCAGTCTATCCAGGGTCAGCGTCAGATATCGTGTGTGCTCCTCCTCTGTCCACGAGTAGATGAGGATATCATCAATAAACACGATGACGAACAGATCCAAATATGCCTCGAACACCCAATTCATGATGCTCATGAACGCCGACGGTGCATTCGTGAGCCCGAAGGGCGTCACGGTAAAATCAAACAGCCCGTATCTGCAATTGAAGGCAGTATTCAGAATATCCTCATCCTAGATCCGCAGCTAATAGTATCCTGACCTCAAATCCAATTTTGAAAAGAAATCCGCCCCCTCCAGCTGCTCAAATAGCTCATCTATCCTTGCAATGGATAGTTATTCCGGACTGTCAGTAGGTTCAGTGCTTGGTAGTCAATAAACAATCTAAGTGTCCCATCCTTCTTCTTAATAAACAACACCAGGGCTCCTCATGGTGAAGAGCTTGGCCGGACAAATCCGGCTTCCACTACTTCCTGGTGCTGGCTTCAAAACTCTGTCAGCTCCTTCGGGGCCATCCGGTAAGGGGCTCTAGATGCCGGCTTAGCCCCCAGCACCAGCGGTATCCGAAAATCATGCTCCCGGTGTGGGGGTAGCCTTGGCACCTTCCCTGGGAATACGCTAGCAAAATCTCAGACCACCGGGATATCCGAGATGGAATCCTTGGCCTCAGCCATTTCAAACAGCACTTCATAGGCTTCCTCCCCTGCAAGTGGGCCTTGATGGCCTGCACGGATGACAGCAAGAGAGGGGGAATAGTTCTAATACCTTCGATGATGATGTAGGAATCCCTATGTCTCACAATGATCCTCTTTGACAGGCAGTCAATCTGAATATGGTTCCAATGCAACAATGTCATGCCATGATCAAATCAAAGACTAGCATCTTCAGAATCGTTGCTGGTGCTTCAAATGTCTTTCCACCGATCTCCACCTCCATGTTGCAGTGGGCGGAGGTGAATAGCTCTGATCTGTCTGGTAGTCGTATCCTCATCATTAGGCCTGTAAATCGCTCCACCCAGCCAGCCCTTCCAGAAAGGCTTCCGACACGAACGAGTGTGAAGCACCCGTATTGAACAATGTATAGGTGGGCTTGTCGCTGATGAAGACTATGCCTGGGTAGTTAAAGTCTTAGAAATCTAAACTAGTTTTCTTTCCTAGTTTATCCGTTCTATACCCATAACTCTAATTACCTAGGAAAGAGAAAACTTAAAATTAGCTAGTGTACCTGTGATAACTTGCTCCGGATTCCGTTGTTGAGTCGTATCAAGTGCATACACTTGCTCCCTCTCTTGCCTGCGGTCTCAGCCCTGGTATTCATGTCCTCGGCCACGTCCTCGGCCTCCAAAATACTAAGAAGGCAGGGTAGCTGGTGGTGCTGGAGGTGGTTCCCCATCATGGGGTAGTTCCTCCGGATATGCCACACCTGATGACAGTTGAAGCACTCTGGCGGGGGATATGCCATGCCCCTGGGTCTCTACATCTCCTGCATCTGGAGAGGCAGAGGGGCCACCACTACTGGTTCCCTCTGCTCCTGTCTCACCTCCTGATGAGGCTGGTCCTCTACTCTTCTCCCATCTCTCCTCTCAGATATGCGGCCTCGTCGCTAATTATTCCTCGCTCCCCGACCATGATCCTCAGTTGGCCGCTTCGGGCCTCAGGTAGTGTGCCAATCTGCCTCGATCCTTTTCACCATCTCTAATATCCGAGGAATAGGCCCGTCGGACACGAATAATAGAGCCTCCCTCAGATCCTCTTGCAGGCCCTTATAGAACCTCTTAGTGTATACTGCCTCATCGAACTGATAAGAATCCGCAAGCCGGGCAAGATGATTGAACTCCCGATTGTACTCCACCACTGTCTTGCAACCCTATCTCAACTGTAGAAACCTGTCTTCCAGCTCCTCTCTGGTCGACTGTGGAACAAAATGCTCCAACCGTGCGGCCCTTACTCCCCCCAGGCAATCTCTGTGACCTCTATGTCGACAAACATCGTGTCCAGCGATGTCTTCCACCACTTCTTAGCATGGGACTCCAAGCAAGAGACAACAAAAGGCACCCACTCCTCCCACAGACACCGTATCCCAGTCAGCATCTCATACATGATGTCTAGCCACTCCTCCGTCTGAACGGCCGACTCCGTCCCCATGTTGGATGGGGGAGAGTCCTCGGAATATACTCAGCCAGTTGGCCCCCGGGTTTTGCTGCAGAGCCGGAACCTGTTGATCGCTGAAATCCTCCAGAATAACTGTCAGAGTCTGCCCCATTTCTGACTGTAGGAATGGAGTGGGGAACGGGGGAGGTGGTGCAACATTCGGAGTCTGCTGTACTCCGCCCTGTGGTCTAGGTTGTGTTGGGGGCTGCGTAACAAAAACCATTTGTAAGTATTCGACTCAAACCTAATTAAAAATGGACAATTTACATGTGATCCCCCATATGGGCACACCACTGCTTCGGCTGCTTAGTTTGTCCCCAAAATAAACTCACGTGGGTGTGACCCAGGGGTTGTGGAATGCTACTTTTCGATAGAGTTCTGCTTTGATACCACTTGTAATACCTCTTTTTTTTTGAAACACCGGGGTCTTAGGCCCAGAACCGCCGCTTTGCGGTGACACCTTCACGCCCGGGAAGGTCATCACTACAAAACACAGATCCGGCCGGCCAAATCGATCACAACTGTAGCAAAGTAGTAAAAGGCTAGTCCACAGAAATCACATATAGTAAATAATCTCCACGAAGGGCAGTGTCCACAGAAATAATAATAAAAGTACAAAATCTTGGGCTCATGCCCAGTACATTAAGTCCTCACTACATATCACTCATCGCGGAAGCAAAACAAATATAACTACTAGAGATTAGGACTCATAGTCCCTGCTGTCTGAACTCCGGTACTAGACTGCCCCATCTTCAAGCGTGCCGACCTCCGAGGTTGCTCCTCCATGCTAGGCTCCACGGTCCAATAAAATGATGTGGTTCAAAAACCGTTAGTCTAAAATACTAAGTCCTATCATCCCGCGCCCCTTCCCCCATAGCTCCTATGCACCGAGCGGGGAGAAGGAAAGGAGAGGACATGAAAGTGGAGAGTAAAAAATATAAGCAGGTGGCGGCGGAACAAATCTAGCAGTTCTATAGTATATAAGACAAAATGAAGGTAAGCAAGGCTAAACAAGAAAAGTAACCTTAACTTATATGAAAACACATAAACCAAGGGGTATTTTGCAGGCTCCTATCGTATAAAAAGTCTCATACTAATTTATACGACAGGGTGCCGGTTTCTAACAAGCATCCATATAAATTTATTGAATGAAAACCCTAACTTATAAGCACGCTCGCGCGAACTTATAAACGAAGGGGTCATTTTGCAGGGCCTATTGTATAAAGCGTCGCATACCACTTATACAATAGGTGTCAGGGTTATATGCAATGGTTATATTATGAAATACAATTACGCCATGATGTAAACAAGCAAGTGCAACTCACCCACTTCGACTCTGTGTACACAGACCTTTAGTTCCGCCTTTCTGGAGCCGAACCTCCCAGGATACCTCCGTAGTGGCAAATAAAAGCGGTGGGTTGGGCCTCGCCCACCTCTAAACCTGTAATTGCACTACTAGTCAAACCTATCGTATCCTCAACGCTGGTGCACTAAGTGGAGCTCCTACATACTCTTGTCGGCTGGGGCATCGGACTTTATTTGGCCAAGTGCTAAACCACACCTACCGAGTCAATGTATTGGCATCGGTGCATCGACCCTCCAACACCGAAGACCCACCACCTTATACTTTATGCACATGCAATCTTGATGTATCACCACGGAGCTAAAGCTCGACAGACTATCCTGTCTGTCACAAACAACAACCGAGCCAAAGCTCGCCAGGCCAACCTGCCCATCACCGAGTCCACTGACCCTACTGCCCGAGTGACCCAACCTAACACCTCGAGACATCGAGGTGAATGAAGGTGAAACCCTAGTTTTACTAGTTACTCTTGCAATTCAGTTTATTATTCCTATTGTTTACGTTAGCCCAAGACTGCCCAAGGTATTCCCCGTGAAGGGCTCTCGAGGGCACTAGGAACTATGATGGTAGCTGAAGCCCATCGTTCCCTTTCGCAAGGCACTTATTATTATTGGTTGCTACCAACCTCCCAAATCCTTAAATGTTATACTGGATCTCACCCTAGTGTATTTGACACTTCCTCTCCTACGGGGAAGATGATGTTTCATCGACCCCGAGCACCACTTAACCCTAGCCAAACTTCTCACTCCCCATCATGACTCCTGATGATAATCTCATTTCACTCACCAGATCAACACACTAAAATACCAACTCCCTAGGTGCATTTTGCACCACATCTTGAATTCTGCAGTTTTACTAAACGCAGCCCATCTTAAGCTATTGATGTGTAAAATGAGAGGTACTCAAAATAATCATCCAGTATCCCTATAATAATTATTGGATGGCTGTCATGACATTTTTATCCTAAACCAAGAAATTCATAATTTTCCTAATTTATCTGATAATTTATTTAATTATTCTAGTAATCCAAAAACCCCAAGTTTGAACATGAAGTATCAATTTCAGACATGAAAATGCTCCACAAACTTTATGATAAATTAAATATGACAATTTAACATAGAATCCAAAGTCTCCAAAGTTTTTAGCAAGGTTTAGGCCTCTAATCCTATTTTTAAATATAACCTATATTAATCATTTTTAAGAGGCAAGTATAGCAAGAATACTTCCAAAAATTCTAAAAAAATGCAAACATGTACATAATGATAAAAAAACACTCGATGCCAAATTTTATAATTTTTCCAACAAGAACTTATTTCTGAAATAATTATTCTACAAGTTCCCAAATTTATGAGCTTGTGAAGCCGGTACTGTAAATATGTACTTAAAACTTCTAATAAAATTCATACATGAGAATAATGGTCTAAAACATCTTTTTCCTAATTTCATGACTTTCCAATGGACAATCAGATCACAAATCCAAATAATTAAGTAGGGTTAACTCATGCATTACAAAGGAAGTACTAAGATTAATGTTCCAAAATTCCCAATTAAATTTCCCGAGGTTCATTCTAACCATAAGACTATACTACCCAAGTTTCATCACTGTTCAATCAGTTTTAATAACCTACTCTAGCACTACAAGATTTGTGCCCTAAACTCACTTTTATGGCCATTAATGGTGTCTTGAAGAATTGGGGAGTTACAAGCCACCTCTCCCCAATTCCTACATTAAAAACCTTCAACAGGGCAAGGGGAAGATTTTCCCCCGATCACATTTCAGTTTCAGAGGAGTTTGTGTGGAGGTTGTAGAGGAGCCATAACTTGGTCGACGGAAATGGTAAGGAGGCACAACACCCGCTCTCAGGCCACCGGTACCCCGAACTTATTTCCGAATTTCACTTTTTGTAACTGCATCCCCAGCCACGCTCGCAAGGAAGGCCGCCGGTACCCCGAACACAGTGCTCGAAAGGGTTTAGCCTAACCATGTCTGCATACCATGCACCCCAACCCCTCTTCATCCACAGGAGGGTTGTTGAGGCCAGTGATCGAACCCCAGACCTCCATGATAAGGAGTTTTCAAACCACTCCTCATCACCAACTGAGCTGCAACTCAATTGGTGATGAGGATTGGTTTGAAAACTCTTTATCAAGGAGGTCTCGGGTTCGATCCTCGGCCTCAACAACCGCCTGTTGATGGAGAGGGGTTGGGGTGCATGGTCTGCACACCTGGTTAGGCTGAATCCTTTCGAGCATGGTGCTGGGGGTGCCGGGGGCCGTCCTTACGAGCGTGGGCTTGGGAGGCCATTACATACTCGCTAAAGTAGCTCGCCGAATAAGTGTAGAATGTTTCTTTCTGAGCTCCTACATCACTCTAAAAGAGCGGGCATTGTGTATAACCCATATTCGTCAGGAGTGGACCCCCCAAAGCCAGGTCAGCAAGCGTCAAAGTCAATAAGTCAAGATAGAAGTCAGAGTCAACGCGCAAGATGGTAGAAGGCCTGGGCAAGTATGGCGAGCTCCCGTACATACTCGTCATTTAGGTGACTAGGCTAGTTACTCGACCAACTTGAGCGAGTTCCCCCAAAAAGTCTCCCAGTCGCTTGGGGTAGGGCTATAAATAATTACCCCCCCCCCCCCCCCGTTGGATTTACTTATAAACAGGACCCTAGTGGTATAAGAAGAAGGACTTCGAAATCTCGCAAAAGATCTCAAGCACTGGATTTCCTAGACTTCGAGCTGAGCCTTTATATTCTTTCTTCAGAGAGACAAGTCACAAGCTATTGAGTATCCATATTAGTCATCGCCTTGATTTAGTCTCTAGCTACAATATACCGCGTACCCTGCTCGACCATCTTTAGTAGTGGTGGGACCTCCCTGCCGCAGTGCCTAGGGTCCTCTTATTTTCCTGCTTTTTTTTGTCCTTGCACGTTAGCCATCAAACTCGACTACTAAATTGTTAATATTAGACTGCCCTGATCTGAATTATGGAGTAGGGATTTTTTTCTGCTTCAACAAGGTTAAATCAATATTTCAGTCAAGTGATGTCTTTTATGACTAAACTGATCTTGGGTGGTTGTCACTAATATGAATAGTTTTAGTTGCATTAATGCATGATATTATGAAAGAGGATTGTATTAATAATGTAAATAATTATGCATACAAAATTATCCTGCGATCAAAACATCATTATTATAAGATCGGTCCACTATGGTCGTTTGCAACTAGACTGATCCCCGGGTAATAATCGACCGGTTGCAACCAATAAGTTATTTATGATGCATTGTAGAAATATGATGACTATTATTAATATTATTATAATATTGTGTGGTGACTTGCACTAGTACGTTAGCCCAGTATTTGGATCAAGGGATATATGGGGGAAATGCTCTCTAAAGACTATATCATGGTCTTGTTTGCGGACACGTAAATTGGAGAGAGTAGCGCTCCCTAAAGACTATTTAGTGGTACAGTCCCGGATTATATTGTGTGAGGTGAACCCATGTCGATACATTAATTATCCACGCAACGTGATGGGTCCCAACTATGCCTTAAAGTGAGCTTCCGGTTAGGCTAACCGGTGTACAATAAGCGTTAACAAATAAATGAGCTATTTTTCTATAAGAAAATTATTGTTCGAAAAATGGCAAAAATATATGTCGGTATGCTTAATTTGTTTACTAATTCTGCTAAACTACTCTGTTTATATAATGTTCATTGCATACATAAATATTGTGATATTATTCCATAGGTAGGAAAGCAAAGATGCTCACCAGCCTACTAATGTTTTTAGGTGCCTATGAAGATGCAGGTGAAAGAGCACAGTGAGGAAGACTATCATATATTATGTAGCATGTAAAAATATAAAGGAAATAAATAAATGAATCCATGGCAAGTTGTACTTGTGAAACATTAAAATATAAATAAAATATTATTGTTTTTAGCCCCATCTCTGTGTATAGTGAAAAATCCAAACCACATTACTGTTCCTGCCTCATTAAATCGAGCTTGTCGGGCCAGGTGTGATAGGTTGGTATCAGAGTCATGTTACACAGTAAGAGCAAAAATAAGTAAAACTATAGGACAAGACCCCCTGAACATAAGTTAGTTAACTTGAGTGGGGTAGACACAATCAAGAATGTGGCAAAGACAAGTATATTAAAGTATTTTGCTTGCGAACTCGAAATTTAAGTTATTTAATTGGTGTCTCGGAAAGTGGTTAGGGGCAAGACAGTATCCCCCAAAAGGAAGGTGGTGTATAATGGTATATAGTGAGACCACTGACCATACGCTTACCTGGCCAATGGGCTTCTTAAACTAGAAATTGCAAGCTAATCTTGTAAACTAAAGTAATTTATTGTGTAGGTTTCATGTGTATATAGCTCCAACTTATTTCTAAACCTAAATCCTTTTGTTTTTGTTTCAGAAATGGCGGAGGGACGTGCTGACAAATTTAATCCCGAGACAACTAATGGTGGTAGTCACCTCCACGGAATGTCTGCCTTACCTCTTAAACAAATATGGATGTTGTCACCCAATCAGTTGGAATGCTGACAGAGGTGTTGCAGCGATGGGTGGCCGCATGTATTGTACGAGTACCTGACGCTGATTTAGGGCGACCCATAAGATGGATGGAGATCTTTTTATGAGTAAGTCCACCTAAGTTATCAGTATTAACCGACCCAGTAGTTGTAGAAGGATGGCTCCACCAAGTCGAGCGGGTCTTTGACGATATATAATGCCTAGAGGAGAAGAGAGACGCATTCATTGAATTCATTCTAGAGAAAGTTGTTGACGCTTGGTGGGATAATTGCAAATGTATTGAGTTACATGGGAGAAAATTGATAAATATCCCTTGGGAGGAGTTTGTTTACTAATTTTAGAGTTGGAATTTGCTAATGTCAACACGTTAAAAGATGAAGGAGAAGTTTGCACAACTGACACAAGGAAACCTTTATGTGACGAAATACGAGGCAAAACTTTCTTCTATTCTTCATCACGTGCTTGATGTCGTGGGATCGAAAGAGCAACAAATCTTCCACCTATGACGTGGATTGCATGAGTCAATCCAAACCATATTATTGCCCTTGGAGCTCCACGATTATCACTCTCTCGTCCAAGCAACATTATGAGTTGAGGAGAACTAGAAATCTCTACAACATCAACAAATGGTCACTAAGAGAAAGAATCCATAGTTTGGCCATAAGGATGAGGGGAAGCGTCGAAGCAATGATAATAATAGAAAAATTGACTTTCCAAACTGCCTGAAGTTCAATAAAAAGCATCAAGGCATATGTTGGGAGGATAGAAATGAATACTCATGTTATCTTTGCCTCCAGTCAGGGCATCATATGGTGAATTTGTAAGAACCCCTTTTTTTTCTTTTTAAAACCACGGGGTCTTAGGACCAGAACCACCGTTTTGCGGTGACACCTCAACGTCCGGAAAGGTCATCACTACAAAACGCCGATCCTGCCGGCCAAATCGATCACAACTGTAGAAAATAATTAAAAGACAAGTCCACAGAAAATCACATATATAGTAAATGTAATCTCCACGAAGGGAGTGTCCACAGATATAGTAAATATACTAAGAATCTTGGGCTCACGCCCAGTACATCAATATCCTCACTACAAATATCTCATCGCGGAAGCACAACTAATATAACTAGTAGGGACCAGGACTTAAAGTCCCTGCCGTCTGAACTCTGGTACTAGACTGCCCCATCTCCAAGTGCGTCGACCTCCGGGGCTGCTCCTCCATGCTGGGGTCCACGGTTCCCTAAAATGATGTGGTTCAAAAACCGTTAGTCTAAAAGGCTAAGTCCTATAATCCCCCGCCCCTTCGCGCATGGCACCTAAGCACGGAGCGGGGAAGAGGAAAGTAGAGGACATGAACGTGGAGAATATCAAAATGAGCAGGTGGCGGCGGAACTAAACTAGCAGTCCATTAGTATAAAAAGCAATAGTAAAAGTAAGGGAAATTAAGCAGGAAAAATAACCGTAATTTATGCGAGAACACATAAGCCGAGAGATATTTTGCAGGGCTCCTATTGTATAAAGAGTCCCATACTTGTTTATATGATAGGGTGTCATTTTTCTATTAAGCATGCATATAAGATTGCCTAAATAAACCATAACTTATAACCACGCTCGCACGAGCTTATAAACTAAGGGGTCGTTTTGCAAGGCCTATTGTATAATGCGTCCCATACCACTTTATACAATAGGTGTCAGGGTTTAATGCAATGGTTATGCCATGAAATACAATTATGCCATGCTGTGAACATGCAAGTGCAACACACCCACACGACTCTGTGTACACAGACCTTAATTTCCCCCTTTCTGGAGCCGAACCTCCCAGGATACCACCGTAGTGGCAAACGGAAGCGGAGGGTTGGTATTCGCACACCTCTAAATCGGTAATTGCACTACCAGTCAAACCTATCGTACGCCTCAACTCTGGTGCACTAAGAGGAGCTCCTACGTACTCTTGCCGGCTGGCGCACCGGGCTTTACTTGGCCAAGTGCTAAACCATACTTGTCGAGTCGACGTATTGGCGTCGGTGCATCGACCCTCCAATACCGAAGACCCACCACCTTTACTTTATGCACATGTAACCTTGATGTATAACCACCGAGCCAAAGCTCCCTGGACCAACCCGTCCATCACCAACTACAACCGAGCCAAAGATCGCCGGGCCAACGTGCCCATCACAAACATCAACCGAGCCCAAGCTCATCGGGCCAACTTACCCATCTCCAAACCCACCGATCCTACTGCCCGAGTGACCTAACCTAACTCCCACAACCCTGGGGAGTCTGAGTGCAGCCCTAGATTATTTCTACTTACTCTTGCATTTCAGTTTTACCTACTATTTAGGTTAGCCCAAACTACCCAAGGTATACCCTGTGAAGGGCTCTCGAAGGCACTAGGAGCTACGATGGGATTACACACAAAGCTCCCTTTCACAAGGCACTTAGTATTATTGGTTGCTACCAGATTTCCCAACCCTCAGTTACTTTTTTCTGGATCTAACCTTAGTGCATTAGACACTTCCTCCATACGGGAAGGACGATCTTTCGCCGATCCGAGCACCACCGAACACTAGCAATTCCAACCCCTTACACATCCCAACTTCCAACGACGAACTCTTTTTCATTCATCCAAATTAGCAAACATATAACCCCAACTCGAGTGCCCCAATTCTTACTCCAACACAATTTCTTCGATTTTACTAAATGCAGACCAACATAAGGTGTATGAAGTGTATAAAGTGAGGTACACAAAATAATCACCCAGTACCCCTATAATAATTATTGGAGGGCTATAATGACATTTTTAGTCTAAACCCAGAAATTCATAATTTTCCTAAATAGATAATTTATTTATTTATTCTAGTAATCCAAAAATCCAAGTTTGAACATGAAGTACCCATTTAATACAAGCAAATGCTCTACAAAATTTATGATAAATTCAAAATGACTATTCAACTTAAAATCCAGTGTCTTCCAATTTTTCAACAAGAAATAAGCTCTGAATAAATTATACATCTGTCACAACCCGCATTTTCTCTGAATTTGAGAAGTATCAGAGTATGAGAAACGCGTCGTGATGCCACGTCGAGCAGGGGATAATTGTTGACTCTCAGGCGAACACCATCTAACTAGACTATGAAATTTCATAAGTTTAATGATTATAAAAATCAGTTATATTTTAAAGGCCGTATCACTCGGCTCAGTGGATCACCTTGTCCACAGTTTAAAAACTATATTTATACGCAGCGAAAAATACTTTATTTATATTTGGCACCCTATGAGAGTGCATAAGTGACCCCCGAGGTCAACTTATACTATGCAAGACTCTAGATTTATTTTATACTGTAAGTAAGAAAATGATGCTTTTTACATTGCTTGGAAAGTAGTGTATGAGTTTTATAAACATGCTGATCATGAGATATACTTATTGTTGATGCACGAAAACACAAGGGAGGTCGAGCACAACCAGCTAACTGTTCGAACACGGGGGAAAAAGAGAGACTGCGAGTAGCGATCTACTAAGCGGATGAGGACTGAAAGAAGAGCAGGGCCGTGAACCACGGCGACAACAGACTTCGCCCGTCGCAGCCTGAATGCCTCTCCTGCGACGGGCTTTCTCTTGATTGAAGAAGGGTTTGGTTACAAGTGAAAGGAAAAGACTAGTGAAGCAGAGCAAAGGGGAGTCCGCAAGGCACAAGAATCGAGTCCGCAGCCTGTAACAAGTAGGCTCCTGGGTCCGAGTCAGCGTGCCTTGAGTGCACCACCTCCCCCTATTTATAGGATAGGGGGCCTGCCCAAGCGGGCAGGGCTAAAATAACCGGCTGCCCGGGGTACAGGAGAACCGGGCAGCGGTGACGGGAAGCAAAAAGAAAGAACACGCCAGTCCGCACAGAAGGGGCGGACTGGGCTCGCGAACTGGAGCTTCCACTGCTGCTGCTGGGCGCGGCCACTGGAGTCTGGCGGCCTGGGCGGACGGGATACTGCGTCCGCCGCTGGAGACTTGCCCAACGCGCCGGCGGACTGAGCGGACTGGGCTTTGCGTCCGCTGCTGGAGTATCACCCTTGGCGACTGGTGACAGTGCCGGACTGGCCGGACGGCCAAATCTTGTCCGCGCCTGCTGAATGGGGGCTTTTGGGAACTTGGAGTATGTTGCGGACTGAGGGGTTAACATAATCCCCGCACATTTTTAAGTTTCCAGAAAAACTTCGAAAATGTTACTTTAACCGCCGAGTCCGCAAACCTCGAAAATGCCGCCAAAGCTATAAATACCGCTGGAGGGTCTGGATCTGCTGAGAATCTTGATCGACACGGGGCGATACTCTCCACTTGCGGTCTCCACTTTCCAGTCCGGCATGGCAAGACTTGGTACATTCCTCTCTAGCTTCACTGCCAAAGGCGACTCGGAGCCGTCAACGCCAGTGAAGACCAAGAAAATTGCAAAGAGGCCGGCAAGACAAGATCCTGTCCGCCTCGCAGGAGAAAACTCCCAGAGCGAGAAGCCTGCGGAGAAAGCAGTCCGCCACGTCGATGTTTCTGCTCGCAAGGATGCCGTAGTCGACGCCGAACCATTGAGGAGTGAGAAGATGGCAACATTGTCGGACTCCGCCCCCTCTCAGAAGACTGCGACCTCGGCGGACACTACTGGCGAACACATGGAGACTGACATATCTTCCCCCAATGCCTCGGTGCAAATCGTTGACTTGGACGAAGAAGACCGGCGGACTGAGGTAGAGGACAACGCGCCCTCAAAGGCATTGTCTGCTGTGAATCCTGAACCTGTCCGCGCTGACCAGCCTGATTTAGGGGGGTCCGCCGCGGATGCTGCTGAGAAGACCGCCAAGAGGAAGAAGAGGAAGAGAGACGGAGAGACCGTCGCTGAGCGGGTTGAGAGGAGGCTGCGCGCTATGAAGGAGAAGAACATCTCCAAGCGGACTGGGGAAGCGGACTTACAACACAGGCCGCGCGACAAAGAAGTTCCAGACGGCGATCTGGTTACTCCGGAGGCCCAAATCCAGGGAGAGAATTCCCTCTCAACGGTCAGTCTTTCCACGGATGAGATACTTGATTCTATAGACGTCGATCAACTTGACTTAATCCAGGACTCCTTGCTGGTTATGGTGCAGCAGAATGAGGCAGGGACTGCTGGAGATAAGGGTGACGAACTCCCTTCCTTGTCCGCTGCGGAGGAAGAGGAGAGGGAGAGGCTGAAGGAGAAGATAGAGGAACAAAAGAAGCAAATCGTTGCTCATGTTGCTGTGGTCGAGGCAGCCTCGAAGCAGGCCGCGGCGGACAAAGCTGCTGAGGATCTGAGGATTGCGGCGGAGCTGATGCGGTCAGGTAAACTTCAGCCGGCGCCCAAATACTTTCAGCGCAAGTGGCTTTATAGGTCGCCGCCGCGGACGTCAAGACCGATCAAAATTATCACCAAGACGGACGATATCGTGGTCTCAACAAGTGCGGCTGCCGAGAGAAGAGCAAGGGTTCACCGTGAATGGAAAAAGCGGTTAAGCGCCTTTGACCCAGAGCGGGCAAGGCGGCCAATCATCTTTGATAGTCGGAAACTCGCTGCCGCTATATCTAAAAGTGATCTTTTATCCTTTCTTTGAGTCCGCCGCGAACTGCCTTTGAATGCGAAGTTTGACTTTATTTGTTGCAGGTAGAAAGTCGCTGCCGGGCTCCATAGAGAGTGGCGAGATCGTGATCACACCCAACACTGGAGCCGACGCGGTCTCACATGTGGAGTCCGCGGAGGATGAGCCACCCAGCCTGAGTATGATAAAAGAGTTAGAGAAGAAATTTGAAGCTGAGATGCAATGTGTTAAAGCAGAGTTAGAGAAAGCGGCGGAGCGCGAGAGGGCGTCCGCGGCGCACGAGAAAGCGTTCGCAGAACGCGAGAAGGCCCTCAAAGACCAGGTCGCCAGCATCTCGCGGGCGCTGGAGAGGTCTGAAAGGGAAAAGAAGAGGCTCGCGGATGATGTCCGATACTACAGAGGCAAGCACTTGGCGTCGGCTCGTGAAGGAAAGGAGAAGCGGACTGCTGAGTTCGCTGAGCAGAGGCCGCGGGCGTCAGATCGCGTTCCTCCTGAGATCGCGGCACCGGCAGGTGGCCAGCAGCCCGCGGATGAGGAGCCGAGGCCGGCAGCGGAGCCAATGGTGCCTCTTAGTCGAGTTGACCGGGAAGCCGCCCATATGCACCGGACTATAAACGTCATCCATCACCATCTCTGCCGGGTATATAGCGAAATTCTTCAGATAAGCGATCAGGCGGCTCATCTATGCAGGGACAGAGCAGAAAAGCCGGCGCGGACGGACAACAGGGATCGCTGAGTCTGCAATTCCTTGAACTTCTCTGATTAAATGTATATTGTTTGTATGATTGCTCCAAACAATGCTGTGTGATGTGTGATTGAACTTTATTTGATCTGTGCGGATCCAGATTATATGTCCGCTATTCTTATGTAGCTTTATCTTTGGCATGATTTGTTGCGGACTGTGCGGACTAGCGCTGTGTCCGCTTCTTGCTAACCTGCAGGTGGGAATATTCGCGATCTGAGCGGATAGGGAACTGCGACGGCTATAACTTGGCCTTGAATCTTTTTGGAAAATTAGCTTGTCTTTTCTGTCCGCGTTATTTGTTTGGCTGCTTTTTAATTCTTTGCGGATTGTGCGGATTGAATATGCGACCTGCGCGGACTGGCCAAAAAGCTGTCAGACATTTCATCTATAAATACTGCCTTCTGTCCTCTATGCAGGAAATTGCTGAAGTAGACGAAACCCTGCGGCCTGCAACATGGTGTCCGCTCGCGCTGATGCTGCAGTCGCCTTCCACTCTGCGGACCACAAAAAATGCACTTTGACAGAGGCTGATCTGGCGGCCTTTGTTGAAAAGAAAATGGCGGACTCCAATATTCTTGTCCGCCTACCCGCACACCAAGAAAGATTGAACTTCTCGACGGCGACCCAGATCGCCATTCCTATTGATCATTTTGACAGCGGATTCAAGTTCCCACTCCTATGGGAACTTGCCGCGATTTTCGAGCATTATGGGATGGTGCCCGGCCAGCTCGCGCCGAACACACTTGCTGCGATCTGCAGCTACCTCTCCTACTTGCGATCCGAAAGGATCGCCTTTTCAATGAACATCTTCCGGAAAATGTTTTCCGTCCGCTCCATTACTGCCTCCGGAGGTCGCCCCTATAAGGGTGTGATCTATTTCTACTGCAGGGGGATGAAAGTTGCGGGTCTTCCAAACAAGATCCACAACTGGACCTCAAGGTTCTTGATCTTTGAAGGCGACCTCGGGTTCGCGCACACCTATCCGCAGGTGCGCGCGGACTCCGCTTTCAAGACTGCGCAGCTGGACGACTTGGAATCCGCGATTGTGGAGTTCCTGGCCAATGCCAGGCTTGATGTCGAGCACTACCTCCCGCTGCTAGCGGGCCTAGCGGACGTCGTGCCTGAGGACAGTAAGTAGCTCTGCGGACTCAACTTTTGTATCCGCCGCGACCACGCTTTTTAACTGGTTCTCTTCTTGCAGCGACCTTGGCGGTGCCCGCCAACCTGCCGCAGACGCCGAGCGGCTTTGTTCCTACTCAAAAGGAGAAAAAAGAAGCGATTGCAAAGAAGAGGAAGGAGGAAGGGGATCCCGCAGCGGACTACTCCTCCTCCGACAGCTTCTCCATGGCCGGCTTCGGTACCAGCCAAAGGGACCTTAGGGGAAACCCTATGGTCCATTGGCATAGCAAGGATAAGCACGTCCGCTTATCCACTGCGCTCCCCTCATGGAGGAGTCCGCGGATAACGCGACATGCCCATGTTGCGCTTTCCACTCTCTACGGGAAGCGCAACTTGAGCGATCTGAAGAAGGTACCCGCCGCCGACCTCCCTCTGCTGGCCTCTCAGGCCTCTGCGAACAGTGCGGTGACAAACCATTATGTTGCCACTCTGGCCAGAGACCTAATAAGGCAAAATGAGGAACTTCAGAAGGATAACAAAGTATTAAAGGAAAGGAACGCGCGGATAGGAGAAAGAAATGCTCGGCAAAGAGAGGAGCTGGCGGTAAGTTGAATTCGCCGCGATCTAGTTTGGCTGTCCGCCGCGATCTGTCTGATGTTCGCAATCTTGCTTTTGCAGGTCGCCTATGACTTGGGGAACACTAAATTCCAGGCCGCCACGCTCCCCTTTGTAATGGAGACAGTTGAGATTGCCGTTGAGCGGCTTGCCCGCGACGGCCTCATGAAAGAGGGAGTGGACGGCGTCCCCTTTGTCTCCATCTTTCCGGAGCTGGCTCCTCAGATCGCAGCGATGGAAAAATCTAAAAAAGGGAAAGAGGTTATCGAGGAAAATGATGATGATGAAGAAGAAGAAGACGACGGAGGCTCTCAAGGCGAAGAGCAAGTCCCTGCGGACAATGCTGAATCAAGCCGGCGAGGAGAGGGTCTGTCCGCCGAGTCCGGCTCTTCTGCTTCTTCCTCTGCTACTGGCAGCTCGCATAGCGGGTCCGCCACTAGTTCAGGGTCAGGTAGCAGCGGGAGCAGCTCGGGGGGCTACTCTCCAGATGTCGACATCATTGGTGACAGCCCTGCACCTGCTGAGAAGAGACAGCGGACTGACTGATGATCAATGCATATGTATACATTTTGCAATTTTACTTGTAAAAAGCGGCGGACGCAAAATTGCAGTCCGCCGAACATTTTGAATGATGTAAAATTTTTGAAGAAATAGAAAGGATATTTTGTCATGTGTGCTTTCTGCAATGCTCTTTCTCCACGCTCACCGCACCGATATTTAGCAGTCCGTACAGCACACTGATAAGCCTTCGTTGATTAGAGAATTATAGTTCTATTTTGGAACTGTCAGGCGGACTCCGTTGAGTCTTACTTTCAGTCCGCATGATATATTATTAGTAAACTTTATTGATTAAAGAATTAGGTATCAACTTATTCAGTATCCGCCTTAGAGAACAACCAGCATCATGCCTGGGGTACTCGAGTTATAGGGTTGTAGTCCGCAAGCCAGATCGCACAATATAAAAGCTCAGTCGGTCATTAACTTGACAATGTGAAAACCATTCCGCGGGCTGAATAGAACAGAGCCAATCCACTCGTAACAGAAATCAAATTTATATAACACAAAATCATTCTGCGAACTGAGCAGATACGGAAAACCAAGTTCTATAACTTGAATGTGAACTCCGCGGACTGAGCGGATATATAAAAAAAACAATCCGCTCATAATAGAAATGATCTATAGCTTGCGACCAGGTGGGCAGGTGAGCCTGATCGGCATACTTTCCTCACTGGGTTACAAGCCATGAGATCAACCCCAGCAGGCGGACTGAGCAGATAGAGAAAACCAGTCCGCTAAAGACGACCAGCTTGCAATCCCAAGGAAACCACCAAACTCTTTGAATAATGAATCCAGTCCGCCAAAGATAGAAATGACCCATAGCTTGTGACCAGGTGGGCAGGTGAGCCTTAGCGGCATACTTTCCTCACCGGGTTACAAGCTATAAGATCAACCCAAAAAGGCGGCCTGAGCGGACAAAGAAAACCAGTCCGCAAACATACAGAAATGACCCCATAACTTGCGACCAGGTGGGCAGGTGAGCCTGCGCGGCATACTTTCCTCACCGGGCTACAAGTTATAAGGTCAACCCAAAGAGGCGGACTGCGCGGACAGAGAAAAACAGTCCGCACAAACTTCCCTGCAAAAAGCAAGACCCTCAATTGGCGGAACGGTTCCCTGCCCTCTTGCCTGGAGTACAGCCTAAGCTGTGGGTCTCCTGCAGGCACTGCTTGAGGGTACCACGGAGTGTTCGAGGGTTACGAGCTATGATGATCAGGTGGGCAGGTGAGCCGGAACGGCATACTTTCCTCATGTGATCATCGAAGTTGTAACCATATCCTTAAGGCGGCATGGTAGAGCTTTACACCCACCTTGCCCTCCAAAATGCAAAGGTGGGGTCAGGTACCTGCCGGGATCCGAAGTCCAGAATCCAACCGCGCTAGAGCCTGCAAGCTCCCACTACACGGTGCGAAATCTCCTCGCAACACGTGGTCTTCGTGGTGTTACGCTAATGACAACGGCTCTAGGGGAGGTCTAGCTGAACTCGGCGATGTCTCCTGGTATCAGGGAACCGTCATAGGTGTTTGGGAGAGAGAAAACACTAGAAAAAATGTCAGTATGGACTCTGTGATTAAGAAAATGTATTGCAAAGGGAACATGAGAGAAAAAAGAGAGTTCGGGTGTCAAACCGTTTTCGAAAACTCTCTTAGTACTTTATCTGTTATGATTACAACAAAAACACTCGAAGAAGTGTTAGCAAGCAGTTTCTACTCATAATAATTCTTGAAGAGGATATACAAAATAGAAAGGGGGTTTAAGAATAGAACCGCTTGAGATCATCCCCACTCCACGTGTGCGGTATATCCTCTCCTTCGTAAGTTTGTAAGCGGTAAGCGCCGCTTTTTAATGCTTCCTTGACGACAAAAGGGCCGGCCCAATTTGGATTGAGCTTTCCAACTGAACTAGCCCTTGCAGCAGCATCAACCTTCTTCAGAACTAGATCTCCTACTTGAAAGTGTTTGACCCTTATATTTTGATCGAAGTGACGGGCCATCCTCCTTTTGACTTCCTCCTGCCTGATAGCTGCTTGATCTCTGACCTCCTCGATGTGTTCCAAGCTGAACCTCATCTCCTCATGATTCAGCTCCACCCAGTCGTCAATACCTTCTCTTGCAAGCAGCACTCTGGGTGACGGGACTTCAAACTCAACCGGGATGAGTGCTTCTGAGCCATGAGAGAGTTTGAATGGGGTCTCCCCAGTAGCAGATGAAGGCGTTGTTCTAAGGGACCAGAGGACTGGCTGAAGCTGATCAGCCCAACTGCCTTTGAGATTCTGTACTTTCTTTTTGAGCAAATTGATGATCTGCTTGTTTGCTGCTTCTACCTGGCCATTGCTTCTGGGATGATGAACTGATGCAAAGCGCAGCTCTGTTCCGATCTGCCTGCAAAAATCTATCATCTCTGAGTTATTGAACTGTGGCCCATTGTCAGTGATTATCGCCATTGGTATCCCGTGCCTGCAGACAATTTCTCCCCAAATGAAGTTCTTGACGATCTGAGTAGTTGTCTTAGCCAGTGCCTTGGCTTCGATCCACTTGCTGAAATAGTCGATCATTACAATGATGAAACGCCGTTGCCCGCTTGCCAAGGGAAAAGGACCAATGAGATCCATTCCCCAAACCGCAAAGGGCCAAGGAGTTGCAATCGACCTGAGGGACTGAGCTGCTTGGTGCTGAAGTGGAGCAAACTTCTGGCACTGAACACACCTTCTGACATAGATCTCTGAGTCTTTCTTCATCGTGGGCCAGAAATACCCTTGCCGCAGGACTCGCTTTTCAAGAGTTCTTGCTCCAGAGTGGCTTCCACACTCTCCTGAATGAACCTCTTGCAGAACGGTAAGAGCTTCTTCCTCTGAAACACATCGGGCCATTGTTGAGAGGAAAGTCTTTCTGTAAAGGACTCCCGCCACTAGGAAGTAGTGAGCTGCTTTTATTCTGAAATTTTTCTTGTCTTTAACTGTATGATGATAATTTCCTGTTGATAGGTAAAGGATAAATGGGTCCATCCAAGAGGCTCGCTGGTCAACTTGCATTAAATCTCCTTCCTCTACTGCCGGACGGAAGAGTTCGGAAGTTGTGCCTCCTGAAGGTATCCCATGCTTAGAGAGAAAATCGGCCTCCTCATTCTCTGTTCTAGGAATATGTTCGATGGTGAAGCTTTTAAACCTGCCGATTTCTATCTTCACAAGAGCCAAATACTTTTTCAAGACTGGTTCCCTTGCTTCGAAGTTACCAAGGACTTGCGACGCCATTACAAGAGAATCAGTTCTGATGTGAGCATGATCGATTCCTAATTCCCTTGCGAGCCTCAAGCCTGCTAGCAGTGATTCATATTCAGCCTGGTTGTTGGTTACTGGAAAGTAGAACTTGATGGCCTGCTCCAGCTTGATTCCATTTGGATTGATGAGAACCACTCCTGCTCCGGAAGAACTTCTGCCTGAGGCACCATCAACATAGATGGTCCAAGCCAAAGGTGACCTTTCTGCCTGGTCAGAACTGGATTCTGGCATGTCAATCAGAAAATCTGCTAGGACTTGAGCCTTGATGGCTGTCTTGGGCACATAAGAAATTTCAAATTCACTTAGCTCTATTGCCCACTTAGCTAGCCTGCCGGAATGCTCGGGCCTTTCCAACACACCCTTCAAAGGTTGATCGGTGATGACTTGGATTGAATGTGCTTGGAAGTATGGACGGAGCCTACGAGCTGACATGACCAGTGCCAAGGCTAACTTCTCTAAGATCGGATACCGCGTCTCAGCACTCTTCAAGATATGGCTGACATAATAGATTGGAAACTGCTTTCTGCCTTCTTCCCGAAGGAGAACGGAGCTGACGGCCTCAGGGCCAACTCCTAGATACAAGAAAAGGATCTCTCCTGGCCTGGGGCTCTGAAGCAGAGGGGACGAGGTAAGCTGCATCTTCAACTGCTCAAAAGCATGAGAGCACTCTTCTGTCCACTCAAACTTGGATGCACCGCGGAGAGTTTTAAAAAAGGGTGCACTCCTATCTCCAACCCGAGAGAGGAATCTTGCAAGACCTGCCAGCCTTCCCCCTAACTGCTGAACTTCCTTCGGTGAACGAGGGGTAGGCATTTCAAGAATAGCTTTTACCTTGTCAGGATTGGGGGCAAGTCCCTCCGGAGTTAGGAGATGACCGAGGAACTTCCCCTTACTCGCTCCAAAGGTACACTTCAAAGGGTTGAGTTTCATCTTGTATCTACGCAGAGTAGCGAACGTCTCTGCTAGATCTAGCAAGTGCAGCGAAAACGATTTACTTTTAATCAAAAGATCGTCTACATACACTTCTAGGTTTCTTCCTTTTTGATGGTTAAACACACGGTCCATCATCCGTTGGTAAGTTGCGCCAGCATTCTTAAGCCCAAAGGGCATGACAAGATAGCAAAAACATCCATCGTTTGTAATGAACGACGTGTGAGGAACGTCGGGCTTATGCATTCTTATCTGGTGATAACCAGAAAACACATCTAAAAAACTCATGCAAGAGTATCCTACCGCGGAATCAACTAAAGAATCTATCCGAGGCAGGGGGTAGCAATCTTTAGGACATGCTTTATTAAGTTTTGTAAAGTCTACACACATTCGCCACTTTCCCCCTGGTTTTTTAACCATTACAACATTTGAAATCCAGGTGGGGTATTGCACTTCTTTAATAAAATCCGCCTTGAGGAGTTTTGCAACCTCCTCCCTTATTGGCTCTGCAAGCTTTGTTGCCACGTCCCTCTTCTTCTGTTGGATGGGCTTGCAGCTGGGATCGACATTCAGGTGGTGGCAAGCTACATCAGGATCCACCCCCGGCATGTCTTCTGCTGACCAGGCAAAGACATCCAGGTTCTTCAGCAGGCAGGAAATCAACTCGGCCTTTTCATCTTCAGGAAGCTCCGAGTTGATGGAGAGTTTCCTCTCCTCCCCTTCAGCAATGGGGACTCCTTGCGTCACCTGGGCAGGTTCCAGGTGAGCACCTTCATCAGTAGCAACTTTCGAACTGGAAGGGGCTTCTGCAGCCTCTGCTGGAGCAAGGGAAGCTTCAACCATGTTGACAGTGCGAACGTAGCACTCCCTTGCTCTCCTTGGGTCGCTCCTGACCCGGCACATCCTCCCATCGGCAAAGAACTTGATGGCGAGGTGATAAGTGGAAATTACTGCTTGGTACTTGTTCAGCAGGGGCCTGCCGAAGATGGCATGGTAACTGCTGGGGGCGTCGACCACTATGAACTGTATCTGCTTTGTTGCCCCTCCAAGCTTTACTGGCAAGGTGACGCTGCCCTCCACCTCTTTCCTCTCTCCTGAGAATCCATAGAGCGGCCCCTCAGTGGAAAGCAGAGGCTTCCCAGTCCTCAGGGCCTCGAAGGTAGACTTGAAGAGGAGGTTGACTGAACTGCCCGTGTCAACAAGAATTCTGTCCACTGTGAAGTCCCCAATACCAGCCTGGATTACGACTGCATCATCGAATGGATTGGCTGTACGAGGAAGATCTTCTGGACCAAAGGTGACGACTTCCCTTGGAGGAGTGACGGAAGAAGAGGCCACCTCTGTCTGGGTGACCCTTGAAATTGAAGATTTCCGGGTGGACTCGGTCCCAGCTCCACCATGGATGAAGAAGAGGCGCCCTAGAATCCCTTCATCATTTGCATCAAAGCATTCCACTGGGACGTTGATCGGCCCCAGACGGCCTTCATCCTCCACATCTACACACTCCTGGTAAACCTCAGCTACCTCTTTGCCTTTCGAGGTGGATGGCTTCGACGAGGAAGGAGAATCCTTCTTGGTCAGGTCAATCTTGCCCTCGGCAAGCAACTTAACAATCAGCGCACGAAGGGCCTTGCAATCCTCAGTCAAATGGCCCCTTTCCTTGTGGAACTGGCAAAATTGAGAATTGTTCCTCGGCTTCCACAGCTTCTGAGGCTCTTGCCTCTTCTCTTCTGATCTCCTTTGCAGGATCTGGATGACTTCGTCAAGATCCAGATCTGCAGGGTCCCCCATGGGACTTTCTTCATATTGGCACGGGGCAGGCAAGGCTGCCTGCTGGAGGATGGGAAGAGCCTGCAAAGGCACGGCGGGAGTGGCGGCCAACGGCAGTCTCTGCTCGTGAAACTGTTGATGGCCTTGGAAAGGTTTTTTGTTGCGGAAGTTCCTGCCTCTTTGGGACGGAGGCTGGAAATCTGGGCGAGGGGGCTTGCCATGGGAAGAAGAAGCGGAGGCATCCCTTCCTTCAGCCTTGGCTGTCAGGGATGAGACGTAAGTCGGATTGGCATTCTCCCCTTCTATGAAACGGTTGACCATGGCGATCAACTCCTGATAGGTCTCTGGATCCTTGGTTGTGGCTTTGAACTTCAGAGGGCCCTCCCGGAGGCCATGGATCAAGGCAACTTTGTAGTAGTCGGGGTTCACATTTCTCACCCCCTGGATCTCCCTCTGAAAGCGATCAACGAATCTTGCTACTGATTCGTTATCCCTTTGCTTGATCTCGAATAGGGCAGCTGGCCCATCCTTTCTCTTCTTCGAGGTAGCAAACCTCAGCAGTAACTGGCTACGGAGCTCTGCAAAAGAAGAAATAGTGCCCGAAGGCAGCTCGTAGAACCACTCTCTCGCTTGCCCCTCGAGAGTGGTAACCAACAATTTGCACTTAATTGCATCTGAGAGGCATCTCAACGCAACTGCACCCTCAAATGCCTGGAGATGAGCAATGGGATCTGTCGATCCTGAATAGAATGGGATGCGAGGCTCCCTGAAGTTGCTTGGAGCTGATTCCCATCGAATTCGATCAACAAAAGGAGACGGGGTGTCAAACTCTGCAGGATAGAAAGGGCGGACTGGAGCTGAGGAGTCCGCGGGCTCGGCGGACTGGCGATCAGCAAAGTGGAGTTGGCGGGCAGGAGTGCCCCTAGCAGCTTCTCTGAAGAACTCTCTGAAAGCAAACTCTTCCTCTTGAGGGCGCAGAGGAGCAGCGGACTGAGCAGCGTTCCGGGGAGTTGCTGACGACTGCCGAAGCGGAGTTCGGCGAGCTGGGGTCTGGCGGACAGGCGAGTCCGCTGGGTCCGCCGCGGCCTGAGGAGCAAGCCGCTGAGCCAAAGCAAGCAGAGCTTGGCTGATTGTGTCAAGACGCTGGTCGGTCTGCCGGCGAGACTGCTCGGCCTCAAGGCGAGCTTGTTCAATCGCGTCCCAAAGGGAGTCTTCTGAAGAGCTGGAGCGGTCTGAGGAGCGGGCTCTGCGGTCTGACATCTTGCGTCCGCTGATTTCAAAACACTACTCGGATCTGAAGGTCGCGTGTTAACTGTTGATGCACGAAAACACAAGGGAGGTCGAGCACAACCAGCTAACTGTTCGAACACGGGGGAAAAAGAGAGACTGCGAGTAGCGATCTACTAAGCGGATGAGGACTGAAAGAAGAGCAGGGCCGTGAACCACGGCGACAACAGACTTCGCCCGTCGCGGCCTGAATGCCTCTCCTGCGACGGGCTTTCTCTTGATTGAAGAAGGGTTTGGTTACAAGTGAAAGGAAAAGACTAGTGAAGCAGAGCAAAGGGGAGTCCGCAAGGCACAAGAATCGAGTCCGCAGCCTGTAACAAGTAGGCTCCTGGGTCCGAGTCAGCGTGCCTTGAGTGCACCACCTCCCCCCTATTTATAGGATAGGGGGCCTGCCCAAGCGGGCAGGGCTAAAATAACCGGCTGCCCGGGGTACAGGAGAACCGGGCAGCGGTGACGGGAAGCAAAAAGAAAGAACACGCCAGTCCGCACAGAAGGGGCGGACTGGGCTCGCGAACTGGAGCTTCCACTGCTGCTGCTGGGCGCGGCCACTGGAGTCTGGCGGCCTGGGCGGACGGGATACTGCGTCCGCCGCTGGAGACTTGCCCAACGCGCCGGCGGACTGAGCGGACTGGGCTTTGCGTCCGCTGCTGGAGTATCACCCTTGGCGACTGGTGACAGTGCCGGACTGGCCGGACGGCCAAATCTTGTCCGCGCCTGCTGAATGGGGGCTTTTGGGAACTTGGAGTATGTTGCGGACTGAGGGGTTAACACTTATAATAGTGTTTGAAAGTCCACCTAGTGTCAGCTATGTGCACCTATGGGGGGGGGGGGGGATAGGTGACGAGTAGCGCTTTTGCGGAATTTACGAGAGTACCTGCACAATAAACATAAAAAGCACAGCACACAGAAAACACAGCAAATTTATAGTGGTTCCCCGACTTGGGTACATCCACTTTCCCCCTTCGACCTATCTCCCCAACAAGGGACGACTCGGTCACTTCTCCAACGGGATTGAAATCCAATCCCTGCACTAACGGAAGGAGCCCTTCCACACGTGAGAGTCAACACTCCCACAAAACGGGTTGCACCCAACCCTTACAACATGGAACAAAAGTTCCCTTACAACGAAATTAAATATAGAGTGTACACGTGATACAAACTTCTTTTGGAGACTACGGTGTTCCTCTTTGTTCGACGACGTGTTCTTGAAGTCGATGAAGAGTCTACGACCTTGGTCTCACTTGGAGAGGATCTCCCGGAACCGGCGGCGGCAATCCGAGCGGCGGCTTGGTTCGGAGTCGGCGGCAACGAAGGTGCGCTGCTGCAGTGCTTTGAGATCCAAACTTCTTTGCGAAGCAAACTAGGTCTACCAACGGTCACTCTAGGATCGGTCGTCTCGATCGATTAGGACGGGGGAGTTTTTCCCGGTCAACAAATCGAGAGACAAGAGATCTCTGGATAGACACGTGAGACGCAAGCTTTGCTAAGCTTCTGTCGCCGGAGATCGGGAAGATGAACGATCAGCGGCGGCGACGTACTTGCCCGAGCACGACGGCGGCGGAGGAGAGAAATCGCGATATTAGGGTTTCCGCTTGCTCGGCTTCTTTCTGTGTGTTTCTTCCGTTCAAAATACCCGAGTATAAATACTGTAGCTACCTTCAATTAGACCGTTTGTGGGACGCACAAAAGGAATCCCCAAATCCCGGTCCAGAAATTTAACAGCGGCAGAATCCGGTTCAGGAATTTCCAGAAAAACGCCAAGTCAAAATCGGTGAGAATCGAAAGTGATTCTCGCCGAGTCGCCGAGAATCAAAGGTGATTCTCGACGATTCGGCGAGAATCAAAGATGATTCTCGTCGAATTTGCCTTGGTTGCACGCACTGCGTTAAGCCAGGTCGAGAAGGCGAGAATCAACCAGTGATTCTCGTCGATTCGACGAGAATGACTATTGATTCTCGCCGAATCGGCGAGAATCACTAAGTGATTCTCGTCGATTCTTACTTAGACTCAGAGGTGCTTGCTTAGAAGTTGCTGGAACGTGTTCGGCGAGAATCAACCGCTGATTCTCGACGAATCGACGAGAATCCCAAGTGATTCTCGCCGAATCGGCGAGAATCACTTGGTGATTCTCGTCGATTCTAACTTAGACGAATTTTCGTCTTTCCACCTATGAGATGCTCCTTGACCCATCCTTTCTCCTTGTCTGCTCCTACATGTTTACAGCCCTGTGCTTGAAAATAAGTGCACTCCAATAGAGAGAGTACACGTAGGCCAACACACTGATCTGCTCAACGAGGGATTACGTCGTGCAGACCCGTGTATATTGACCTACTGCACCCTGACATTGGTGTGCACTTAGCGTGGAAAAACTGCAAGCACAACTAGAAGGATTTTATCAAATACATAGTCTATTGACCTTAGCTTGTCCAGGGGCTTCTTCAAATCAGGTGCATTGTGGATACAATACCCAACAATCTCCCCCTATTTGAAGAAGCCTAAACCCTACAAGCTAAGGTGAATAGAGCAGATGAGAATGAAAACCATAAACTGAAAAGAGAGTTGAGTGAGTTATCCATTACCAATATCAATTTCTTGGGAGCGAGCGTGGAGCCACCTTAGCCTTAGCCGAGAGGGTAATCTCCCCCTTTTCGGCTTCTACAAATCGGGGTCTGTAGCGTTGGACCCTTTGCTCCCCTCAGTTCTTGCACGGGCCTGGAGCCTCTGTAGTCTTCATTCGTCATAATTGAGCATCCCCAATTCAGTCTTGAAAATATTGAACTTGGCCTCGTCTAGGGGCTTTGTGAATATATCAGCAATCTGCTTGTCCGTGGGGACATAACAGAGAGAGATATCCTTATTCTCCACGTGCTCCCGAATGAAGTGGTAGCGTACTTCAATATGCTTCATTCTGCTGTGCGACACCGGATTGTTGGCAATGGCAATTGCACTGGAGGAGTCGCAGTACATGGGTACTTCCTTGAACTGAAGGTCATAGTCGGCTAACTGGTTTCTGATCCATAGAAGTTGTGCGCAACAGCTTCCTGCAGAGATATACTCTGACTCTACTGTGGAGGTTGCAACACAATTTTGTTTCTTGCTGTTCCATGAGATAAGCCTCCTACCGAGGAATTGACACGTCCCGGAGGTGCTTTTCCTGTCATCCCTGCTCCCTGCAAAATCAGCATCTGAAAATCCTATTAGCTCGACGTCATTGTTTCTCGGGTACCACAAGCCAAGATTAGGAGTACCTTTAAGGTATCTCAGAATTCGCTTTGCGGCGACATAGTGAGATTCCTTAGTGCTCAACTGATATCGGGCGCAGACACATGTGGAGAACATAATATCCGGTCGACTGGCAGTAAGGTAGAGCAGGGATCCAATGATGCTTCTGTATTTGGTTTCATCGAAAGGTTTACCTTTCTCATCCTTATCCAGAGACATGGTGGATCCCATTGGAGTCCTCATAGAGGTTGCACTCTCCATACCGAATTTCTTAAGGAGTTCATTTGTGAACTTCGTCTGAGAGATGAAGATTCCATCCTCAGACTGTTTCACCTAAAGTCCTAAGAAATACTTGAGCTCTCCTATACTGCTCATTTCAAACTTTCCTTGCATAAGTTTAGAAAACTTTTTGCAAAGATTGTTATCCGTTGAGCCGAATATTATGTCATCGACATAGATTTGCACCAGCAAAATCTTGCCTTTGACTTCCCTGAGAAACAATGTTTTATCTATTTTACCTCTGGAGAACTTGTTCTCAAGAAGAAAACCAGATAAAGTCTCATACCAAGCTCGTGGAGCTTGTTTCAACCCATATAAGGCCTTATTAAGAAAATAAACATGATTGGGATAAGTAGGATCGACAAAACCTGGGGGTTGAGCGACGTATACTTCCTCTTTCAGGTCTCCGTTCAGGAATGCCGATTTCACATCCATTTGATAGACTGTGAATCCTTTGTGTGAAGCATACGCCAGGAACAACCTGATTGCCTGAGCCTTGCTACTGGTGCGAAGGTCTGGTCGAAGTCAATCCCTTCCTCCTGTCTGTAATCTTGAGCCACCAGCCTGGCCTTGTTCTTTACGATGACACCATGTTCATCCAGCTTGTTTCTGAAGATCCACTTTGTGTCAATCACATTCTGCTTGTATGGTCTGGGAACCAGAGTCCAAACCTTGCACCGCTCGAATTGATGTAGTTCCTCTTGCATGGCCAGAATCCATGCCGCATCCTTGTTCGCCTCGTCGAACTTCTTTGGCTCAACCTGTGACAGGAAGCTAAGATGCAATACCTCGTTAATTGTACCTCTTCGAGTTCTGACCCCGACACGAGGATCCCCGATGATCTGATCTCTAGGATGATCCCTCACGTGCCGGAGCTCTAGTAGTCGGGCGTTAGGAGCTTCAACTACTTCTTGGGCTTCTCTTTCCTCTAAGAGATTTGTTCTATCTTGATCTTCAACACTTTCAGATGACGTAGAGGTGGAGACTTTGACGTACTTAGGAGCATCAACTTTAGCGGTCTCATCCAGACTCAGCTGTTCCAGTCGTGCACCTGCATCTTCAAGAATACTACTGGAAGAGTTGTTGTTAAGCAAACTTCCTTCATCAAATACAACATTTATTGATTCTTCTACCACTAGGGTTTTCTTATTGAAGACCCTATATGCCCGACTGTGGGCACTATAGCCCATGAATATGCCTTCGAAGCATTTTTCACCGAACTTAGTACGCGGGTACTTCCCATTATTCAGTACATAGCATCGGCAACCAAAAATCCTTAAGTAGGACATGGTTGGTTTCCTGCCTTTCAGTAGCTCGTAGGGCGTCTTACGATGATGCTTGTTGATCAATGCTCGGTTTTGTACATGACATGCCGTATTGACACCCTCTGCCCAGAAGTATTCCGAGAGAGAAGCATCTTTCAACATTGTCGTGCAGGCTTCAATGAGAGTTCTATTTCTTCTCTCCGCAACTCCATTTTGCTGAGGAGTGCGCGGGGAGGAAAACTCATGAAAGATACCTTGTTCTTCACAAAATTCTGTCATTGCACCAGATTCGAATTCTGTTCCATGGTCACTTCTGATTTTGACCACGGAGCAGTTAAATTCGTTCTGAACCTGCTTGACAAAATTAGTGAAGATGTCAAACGTATCTGACTTTCGTTTCAAAAAGAACACCCATGTAAACCGAGAATGATCATCAACTATCACTAGCGTATATGACTTGCCTCCCAAGCTATGAACTTGCATTGGACCAAACAAGTCCATATGCAAAAGGTAAAGACATCGGAAGAGTCTTTGTCAGCGATGCTCTTAAAGGTAGCTCGAGTCTGTTTGCCCATCTGGCATGCAGGACATGGGCTATCTTTGATGCACTTGATACTGGGAGCATCCCTTACCAAATCCTTAGAAAATAGCATACTAATTGTCTTGAAATTAATATGTGCCAATCTCTTGTGCCATTGTTCACAAAGAGATGCACTGCCTGTTGCCACAAGGCATACGAGGGTAGATGAATCTAAACTGAGAAAATCTAAACAAAAGATATTTCTGCTCCTAATGCCTGATAATACCGCTTCAGAAGAGGTACGTGAAATTATCAGACATTTATCCTTGCAGAACTTAACGTCATAACCTTTATCACATAAATGACTTACACTGATCAGGTTATGGTTTAACCCTTCAACATAAGCCACGTCGGTGATAGAGATTATACCGTTTAATGATTATAAAAATCAGTTATATTTTAAAGGCCATATCACTCGGCTCAGTGGATCACCTAGTCACAGTTTAAAAACTATATTTATACGTAGCGAAAAATACTTTATTTATATTTGGCACCCTATGAGAGTGCATAAGTGACCCCGAGGTCAACTTATACTATGCAAGACTCTAGATTTATTTTATACTGTAAGTAAGAAAATGATCCTTTTTACATTGCTTGGAAAGTAGTGTATGAGTTTTATAAACATGCTGATCATGAGATATACTTATAATAGTGTTTGAAAGTCCACCTAGTGTCAGCTATGTGCACTTATGGGGGGGGGAGAATAGGTGACGAGTAGCGCTTTTGCGGAATTTACGAGAGTACCTGCACAATAAACGTAAAAAGCACAGCACACAGAAAACACAGCAAATTTATAGTGGTTCCCGACTTGGGTACATCCACTTTCCCCCTTCGACCTATCTCCCCAACAAGGGACGACTCGGTCACTTCTCCAACGGGATTGAAATCCAATCCCTGCACTAACGGAAGGAGCTCTTCCACACATGAGAGTCAACACTCCCACAAAACGGGTTGCACCCAACCCTTACAACATGGAACAAAAGTTCCCTTACAACGAAATTAAATATAGAGTGTACACGTGATACAAACTTCTTTTGGAGACTACGGTGTTCCTCTTTGTTCGACGACGTGTTCTTGAAGTCGATGAAGAGTCTACGACCTTGGTCTCACTTGGAGAGGATCTCCCGGAACCGGCGGCGGCAATCCGAGCGGCGGCTTGGTTCGGAGTCGGCGGCAACGAAGGTGCGCTGCTGCAGTGCTTTGATATCCAAACTTCTTTGCGAAGCAAACTAGGTCTACCAACGGTCACTCTAGGATCGGTCGTCTCGATCGATTAGGACGGGGGAGTTTTTCCCGGTCAACAAATCGAGAGACAAGAGATCTCTGGATAGACACGTGAGACGCAAGCTTTGCTAAGCTTCTGTCGCCGGAGATCGGGAAGATGAACGATCAGCGGCGGCGACGTACTTGCCCGAGCGCGACGGCGGCGGAGGAGAGAAATCGCGATATTAGGGTTTCCGCTTGCTCGGCTTCTTTCTGTGTGTTTCTTCCGTTCAAAATACCCGAGTATAAATACTGTAGCTACCTTCAATAAGACCGTTTGTGGGACCCACAAAAGGAATCACCAAATCCCGGTCCAGAAATTTAACAGCGGCAGAATCCGGTTCAGGAATTTCCAGAAAAACGCCAAGTCAAAATCGGTGAGAATCGAAAGTGATTCTCGCCGAGTCGCCGAGAATCAAAGGTGATTCTCGACGATTCGCGAGAATCAAAGATGATTCTCGTCGAATTTGCCTTGGTTGCACGCACTGCGTTAAGCCAGGTCGAGACGGCGAGAATCAACCAGTGATTCTCGTCGATTCTTACTTAGACTCAGAGGTGCTTGCTTAGAAGTTGCTGGAACGTGTTCGGCGAGAATCAACCGCTGATTCTCGACGAATCGACGAGAATCCCAAGTGATTCTCGCCGAATCGGCGAGAATCACTTGGTGATTCTCGCCGAATCGGCGAGAATCACTTGGTGATTCTCGTCGATTCTAACTTAGACGAATTTTCGTCTTTCCACCTATGAGATGCTCCTTGACCCATCCTTGCTCCTTGTCTGCTCCTGCATGTTTACAGCCCTGTGCTTGAAAATAAGTGCACTCCAATAGAGAGAGTACACGTAGGCCAACACACTGATCTGCTCAACGAGGGATTACGTCGTGCAGACCCGTGTATATTGACCTACTGCACCCTGACATTGGTGTGCACTTAGCGTGGAAAAACTGCAAGCACAACTAGAAGGATTTTATCAAATACATAGTCTATTGACCTTAGCTTGTCCAGGGGCTTCTTCAAATCAGGTGCATTGTGGATACAATACCCAACAGTGTTTTTTAGGTTTAAAAGTAACTAGCAAACTAGCATAAATCTTCCAAGAGCAAATAGACTATCTCCAGAAAGGTAGCAGTAAAAGAAACATATATACTATCATAAGCAAAAACCACCAGCTAGCGTCGACAACCTGACATGAACCCACTGGCGAGCATGTATGTCTATAAGAAAAACAGAAAACTACCTCACAAGACAAAGAAACTGATCTCTACAGTACAAGAGATCACCAGCAACAACATAACAAAACTAGCCACCTACTCGGCTACTAATTAGAACCTGAGGCATTCGGAGAAGAAAAGAATACCTCAGCAAGTAAAACAAGAAAATCTGAATAAGAGAATTATATCAAAATGGAACCAAGGAGAGTAAGTGTTGGGTACATTGGTCTAAATGTACCTGATTTGAAGAAGCCTCACCCAACTCAATGATATACATCAAAATGTATTTGATGTGTTTTTGAGTTACTTATGCAGGTTAAGTATTTGCAGGAAATGATGAAAAAGTTTCTAAGTCCATGTGTCGACTGTAACAACCACATCCGTTCATATGATATATTCTAGAAGGTCCGGCCGGGGCCCCACAGGATATATCACAAAACAGTCGGTGAAGGTACAGGATGATACCAGAGTCGCACATCGCACCTAACACAAAGCATTCTAGCGGAAGCCTAGACTACAACTTGAACTCCTCATGAATGTCCAAACATAAAACTCCACATTTTATATCATATAGGAATGTCTTACAACATATACAAAGAGTTGGCCTTATGGCCTTACATGGCTTTCACACAGTGGCCTAAAACAAATTGGCGCGCAGGCCGGCCACAATAAAAGAAAACACACAAAAGAACACAGCTAGCCTTCGAGGGCTAGCAGCAGCAGCAGCAACACCCGCAGGAACATCAGCCTCTATGCGATCCGCTCGGCTCTCCAGCACCTGGAAAGGGACAATCCACCCACCGGTGGAAAAACAAAAGCAACGATCAGCGTTCAGCTGACCAAATTATAATGACCCTACCCCTTCTCTCGGGGCAGCGGTATTCTTCCCTGCAGGCATATTAGATCACAAGTACGACAAGCTATATCATCAAAATGTGCTGTCACGCACACAAGCCATCACAACCATTCGCCGCCCGGCCCAACGGTCCGTGCACTCATGACACATTCTTGGTGTTCTGGCAACCTCTTGCCCACCACCGTATCAGGGTTACCACCCAATGGTAACTCTCTTGAGCATTTACTCCATGGCGTGCAGCCGGAGTTAGTCTTCGGACACCGGGATGGCCCGTAGCCCCCCGTTGTGTCATGGCGCGCAGGCCGAAGACTCTTGCTATGCGCTCCAACAGACTGTACTTTTTGGTCTCACGTCAGACGGACATAGCGCAGGTCGGATCCTCCACCCCCCGTTGCTCAAATCGCCTTGCCTTCTCCGAGTACGGCGTACTCATGGCTATATCAAAGGCGTGGGTCAGTCTCACCAATCCTGTTCTTGGCATTCAAGCCTGGGTATTTCTCTATACCCATTTCCTCACAGCAACAGCAGGTCTTTCCTGGGCACACCAGTACTTCCTGTGACTCTCTCCACAGGTGGACACCACACAAGCACAAATGTTAGGGGTCTTTCCTGGGCACACCAGTACTTCCTGTGACTCGCTTCACAGGTGGACACCCTATGACATCAAGCATCACAAAAGGGCCTTTCCTGGTCCCACCAGTACTTCCTGTGCCTCATTCACAGGTTGGACCCAAAAACATCCATGGCTATTTTCCTGGGCTCCCACCCCAGTACTTCCTGCTACTCCTTTTCGCAGGCATAACCCGTAGACTCCTTACACTACACGTTTATCACGGAGTCTTCTCCGGTTCGTATGCAACATCACCAATCCAGACTAACCTGTCCAGATGGGCTTCACACAGCATGCCTATTTCGTACTCCATTTCTAGATCTATATGCTAACAAAGGGGATTTCAAGCATCCACCCAAAGATTTCCAAAATCAGCCACCTCTTGGTGGGGGAAATCACAAAATATGCCAAAAAGGAAGCTTTCACATGGCTAGGAAGAAAAGTCGTTACCCTTGACGACCGCTTCGGTGCCATGGACTCCAAGCTAGCTTGCAAGACTCGCAAGAGCGTTTCCTCCGCAACGCTGGCTTCGGATCTCTCGTCGGTAAACCGCAGCACCACCAACAGCAGCCCCCTTTCCTTCTTCCTCCTCCTTTCTCTCTCTCTTTCTCTCTTCACTTGAAGAAAGTTCAAGGCCAAAGAAAATGAGAAATCTTTCTCTGATTTCGGCCCTTAAGGAAAAAGAAGAAGAAGCTTCAGCCCTTGGATCTAGACTGAAGGAATGGACGGCCACGATTCTGCCAAAAACACATATTTTGACCCGACACGGCCTTTGACACGGCCGTGTGCCAGGCCGTGTGCCTCAAGCGGTGGTCAACCGACTTATCCAAACCAGTGACACGCCCATGGGACACGCCCGTGTCATGGGCCGTGTCACCAACACGCCTTCAGACACGCCCATGTCTGCGGCCGTGTACCTGGGTGAAAAAAATCTCAAATCATCCCGAGACTTCACACGGCCTGTGACACGCCCGTGTCCCAGGCCGTGTGCCCAGACACGGCACAAAGACACGCCCTGTCGAAACCTTCGGCGGGCTGAGTTCGTCGCCTGATTTGACACGCCCTGTGACACGCCCGTGTCACAGGCCGTGTTCAACACTCGACACTCGACGATCGTCGAGAAAAATCGTCGAGCATGCGACACGGCCTTGGACACGCCCGTGTCCTGGGCCGTGTGCCTCCTCTCGACGCATCGTTGAGAGAAAAATCGTCGAGACAACGGCCGATCGTCGACACAACCTCGACACGCCCTGCGACACGCCCGTGTCGCAGGCCGTGTCAACTGACACGCCCTGGGACACGCCCGTGTCCCAGGCCGTGTCACCCAAAAATTCCTTTTTTCGAACTTTGGGCTGTTACAATCCTCCCCTCCTACAAGAAATTTCGTCCTCGAAATTTAGAGATAGGAAAGCAACAGAAAGCAGCAAGAAATATGTAACAACGTATAAAATGTCATGTTACAACACTCTCGCTACAGATTACAAAAATAGCTCAGGGAACTATGCTCGCATGGTCTGCTCGCGTTCCCATGTCAGTTCTTCACGGCCGCAGTTGTCTCACCGGACTTTTACCATACCAACTGTCTTGTTCCGCAACTGTTTCTCGGCTCGATCTTCGATCTGAATGGGTCGAACTCTCGTTGTTAGCCCATACTCCACCGGCACACGATCATCCGCGATCACTTGAGCTGGATCTTTCACGGCCTTCCGAAGCACCGAGATGTGAAAGACATCATGTAACCCACCCAAGTCCGCCGACAGAGCTAGCCGATAAGCCGCTTCGCCAACTCGCTCAACCACTTCAAACGGACCCAAATATCTTGGACTCAACTTTTTCAATCGTCGAATCCTGGAGACACCTTTGAATGGCTTGATCTTCAAGTAGACCCAATCGCCAACCACAAATTCTACGTTCCGGTGCTTGGCGTTGTAGTACTTCGCTTGTCGATCTTGAGCAATAAACAATCTCTCTCGAATAGTCCGAATGGTTGAGTTTGCTTCATCCATCTCATTTGGTTTAACAACCCGGGCTTCACACGCTTCTACCCAAGCCAAGGGAGTACGACACTTCCTTCCATATAGGGCTTCATATGGTGCCATCCCAATGCTTGCTTGGTAGCTGTTATTATATGCAAACTCGACCATATAGAGATGATCTTCCCATATCTTTCTGAAGTCAAGGGCGCACATTCGGAGCATGTCCTCCATTGTTCTGTTGGTACGTTCAGTTTGGCCATCCGTTTGGGGATGAAAGGCCGTACTGAAAGTCAACTTCGTGTCCAACAGTCGGTGAACTAGCCTCCAATCATTTGACGTGAATCGCCAATCTCGATCACTTACGATGCTCCAAGGAACACCGTGAAGCCGCACAATCTGATCAACATATAATTTTGCCAAACTTTCAACTGAATCATCCCGCCTGTTCGGGAGAAAATGTGCTACTTTCGTTAGCCGGTCAACAATCACCCAAATGGAATCATTTCCTCGCTGCGATCTTGGCAACCCATGCACAAAATCCATGGAAATATCATCAAATTTCCACTCTGGGATCGGCAGTGACTTCAAATAACCGCCCGGCTTTTGGCATTCCGCCTTCACCATCGCACATGTTTGACATTTGGCCACATAAAGGGCAACATCTTTCTTGAGCCCTGGCCACCAGAAAAGCTTCTTCATATCGTTGAACATCTTTGTGCTCCCGGGGTGAATAGAATACTTTGCATAATGCGCTTCATACATTAGTTCTTCCCTCAGCTTCCCCACATTTGGGACGCACAAACGGCCCTCTTTCCGTACAAGACCGTCAATCCAGGTGAATTTGCCCTCTGGCCCTTCATTCACATAGCGTAAGAGATCGTCATCCAACTCCGTTGCCCGTCGAATTCGGTCCGCAAGGTCACATTGCACCTCGACCCAGTTCAAACATATAGTGGCAGTGGAATTCTTGTCAACACAATAGATCTCTAACGCCTCCAATTCCTGGATAAGGAGATTATCATGCCTTTGTAACCAATTCGCTCTAGCCGGAATCCGTCGACTCAAGGCATCCGCGACAACATTCCCCTTCCCGGGCGTATAGTGAATCTCGAAAGTGTAGTCCCCAAGGAACTCCAACCACCTTCGTTGTCGCATGTTCAAGTCTTTCTGCTCCAAAAGATACTTTAGGCTCTTATGATCGGTATAGATCTCCAACTTTACTCCATAAAGGTAGTGTCGCCACAACTTGAGTGCAAAAATCACTGCCGCTAGTTCCAAATCATGGACGGGACAATTTCGCTCATGCACCTTCAGCTGGCGTGAGCCATAAGCAATCACTTTTCCGCTCTGCAGAAGAACGCAGCCTAAGCCGCTTCCTGAGGCATCACTATAAATCACAAATCCGTCGGTTCCGCGTGGCGAAGACAACACCGGCGCCGTGGTCAACCGAATCTTCAGCTCTTCAAAAGCTCGTGCGCACTCTGGCGTCCAAACGAACTTCTGATCTTTTCGCGTCAGTGTGGTTAGCGGCAAAGCGATCCGTGAGAAGTTCTCCACAAATCGTCTATAGTAGCCCGCAAGTCCAAGGAAACTCCTGACCTCGGCTACAGAAGACAATCTTGGCCACTCTTGTATGGCTCTTATCTTCGCTGGATCCACTGCAATGCCCGCTCCACTCACCACATGGCCTAAAAATGCCAGTGACGATAGCCAAAACTCGCACTTCGAGAACTTGGCATATAGCTGATTTTGCCTCAACGTGTTCAACACCAACCGCAAGTGAATCTCATGCTCAGCTTTGGACTTCGAGTATACCAGGATATCATCAATGAACACTATCACAAACAGATCCAGGTACTCACGAAAAATACGGTGCATCAGATCCATAAACACCGAAGGCGCATTGCACAATCCAAAGGGCATGACTGTGAACTCATAGTTCCCATAACGCGTTCCAAATGCGGTTTTGGGAATGTCACCTTCCCGAATTCTTAACTAGTAATAACCAGACTTCAGGTCCAACTTCGAATAGACGGTCGAGCCCACTAGCTGATCGAATAACTCATCAATCTGAGGTATAGGATACTTATTCTTCTCGGTCAGCTTATTCAATTCACGGTAATCGATACACAACCGTAACCCACCATCTTTCTTCTTTACAAAGAGCACAGGCGCGCTCCAAGGTGACATACTTGGGCGGATATAACCTTGCTCTAGCATTTCTTGGAGTTGAACCTTCAATTCAGCCATCTCTTTTGGCGCAACGCGATATGGCGAGCGGGCCACAGGTTTCGCACCTGGCACCAACTCAATTGTGAAGTCAATCTCCCACTGAGGTGGTAGCCCAGGGAGATCCGCGGGAAACACATCTGTAAAGTCTGCCACAATCGAAACCTCGCACAAAGTGGCCTTAGGCTCAACAGCCTGAATTAGTGCAAAGTAACACTCCGCACCCTTCCGAACAGCTTTGACTACCTGGAGTGCAGACATCAACGTCCTGCCCACTCCTCGCATACCCGCAAACTTGGTCTTCTGTTCGGTATTCTGGCCCAACGTGATTTCTTTGGACTGGCAATCAATCATAGCATGCTGCTCCGCAAGCCAATCCATCCCAAAAATCACATCAAACTCCGATATTGGCAAAACAAATGCGGTTAAACGAAAATCCCGACTTCCTAACTGAACCGCCACATCGCAAGCTTGATCCGCAAGCATCCAACAACCATTCGGCAACACCACTCTGACGCTATCTGCCTTTGGACGACTGGGTATCCCAAGCCGCGTAAGAAACTCACGAGACAGAAAGGAATGCGATGCACCTGTATCAAACAGTGCTCGCGCCAGCGTGTCCCGAATCATCACAAAGCCTATGACAAACATGTCACACACACAAACCACAAACATAGGGGGACTAAGCTAAGCATACAAACATTAGCATAATCAAAACTAACTCATACCTGTGACCACGTCACTCTGCTTGATGGCCTCTTGCAGGCCAAGATTGTAGACCCGGGGTTGCGCCTGCGAGGCAGAGGAATCCACCACCGCCTTTCCTTTTTCCGCATAAGATGCTCCCGCCTTCTTTTCACTCTTTGGCGGCATCCGACAATCTCGCGCAATATGTCCCATCCGGCCACAATTGAAGCAGGTACGAGTGTCTGGCTTGGAGGTTGCCCCTGATGTTGCTCCCGTTGCAACTGATGAAGGAGCTTGTCCACTAGGCTTGGACTTCTTACCCCATCTCTTCTTATAGAATGGTTTTCCCGATCGGGGCACCTTCCACTCCGTTGCGTCACAGCCAAAGCTCTCTTCCCTTGCACCCTCTTCATATCCTTTTCCAACGTGGTTGCGGTGTCAACCAACGCTTGGAAACCTTGGTTCACAGAACTGGACACAAGGAATCTCAGCTCGTCCCTCAGTCCTTCATAGAACCGATTCGTCTTCCTCTGCTCATCAGCAAAACTCGAACCCACATACCGCCCCAAGCGAGTAAACTCATGCAGGTACGCGTCAACACTGCCATCACCTTGAGTTAACCGTTGGAATTCATTTTCCATGGCTATCCGTTGAGCCACAGGAAGGTGCTTCGTAAGGAAGAGCCGGGAGAATTCTTCCATCGATACTTGGGTTAACGGACGACCCGCCAAATGATGCAACTCCATCTCATCCCACCATAACCGAGCTTCTCCTCCAAGCAAGAAGGTGGCTAAGGTAACTTTCTGATGCTCCGCCGTTCCTATCGCCGTCATCACTCGCTTGACGCGCGATAACCAATCCTCAGCCTGCGTCGGGGTTCCCGCTCCCGAGAACGTAGGCGGATGGAAACTCATAAACCGCGTTAGCTGCTTCTCAGCCGCTCGAGGAGCCACATCCACAACAGGTTTAGGCCTTGCCGCCACCTGTTCTGGCCTCACAGCCGCTTGTTCCTGCCTAAGTGGCTGACCGTGGATCATGGTAAATAAGGCCTCCGCAACTAAACGCACATGTTCCTCAGACGGTGGAGGTGTAGGCACCGCGGCTGGTGCCGTACTTTCATCAGAACGCTGGGACTCAGACGGCGCAGCTCCACTTCGTGTCACCTAAAGGTGGAGAAGACACACACATTAGCGGTCGTACCCAAGCAAGCAACACAAAAGAAGAACACGCAGGTTCCTCAAACACACAAATATGCATTCCTATCATGGACATTCAGGAGTTCACTCGTAGACTTTGGTGTGCACAAACACGTGCTCGCCACCCCACAAAAGAAGTCGACCACGACTTCGAGAGGGAACGACCAAGACGACCGATACCAAAAATGTAACAACCCCATCCGTTCATATGATATATTCTAGAAGGTCCGGCCGGGGCCCCACAGGATATATCACAAAACAGTCGGTGAAGGTACAGGATGATACCAGAGTCGCGCATCGCACCTAACACAAAGCATTCTAGCGAAAGCCTAGACTACAACTTGAACTCCTCATGAGTGTCCAAACATAAAACTCCATATTTTATATCATATAGGAATGTCTTACAACATATACAAAGAGTTGGCCTTATGGCCTTACATGGCTTTCACACAGTGGCCTAAAACAGATTGGCGCGCAGGCCGGCCACAATAAAAGAAAACACACAAAAGAACACAGCTAGCCTTCGAGGGCTAGCAGCAGCAGCAGCAACACCCGCAGGAACATCAGCCTCTATGCGATCCGCTCGGCTCTCCAGCACCTGGAAAGGGACAATCCACCCACCGGTGGCAAACAAAAGCAACGGTCAGCGTTCAGCTGACCAAATTATAACGACCCTACCCCTTCTCTCGGGGCAGCGGTATTCTTCCCTGCAGGCATATTAGATCACAAGTATGGCAAGCTATATCATCAAAATGTGTTGTCACGCACACAAGCCATCACAACCGTTCGCCGCCCGGCCCAACGGTCCGTGCACTCAGGGCACATTCTTGGTGTTCTGGCAACCTCTTGCCCACCACCGTATCAGGGTTACAACCCAACGATAACTCTCTTGAGCATTTCCTCCATGGCGTGCAGCCGGAGTTAGTCTTCGGACACCGGGATGGCCCGTAGCCCCCCGTTGTGTCATGGCGCGCAGGCCGAAGACTCTTGCTATGCGCTCCAACAGACCGCACTTTTTGGTCTCACGTCAGACGGACATAGCGCAGGTCGGATCGTCCACCCCCCGTTGCTTCAAATCGCCTTGCCTTCTCCGAGTACGGCGTACTCATGGCTATATCAAAGGTGCGGGTCGGTCTCACCAATCCTGTTTTTGGCATTCAAGCCTGGGTATTTCTCTATACCCATTTCCTCACAGCAACAGCGGGTCTTTCCTGGGCACACCAGTACTTCCTGTGACTCTCTCCACAGGTGGACACCGCACAAGCACAAATGTCAGGGGTCTTTCCTGGGCACACCAGTACTTCCTGTGACTCGCTTCACAGGTGGACACCCTATGACATCAAGCATCACAAAAGGGCCTTTCCTGGTCCCACCAGTACTTCCTGTGCCTCATTCACAGGTTGGACCCAAAAACATCCCATGGCTATTTTCCTGGGCTACCACCCCAGTACTTCCTGCTACTCCTTTTCGCAGGCATAACCCGTAGACTCCTTACACTACACGTTTATCACGGAGTCTTCTCCGGTTCGTATGCAACATCACCAATCCAGACTAACCTGTCCAGATGGGCTTCACACAGCATGCCTATTCCGTACTCCATTTCCGGATCTATATGCTAACAAAGGGGATTTCAAGCATCCACCCAAAGATTTCCAAAACCAGCCACCTCTTGGTGGGGGAAATCACAAAATATGCCAAAAAGGAAGCCTTCACATGGCTAGGAAGAAAAGTCGTTACCCTTGACGACCGCTTCGGTGCCATGGACTCCAAGCTAGCTTGCAAGACTCGCAAGAGCGTTTCCTCCGCAACGCTGGCTTCGGATCTCTCGTCGGTAAACCGCAGCACCACCAACAGCAGCCCCTTTCCTTCTTCCTCCTCCTTTCTCTCTCTCTTTCTCTCTTCACTTGAAGAAAGTTCAAGGCCAAAGAAAATGAGAAATCTTTCTCTGATTTCGGCCCTTAAGGAAAAAGAAGAAGAAGCTTCAGCCCTTGGATCTAGACTGAAGGAATGGACGGCCACGATTCTGCCAAAAACACATATTTTGACCCGACACGGCATCTGACACGGCCGTGTGTCAGGCCGTGTGCCTCAAGCGGTGGTCAACCGACTTATCCAAACCAGTGACACGCCCATGGGACACGCCCGTGTCATGGGCCGTGTCACCAACACGCCTTCAGACACGCCCATGTTTGCGGCCGTGTACCTGGGTGAAAAAAATCCCAAATCATCCCGAGACTTCACACGGCCTATGACACGCCCGTGTCCCAGGCCGTGTGCCCAGACACGGCACAAAGACACGCCCTGTCGAAACCTTCGGCGGGCTGAGTTCGTCGTCTGATTTGACACGCCCTGTGACACGCCCGTGTCACAGGCCGTGTTCAACACTCGACACTCACTTCTCGACACTCGACGATCGTCGAGAAAAATCGTCGAGCATGCGACACGGCCTTGGACACGCCCGTGTCCTGGGCCGTGTGCCTCCTCTCGATGCATCGTTGAGAGAAAAATCGTCGAGACAACGGCCGATCGTCGACACAACCTCGACACGCCCTGCGACATGCCCGTGTCGCAGGCCGTGTCAATTGACACGCCCTGGGACACGCCCGTGTCCCAGGCCGTGTCACCCAAAAATTCCTTTTTCCGAACTTTGGGCTGTTACATCGACACCTAGAGGGAAAGTGTCGACACTTAAGAAGACTTGTGTCGACACCCAGGCAAGCAGTGTCGACACTTGGAGTCATTGTGTTGACACAAGGGATGCTGAGTTGACACCAGACAGAAAGTGTCGACACAAGGAGCTGTGTCGACACTCAATGAAGAAGAGTGCAGTGAAGCTGTGTCGACAATTAGCAGTTGTGTCGACACCCAGTGAAACTGTGTCTACACCAGAAAGTGTCGACACTTGGAGGCTGTGTCGACACTCAGCAAAAGTCAGCAGAGACTAAGTACAAGTGTCGACACTCAGAACAATGTGTCGACACTCAGCAGGAGAGTCAACACTTGAAGTAAGTGTCGACACCCAGAACAATGTGTCGACACTTAGCTGAAGACTCAACACTTGAAGAAAGTGTCGACACAAGGAGCTGTGTCGACACTTAGTAAAGACCAGTAAAGTTCAACAAAAATATTCTAAGTACAAGTGTCGACACTAAGGGAATGTGTCGACACTCAGCCAGAGTCTCGACAGAAGAAGAATGTGTCGACACCCAGAGCAATGTGTCGACACTCAGCAAGTATCAACACTGAAGACATGTGTCGACACCAAGAAGCAGTGACGACACTTAACAGATTCAACACATGAAGATGTGTCGACACAAAGGTATTGTGTCGACACTTAGAAGAATTCAGCAAAATACTGAAGTACAAGTACTTGTGTCGACACTCAATTTCAGTGTCGACACATAAAGAAGAAGTAGTGTCGAGATATAAAATCTACAACACAAGGAGTTGTGTCGACATCTTGTAGGCTAGTGTCGACACTTAGACAACATGTGTCGACACTTGGTCTATAAGTGTCTACACTTAAAGACAGATAGTCTCGACACTTCTAGACAGTTACAGAATTTTCAAGAACTGACATGATGACTTGACAGCTGCCATTCCAGCTGGTCTACAACACCTGTCAGAGTTGTCAGAATTCAGTTATGGACCGGACCAGCCGGTTACCATGAAGAAGGCCTATAAATAGGCTTATACAGTCTACAGAAACTATTGTTGAAGAGATTGATTGAACACAAGTCCAAGTTCAGATTAAAAGAAGATCTAGCTATCAAGTGAAGATCTAAGAAGTTGGAGAGAGAGAGCTCCATCCAAGAAATCAGCCGTTGGAACCAGGGTGAGAAGAAGGGTTCAGATTCACTCTGAATCTTAAGTAGCAGAGATCAAGGATCAACTGCAAAGGAGTCAATCTTATTGAGTTCTACTTTCAAGAAGCTTTGAAGAAAGCTAAGTCAGATTGATTTCAGCTGAGTTCTTCCAAGAACTCATCAAGAAACTCACAACTCTTCTCTCTCTTTTCTCTGAGTTGTTGAGTCACAATTTTGTATTCATTTTATCTTGTAGGATCCTTTGGATCTGAGTCTTGTAAGCCTGTAATTATAAAGGCTGAGTGTAAGGCTTGAGAGCCTGAGTGTAGGAGATTGAAATCTCTGAGTGTAGGCCTTGGTGGCTGAGTGTAGGCCTTGGTGGCTGAGTGTAGGCCTTTGTGGCTGAGTGTAGGCTTTGTGAAGAAGCTGAGTTGTAGGGCCTTGGGCCTGAGGTGTAGGAACCAGTTTTGGGTTCTGAGTTAGTGGAGGAGTTTGGCCGAATCTAGTACACTGCTAGATAGGCGAAGGGGGAAAGTGGATGTACCCAAACCTTGGGGAACCACTATAAAACTGTGTGTCTACTGTGTGCTGTGATAACCTGTGATTGCTGTGTGGTTGCTGTGATAAAGTAGCTAGAAATCTGTGTTAGATTCTGTTTGCTACCATAAAAGTTAAAAAGATTCAAGTCACATATTCACCCCCCCCCCCCTCTAGGTGTTTAGGTACAATATCTTTCAAGTGGTATCAGAGCCAGGTTCCTCAAAAAAGGACATAACTGTCTGAGTAGATCCTGTTGGCAGATTCAGTATAAGTCAATAATAGAATCAAGAAAATCAAGAACCATGGGTTCCACTGAAAATCACAAGGAATTGGGATCCATGAAGCTACCCATATGTAGGAAAGAGATCTTTGGGATCTGGAAGGAAAGGGTGAGACTCTTTATGGAAGCTTCAGACCCTAGGATTTATATCACAGTAAAGGAAGGGCCATATGTGCCCATGAAGGTGTCAGTATTAGATGCAAATCAGAGAACACCAAAGGATTTCTCTGAAATGACAAAGGATGAGATTGTTCTAGCCACCATGGACAAGAGGGCTCAGAACATCATAGTGAGTGCCATAGATGATGCAACTTTTCAGAATTTAATACACTGTAAGACAGCCAAAGAGATGTGGGATACTCTTATTGTGTATATGGAGGGTTCTGAAGAAGTAAGGCAAGACAAAAAATCCTTGCTAAATCAAGAGTATGAAAGTTTTAGACAAGGAAAGGGTGATAGCATAACTGAGTGCTATAAGAAGTTCTACAAGATAGTGAATGAACTCATGTCCTATGGCAGAGAGTTCAGTAATTATGAACTCAATGATAAGTTTCTAAGGTCCCTAACTAAAGATTGGGACACCAAGATCTTTGCCATCAGGGAAATGGCAAAGCTGGGAGAAATTCCTCCACCAACACTTTTTGGCAAACTGCTGTCCTATGAAATGCAGTTAATGGTGAGGAAAGAAGAGGAGAAATCCACAAGAAATGAATACAAGGAAAGGACAGTGGCCTTTAAATCAGAAGCCCCCAGAAAGTACAGAGGTAAGTCACCTACTCCACCTCCAAAGGTTGCTGAATCTGAGTCTGATGAGTCAGTCAGCACAAAATCTGAAAGCAGTGAAAGTGATGAGAACTTTGCTGCCTTCACAAGACATTTTCAGAAATTCTTAAAGAAGAAACAGTGGAGGACAAGGCCTTCTACATCACAGGGAAAGTAAGACTCTTATCAGAAAAGGAAGTCTTCAAAGAAAGACAGGAAAAAGACTAAGTCTAGCAAGGCAACTCTTTCAAAAATAGTATGCTATTGCTGTAATAGACAAGGTCATGTGATAGCAGATTGTCCAGAGAAAAGAAAGGAGTCTAGTGATAAGAAAAAGACTCAATACAAGGGCAAGAAAGAAAAGTCTTTTGTTGCCAAAAAGGACAAGAGTCGGTCAGATATTTCTTCTTAAGAAACTGAGTCAGATGCTGAGGCATATATATATGGCTATTTGCTGAGGAGGAAGAAGAAGAGTTCATGCAGATTATGAATTCTATATATGAACAAGAAGACTGTCAGTGCCAAGGACTAATGGCATTGACAGAAGGTGACAAAATCCTGGAGCAGCCAGGACCTAGTAAGGTACAAAGTTCAACTTTAAGTTCAATTTCTTGTGCCAGTACAGAATCAGATTCATCCTCATCAAATGATGAGAGTGCATCTGAGTCTGAAGAAGATATTCATCAGTTGATAGATGAATATAAAGTTCTGTTGCAAGCTTATAAGAAGAGCAAGTCCCTAGCCAAAAGTCAGGCAAAGGAAATTGTTATTCTCAAAGCTGCTGCAACTGATTTTGAGAAGTTGTTTGATCAAAAGCTTAATGAGATAGCCAGATTAAAGCACATAACTGTGATTCAAATGGGAACTATATCATTTAAGAATGATCAAATCAAGAGTCTGGAGATTAATCTTCAGAACGAGAAGGACTTAGTTGCTAGGTTTTTTAAACCAAAGTCTGTTTTACCCATAATTGATGAATTTATTCATCACAAAGGTAAAGCTGGACTGGGGTTTACTAGACCTGCAAGGACTGTTCAGTCCAAGTCCAAGTCCAAGGGCAAAGCCCCAACTCTCAACAAGTCAGCTGTAGATAAAACACAAAGACAGTACCTAAGAAAATGTACAATAAGTTTGAGTGTTGGTGCTGTGGCAAGGTTGGCCACTTTGCAATGGACTGTTGGCACAATGCTAGTGCCAAAGTGAGTAGCAAACTGCCTGTTGGAAAACCAGCAGGTAGTCTTGTCAGGATGCAAACTAACAAGTACCAAGGACCCAAGAATTCTTTGGGTTCTAAGGTTCACTAATCTGTTTTGCAGGTGAGTCCAAGTGGCCATGCCCCTATATGGTACTTGGACAGTGGATGTTCCAGACATATGACTGGAACAAGGGAATTGCTAAAGGACTACACTCCAATCAAAGATGGTCCTAAAGTTACCTTTGGTGGTTCTGAAAAAGGAATCATCAAAGGGTTTGGTAACATTTCTAGTAACTTAGTTACCATTACTCAAGTGACTTATGTTAAAGGGTTGAAACACAACCTGATAAGTATAAGTCAATTAAGTGATGTAGGGTATGACATCTCATTTGTTAAGAATGGTTGTCATATCAAGAGGTCAACTGATCAAGAGATCATTTTGACAGGTTATAGAAAGAGGAATGTCTACTGCCTAGACATTATGTGTGAGACCAATGGTTCTCAAGTATGTCTTGTAGCTGATGAGAAAGTCTCTCATTGTGTCAAATGGCACAAGAGGCTAGCCCATCTAAACTACAAGACAATTGGCAAACTCTTTAGTAAAGAGTTAGTGAGGAATGGTCCTCAAGTTAAGTGTATTAAAGATGGTATTTGCTCAGCTTGTCAAAAGGGCAAGCAGACTAGATCCATCTTTAGAAGCATTGAAAACAAAGATGCTGTGAGGTGCTTATACCTCTTGCATATGGATCTCTTTGGTCCAATGCCAGTTCACAGCTTAGGTTGGAAGGTCTATACCTTTGTAGTGGTAGATGACTACTCAAGGTTTTCCTGGGTGTTCTTCCTTAGACAGAAATCTGAAACACCCAATGTCTTCTATAGCTTTGTCAAACAGATTCAGAATGAACTAAATAGTACAGTGGTCAAAATAAGAAGTGACCATGGTACTGAGTTTCAGTCTGATAGCATGACAAAACTATGTGAAGAATTTGGGGTATTTCAAGAGTTTTCTTCACCAAGAACACCTCAGCAAAATGGCATTGCTGAGAGGAAGAATAGAACCTTGATTGAGGCTGGTAGGACCCTATTAAGTGATACATCACTACCATAATACTTCTGGGCTGAGGCAGTGAATACTGCATGCCATGTTATTAATAGGGCTACCATTACTATCAACAAGACCCCCTATGAGGTTGTGAAAGGCAGAAAACCAAACCTATCCTACTTCAGGATCTTTGGTTGTAAGTGCTTCATACTTAACAATGGTAAGTCTTACTTGACTAAGTTTGCTGCCAACTCCCAAGAGAGAATTTTTGTTGGGTACAACAACAATAGTAAGGCTTATAGAGTCTACAACTTGACTACTCAAGTTGTAGAAGAGACTGTACATGTAGTATTTGATGAAACTAGACTTATTAACAATGAGTTGTCTAGTAGTGTATGCAGCCCCACAGGTTTAACAAAGAAGATGACAAACTCACTCTAGAAGAAGAACCTACTGCAAGACAGCAAGTAGAAGACAGTGGCTATTGTCCAGGGGGAGAACTACATGTACCAATTGCTGATGAAGTTCAAGGAGTACAGCATGATGAAGATGTTGAAGAAGCTCAACCTGAAGTCAGGATGCCTCCAGCCAATAGGCATCTAAGAGATCATCCAGCTGAGCAAATCATTGGTGATCCAAGACAAGGGGTGCAAACAAGGAGCAGAAACCTGAATGCAGCAATCTACTCCAGTTTTCTATCCCAGGTTGAACCAAAGAAGTTTGAAGAAGCCATCCTAGACCCTCATTGGATTGAGGCAATGCAAGAAGAACTCAATCAGTTCAAGAGATGCAAGGTCTGGGAGCTTGTTCCTAAACCTAAAGACCATAATATAATTGGAACCAAGTGGATCTATAGGAACAAGATGGATGAGCAAGGAGTCATCATTAAGAACAAAGCAAGATTGGTTGCTAAAGGATATAGGCAGGAAGAAGGTATTGATTTTGATCAAACCTTTGCTCCAGTAGGCAGACTGGAAGCCATAAGGATGTTCCTGGCCTATGCAACCTTTCAAGGATTCAAAGTTTATCAAATGGATGTCAAGTCAGCATTTCTAAATGGTAATCTTAAAGAGGAAGTCTATGTGGAACAGCCCTCAGGCTTTGTTGATTCAACTCTACCTAATCATGTCTATAGACTTAGGAAAGCTTTATATGGGTTAAAGCAAGCCCCTAGGGCTTGGTATGAAACCCTGTCTAGTTTCCTCATTGAGAATAAGTTCTCAAGGGTGAAAATAGACAAGACTCTATTCCTTATGGAATCTAGAGGCAAAGTAATACTAGTCCAAATATATGTAGATGACATTATATTTGGGTCTACTGAAAGTAGCCTTTGCAAAAAGTTTGCAAAGCTAATGCAAGTCAATTTGAGATGAGTAGTATGAGAGAGTTAAAGTTCTTCTTGGGTCTCCAAGTAAGACAGACTGAGAGTGGTTTATCCATATGCCAGTCCAAGTTCACCCTAGAACTCATAAGGAAGTATGGTATGGATTCATCCAGCACCATGAAGACTCCTATGGGGTCAAGTATGTCTCTTAGCAAGGATGATGCAGGGAAACCTGTAGATAAAACCCTGTATAGCGGGATAGTTGGCTCCCTACTATACTTGACTGCAAGTAGACCAGATATCATGTATGCTACATGTGTCTATGCAAGGTATCAAGCCTGCCCTAAAGAGTTTCATTTGACAGCAGTCAAAAGAATATTGAGATATCTAAAGGGCACTCCTTATCTAGGCCTCTGGTACCCTAGGAATGGGGATTTTGATCTAACAGGTTATTCAGATGCAGACTTTGTAGGATGCAAAGAAGACAGAAAAAGCACTACTGGAACCTGTCAATTCCTAGGTGGAAGACTGATTTCATGGAGTAGCAAAAAGCAAACAAGTGTGGCTATCTCCACTGCAGAATCAGAGTATGTGGTTGCAGGAAGTTGCTGTGCTCAACTTCTGTGGATACAACATCAGCTTGAGGACTATGGATTTCAGGTAAGTGGAACTCCACTCTTCTGTGATTCTACAAGTGCTATTTCAATTGCACATAATCCTGTTTCCCATAGTAGAACTAAACATATTGAGATAAAATATCATTTTCTTAGGGAGCATGTAGAGAAAGAAGATATTTTACTAGAATATGTTAAAACTGATAATCAACTAGCTGATATGTATACTAAGCCCCTAGAAGAAGCTAAGTTCAATAGGTTTAAAATTGAACTAGGTAATGATAAACTTAGAGTAAATTTGTAGAACTGGAAATGTCTAAGTAAAAAGGTGTCGACACAGAATAGTGGTGTCGACACATCTAGGAAGTTGGTGTCGACACTTCAGAATAATAGTGTCAACACATGACAAGTAGGTGTCGACACATCCAAGGTGGTGTCGACACTTAGTGTTTACTCAGAATTATCTAAGTAAAGTCTCGACTATGTGTCGAGTTAAGTGGTGTCGACACATAAACAAGTGTCGACACATATAATCTATTGACTAAACTTGCGTCGACACATATGTGTCGAGACATTATAAGTCAGTGTCGACACTTATCGACAGTATCGACACAATTTAAGTTGGCTGCCCGCCTTTTCATCTTCAAAACTAAAAAGGTATAAATAGGGTTTTGCCTTAGTCTGTCGACACGCTTTCAAAAGTTTCGAGACCAAAACTTGTGTGTCGACACCTCTCTTCTCCAGTCAAATTCTTCAAACCCTAATGGCGCCAAAGCTTGAGGAGAACGTCAACGAAGGGTATGAACTGGTGCGCAATGCTTTTGATGATGCCGACCAAGAAATCAAGACTGTAGTAACCCTAGTTGCCGACTCAGGGTTAGAATATCTTGTTTCAGAGCCAACAAAAATTTGGAAGAAGGAAGTCCTGGAATTCCTTAATGGAGCTAAGGTAGACGACACTGGATTGAAGATCAAGTCCAGGGTCCATGGTGAAAAGGTGAAGGTCTCTCCAAAAAGTCTGAGAAAAGTCCTTCAGTTGCCAAGAACTAAGGAAGAAGAAGAGGTTACAGCTTCCAGGTCCAGAGATGCATTGACATGGTGTGGACTGGATGCTAAGATGAAAATTGGCTCAGTTTTCAATAGAAAAGGAATGAACAGTCAAGGAAAATTCCTGTCAGAAATTGTTGGCAAGGTCATCTTAAGTAAGTCAGGAGGGCATGATAGGATATCAGCCCATATGTTCAACATTATGACAAGGATAATCTTTACTTTGAAGACAGATTGGTATGTAGTGATCTTTGAAAAGATCAAGGAGAGTCTGAAAAAGCCCAACATGGGAAGAATCTTAAGTTTATACCTTGCTGGAAGTATACCAGAAGTTATGGGACAAGCTGCTGGAAGTAAAATCAACCATATGAGGAAAATGGACATGAGGATCTTCTCCAGATGGGACAGGGTGTTGTCTAAAGAGATGCCAACCCCTGAGAAGATCACTCCTGAGAAAGCAACTCCATTGAAGAAGAAGAAGAAGTCTGCCCCAGTGGCTCAGGATCCAACTAGCAGCTCTGATAGTGAAGAGCAAGTTGTCTTCACACCTGATGAGCATGAAGAAGCAACTGCTGTAAAGTCTCCAACTCCTCAAGATGTAGCTGAAATCCAGGGGGAGCTACCTCAGGCTAGCCCCATACACAAGGATCACATCCAGGGGAAGTCATTACTTGTGGAAGAACCAACTACTCTTGAGAGTGAGCAAGCAACTAACATCATCCTAGAGGTAATCACTGAGCTTAATGCTTTAGTTTTTCCTATAAAGGATACTGATTTGTCTGATGTTTATCAGCAACCACAGACTGATAGTCAAGTTCCAGAAGTTGTCATGGAAGACACTTCTGTTACAGCTCAAGTGGTTTCTGATCCAGTGGAAGATGAGCCAAGAATTTCTACAGCTCATTCTCCACAAGAATTTACAATGGAAGATTTATTTCTAAATCTGGATCAAGAATATTTTGACAAAGAAACTGCTGCTGAGGAGGAGAATGCTCCAGTTGATTGGGAGCAAATGCCAATTCATGAAGAATCTGCAAGGCAAGAGACTGAGAAGGCACCAGAAGTGCAGAAGGAGATACCACCAAACCCTAAGGAGAGGGTAGAAATTGCTAGCTCCTCAGCTTCTGAAGATGAGGAGGCAGCAAGGGCTAAGAAAAGAAAGTTTCAAGTTTTCAGGAGAAGAAGCCAGAGTTACAAGAAGGCTTTACAAACTGTTACTCCACAGTCTATATCACAGCCAGCTCCAACTGTTGATTATAGTGCTTTAATGGTTGCAATGCAAATCAAGCTTGATGAGCACATGCAGGCCATTAAAAAGTATGTGGATGAAGGGCAGAAATCATTGCAATTTGATTTGGCCCAAGATATAAAGTCAATAAGATTTGAAATGAATCTTAATAAGAAGGAGATGACTGACTGCTTCCACAAGGGTGGGAATGCAGTAGTCTATCTTGCTACCCATCAGGAAAAGATAAAGGCTCAAGTAGATGACATAGCACAGAAGCAGGGGTATGTTCTAGAGAACCAAATTAGAATGAATGCCAATTTGACACAATCTCACAATGTTATAGTCACAGAGTTGAAGAATCTAGTTGCAGGACAGACTCCAGCTACTATTAAAGCAGAATTTGACAAAGTATTTCAAGAAGAAATAACTGCTGTTAAGACTGCCATCCAAGACTCACAGAAGATCATCACTGACAAACTCCAAAGGTTAAAACCTTTCTTTAAAGATGGAGTCAATTATTTGGATAATCAAGTGAGCTTTCAAAAAGATGATGTCAGAGATCACATTGAAAGAGAAGTCATAAAGTGGGAGAGAGTGTTAGTCAAGGCCAGCTCTGATCATGCCAAGTGGATATCAAATTCTATCAGAGCAACTCTTGGATATCCTACTCTTTGTGATGATGACAATGTTGCTGAATCTGGAATTCATCCTGCATATCTTGGAGGTGAGCAACCTGAAGTAGCTCAAGTTATCTATCCTCCACCAGATTTTGATATGATTCATGCTGACATACAGTCCATGTATAACCCACCTGGGGGTAAGGACAATGTTATACTAGAGAAAGTTGTTCAGCCTGTCTCTGAAGCTTTACAGGAAGCTCTCTTGAAGGAGCAAGCTGAAGAAGAAACCTGATTGTCAAAGAAGAGGTTCAGGGAGCAAGCTGAACAAAGACCTGACTTTGAGCAGTGGAGCCCCACCTCTAGGAACATTATTTTGACTACATGGAAAGCAGCAAAGGATAACATCCATGACAGGAATAAATGGTTTTCTGAGGCTGAATGGAGAAAGCATGAGTCAAGGTAGGTGGCTATAGTTCAATACAGAAGAAAGGCCAAGATGGGAAAGCTACCTACTACTGCTCTGGAGCCTAGCAAGTACTTTCCCAAGCCATATCATTATTTTGAGAGGCAAAAGATCAAGGCTGAGGAACTTAAGAAGAAAGATCTGAAAGGCAAGAAGCCTGTTGATGCTAAAGTTACTGAAGCTCCTGTTCAAGCCAAAGTACAAGCTGGAAAAGGAATAGTGATCAAGGAGCCTGAACATAAATAGAATTATAATTTTCTTAAAGTTTACTATGTAATCTTTTGATATAAAACATTCTGTAAACTTTTTAAAAAATGAATATGACAGATATTAGAACAATGTGTTATATGTTAAATCTATTTCATATTTGTTCTGTGATGATGTCTATGTATACATGTTTGATTATTACATGTTTATGATTGCCCTGCTATATATAATCCTGCTTTACATCATTTTGTAATTTTATTATGAATGGTGTATATCATTGACTAAGGGTTATGACTTCTCCAAATAGGGGGAGATTGTTGGGTACATTGGTCTAAATGTACCTGATTTGAAGAAGCCTCACCCAACTCAATGATATACATCAAAATGTATTTGATGTGTTTTTGAGTTACTTGTGCAGGTTAAGTATTTGCAGGAAATGATGAAAAAGTTTCTAAGTCCATGTGTCGACACCCAGAGGGAAAGTGTCGACACTTAAGAAGACTTGTGTCGACACCCAGGCAAGCAGTGTCGACACTTGGAGTCATTGTGTCGACACAAGGGATGCTGAGTGACACCAGATAGAAAGTGTCGACACAAGGAGCTGTGTCGACACTCAATGAAGAAGAGTGCAGTGAAGCTGTGTCGACACTTAGCAGTTGTGTCGACACCCAGTGAAACTGTGTCTACACCAGAAAGTGTCGACACTTGGAGGCTGTATCGACACTCAGCAAAAGTCAGCAGAGACTAAGTACAAGTGTCGACACTCAGAACAATGTGTCGACACTCAGCAGGAGAGTCAACACTTGAAGTAAGTGTCGACACCCAAAATAATGTGTCGACACTTAGCTGAAGACTCAACACTTGAAGAAAGTGTCGACACAAGGAGCTGTGTCGACACTTAGTAAAGACCAGCAAAGTTCAACAAAAATATTCTAAGTAGAAGTGTCGACACTAAGGGAATATGTCGACACTCAGCCAGAGTCTCGACAGAAGAAGAACGTGTCGACACCCAGAGCAATGTGTCGACACTCAGCAAGTATCAACACCGAAGACATGTGTCGACACCAAGAAGTAGTGTCGACACTTAACAGATTCAACACATGAAGATTTGTCGACACAAAGGTGTTGTGTCGACACTTAGAAGAATTCAGCAAAATACTGAAGTACAAGTACTTGTGTCGACACTCAATTTCAGTGTCGACACATGAAGAAGAAGTAGTGTCGAGATATAAAATCTACAACACAAGGAGTTGTGTCGACACATTGTAGGCTAGTGTCGACACTTAGATAACATGTGTCGACACTTGGTCTATAAGTGTCGACACTTAAAGACAGATAGTCTCGACACTTCTAGACAGTTACAGAATTTTCAAGAACTGACTTGATGACTTGACAGCTGCCATTCCAGCCGATCTACAGAACCTGTTAGAGTTGTCAGAATTCAGTTATGGACTGGACCAGCCGGTTACCATGAAGAAGGCCTATAAATAGGCTTATACAGTCTACAGAAACTGTTGTTGAAGAGATTGATTGAACACAAGTCCAAGTTCAGATTAAAAGAAGTTCTAGCTATCAAGTGAAGATCTAAGAAGTTGGAGAGAGAGAGAGCTTCATCCAAGAAATCAGCCGTTGGAACCAGGCTGAGAAGAAGGGTTCATATTCACTCTGAATCTTAAGTAGCAGAGATCAAGGATCAACTGCAGAAGGAGTCAATCTTATTGAGTTCTACTTTCAAGAAGCTTTGAAGAAAGCTAAGTCAGATTGATTTCGGCTGAGTTCTTCCAAGAACTCATCAAGAAACTCACAACTCTTCTCTATCTTTTCTCTGAGTTGTTGAGTCACAATTTTGTATTCATTTTATCTTGTAGGATCCTTTGGATCTGAGTCTTGTAAGCCTGTAATTATAAAGGCTGAGTGTAAGGCTTGAGAGCCTGAGTGTAGGAGATTGAAATCTCTGAGTGTAGGCCTTGGTAGCTGAGTGTAGGCCTTGGTGGCTGAGTGTAGGCCTTTGTGGCTGAGTGTAGGCTTTGTGAAGAAGCTGAGTTGTAGGGCCTTGGGCCTGAGGTGTAGGAAATAGTTTTGGGTTCTGAGATAGTGGAGGAGTTTGCTGAATCTAGTACACTGCTAGATAGGCGAAGGGGGAAAGTGGATGTACCCAAACCTTGGGGAACCACTATAAAACTGTGTGTCTACTATTTGCTGTGATAACCTGTGATTGCTGTGTGATTGCTGTGATAAAGTAGCTAGAAATCTGTGTTAGATTCTGTTTGCTGCCATAAAAGTTAAAAAGATTCAAGTCACCTATTCACCCCCCCCCTCTAGGTGTTTAGGTACAATATCTTTCAGTAAGTAAACATGACAGTAAAAAACAAAGGCTGTCCAAAGTAAGCCAAAGTACACCAAGTATAGGGAAACAACAACAAGCCCTGCTCAAATCCTGCAAAGGCTACAAGGCAAAAGTATACCAACAACATGTTGCAATCTATAAAGGAAAAACACATCTAACAATCCTAGCTTGTGAGTAGTGGCAGTAGTAAAAAAACAACATGGACCTGAGTTGGTGACCAAAAACAGTCCCCCGAACAAACGGTTCCAACTAAAAATTCACTGTATCAGCACAAAGCCACCACATACCATCCCGTACCTGGAATTAAAAGGTGGCGGCCACGGTAATACCCAGCCCGTACCTGGGATTAAAAGGTGGCGGCCACGGCTCGCACATAAAACCATCCCACTCCTTTAGAGTGTCAAAACACCACTACCTGCAATAACCCACGATTCAGCCTTCAAACAAAATAAAGGAAGAAATGAATGGCCGACAAGACATCCCCACCTAAGAGGTAATCGCTCAGGAAGAAAAGAAAATGAAAGAAAAGTTTGGTTAAGGCAAAAAAAAATAAACGTCGAACTCAGATCACAGGAAATCGTCGAACTCAAGCCACAGGAAATCGTCGATCTCAAGCCACACGGCATCGTCGATCTTAAGCCACAGGAAATCATCGAACCCAGTTCGATGATTTTTTTGTGGAACTCAGGTCACATAAAATCGTCGAACTCAGTTCGACGATTTTCGTCGAACTCAGTTCGACGACTTTCGTCGAACTCAGGATGCAGGCAATCGTCGAACTCATTTGGCAGGCAATCGTCGAACTCAGTTCGACGATTTTCGTCAAACACAGGACACATGAAATCATCGAACTCAGTTCGACGATCCTCGTCGAACTCAGTTCGACGATCCTCGTCGAACTCAGGCAACCGGAGATCGCCGATCTCAGTTCGATGATTTTCGTCAAACTCAGATCGACGATTTCATCATACCCTCTTCAACTCTCCAGACCACTACTACAAGCCCAGAATCACTCTAATCCTCAAGACTATGGAAAGGAAAAGAATTTCTGCTACTGCTACCACAACTGTCAAGCCAAATTTACACCCAAACTGAGCCTACCCATGAAATACTCAGCATTATAACACTACAGCAAACTGATCGTAGGCTTAAAAATTTGTAGCAAAAGAGAAATCTGGCAAGACTAAGTAGCATTCCTAGGTTCTAAGAACAGGAACTTAAACTATCTCGAACAGGAAGCAAAAATATGATATCTGGACAAGAAGGTAAAAATTTTGTAGACTTAAACAAGGAGGTTTCAGGCTTAAAAAAACTAGACAATGATTAATTCTGGAAGGGTTAAGTCAGCAGCAACAGGAAACTAGGTGAATAAATTCTACTTGGCAATGGCAAGGAGTACCACTTGCCTCAATTTCCAGCGATTTATCTTGCACAGCCCTTCCTCTCTCTCTCTCGGCTCCAGCCGCAACAGCACCTAAACCAGAATTCTAGAGTTTTAATGGCGGAAAAGGATCAAACCAAAAATTCCGAGACCCATAGAAACACCACGAAAATTGAATCTCTTACCGTAGGAATGAAGGTCTAGGCAAGAGTAATCCAAATCCATTTTCGGAATCGAATTCCGTCCACTAACACTCCCGGAATCGGCGTCCGAAGGTAGCGGTTCCAGCGGTTTCTCCGTTTCTTTTCGCGAACATGCGCAGGTCGGGATTTCGGGAAGATGATGAGCAGCGGTTAACTAAATTACTATTCTAATCCTATTTATATACTTGAAGTGTCCATGCCTCGATCTAAATGCAGTCCGTGGAATATCTGCCTTACGAATCCTGAGTTGATGATAGCCAGAACGAAGATTGATCATGGAAAACACCGTGCTACCACGCAACTGATCAAATAAGTCATCGATCCTCGGTAGAGGGTATCTGTACTTAATGGTGACTCTGTTCAGCTCCCTAAAATCAATGCACAGCCTCATCGACCCATCCTTCTTCTTCACAAATAGAATAGGAGCACCCCAAGGCGAGGAACTCTGCCTGATAAAGCCTTTTTCCAACAACTCGTCCAACTGGACTCGCAACTCCTCCAACTCACGAGGGGCCGTCTGATATGGCGCCTTAGCAATAGGATGTGTACCCGGTTACAAATCAATCACAAACTCAACATCCCGCTCGGGGGGAAGAACAGGAAGGTCATCAAGAAAAACATCAGGGAAACCACGTACAACAGGAATCTCCTCCAAGCACGGTAGACTAACAACAGTCCCAACCACCAAGACTAAACAAGCAAAATAATGAGAACGAAATAGCTTCTGAGCACATACCGCAGAAATGACAGGGGAATCCTGGCACGGATCAACATACACACTTCCAGGCTGACCATTGTCCTTGATGAAGTCCAAGTGCTTCCCTTTGCACTGAATAACCGCATCAAACTTAGACAACCAGTCCATGCCCAGAATGACATCGAAGTCCTCTAGATCAATCATCTTCAAGTCTACCTTCGCAAGAAAGTCCCCGAACAAAACAGGGCAATCCAGAATGCCCAAATCTGACAACACAGATTCACCAGAAGGGAACTTGACTGGGAGGGTATCATGAACTTGATCTAGAATCAACCGATAACGCTCTACAAAAGTTGTAGCCACAAACGAGTGGGTAGCGCCAGAGTCGAACAGAACACGCGCCCAGCGGTTCTTCACCTTAAATTTCCCTATAGGAGTATATATAAGCAATTAAGGAACAACCAAAACTAAACTATAACCATTCCAGAAAATAAAACTTTCAGGCTAGGAAAATAACTAACCTGAGATGACCTGAGTCGAAGCTTGAGCCTCCTCGGAAGAGATCACGTTCAGCTTTCCTTTGCCCTTGTCCACACGCTGAGGCGGAGGTAAAGCCTGAAGTGGAACTGCTTGAAGAACAGGCTGGACCTGAGGACACCTAGTCTTGATATGGCCCTTTTGTCCACACTGATAGAAGACTTTATCCTTAGACCAGCACTGTGCAGCATCATGCCCGGGTTGCTTGCAAACAGAATAGGAAACATCCTTCATAGGACCACCTTGAATAGCATGAACTTGCTCCTTCTTCTGAGCTCTCGCGTTCTTGAAACACCTCTCAATAGGGTGCCCTGACCGGCCACAGAAGCTACACGGTACCTTGCTCTTCTTTCCCGAAGCAGCTTCGTGTACCTGGGGGTTCTTCTCTTCAGCAGACTTACTCTTGTACTTCCTCATTTCCTGGCCTCTATTCTTTGTGGTCTTAATTGCCTCCACTTTAGAGCAGCCTCAACTACCCCTGCATATTCTCTAATCCATAAGCACTTGCCAACTGCTGATCCTCGCTCCTCAAGTCACCAAGGAACAGCTTGACTCGATCTGCTTCAACACTCACCAACCCAGGGGCAAACCGGCTCAACTTACTGAACTCTATCTCATACTCGCTGAGCGTGAGTTGCCTCTGCTTCAGGTGGAGGAAGTCGTTCATTAGTCGGTCACGCTCGACCGAAGGCAAGAACTTCCTCAACAGCATCTCCTTGAATAATCCCCAAGAGCAACCAGCCACCATGATCTCCTTTTCCCTAAGCCACCAGCTCTTAGCCAAAACCTTTAGCTTATAGGTGGCTATCATCACTCTCTGATCATCTGAAATACCGGATTACGAGAACATCTCCTCCATGGAGATCAACCAATCATCTATGACCATGAAATCTGCCTTCCCATCATTTGAAGGAGGGCTAAGTCTCTGAAACTGAGAAATAAAGGTCATCTCTGCTGGCACCACCACTGGAGGTCTCAGGGGAGCAGGAGGGGGAGGAGCAGCTGACCCCCCCTGTAGGGGCTTGCAACCCCTGAGTCTGTCCTGCCACAACTACCACTAGAGAGTGGATCTGGGCCTGCATCTCCACCAACTGCCTGGTCAAGGAATCATTGCTCTGTCGTAGGCTCTCGATCACCGCATCACTCTACGCTCCTGAAGAATCACCCTCAGACAGGGGAGTCGACCTAGTCGGAGGACGTCTCGTCATCCTAAAACCATAAAAACTGAGGTCAGAACATAGCACAACAGTTAGAACAAACTACCAGTATGGACAATACATACATAAATATGAACTTTTAACTGATATACTTGCTCTGGGATTTTAATTTATTTTTACAAAAGTGATGTTATGCTTAACCTAGGATGGTTAACCACCATCAACTAACTCTTGTGCCTAGATCGGGAATGCATGAATTTATATTCTTTTTCTGATTTAAAACTATGTGTGTACATATGTCATCCTACAAATCTTTATCTTGGCATGTTGTGCTTATGCAATGTTATGTTATGCATGATTGTGATATGCATTCTAAGAAGGCACTAATACATGTCATGAGTGGCGTACATATGAAAATGTTATGGATCCCATACTACATAACATTCTCATGCAACGAAAAAGAAACGTGCTAGTCACATTCATGTGGTGAGGTTATGCATCCCATACTACATAACCCTCACATGTTGCCACTATGGTGGATCCATATACAGACACATATTATGCATCCCATAATACATAATATGCCCAGTATACTTCATGTTATGCTATGAGTGTAGTGTTCACGCTTCAGCCAAGACGTGCTGATGACATATCGGTGTGTGTATGATATGATGCTAAACATCTAATACCTACAAGGAAAGGTTGTCCGACAAATTATCAAGCAACCTGGCCCTGATACCAACTGTCACAACCCGCATTTTCTCCGAATTTGAGAAGTATTAGAGTATGAGAAAACACGGGTTGTGATGCCACGTCGAGCAGGGGATAACTTCGACGCTCAGGCGAACACCATCTAACTAGACTTTGTAATTTCATAAGTTTAATGGTTAGAAAAATCGGTTATATTTTAAAGGTCGTATCCCTCGGCTCAGTGGATCACCTAGTCCACAGTTTAAAAACTATACTTATACGCAGCGGAAAATACTTTATTTATATTTGGCACCCTATGAGAGTGCATAAGTGATCCCCGAGGTCAACTTATACTATGCAAGACTCTAGATTTATTTTATATTATAAGTAAGAAAATGATCCTTTTTATGTTGCTTAGAAAGTTGTGTATGAGTTTTATAAATATGTTGATCATGAAAAATACTTATAATAGTGTTTTTAGGTTTAAAAGTAACTAGCAACCTAGCATAAATCTTCCAAGGAGCAAATAGACTATCTCCAGAAAGGTAGCAGTAAAAGAAGGGGATTGTTAACCGCAGACCAAATATGGCTATTCGCAGATTATTACTATTCGCAGATCTAAAGATACTCAAAATTGTTATTCACAGAAATTATTGTTATTCGCAGACCAACATTAAAAGTAAAAATATATATACCAAGGAGTACACCAGCAAAGGCATAGTTCATTACTATCAAAATTGAAGCCTACATCAGTATATATATATAACCTGCATCAAAAAATCTGAAGCACCAACACCACAGCAATAATTAGACTCCTCCCCTAAACTCTATAAAAGGAACACACAACTTTGTTCTTAATTTGTCTCACTTGTCTAATTCAAACAAACAAGAACTAATTCCCTTCTCCACGAATTTCACTGCTAAATAATTTGTTCTTAATTTTCTGCAGCTTTCCCCCTCCTCACCCCCCCCCCCCCCACAACAAACAATGTCTATAACATAAAAAGGTGAAAATCAAAATCAATTCGCACCGCCTTTGCAGGCGGGCAACTTTTGCATACCTGAAGCCTCACCCCGCCACCACCTCTGCCCGCTTCATGGAGCATCACATAAAAAGGTCAAAATCAAAATCAATTCGCGCGCAGCGAACGGTGACCTATAGGGCACCACCATTACAGGTGGGCGACGTCGGCGAGCAGGCGGTCTTCGTCGGCGAGCGGGCTGGCGACATCGGCAAGCAGGCGGGCGACGTCGGCACGCAGGCGGGCGACTTCGGCGAGCAGGCGGGCAACGTCGGGCTGGTGGCTGGGAAGATGCGAGAGAGGGGAAGCTGCGGAGCGCGGAGTGACGCAGGCGGGCAACGTCGGGCGACTTCGGCAAGTAGTCGGGCGACGCAGGCGTGAGATCGAGGGTTGGGAGAGGGAGAGAGGGGAAGATGCGGAGGAAAGGATCGGGGGTGGGTTGCTGGGAAAAGTAAAAGAATTAGGGTTGGTTTGTGAATAAAGGTTTTCAGAAAGGAAGAGGAATATTTAACGCCTTTTAAAAGTGCCTTTTTTGGTCTGCGAATAGCCATAATTGGTCTGCGGTTAACAATCCCCTAAAAGAAACATATCTAGTATCATAAGAAAAAACCACCAGCGGGCGTCGACAACCTGACTTGAACCCACTGGCATGCATGTATTTCTGTAAGAAAAACAGAAACTACCTCACAAGACCAAGAAATTGATCTCTACAGTATAAGAGATCACCAGTAACAGCACAGCAAAACTAGCCACCTACTCGGTTACTAATCAGAACCTGAGGCATTCAGAGAAGAAAAGAATACCTCAACAAGTAAAACAAGAAAATCTAAATAAGAACATTATATCAAAATGGAACTAAGGAGAGTAAGTAAACATGACAGCAAAAAACAAAGGCTGTCCAAAGTAAGCCAAAGTACACCAAGTATAGGGAAACAACAACAAGCCCTGCTCAAATCCTGCAGAGGCTACAAGCCAAACGTATACCAACAACATGTTGCAATCTATAAAGGAAAAAAACATCTAACAATCCTAGCTTGTGAGTAATGGCAGTAGTAAAAAACAACATGGACCTGAGTTGGTGACCAAAAACAGTCCCCCAAACAAACGGTTCCAACTAAAAATTCACTGTATCAGCACAACGCCACCACATACCCAGCCCGTACCTGGAATTAAAAGGTGGCGGCCACTGCAATACCCAGCCCGTACCTGGGATTAAAAGGTGGCGGCCACGACTCGCAAACAAAACCATCCCACTCCTTTAGAGTGTCAAAACACCACAACCTGCCATAACCCACGATTCGACCTTCAAACAAAATAAAGGAAGAAACGAATGGCCGACAGGACATCTCCACCTTGGAGGTAATCGCTCAGGAAGAAAATAAAATGAAAGAAAAGTTCGGTTAAGGCAACAAAAAAGGCGAACTCAGATCACAGGAAATCGTCAATCTCAAGCCACAGGAAATCGTCGATCTCAAGCCACAGGACATCGTCAATCTCAAGCCACAGGAAATCGTCGAACCCAGTTCGACGATTGTTTTGTGGAACTCAGGTCACATAAAATCGCCGAACTCAGTTTGACGACTTTCGTCGCACTCAGTTCGACGACTTTCATCGCACTCAGTTCGACGACTTTCGTCGAACTCAGGATGCAGGAAATCGTCGAACTCAGTTCACAGGCAATCGTCGAACTCAGTTCGACGATTTTCGTCGAACACAGGAAACAGGAAATCATCGAACTCTGTTCAACTATCCTCATCGAACGCAGTTCGACGATTCTTGTCGAACTCAGGCAACCGGAGATCGTCGATCTCAGTTCGACGATTTTCGTCAAACTCAGATCGACGATTTCATCATACCCTCCTCAACTCTCCATACCACTACTACAAACCCAGAACACTCTAATCCTCAAGACTATGGAAAGGAACAGAATTTCTGTTACTGCTACCACAACTGTCAAGCAAAATTTACACCCAAACCGAGCCGACTTATGAAATACTCATCATTATAACACTATAGCAAACTGACCGTATGCTTAAAACTTTGCAGCAAAAGAGAAATTTGGCAAGACTAAGTAGCATTCCTAGGTTCTAAGAACAGGAACTTAAACTATCTCGAACAGGAAGCAAAAATCTGATATCTGGACAAGAAGGTAAAAATTTTGTAGACTTAAACAAGGAGGTTTCAGGTTTAAAAAAAACTAGACATTGATTAAATCTGGAAGGGTTAAGTCAACAGCAACAGGAAACTAGGTCAATAAATTCTACTTAGCAAGGGCAAGGAGTATCACTTGCCTCAATTTCCAACGATTTATCTTGCACAGCCCTTCCTCTCTCTCTCTCGGCTCAAGCCGCAACAGCACCTAAACCAGGATTCTAGATTTTTAATGGCGGAAAAGGATCAAACAAAAAATTCCGAGACACCTAGAAAAACCACGAAAATTGAATATCTTACCGTAGGAATGAAGGTCTAGGTGAGAGTAATCCAAATCCGCTTTCAGAAACGAATTCTGTCCACTAACACTCCCGGAATCGGCGTCCGAAGGTAGCGGTTCTGGCAGTTTCTCCATTTCTTTTCGCGAACAGGCGCAGGTCGGGTTTTCGGGAAGATGATGAGCAGAGGTTAAATAAATTCCTATTCTAATCCTATTTATATAGCACCCGCTTAACTCTAACATAATAATTAATATAATACATAACAAATAATATCGTTTCACATAAAATACAAAACGACGTGAAAACCGAACAACCTCGAAATTCGGCGAAATTCGCACCGTAGCTAAATATCCATGCTACGAACACAACGGCGAAGTCGAAATCGACTTTCGACGAACAAAACTCAAGTTATCACTACCCGAAGCCAAAACACAAGCATCCCCCGAGAGGCCTCACCGGTCATCAAAACAGACTCGGCTTGCTAGGGAATCTTGCCAAAAGGCTACCAACAACCACACAAGGAATCTAAAGAGCTAAGACCATGCTCTAACAAATGACACATGCCGGAAATGCATCAACGTAACGCCAAATGAGAATTAGATAATCGCAAAAAAATCGGGGGCGTTACAACATCAAATCCCCAAAATTATGGGTTTGTAAAGTATATATGGCAAAGCATCATCTAAAAACCATGAATTAATTTCTCCAAGTGGATATTGACATAAAATTATCAGAGCCCAAATTTTACAATTTTGCAACAAGTAAATAGCTCTAAATAATTTATTGACCATAATTGCCCTTTTTAAAACTTGTGAAGGAAATACTGAAGTTTTTCAACTAAAATTTATAACAAAATTCAGGAATAATCATTTTGACTTAAAACATCTCCTGCCCAAGTTTCATGAGCCTCTAATGAATAGTGTGATCATAATAAATAAAATACTATTTACGGCCACATCATGCATAACAAAGGGGGTACTAGTAATATTACTCATAAATTTCCAATAAATTCACCAGAGGTCCTACCTAACTTAGAGTCCATGCTACCTAAGTTTCACACATTTTTAGTAAGTTTTGGTGGATTATTCTACACAAAACATGTTTGTGCCCTAAACTAGGGTTAGGGATTTGAGAGGTCTATCCATCTATAAATCACATAGAATTCATACCAGAGGGATTTGGATACACTAGCACCATTTCTACCAAGTTGCAAGATCACACAAGGGAATTTGACCCTATGCCCTTCACAACACTCAAAAGCCCCTCCTTAGGGTTTGAGTTTGGATCCTAAGGCAAAACTACCCTAGACCACCCCATAATCCCTATTAGGGTGTTAAGGGTCATGCTATGTCTGTGGTCAAAATATCAGCCTATGTTGAGGTGATTTGACCACTGAACCTCAAGGTGCACTTTTTACTTGAGAACCCCTCAATAAGGTAAAATTAGGGTTACCTCATTCCCTATCCAAAACACATCCAAATGAGGTGAAAATTTGTACCAAGATATATCATGAGGCCAGGGACCACTCACCAAAATTTGGGAGGGTTTGGAAGTCATTAGACCACCTAATTAAATTACCCTAATATTATTAAATAAATGGTAAAACCATAGTCAAAGTATCTCCAAAAATTACCATTTTTGTATAGGCCTTAGATATAGCTAAGAATGACCCCTTGCCCAAATTTCAAGTAATTTGGGCAAGGAATGAAGAGTCGGCACCCTTTTAAATTTCAGGATAGCCATTGGTATAGGTCCCACCACAATGGGTGCTCTTGTACACCCAAAAGTCCAAATTGGTTCAAATCAATTTTGAATTAACGTAGGCACTTAGGGCTACATATTCCATGTTGGTGACCTTTTTATTAGAGGTATCTAAATATTTTTAAAAATTAAAACCATTTACTGTAAAGAGTGTGACAGAAATCATTAACATGCATATATAAACCTATAGTTTAATTACTTATTCAACATGAATCTTGGCGCGCCACTTGACGGCATCTGGTCATCATCCCCGTCCAGCCGACAGTCCCGATTGGATTTTCCTAGAGCGCATTCCAGCCGCTGCGGCCAGTGATCCGGCCACCTCCCTGGCCGGCCACCGCCACCACCACCTCCGTTGAGGTGGTGGCTGTGGCCAGGCGGCGGCTTGGCCGCCGGAGGGGCTTATTCCGGCGGTTCTACCAAGAGGTTTTTCGGCCCGAAACCATGAAAACAAAAATTTGATTCGGGCTCAATTGAGCCCGAACTTCGAACATAAGCATTACTATGATCTACCCATGGAAGAAGGAGTGGAGGAGGACCTTGCCGGCGGCCTGAAGTCGAGAAGGTCGCCGAAAAGCCATTTCTAAAGGTGGCACCACTCGGTTTCTTCAACTGCACAGTGAGGGGGCTCGATTTATTCAGGTAAGGATTGGAAAAGCCTTCTCTCGACCCACTGATGGTGTTTAAAGCCTCAGTTGGGGAGGGGAGGGACTGGATTATCAATGCCCATTAAAGCTATTAATGGCTAGGTTCGGCCATGGAGGAGGGGGGCTGAACTATGCCTTGGTGGCCAAGGATTTGACTTGAAATGTCTCCCCTTCCTCAGGGGAGTTGAATTCAACTATTTTAAGGGTGGCCTTTGGCCTCCTCTTGGCCGAGCCCCCTTCATCCCCTCCTCCTTCTTCTTTATCTCTCCTCCATTAACATGGAATGGAGCTCAGCCTCTCTCCTAGTCACAACAATTACTTGGTCAATCTGGAGGGCTATTTGCAGCCCATATATGTACATTATTCCCCAAAGGAGCCACATGAGGTACTTTTGTACTATTATGATTTGTGTGGATTTGACTTCTATATTATGTTTTGGTTGGGTTAGCATATATTGATATTGTTTGTAGTCGGCAAAATAGGCGTCCTGTGGTACATGTTATCCCGTGTGGTAATGCTACTGCAAGGCGGCTGTTCTTTTTATAAGAACCCCTTCGTGCCATATTTTGGGATCGGGGGGGGGGGGGGGGTCTTACACACAGCTCTTCTGACGATGAGTCGGAACTCATGGCCCAGTATAAGGAGTTAATCAAGGCTTACGATTTATGTCAATGAGTCGTGAAAACTCATGCCAAAGATATAAAGTCTCTAAAGTCTGAAGATAGCACTTTGAGAGAGGAAGTCGCTAAAATAGACTCACTCAAAGAGAACTTCAACACTGTTATTGAAGAATATAATAAGGCTCTCGAGCACCTAGACTTAAAGGAGTAGATCATCAAAGAGTTGGAATAATAACTTGCGGCTGAAAAGAAACTTGTTAAAAGTTTCTCGAAGCCTAAGACTGTCCTTCCTTTCATTGCTGAATTCTTAGCTAAGGCCAAGGGTGCTGGGCTAGGCCATGTTGAAGCTCGTAGTAAATCGTCTAGGAGTAATAAAGCTCAGAGAAAGAATAAGGCGGTTAAGAACACTTTGGACAAAGAGAAGGGGAAAGCCCCTCAAGATCAAACTTCTTCCAAGAAGGTAATATTTCCATCAAACGAGTTTGATCTTGACTCATCCTACGGTCACTTGACAAGGCATACTTATGTAGAACCCAAGTCTCGTTACCAAAGATGGACTTGCCCCCGATACTTTCGTGAGAGTGTCTTTAAGGCACCTTATGAAGGAGTCATTCATCAGAGCTATGACCCTTATAATCATGGTCATAACATTAAGAAAGCACCGAAGGTAAAGCCTATTGTAGAAAGGCCACTGAAGGAGAAGAAATCATGTGATTTTCATCACCATAAAGCTTCTTCCTCCAAGAATGCTGCCCTTGCTAGACCACCATCTCAAAAAGATAAGCAGGAGAATCTAAGGCAAAGATACAATAGGTTTGACTATTGGTATTGGGGCAAGATTGGTCACTTTGCCATTGACTGCTGGTTTAATCCCAGGAATTTTGCAACTCCTCATGTTAGTAATATGAGAAAGACCACATATAATGCTAATATTCGTACGGGGAGTGTTCTAACAAGAGACCAAGGACCCAAGCGTGTTTGGGTTCCTAAGGGAAATTGATTTTTAATTGAAGGTATGTCCAAAGGCCACCAAAACTCCTATCTGGTATTTGCACAGTGGATGCTCTCCGCACATGACCGGGAAAAGAAGCCTACTTCAAAACTATTCTCCAGTCTTAATCGGGCTAAAGGTCATCTTTGGAGGTTCAAACCCAGGAATTACAAAAGGCTATGATATGATCACTAACAGCAGTGTATCCTTCTCAGATGTGGCTTATGTTGAAGGATTGGAACACAATCTTATAAGCATAAGCCAGCTCTACGATAAAGGATACATGGTTGAGTTCCATGCTGATAAGTGCTTGATAAAATCGGTTGACAATATGGAAACGATTTTATCAGGCACTCGAAACAGAAACATATTTTGTTTGAATTTCATTTGTATAGACTCTTCAACACCAGTGTGCTTTTTAGCTAAAGATAGTGCATCTCTTGGTGACCAATGACACAAGAGACTAGCACATATTAATTTCAAAACTATTAATAAATTATTTTCACTGAATTTAGTACGTGATGTCCCAAATGTCAAGTACGTTAAAAATAGACCTTGTCACGTTGTGTAAAAGGCAAGGAAATAAGGGCTACCTTTAAAAGCATTATTGGCAAAGATTCTAATAGATATTTACATCTACTTCATATGGACATGTTCGGTCCACTACAAGTTAGAAGTTTTGGAGGTAAGGATTATACATTGGTTATTGTTGTTGATTACTCGCGCTTTGTGTGGGTGTTCTTCCTGACACACAAGTCAGATACCTCTGACATCTTTACTAATTTTGTCAGGCAGTTCCAGAATGAATACAACTATTCCGTTGTCAAAATTAGAAGTAAAAATGGAACAGAGTTCAAGTCTAGGACCATGATAGAATTCTGTAAAAGCTTGGGTATCTTTCACGAGTTTTTCTCTCCTCGTACTCCTCAACAAAACAGAGTGGCTGAGAGAAGGAATAGAACACTCATAGAGGCCTGCAGGACCATGTTGAGTGATGCCTCACTTCCGGAAAACTTCTTGGCTGAAGCCATCAACATTGCATGCCACGTGCAAAATCGAGCACTCATAAACAAGAACCACAATAAGACACCTTACGAATATCTAAAGGGCGGGAAACTGACTGTCTCGTATTTTAGAATCTTTGGCTCTAAGTGCTTCGTCCTTAACAATGGTAAGTATCATACTATCAAATTTAGCGAAAACAGTTTTGAAGGTAATTTTGTATGGTATAGTAGCCATAGTAATGCATACATGATATTTAATAAAAAAACCCTGGTTATAGAAGAATCCATTAATGTTGTATTTGATGAGACGAGTTTGTTGTAAGGCAACTCTTCTATTGTATTCATTAAAGATGCAGGTACAAAGTTAAAAGAACTTTACTTAGGTAAACCAACTGAAGATAAAAGTCAAAATTTCATCAAGACCACCACTCCAACCCCAATTGGAGAGGTTGATGATCAAGATGAAGAAACTGTCCAAGTTGATGAAGTCACTCCGGTGATTGAAGACACTCCAGATGCAAGGACTCTAGAGCTCAAACATCCGAAGGGTCACCTAATGGACCAAATCATAGGAGATCCCCAGGATGGTTTCAGAACTCGTAGAGGTATAGCGAACGAGAATTTATATTTAAGTTTTCTCTCATAGGTAGAACAGAAGAAGTTTGAGGAAGCAAACTCAGACGCATCTTGGATAACGGAGATGGAAGAAGAACTAAATCAGCTCAAGCGTTGTCAAGTCTGGAAACTTGTTCCAAGAACCAAAGGTAAGAATGTCATTGGGACAAAGTGGGTCTACAGGAACAAGATGGACGAGGATATAATGATCATAAAGAACAAGTACAGACTCGTCGCCCAAGGATATCCTCAAGAAGAAGGAATCCACTTTGACTAGACGTACGCTCCGGTGGCAAGGCTGGAGGCAATCAGGTTAATCCTACCATATGCCCCTCTTAAGGACTTCATTGTCAATCAGATGGATGTGAAGTCTGCCTTCTTTAATGGTGACATAAAGGAAGAGGTATGTGTGGAATAACATCCAGGTTTCGTTGACTCTAACTTTCCTAATTATGTTTATCTTTTATATAAAACATTATATGGTTTGAAACAAGCTCCTTGAGCTTGGTATGAGACGATGTCTACCTTTCTTCTTGAGAACAAGTTCACAAGCGGAAAGATAGATAAGATATTATTTCTTAGGGAAATAAAAGGCAAGATTTTGCTAGTGCAAATCTATATCGACCACATTATATTTGGCTCTACTGACGATAACCTTTGCAAGAAGTTTTCAAACTTATGCAAGAGAAGTTTGAAATGTGCAGTATGGGAGAGCTGATGTATTTCTTAGGGCTTCAGGTGAAATAATCTGAAGATTGAATTGTCATCTCGTAGACTAAGTTCACCAAGGAGCTCATTAAGAAATTCGGAATGGAGAATGCAACCTCTATGAGTACTCCAATGGGTTCAGCTGTGTCTGTGGATAAGGATGAGAAAGGGAAACCTTTTGATGAAACCAAGTATAGAAGCATAATGGTATCCTTGCTCTACCTTACTGCCAGTACACCAAATATAATGTTCTCAACATATGTATGTGCTAGATTTGAAGTGAACTCTAAGTAATCTCACTACGCTGCTGTAAAGAAGATTTTGAGATACCTTAAAGGTACACCAAATCTTGGCGTATGGTATCCAAGAAGTAATTATAGCGGGCTAATTGGTTTTTCAGATGCAGATTTTACAGGTAGCAAAGATGATAGGAAGATCACTTCCGGGACTTACCAATTCCTTGGAAGAAGTCTCATTTCCTGGAGTAGTAAGAAGCGGAACTGTGTTGCAATCTCAATGGCTAAGTCAGAGTATACCTCTGTATGAAGTTATTGTGCACAATTGTTATGGATAAAGAACAAATTTGAAGGCTATAACATGAAGTTTCAAAACATTCCGTTCTTTTGTGACTCTTCCAGCGCAATTGCAATAGCCAACAACCCAGTCTCTCACAGCCAGACAAAGCACATAGATTTGTGGTACCACTTCATCCGGCAGTATGTGGAGCATGTGGACATTGATCTACAATTTGTCCCAATAGACAGGCAGATTGCAGACATATTCATGAAGCCGCTGGACGAGGACAAGTTCTCGTTCTTCAAAATGGAACTTGGAATGCTCAACAAAGAAGATTAGAGAAGGTGGACTCATAACATAGCTCAGAGATCAAAGAATTCATCAAAAGTTGAAATTTCTCAAATTCTGACTTAATGACGCGAGTAAGATAAAGATCACTCGAGTACTTCGTCAGCCCACTCGAGTACTACTTCAGCCCACTCGAGTACTTCTTCAGACCACTCGAGTACTCGGCAAGTCACTCGAGTAACTCTACTCGAGTACTTAAGTCCCCACTCGAGAAGTATGAAGATGTCACTTGAGTACCTATATTATTTCACTCGAGTACTGCCAGTCCACTCGAATATCAAGAAGGCTTTTTCTTACTTCTATTCAAATTTCTTTATTCGCAACCCGAGGCTTATACCGCCACATTCAAAGGTATGCTAGCTTAATTTACTTCTTAATCATTGATAAATTAGAGTTATATTAATAGGAAAAGTCCGAATTTACTTTCTGCACGAATTCAAAATCCTTTCACTCGAGAAAAAGAGAAGTCTCTTCGTCTTCCGCCAACTGTCACAGAGCCCGCGCCGTCCGCTTCCCCGCACCGAATTTCTTTCAACTCTCTGGATCATGACACCGCCGTCAAAGATTAGAATCGGCTATGAACTCATCACCGCTGGTATTGTCGAATTGTCCAATGATTTCAGGAATCTACTTATTCTCCTCGACACCGCCGGGTTGACGTTTGTTCTTTAGCAACCGTGCAAAAATCTATTTCTAGAAGTCAAAGAGTTCTTTACAAACATCAAGGTAAGAAGGAATGGCGAGGTCCTCAAGTCCACAGTCAAGGGTATCAAGAAACAACTTACCAAAACCTCTGTCTCCAACCTTCTTCGACAGCCCGTGGTTGATTAAGAAGAACTTCTAGGTCATGAGGATTCTGACAGAGCTTGTATGTTCTGTGGACTTTAAACAGAATATCTTACCAATCGATGATCAGACCTCAACCCAGAGGATAAATTCCTGGTGGATATAATTAGAAAAATTCTTTTGTGCAAGACTAGTTCTATGAGAGACATTTCACTTAATTTGTTTGACATCATGATAGCAATCACTTTCAGAAAGAAATTTCAATTGGTATGTTGAATCTTGATAAGATTAGGGAGAGCATCAGGCCTCCAAACTATGCCAGGATCATCTCTTTGATGCTGCATGAGATCAATCCTGAAGTTTTTGACTTTTCCAAAGGTACAACCCTTCACCACATGACGAAAGTATCCATCTCTTCCATTCAAAAATGGGAATTGAAGCTGCTCAATCCTTCTCATACTGCCATAGATCATGATCATCCAGCTCTAGAGGATAGGACTCTATCTCCCTCTCCTCCTCATATTGCCAGCACATCTAGTGCAGCTGCTGAGGGGGAGCCTACTCCTTTCGTTCAAGAAGATAGGGTACCTACTCCACCAGCTGTTGCCTCTCTCCCTCCATCAACTCCAAAAGATACTCCCTCAGATGCTCAGGTGCAAGACACCATTATTTCCACAGAAGAAGCCATCAATCAAATGATTGAACAGTTAAGTACTGATGAACCTCTTCCTCCACTCCAATCAGAACAACCTACTGAACCATCAAAGTAACCAACACCAGTACCATAACCTACTTATACTCCATCTTCTGTATCCCCTATTCACCACTCTCCTGTTGCTGACCAAGAGCAGGTTGAGACTATATTGATTTCTAATGAGCAAGAGATGACTCCAGAACCAATTGAAGCTCCTCTGAGGAGCTTAGATTTTACTATTCCTACCATCGTCACTGAAGAAGGAGATTCTCGGATCCACACCACCAGATCTCAGAGCACAGTCATTATTGAAGAAGTTATAACATGGTCTGCTCCTCCTCCTCCTTCAGTTCCTTCTACTGCAACACCTTCTCCTGCTACAAATGACATTTTGAGTAAGATTGAACAAATGCTGCTAGACCAAAGAAAATATTTTGATGAATCCTTCAAAGCTATCACTGAAAAAGTTACTGCTCTTGAGAAAGAGATGAGCAGAGGATTTGCTGAAATTCAGTACAATACTGATGGATTAAGACAGCTCTTCAAGATTGGTGGAAAACCACTAGACCAAAACATCAACAGTGTTGGACATGTCATGGAACTAGGTGTCACTCTTGCAAATAACAAGATTCAGTTAGAAAAGTCAGCCCAAGCAACAGATTCAAAATCTGTGAAGAAGTAGGTACCTTCAAAGAAGATGTCATCAATAATCTCACTGTAGAAGTCAGAAAGGGGGAGAATTTAGTCAAAGAGTACTTAGAGAAATCAGATGCTGCCAAGCAAACACTCTGGGAAGCAAAGCTAAAAGAAATTCATGATGATGTACATAGTCAGATCCAAAGTGTAAAATTCCATACTTATGATACAGCTGTATGGATGCATAATCAGATATTCCCTGATTTCCAAGCAGATCCAAATGTTATTCCTCATCATCTAAATCCCCTAGCTCATGTTTCTCCAGTTCCTATCCCACAACCCACATTCTCTCCAAGACCTGAAGGCTCTAAACCCCCTCCTCCAGAATCTTATGCTCAGGTTTGGGAATCAGATCCAACAGATATTTTCCTTCAAGCTGCTCCGGAAATTCATATACCAAAGAAGAGAAGATATGTTGGTGGAGCCTCTGCCAGTAGATCCATTCCAGTTCCAGATACAGAGAAAAGGAAAGATCCTGAGTTTGCAGAGATTTCGTCTCCTACATCTAAGTCACTTATCCTTGATACTCTAAAGTTAGTGTTGGACTTCAATGAAAATAGACATGATCACTACAACTCCCAAGAATGGGACTTGTATGAGAAATCTGTGACAAAGAGAAGTCTCTATGATAGAGAACATGGGAGAAACAATCCTACTGCTCCTCCAAAGCCTCCTAAGTACTATCCAAAGCATTACAGTTACCAAAGGAGATAACAAGAAAAGAAGGATAGACAGCAACAACAACAACATCAAGCCTAAGGATGAAGAAAACTATAAGAGTGTGGATAGGAATTGTGTATAAATGATTTTTGGACAAGTCTAATTATATAATCCTTAATTTTGATCATCTACTTTTTGGTTATAATCTTTGTGCTTATTACTGTATTTTCTATCTTGCATATCTAGCTCTTTATTTTTCTATATAATTCACCTTATTGTACAGGGTTCTGACTTCCACAAAAAGGGGGAGATTTTGGGTATTGTATCCACAATAACCATTATTTGGTTAAGTCATCCTTTAACTAATATGAATTAAGTTGTATTTTATGTATTGTTTGAGTTATGTGTTTGTAGGACTAAATTGCCAAGTGTAGACCAATGTCAGTCTACAATGGGTCACCAAACACAGGACCATACTATGTAATCCCTCATTGTGTGATCCATGATGTTGACTCATGTGTAGCCTCTCTATTGGGATACACTTCATTTTCAAGCACTAGGATTGATTGGAGAAAGACGTGTTGCTGATTTTATTGAAGAAAGGAAAATCCTCATGAAAGAAAATATTCTAAGAATTTCACTCAAGTAGAAGCTTAAGTACTCGAGTTGAACCCTTAGTAAATAATCGAGTAAGTCTGTCTGAATTCGAGTAAGGGAAATGGTTCTCGAGTAGTCTGAACATAGCTCTCGAGTGGCCAAGTTCATTACTCGAGTCTCGAGTTAACAGATTTTCTATCTCAGAATTATTCTAAGTACTTTACTCGAGTAGTCATGTTAACCACATGAGTAAATAAGCCATTTGTCTCGAGTTACAGAAGGAAAGTTATCGTGAGAATCTACCCTACTCGAGTAGTGAAATTTCGGTACTCGAGTAGTCTATCTACTTCTCGAGTGGTCTAGATCCAGTACTCGAGTAACCAGATTTTATCTCCCAGAATATGTTTTTAATTCCTTTTCTGGAGTAGTTCACTTCTATCTCTCGAATAGTTCATCTCCACCTCTCGTGTGATACATCTAGCACTCGAGTAAGTCTTTTTCCACTCGAGTGATTACAAATTATGTTCTTATTTTCCTGAAGAACATCATCTTGAGTTGTTTGATATTGTCCACTCGAGAACTCACATTAGTACTCGATTAGCTTATCTTACACTCGAGTAATTCAGTAAATTTTACCAGAATTTCGCTAAGTCCAGAACTAACGGGATTTTCAAATGTCTTGACGTGATTGGTGCATGTGGACGTCATTTATGCTAATTATGACCGTTAGGGAGATCTTATATAACCTCTTGTCAAATCGACTAACCCTAACAAGCACTGAAAAGATTATTCTAAGAAATCTGAATCGGAATTTTCTCTGTCCAAAAACAGAAGCCGCTGCCGCCGATCTTCATAAAGATTGCCTAGGGTTTTCATTCAAGATGAATCAGATCAGTCGACTTAAAATTGAGATTGATCTTCAATTTCTTCATCTTCTCTTTGATCTTGTGAGTCAAGAAGTTTCAGATCCAGATCTAGTCGAGCACATTATTCTTATTTTCTGTTAAAGCCACAATGTTCAAAGGAAGAAGACTTTGGCCAACATCTCCAGATCTGAGAAAAATATTGTTTGTGTTTCAAATTCTCAATTTATTCGTGTAGGAGATTACTCTCCGAGTGTAGGAGCTTTGCTCCGAGTTGTAGGAATTTTTTATCTTCCGAGTGTAGATCCGTATTGTGGATCGAGTTGTAGGAACTTTGTTCTGAGGTATAGGATTGGTTTCAATCCGAGATAGTGGAGTACCCGAGTCTAGTGTTTTGCTAGATCAATGAGTGGAAAGTGGATGTACCCAAGGTTGGGGAACCACTATAAACCTCTTGTCGTCTGTGAATGCTTGGTAGATTTTTGTGCATAGATCGCTAATTTTTTATTCCGCAAAAAGACGCAAAACTCACCTTTTCACCCCTCTCTAGGTGATTTAGGTAGACAACAGAACACTTTCAAAATGTAATCATTTTAATTTTTCGATCACTTTATTTTTCTCCTTTTTTGTTGTGTGTGAGTGTACGAGTTAGGTTTTTGTTGTTTTCCTTTTTATGTAAAGTGCGTGTGTGTATGAGATAGCTGTTACTGCTTTCATTTCCTGCCTACTCGCTTGAGTAGGGACTTGCGATTTATTGCTTTCATTTCCTGCCTACTCGCTTGAGTAGGACTTGAAATTTATGCTTTCATTTCCTGCCTGCTCGCTTGAGTAGGACTTGAAATTTACCGCTTTCATTCCCGCCTACTCGATTGCGTAGGACTTGCAATTTACAGCTTTCATTTCCCACTTACTCGTTTGAGTAGGACATGTCATTTCTCGCCTACTGGTTTGAATAGAACTTGTAATTTCAATTATGTAATTTTTTTGTAACTTAGCTTTATCTTTTTATTATGGCTTTGGTTGAGTGCATGCGTTCCCTTTTTAGTAACCTTTTCACTTTCTAATTTTAGGTTATTTTATTTCTTCTTTTTTTGTAACCCTTCAACGCTTAGTTTAGAACTCAAGCCTCACAAAAATCATAAGTCGTCCCTATCCTGATGAGTGGCTAATCACTCTTATCCCTCAGTATCAAAGTGCATTGAGACAAAAAATCATTTTAAATAATTAATGGTATTCGTTTTCTTTTAAATTAAGAAATTAAGGTTTACCACGGGTGTGTAGAACCATATATTGATGTGTGAGCTCTATTTCGGTTATCCATATGCTAGGTAGCCGAGAGGCTGTGCGTATAGACTGATCACCCTCAAGTAGAAAGAGGTTTCACACTAACCCACCAGAAAGGAGCAGAATTCTTCCAGATTCGGTTCCCTACCCCCACCCCACCCACACCCCCCCCCCCCCAATAGTGGGGTTCTTAGCGTAACACAGGCATTAAAAGGAATCCTTCGCCGAACAAGTGCTCGGTCGAATAATCTTAATGTTAAGATGAGTGATTGCCCTAGAGATAGGTGAGCTCATTCTTTTGGAATATCCACGACCTAGTTGCCATTAATTAATTTGAAATTTTAGATCTCTAGTTATATAAATTTATTTTAGTCCTAACGTAATTTGATATCGAGCATTATTTATTCATCAATCCTTTTAAGTCTCTTTGATGTGCTTTTTATATAGCAGCCTTAGATAATCCGACAAAATTATTTTTTTGGTAAGATAATAGTCCTATATTACTTGTGATAGGTGCAATTGCCTCCTCCCTTTGTCGCACGAAATCTGAACCCAGAGTGCTCACTAGATAAATCAGAGTCGGCTTCGCGCGCATCTTTAGCCTTATATTGAACAACACCCCTCTGATACCAATTGAAAGTATCAAGTGTCAACCTAAATCACCTAGAGGGGATGACTAGTTGAGTTCTGCGTCTTTTTACGGAATAAAAATGAATATAAAAAAAACACGCATAAACACAGAGATTTATAGTGGTTCCCCTAGTTGGGTAAGTCCACTGTCCCGCCTCACCTATCTACCATAAAGGGCTAGATTTGGCTACTTCACCTTTTATCTTAGATTGTTCAAATCTTACACCTCTGAGACTGAACTCGTATAACTCGGAGACAATGCTCCTACAACTCGGAGAAGAACCTCTCCAATAACTCGGAGAACAACCTCTCTTACAACTCGGAGAACAACCTCTCCTACAACTCGATCCTAAAATAATGATTTACAACTCGGAGCAAAAAGATTTACAAAATAGATTAAAGCAAATCTTCTACAGATCTGAACACTTTAGTCTTCCTTTCCACGAAAAGTGAAGCTTGAAAATCTTGAGGAGAAAAAAAATCTGAAAGCTTGAAGGCTCGATCTGAATAAGGAATCCACTAGATCTGAATGAATCTTCAACCATTTGAGAATAGAGATCTAGCTAACACTTGTAGAAGATGATCGGATCGTGCGTCGTTAATGTCGGCCGAGAGAGAATCGCAAAAATACGAGAACCATAGCTGACGGGTCTCTATTTAGAAAGTGTCGATTTCAGCATATATGCATGATTAGGGTTGCTTAAAATACACCCTACATATATATAGGAAACCTTCTTCTGTAACGGCTAGAAACAACCTTCCTTATCGATAAATCAGAAAATTACTGTACATGGCGATCTAGACAAACCAAGCCGAAAATTTGAAAATAGAAGAAATAATCCTAAGTATAATTTGTCGAGTATCGTCGATGTTGAGATTATATTAGCCAGCATGACACGTGTGTGTGGGACCGCATGTTTGGGCTTTCCCCATCGCGTTCCAGGTCTGGGTGTTGACCCCGGTGGGCCCCCTTGTGTGGCGGAATATCCCCACGGTCATGTGGTTGGGGTTAATCCCACATCGGCTGCAGACTTCTCCCCTTTGTGTTCATGTACCCTGCCACCCTTCATCTCAACAGTTAGAACCCGCCAACCCATTAGTTCATCTCAAAACCCAGGTGTTGAGATGAAGGGTGGCGTGGTACATGAACACAAAGGGGAGAAGTCTGCAGGCGGTGTGGGATTAACCCCAACCACATGACCGCGGGGATATTCCGCCACACAAGGGGGCCCACCGGGGTCAACACCCAGACCTGGAACGCGATGGGGAAAGCCCAAACATGCGGTCCCACACACACGTGTCATGCTGGCTAATATAATCTCAACACACCCCCGCAGCAGGACAACCTCCTCTGATACCAAGTTAGAACCCGCCAACCCATTAGTTCATCTCAAAACACAGGTGTTGAGATGAAGGGTAGCGGGGTACATGAACACAAAGGGGAGAAGTCTGCAGGCGGTGTGGGATTAACCCCAACCACATGACCGCGGGGATATTCCGCCACACAAGGGGGACCACCGGGGTCAACACCCAGACCTGGAACGCGATGGGGAAAGCCCAAACATGCGGACCCACACACACGTGTCATGTTGGCTAATATAATCTCAACACACCCCCGCAGCAGGACAACCTCCTCTGATACCAAGTTAGAACCCGCCAACCCATTAGTTCATCTCAAAACCCAGGTGTTGAGATGAAGGGTGGCGGGGTACATGAACACAAAGGGGAGAAGTCTGCAGGCGGTGTGGGATTAACCCCAACCACATGACCGCGGGGATATTCCGCCACACAAGGCGGCCCACCGGGGTCAACACCCAGACCTGGAACGCGATGGGGAAAGCCCAAACATGCGGTCCCACACACACGTGTCATGCTGGCTAATATAATCTCAACAGTCGAGTATCTACCGGTATACTCTTCGAACCACTTGGAAACTCGATGAAATTTACTTGGGCAATTCCAAACAGATCGATCATGTCACTCAACATTTGGCAAAAGAGATACTCAACGAATTCGACGAGTATCGGCTAGTATACTTGATGAATTCAAAGAGTATCAGCTAGTAGACTCGACTCTTGTTTAAGTGATATTCAACGAATATCACTTAGAGAAAACTATAGAAGTAAAGTGAAGATGACTCGATGAATTCATCTTGTATCGACATGTATATTCGATGAGTATAGGTTGATACACTCGACGTGTATACAGTTGATGACTTTTACTTAACTAATTTCCAGGATTCAAAGATTATTCTCTAAGTAATTATGATGAATTCGACGTGTGCCAGTAAGCATACACGATGAATTCAATGAGTATTCATGAGTATACTCGACGAATTCGACGAGTATTCGTTGCTATACTCGATGAATTTTACTTAGAGAAAATATGCTCTTCTGAAAGCCGCAACGTGATCTTCTTGGATTCCTATAATGTACTTGAAGTAGAAGTACACCCCAATAGAGAGATTACATATGAGTTAACACCTTGTCATACACAATGAAGGATTACATTATATAGTCGTGTGTTTCAAGACCCACTATAACCTGACATTGGGTCGTACTTAGATATCGTCCTGCAAGCCCATAATTAGAAAATAACATCAAATACAACATTAATTCATCTTATTTCGAGGGACACTTCTTCAAATCAGAGTTATTATAGATACAATACCCATAGCGAGTGCGAGCCCAGGTTCTCCACTATCTCCATATTCTGTGAGTCGGCCAAACTCAATGGATCTCTCTCCTCTGACTCAACCGAGACCTAGACCGCATAATACTTGGTCGAGCCTGCTCCTGCCGACCCACACACTGAATAAGGGGTTGTACAAATGATGGTCTTCCTAATCGTCTCTATCGATGCAAAAAAATTCCAAATCACTATCTGTTTTTGTGTGTATTGATATTTTTATCTGGTCAATCAATGTTCTTGTTCTCAATCTTGTGTCTATATATATATACATTTGACAGAGAACAATCATCTTCTAACGTCTCCAAGAAACAGTTATTCAAATTAAATCTTTGTTGAATAAACTTAGAACTATTCCCTAGAAAAATTCCGTTCAGAACACTAATCGACGTAACATCAATTTCATATAGTAGTTGCGTTGAACTCTGGCTTGATTCTGATTGACTATCGACTTAACTCTATAATCAACGTTATGTTGATAAGTTATTGAAGTATGCATCCATATAAACCTTAAAGTAATGTCGGCTGTTTTAATTTTGTTGCTCTGACTTTAATTGAAATAACGTCAACATTAAGTCGAAGTTACGTCAACTTCAAGTCGACACATGTTTGCATTTCTTGATTTTCCTTTGAAATTTAGTGTGCCTTTCTCATGTCCTTTACTCTAGTGATATTCTAGGACATATAATCCCATAATAGCTTCTCAATACATCATGTGTAATTAACATAGAATGTAAAATCACTTAAAATAATTTGTTAATGTAAATCATAAGGGTTTTCCCAACAAATATTTTTTTTTATGATCCTTTTTATTGGATCTGTCATTTTGTTCTTCAGGACAATCATGTGTTATATATCTAGGCATTCTACAAGCAAAACTAATTATCTCCTTGTTTGGAGTTTTGTCAAATCTAGGCTTCCTCAGACTCATGTCACTCCTTCTAGAATCTCCTGTCTTGATCCAACTTCTAAATCTCTTGGCTAAGAGATTGAACATTTCTTGTTCTCAAATTGAGGGTTCTCCACCAGTAGCTTTTAATGCAATGGACTTATCTCTAGGGGTTGTGACATTGCCCTTTGTTTCTGACTCAACACTACTCTTCAGGATAAGTTCATAGAACTTTATCTTATCTAACATGCCATTAGTAGTAATTTCCATGTGGCATCTAAACTCTCCAATAGCCTATATTTTTGAATATCTTGTACTTGAGAAGCACTAAGTAATTTATCATTGATTTCTGTGAGTAAGGTTTCCATGTTCACCCCTTTGAGTTCATTAATTATAATGTTGAACTTATCATACATCTCAGCCACATATTCCTCAGCTTTCTTCTAAAAATTCTCTTATTGAGATATAAGAAGAGATCTTCTGTCTTTTCTCTCATCTAAACTTCCATCAACAATGCTTGATAAATATTTCCATATTTCTTTTACTGACTAGAATTCAGTTATCTTCTTGACTATATCATCAAGCATTATTGAAACTAGGATGTTCATGGCCTTTGCATCCCAATTCTTCACTTTCTTATCCTCTTCTATCCATTCAGATGTTGGCATAGGTTCTGTGGTTGTGTTGTCATCTGCATCTTTCCTGTATGGATAAGTGATCATATCATAATAGAACCAAATATACATTCATCAATAGAATTTATGTATAATTTAATTCTGGTCTTCCATGGCGAAAACTTTTTAAGATTACATACTAGAGGCCTAGTGGATGAAAATAATTTGAAAGTATTAGATGATATTTTGAAATTTGGTTTTTATATATCTATATATATTACTTTAGTTTTATAACAGTTCGGATCTTTATAATCAAGGTTTTAACCTTTTCTTAATCAACTTAGCACTTATACCAATATAAAGTATGAACTATTGAATAAATCCTTTGAGTATTCTCTAGAGGGGGTGAACAAAGATTAAAACTTATGCTTATATTAATTATAATTTTTAGAGAATTTGCATGCACGCATAGATTTCTGACAAGAATTTTAAACACAACAATATAAATTATAGCACAATAAAAAGAATAAACACAAAAAATGAACAATCACAAATGACACAAAATTATAGTGGTTTCCCAAAATCTAGGTACCTCCACTCTTCTACCACCATGGTAGGAATTCACTATCTCAGTACTTGAATTTTTTGAAAAGAAGACTCTCATAACCAATCTGTAGATTTATTGATAAGGAGATCTTGAACCAATACAATCTGAGTCTTTTGGCAAGGAGACTCTCAGGACCACAATCTAAATCCTTTGAAGTGGGATTCTAAAAACTCTTTTTCTCCATCTATAAAAGACAATTGAATGAGATTGAGAATTAAATTGAAGAAGAATTGATCTCCCTAATGAGTCCTCTCAGCAAGAATCTGAGGACTATTAGGCATTTAGTGAAATTCATCCTTGATCTCTGATGAATCTTTGATTGAGAAGATTCAAGGATTATCTGCCTTTTGATCCAAATGATTTCTTCTTTGATTTTACTAAATTTGTTGTAGCTTTTGTAGGGCCCTAGAGAAAGAGAAGACAAGGCTCTCTAATTTGATTCAAAAACTTGTTCAAATCAATCTTGGAAGAATAATATGTTCATCAGAAATTGAAGATTGTCTTCCAAATCAGTTATGTCGATTCAATTGATAATGCACTTTTTATTTCTGTGTATGATCTCTCTACCTCTGTTCATGTCTCTTTCGAACTATGTATGCATATATATACACCTCTGACAGAGAATAGTTTCCTTATTATCATCAACTTCCAATGTCTCCAAGAATCTTTTATTCCATTAGATCTTCCTTGAATAAGCCTGAATTGATTCTTAGATACTTCTGTTTCGAATTCTATTCAACCCAATGTTGACTTCATGTTGTTGTTGTGTCGAGATCTGGCTTCATATTGAATATCTATCAACCTAACATTATAGTCGGTGTTACGTCGATAATATGTTGAAGTATACATCAACAAGCACCTTGAGGAAGCATCGAATGATCTTATTATGTTGCTCTGACTTCCAATCAAAGTAACGTTGATATAAGGTCGATGTTGCATCAACTTCTAATTAACACATGTTTTCTTTTCATGACTTCTCTCTAGAATTTAGTATGCTTATTTCATGTCCAAGACTCTACAGGGATCCTAGGACTTCTAAGAACACATTACCCTTTCTATACAACATGGATAATAAGCATAGGATGTAAAATCACTTGAACTATAATTTGTTAAGTTAAATCATAAGGGTTTTCCAATAGGGACCATCTATATGAAAGTGTTCCGAACTCTGCAATAACTTTGTGGAAGCAGTGCTTGCCTCGCGCAAGCACCCTCACCCGACGACAATGATAGGAAGAGGTGCACGTACCGTGGACCAAGTGACTGACAAGAAATCTAAAAATAAAATCCCAAGTAACTCACCAGTCGGCAACCCGCCGCTCCTTGATAAAGTTATCGCCGCACTAGCATATTTAGTGGAAGAGCGATGCATCAGATAGTAGAATGCCAAGCTCAAGTGCTTGACCTACTGAGGGATGTAGGGACTTCTAAGTCCCCAGGAGCATATCTTGCAACTACATGCCAGGAATCATTCCCTTCAAGCAACAATTTTCTCAACAAAGTGGCAAGCACCACGTACCACATATAGACTAGTAACCGGCAAGTCCTTGGGCGAAGGAATGGTGAGAAAACAAAACAGATTTTTTTCTTATAAGCCTCGATTTCAAGCTTTAATTGAAATCAAAGATTTACATACTTATCTTTGAAAAATAAAAATATGTTTCAACTTCTCTGAATTTCTAAAATTTTATTTCATTTATTTATTTCTTAGAAAAATCAATTTGTTACATTTATCTTTGTTTATAGCTAATGTTGGGTGATACTACGATTGTCGACGATATCATCAGAAACTAAATTTTCCTGAGTCAGCAATTATCTTAGAAAATTTCTTAGTATTACTTATATTTATAAAACCATGTATTCACCCCCTAAAGGGCATTATTAAATCCAATACTTGGTATCAGAACTAGGTTTTTCCAAACAGGTTTCATAACTGAGAATAATGATGCATCTCAATCATGCTTTTTATGAGGGGAAGGGATTAGCAGACCTCCCTTATTTACCATATAGTGGCCTCCTCAAACACAATTCACAAGGATGACAACCAAAGCTTTGAGGACAAATCTTACAAGAGTTAAGCCACAACTAGCATGCAAACCAAACCATGAACCCCAACCCCTCTCCATCCATGGGTGGGTTGTTAGAGGCCACAACCTCCCTTCGATGAGAGAAACTCAATAGTTAAATGGATAGAACAGAGACTTCCCAGGAGGCCACCCATACTAATACTACTCCCACCCGAGTATGATTAACTATGAAGTTCTTCCACACCTCATCACAAATTGATTTGGATAAATTTGTGATGAGAAGTAAAAGAACTTCATAGTTAAGAATGTTCGGGATGGAGTAATTCTGTGATGGGTGACCTCCTGCGAAGTCCTTATGCTACCCACTTAACTTGAGGTTCCTCATCAAAAGGGAGGCCCCGGCCTCTAGCAACCTGCCTATGATGGAGAGAGGGTTGGGGTGCATGTTTTGCAGTTCGATTAAGGTCGAACCATTTCAAGCTTAATTTTAGGGGTGCTAGTGGTCATCTTTTTGAGTTGTATGTTGGGGAACCCATTACACACCGTACTGATTACAACTACTTGAAAACTAGAATATGTTGTATCTTAAATGCGTTAGATATAGATGTACAGAATATGGTTGAACAATACTACTCCTATAATTATAGATGAAGATGTTACCATGCAAAAACCTAAGAATAAGTGGGTTGTTATTAATAAATTAAAATTCACACAACGCTAAAGCTATGAATGCATTATTTTTTGCATTAGATAGAAATTAATTCAATATGACTTGTCTTTGTGAGACTGCTCATGATATTTTGAATTTACTAGAAATTTCTCATGAAGGTACATTATAGGTAAAGGATTCAATATTTTTTAAATTGGAGTCAGAGTTTGAGAAGTTCTGAATGGAAGTACATGAAGTTGTTGATTCAATGTACACACGATTCACCAATTTTGTCAACAACTCGAAAGTACTGGAAAGTATTTCTCCAATGGTGATTTGGTGAGGAAGATTCTTAGATATCTCCCACCTAAGTTCAATCCTAAGGTACGACCATCTCAAAGATGCATGATTTAAAGAAGCTCCAAATCGAGAGTCTTATTGGGAATCTCAAAACCTATGAGGTTAAGCTGAAAATTCAACAAGAAGAGAACAATGTGGAACCAAAGGAAAGGCCTTAGTATTGAAATCAAAGAAGGATGACTGTGACAATACTGATGACGAGAATGAAGAAGATGAATAGAGTTTGTTCGTGAAGAAATTCAAAAGATTCAGGAAGAATCTAGAAAGAAAACACTTTTTGGAAATTTTTCAACAAGGAGTCATCTTTGAGAAAAGGAAAAGAGAAAGGTGGCGATGACAATGATGAAGGGAGTGCATCCACCACCAGAGTGTTATCATTACAGAAAGGTCAGACACATCTTGAGTAAGTGCCCAAATTTTTAAAAAAAGAAAAAAATGTGGCACTAGAGAAAAGAGAAGAAATATGCTTAAGGCAGAAACTTAAGATGACTCTGCCTCTGATGAATCCAGCGAATCAACCTCAGGTAATGAACAAGAGATGAACATGTGTTTGATTTGAAAGTGAAGAGCACCATCCAATGATGAATGCAATGTCTAAAGTGACATTGAGGTACCTCCTCCATCTTGCGATGATTTATATACTGAATTCTTGAAAACTTATAAATTTGTTGATAAAAGTTTAAAAGATATTGATCTTCTAAAATCTGAAAATAAACTATATTAAAAGAAAAAAAGAAATTAACTAATGTTGCTAAGTTATTAGAGAAAGAGAAGATGACTTGCCAAGAGTACAATCACTGCTTGGCAAAGATAAAGAATTAGAAGAAGCTCTTGCTAAGTCTCATTTAACTATCAAATTTCTTACTAAAGAAAAGGGGAACTTAGTAAGAACTCTTAAGTCATCTTTCTCAAATAGAAGAAGGAAAGAAACCTTTGAATCGGTGTTATGCTTGTAATAGAAAACACTGCCTTAAAAGTTCAAATACACGATTTAAACATGGCAATTAAAAAGTTCAGAATTGGCCAAAAATCCCTTGACGTTATTTTGGACAACCAATACCATGGAAGTGCGAAATTAGGGCATGGTTATGTTTCTTGAAAATATCACCCGACGATATCTTCTATCATCAGCGATAACAATAATTCCAGTAAAAATCTAATTAATAATAAAAATCTTTAATTTTCTCTTTTACCTTAACTCCCGTAAGAATTCACAGACAACTAAGAAAAGGTTCTCAACCTTTTTTATAGTGTGTTCCAATTGTCATATATTTGAACACACCATTGACTCATGCAAAAATAAAGGTCGAAGTATTGTTAAACAAATCTAGGTGTCTAAGGTTTCCACCTATATTATGGGAGGAGCCTCTTGGGTGTCAGATCTTTACTCTAATCTCTCTTTTAGGTATGTTGGCAGGCTAAGGACAAAGAAGACGTGTAGTATTTGGACTCAGGTTGATCCTGACACATGATAAGCAACAAATTAAAGTTCTTTAGCCTCATAATGAAGAAAGGAGGGATGGTGACTTTTGGAGATAACAACAAGGGAAGGATCATTGGGAATCGGTGAAGTGGGTAACAAAACTTTTTTTATTTCAAATACCTTATTTGTAGAAGGTTTAAAATATAATTTAATTTTAATTAGTTAATGATGTAATAAAGGCTTAAATGTTTTTTTGAATCATCTACAATCTTTTCAAAATCATAAATTCTGATGGGGATAAGACTCCATTTAAATGCTTGGGTGTGCATTTAATCACTTCCTCCATGATTTCTCCTATTGTGGAGATCATGGGTTTGAACAGTCAAACCACTCCCCATGATCTCCACCACAATACGAGAAATCATGGGGGCCTCCCATTCAATAACTACCGCCTACTGCCACCACCGCCCACCACTAGCCACCATCGCCGTCGCCGCCTACCACTGCTATAACCTACAACCGACCGCCGCCACCGGGCTGTCACGCCAACCGCCACCACCACTTGTAGTTTGGCCACCATTCGATCACTACAGAGCATATGTCATCGTCTGATCCATAGGTAACCACCCACTAAACCACCAAGTTAGTGGGGGTCCACCGCAACCACATCCTGGAGGCTATAAAAGGAGCCCCAGGCTGCTCATTTCTCAACTTTTCACTCTGGAGTCTTCTTCTTCCTCAGGCCATAGCTCTGGTGATCTCCTCCCTCGGGTCATCCTCAATACGGCTACGAGCTAGAGGAACGTCCAAGTCCCCAGTGCGTAGAGAGAGAAGAGAAGACGACCACCTCCAGTGCTCAAGCACACCTGCCACTAAGTAGGCATCTAACACTCCCTCAGTGCAGCCTGTTCCCGGTGCGAGTCAGAAATTCTCTAACCCCCAAGTTATAACGAGGAGGGGCCTATCACCATCGATTCACTGAACATATTATAACCGCAACTGATAGTGGACTTTGACCTGCACAGATCCGATCAAGTTTTTTTTTTTAACGAGTTGAGGGGTGTTTCCATGTTAAAACCTCATGTGTCAACTCTCTATTTAAATTGACTTTGTGTGCGCTCGACCGTCTCGAGAGATAAGGCGGTCCAGTTTATTCCAGACTGACTGGGACGTGAGTTTAGTCTGCAATAGTTTGGCACCATCTGTGGGAAGAAATTTGGAGGCGATCGCAGAAGAATACCAACAATGCGGGGAGACGAGAAATTAATACTCGTCGACCACTCTGCCAAGGCTAGTGTGCTTGAGCGCTGGAGTGTTGGAACTTATATGGGGATCCATTGGAACATGTCAACAACTTCCTGGCTCATATAATTCCGCATGGTTTCAAGTTGCCGAATATAGAGACATTCGACGGAACAGAAGATCCGTTGGAACATGTATACCACTTCACAACAATCATGAAGATCTATAATGCATGTGATCAGAAACTCTGTCAAGTGTTCCCAGCAACTCTCAAGGGGAAAGGCCGAACATGGTTTCACTCCTTGATGGTGGGCACCATTCCCAACTTCATTGAGCTAACGAGACAGTTCGCGAATCAGTTTATTGCAAATAGGAGGATTGTCCGCGACCCTTCCCACTTATCAGGTATCCGCCATAACAAAGGAGAGTCTTTGAAGGTCTTCTTCCGCAGGTTCTCTGCAGAAGCTCACCAAATCCCTAGTGTCGACCCAGAACTGTTATGAGGAGTGTTCCTTGGGGGTCTCCATCATAGCATCTTTTACTCAGCATTAATGAGGGAAACCATCCCTAGCTACCACGTCCTCAAATGCAGCATAGAGGCGCAGATCGCAGTCGGCGAGGCTATTTAGTCTCATTGTCAACAGTTCGACAAGAACCTAAAGAGCAAGAGGGAGAAGGATTCGACCCTCAACACCAAGAAGAAATATTATGAGAAGAACGTCGGTATGGGAACGCCGCCGTGTCCGTAAGAGAGATCAGCCGCCCCAAGATTATACTCCCCTCAACAACACATGCACCAACGTACTCAAAGCAATCCAGAATTAGCCGGCCCAACATTGGCCTAAGCACCCGACTAATACACTAAGATGACCAGTCCAAATACTGCGAGTTTCATAGAAGCACATGGCACACTACTAAAGAATGTGCCTGTTTGAAGGAGGAAATTGAGCGCCTTGTTCGCCTAGGGCGGCTTGGAAGGTTTTTATAGGGATGCCTATAAGACCAGCAGGAACCACCTATGTAACATCCCATTTCCAACTAGACCCTAAGAATGGTTTTGGCCATGACTAGGTCATGACAAACCCTAGGAAGCCAGTAATGGGCCAAGAGATAGGGGACAGAAAGGTGGGAGATCATCATGGTCTGCAAATAGTAGAACTCTAAACAATGGTGTAGGATGACCATGGGCCACACCCTAACCCCAAGACCCTACCACAACACCCCTAATACCTTGGAGGCCCATTAGAGCCAAAAGGACCCATTAGGATCAACCCAAGAGGCTCAGTTGACCAAGGTCAACCCTAGCCTAAATGGGTCAAACTAGCCTACTTAGGGTCAATTGACCTACTCCTAGCCTAGAGGTCCCCACCTGAGCCCTCCTAACCCTAAAGAGAGGTCAATGGGTCACAAAGGGCACATTGGGGCCAGCCCTAGAGGCCAGGTTGACCTAGGTCAACTCAACCTCCTAATCTGGTCAAAGTACCCTTGCTAAGGGTATGTGACCTCCAGAGGGCAGGGTAACCCTACATAACCCTACCTAGACCCTAGGGAAGCCAATGGGTCACCCAGGACCCATAGGGGTCAACCCAATTGGTCATGTTGACCCAAGTCAACTCTAGCCCTAAAATGGTCAAAGTGCCCTTACCAAGGGGCATGTGACCCCCAAGATGCCCAACCAACCCTACTCAAGTCTTCCTAGAACTTAAGGGAGTCCAATGGGCCACTAAAAACCAATGGGGTCAACCCAGATGGTCAAATTGACCAGGTCAACCCTCATTTAGGTCAAGTCAAACCTAGCCCAAAAAGGGCTAACCCAAGCCCAAGCCACTTCTCCCTTAGGCTAACCCCACCCCCATGACCATCATAATCAAGTGGGCTGCATTTAGCTTGTGAGGTTGACTAGTCAACCAGAGGTGACTAGGAGAGAGAAAGGAGCTCCCCTCCATGATAATGGAGGAGAGAGAAATTGAGGAAGAGGAAGGGGAAGTGGCCAATGGCCGGCCAAGGCAGGCTAACAGCCC